>CM055128.1:186153329-186753329 GCA_029206835.1 Rana muscosa
GGTCAATCAAAATCAGGGTCGTACTTTCCTCATTAGCTGTCACTTATATTCTCGGCTGATGGGGTGGGTGCGATCACTGTAACATGAACTTCAAAATGTCCACCAAAAGGTTTTCACGAGTCCCTCCTGGACTCTGACTTAATAATCAGTTTACATTCTTTCCAACCAGGTGACTGGGTCGTTGTAAAGAAGCTTGAGGGATGAGACCACGCCAGCCACTGCAAGAAGCGGCTCAACCACACCAAAGAATGAGGAGTATCTTTGTTTATTTATATTTTTGTTGTTTAGTAAATTTTAGCGAGGGTAACGATGAAAAGCATCCCAAGTTATTATTTAAAGTGTATGTCCTGACTAGCTCAGAATGCGAACAGGACCGATGGTCTGTTCTGAGTCTTCACCGAGTTTTAGTCCCCAGCGATGACAGCGGTACATGACATTTATGATGTTATTATGGGTATGAGGAGTTTTTGACAAACTAGTGAAGACTCCAAACAGACACTTGTCAATGGAATCTAACGATGTATTTTTAGAGGGTAAAATTGGTTTTAGTTTTAATGGCTCTGTCTCTTGTCGGTTTGGGTATCTAGGCAGCCCACAAGTGTGTTTGAACTTTAGTTTGGTGTTTATGTGGATCTGCAGCTCATAAAGGTAATTCCCCCAAAGCAAGAGGTTCATGCGTGATGGTGAAGCTGTCCCAACATTTTAGGTCGCGGCCGATCGCAAGGATCTGATGGCGCAGGAAATTAAGAATGGCAGGGACAGCTAGTAGGGATTTGTTCACCAATCCCGACCAGGTCTGGGCATGGGGTCCTGCATGTACAAGGTGGGGGGGGCTCGGGCTTGGGATACAATTGAACAATTCTCATCCGTTAAGGATAGGGTTCTTCATGTAATTGTTGAAGCCAGAGCTGTAGCTAAGTGAAGGTTGGGAGTCCTTTTTTTAAGGGTCTGGGAATCTTTGGGGATCTAATTTTTTATTTTACAGCGGATCGTGGTTAAAGGAAGTGGGAATATATATACTCATGTCGTTTTTATTTCTATTCTTTCTATGCCGTGACGAGGTGCTCCTGTTGCCTGATTTGACGCGTGACCAGAGTTTCCTTGATGAGACGCCCCGAAGCTGGACCCACATACAAGACACAGAGGATCACAGACGGATCAGCGATTACTACAGCTCACCATGTCTTGTCCTCCTTTATAAGTCATGCCCCTGAAGAACAGAGTCTACATGTCAAGCCGTGTTTTCCTTTTTATGGACTAAGAACTGATTCATTTCCGGGTATAAGAAGCATATCAAATTTCATTGATGGACATGGGGTGCATATGACAAAAAAGGGAGGACTGTTGTGGAGATTTTTATGGAGATGTATTTAATATGTATTGTCATAGTGTCACCCAGTGTTAGTACTTCCGCAACCCGCTCTAAAAGAGCTGATTGGGGTAGTCTGAGGCTGGTTGAATCCCGTCTGATAGGGGAAAACGTCTTGAGGTTGGAGTGTGATGCTTGCAGGGGGCGGATATGTCCACCGATGGGGGGCCCTCTGTGCATTAGCATGGACGATCATTGAGGAGGGGGTATCCTCGCTCTGCAATGACATCATTGGTTATGGGCAAATGTGCACTCTTGTCTCGGCTGTGTCTGATCAACATTGGTTGGAATTCGTAGCGCGCGTCTGCAGATAGCCTCCCTCCCCCATTCAATAATAGTATAATCTGAATATGCGATATTCTATGGAATGGCGCAGAATAAGGATTTCTATCAGCGGTGACTTTAGCCATCATACGTTTATTGTATTCATGTATGACATCTCCTGTTGGAAGGAATGTCCAAGTGTTGTCATTTTCATGTGAGGAGGGAACATCCTATGAGGTTCCCGCCCATGGGGAGGGGATTGGTTGCTGCAGCCAATCACCTCCTGTCTTGAGATCTTTTGAGTTTAATAAAAGCCTATGAGTAGGCGTCGGCTTAACAGTCTTTGCTGGAATGGCCTGATAAGAAGACCTGTGTTGGTGGTTTCCTTGATTGAATGATGGAATGAACGGTGAGTGGACTTTAGCAAACTTAACTTAACGATAGCATTACTTCAAGAAGATGAAATCTGATGTGTGCTTAGATAGCACAGGAATTATAGGCTGTGTGCTCTGTAAACAGCAGCCTAAAATTCCACAACAGTTCTTAATGACTTCCTGTACCTCTTCTGCTGAAAAGGGGGCCTCCAGCATATTTTTTTATTTTTTTATTTTTTTAATGTTATTTTAAGTTATTTCCCTATCCACATTTGTTTGCAGAGCACTTGCCATGCTCTTAACAACATTTTGATGCAATTTGCAGCCCTCTAGCTCTTTCCATTACTTTTTTAGAGCCTTTTTAGTCCTCAGAAGTCCGGGTCCCCATTGACTTCAATGGGGTTCGGGTTCGGGTTCGGGTTAAAGTTCGGTCCCGAACCCGAACTTTTTTCCGAAGTTCGGCCAAACCCGTCGAACCCGAACATCCAGGTGTCCGCTCAACTCTACTCAAGAGTATATCGCGTGGCCAAAACATCAGCCGCTTGGGCACCACATGCTTGACCAGACATATGTTGACCTGCCATGCAGCTCGTTGGCAAGCCTACCTTAAAGACCCACACCAAAGAACAAAGCGGACCTCTCCTTGCACCGCATCAGCTGGCATCTCCAACCCCACTATACCTTCAGTCCTCTCTGAAACCTGCACTGAGAGGAATGAAGGTGTAGAATTAGGTGTGTCACAGCCAAGTACTTGCGGGCACTCTGCTAGCAGTACACCGACGTCCGATTCTAGCAGGCAAATTTCCCTGCCCCAGCTGCTGGACCGTCGAAAGAAGTTCACTCCCAGCCATCCACATGCCCAGCGGTTGAATGCTAGCTTGGCTAAATTGCTAGCGCTTCAACTGCTGCCTTTTCAGTTGGTAGACTCGGCCCCCTTCCGTGAGTTTGTGCAATGTGCGGTTCCTCAGTGGCAGGTTCCCAAACGGCACTTTTTCTCACGGAAGGCGTTTACGGCTCTCTACCGGCATGTGGAAGGCAATGTCTTGGCCTCGCTGGACAGGGCGGTCAGCGGTAAGGTGCATATTACCGCTGACTCATGGTCCAGCAGGCATGGACAGGGACGTTACCTTTCTTTCACGGCCCATTGGGTCACTCTTTTGGCAGCTGGGAAGGATGCAGGACAAGGTGCAGTAGTGTTGGAGGTTGTTCCGCCGCCACGCCTCCAAAATGCTACTACTGGTTGTGACACACCTCTGTCCTCCACCCCCTCCTCTTCTTCTTCCTCCACGGCCTCTTCCTGTGCTTTGTCCTCGGAACCAGCGGTGCTCCGTAGGCGTTCAAGGGGCTACGCAAGTACGCAGGCAAAAAGATGCCATGCCGTGCTTGCGCTGGTGTGTTTGGGGGACAGGAGCCACACTGGGGCAGAGGTTCTGTCTGCTCTGCAGGGGCAGGCCGAGAGGTGGTTGACGCCACGCCAGCTTAAGCCAGGAATGGTGGTTTTCGACAATGGCACCAACCTCCTCTCCGCCCTCCGACAGGGACAACTGACCCATGTGCCCTGTGTGGCTCACGTCCTTAACCTGGTGGTGCAGCGGTTCTTGGGCAGGTACCCGGGCTTACAGGATGTCCTGAGGCAGGCCAGGAAAGTCTGTGTGCATTTCCGCAGATCTTATAATGCCAGTGCTCGCCTGGCTGAGCTGCAAAAGGAGTTGAACCTGCCCAAGAACCGCCTTATATGTGACATGCCCACCAGGTGGAACTCAACGTTGGCCATGTTGCAGCGGCTGCACACGCAGCAGAGGGCCATCAATGAGTACCTGTGCGACTACGGCACCAGGACAGGGTCAGGGGAGCTTAGGTTTTTTTCACCACGCCAGTGGGGCATGATCAGGGATGCATGCACTGTCCTGGCACCATTTGAGGAGGCCACGAGGATGGTGAGCAGTGACAGTGCATGCATCAGTGACACTGTACCTCTTGTCCACCTGTTGGAACATACGCTGCGTGGAATAATGGACAGGGCACTTGAGGCAGAACAGAGGCAGGAAGAGGAGGACTTCCTTGCCTCTCAAGGCCCCCTTTACCCAGACAGTGTTCCTTTTGTCCCACCCATCGCACAGGAAGAGGAGGAGGAGGAGGAGGAGGAGGATTGTGTCAGCATGGAGGTGGAGCCTGGCACTCAGCATCATCAGCAGCAGTCTTTTAGGGATGATTTACAGTCCCAAGAAACCCGTGGACTTGTACGTGGCTGGGAGGAGGTGGCTGCGGATCATGTCGTCCTTAGTGACCCAGAGGACTCCGGACTGAATGCCTTAGCTAACCTACGCTGCATGGCCTCCCTGATCCTGCAAAGTCTGTGGAAGGATCCTCGTATTCTTCGGATCAAGGAGAGGGACCATTACTGGCTGGCCACTCTCCTTGATCCACGGTACAAGAGTAAGGTTGCGGACCTTATCTTACCGTCGCAGAGGGAGCAGAGGATGAGACAACTCCGGGAGGCCTTGCAGAAAGGTCTGTGCAACGCGTTCCCAGAGACTGGGAGGTTACAAACTCCTGGTCCTGGACAACGAGTTGCTGAGGCTTCGGTCAGTCAAAGAAGGAGCGGTGGGGAAGGTGGCCGTCTGACCGATGCGTTCAGACAATTCTTTAGTCCGCAGCCCCAAGATATGATCGGTTCCAGCAACCATCGCCAGCATCTGATATACATGGTGCAGGAATACCTAGGGGCAAGGTCAGACTTGGACACCTTCCCCACCGAAAATCCTCTGGCTTACTGGGTCTTGAGGATGGATCACTGGCCAGAGCTTGCACAGTATGCAATTGAGCTACTGGCCTGTCCTGCATCCAGTGTTCTTTCAGAACGCACATTCAGTGCTGCTGGAGGATTTGTCACGGATCACAGGGTGCGCCTGTCCACCGACTCGGTTGATCGACTGACCTTCATAAAGATGAACCAGTCTTGGATCACCACCAGCTACCAAACACCTGAAGCTGATATAACAGACTAATTTATTATCAAATGTCACATCCCTTCAAGACTGATGCTGATGCTGAGTGACTGTCCTGTTATGTTGACTGACTATCCTCCTCCTCCTCAATGATCCGATTGATGATGATAGCTTGGAAGAACATTTTTATTTCTGGGTGCCGCCACCAGTGCCTAAGGCCCAATTTTTCAGCCCCTGTTTAACAGGGGTATGTAATTACAATTTTTTATGCAATGCTTTGCAGCAGGGCTCATTCCTGCACTCCAACTAGAGTATCTGGGAGAGGTTGCAGTGTCGTGGCACCAGCACCAGTGCCTAAGGCCCAATTTTTCAGCCCCTGTTTAACAGGGGCATGTAATTACAATTTTTTATGCAATGCTTTGCAGCAGGGCTCATTCCTGCACTCCAACTAGAGTATCTGGGAGAGGTTGCAGTGTCGTGGCACCAGCACCAGTGCCTAAAGCCCAATTTTTCAGCCCCTGTTTAACAGGGGCGTGTAATTAAAATTTTTGATGCAATACTTTGCAACAGGGCTCATTGCTGTGCTCCAAGTACAGTATCTGTGAGGGGTTGCAGTGTTGTGGCACCAGTGCCTAAGGCCCAATTTTTCTGCCCCTGATTAACAGGGGCATGTAATTACAATTCTTGATCTAATAATTCACAGCAGGGCCCATTCCTGCGCCCACCAAGAGTAACTGTGTGGGCTTACAGTGTTGTGTCAACACCACCACCATTACCACCAAAGGCCCAATTTTTCAGCCCCTGTTCAACAGGGACATGCAATTACAATTCTTGATCTAATAATTCACAGCAGGGCCCATTCATGCACCCACCAAGAGTAACTGTGAGGGCTTACAGTGTTGTGTCAACACCACCACCACCAAAGGCCCAATTTTTCAGCCCCTGTTCAACAGGGGCATGCAATTACAATTCTTGATCTAATAATTCACAGCAGGGCCCATTCATGCGCCCACTAAGAGTAACTGTGAGGGCTTACAGTGTTGTGGCAACACCAACATGTAAGGGGCAAATTTCAGCAGAGTATATAGGGCAGGCCCCTACTTTCAAACATCCAACTTACAAACGACTCCTACTTGCAAACGGAAGGAGACAACAGGAAGTGAGAGGAAATCTACCCCTAGGAAGGGAAATTCTCTCCTGTAAGAGTTAATATGGGAAAAAGGTGTCTCCTCTCTACTGATGCTTTATCACCAATCCTTGTTTCAATAAAAACCCCACTTTCAAAAACATTTGTCATTGGGACGGAAAGTGAGGTGAAATGTTCTGAACAGGGGCACAGACAGCAAAACAAATGTTACAGGGGTGAAAACCCTTCCCTATGTTTTCCAAAAAGCTTAAAAATAGATTTTTTGGCTGGAGCTACACTTAAACAATGTACCTGTTCAAAATTACAAACAGATTCTACATAAGAACAAACCTACAGTCCCTGTCTTGTATGCACCGCCTGTATACGGCTGTTCAGAGTATATAGGGCCTTTTTTATTTTGTGTGCGGGGTTCCCCTTAATATCCATACAAGACCCAAAGGGGCTGGTAATGGGCTGGGGGGGGGGGGTGATGGGGTAGCTATGCCATTTTTCTCAAAGATTTTTATCCATATTACCGGGACCAGACATGACATTAAAGCCGCAAGCAGTTTTAAATGGCTTTTTTTTCCTTTAGAAATGTCATTTTGTGCAGGGACAGTTCTAAACACGGGAAACACGTGGCACTTCACAGGCATACTTTAGACACCCCCCAGGTACGATATTTAAAGGAATATTTGACTTTTTTTTTTTTCACTTTATGCATCATTAAAATGACTGCTCCCATCTCCCTGCTAAATACTGACACCAAGCTATATGCCAAAATCTTGGCCACACGACTTTCAAACATCATCCCACAACTTGTGCATATTGACCAAGTGGGTTTTGTGGCTGGCAGACAAGCGTTGGACGGTACCCGTAGGTTCATAGACCTGATACAATGGGTGGAACACCACCAAACGCCTTCTCTGCTCATCTCTCTTGATGCAGAGAAGGCATTCGATCGAGTGGACTGGTCCTACCTGCAGGCAGTCCTTCAGAAATTTGGCTTCACGGGGACAATCCTGCAAGCTATACTCTCCCTCTACTCCTCGCCCAGTGCTAGAGTAATGACTTCTGGACTACTCTCGGACCCCTTCTACATCTCTAATGGGACACGTCAGGGGTGCCCGCTCTCACCCTTGATCTTCGCCCTTGTTATGGAACCCCTGGCCCAATCCATTCGACACAACCCACTCATCTCGGGGATTATGACTGCAGATAAAACTCACAAGATAGGCCTGTACGCTGACGATGTCATCATCTCCCTGACTGACCCTACCAACTCACTCCCTGCTCTCCATCACACTTTAGACACATTCAGCAAGGCCTCACTCTATAAAATCAACTTTTCCAAATCCAGCATGCTCAGTATAGGACTAAACCAAAACACCAAAACTGATATCACCAATACCACGTCTTTCTCATGGGCCCCAAACTCCATACTCACGTATTTAGGCATACAACTAACCACACCCCCAACCCACTTACGCTCCAACAACTTTAATAATCTTGTAACCAAACTCCAGAAAACTATACAAGACCTTCGACATACTACTGCCTCTTGGGCAGGTAGAATTGCCCTCGCCAAAATGTATCTTCTACCCCATGTCTTATATACATTCCGGACTCTGCCAATACCCTTCCTAAAACAACAACTACTGCAACTACAATCTATTATCACAACCTTCATATGGGGCGGAAAACGATCACGTCTCAAGAGTAGCACTATGTGCAAACCAGTAACATCTGGAGGGATGGGAGCACCGGACTTAATAGCCTATTACAAAGCGACTATACTTGATCAAGCCGGAGTCTGGTGGAACCCTATGCAACAAACCACCTGGCTTCAAATAGAAGAAGCAGCGCTACTGTCCCACCCTAGACTGACTCTCTGCGCCCTTCTCCTGCAACATTCAGGGACTCATTCATACCTAGACACTATTAATGCTACCATCAGGATATGGAAAGCCACCATACAATCCTCTCGAGGTATACCACTATGCCTGCTCAAGCAAATACCAATGGAAGCCCTCCACATTCTCACACCCAACATCAACGTCTCTGACTGGATTAGCAATGGCATCTCCAACATTGGAATCCTGTACCAAGGATCCGCCCTTAAGTCCTTCCAAAAACTCCAAACCGATTACCACATTGGACACACAGATTTTTTCTTATACCTGAGAATACGCTCGATCCTCTCTAAAGTACAATGGACTGATAATTTACTGACATGGCATATGACCACATTCTTCAACCTCAAAACATCTCGACGACGTGGAATCTCCTTTTGCTATAAACTTCTTACTGACACCGGCCCCACTTCAAAGTCACTAACGATGCTACAATGGGAGCAAAAACTGCAATGTTCCTACACTCCCCAACAATGGCATCGCTCGTTACAAGCACCTCTAAAAATATCCAAATGTCTCCTCCACTGGGAAACTGTCCAAAAATTATTCCACAACTGGTACCTTACACCATCTAAACTTGCCCGGATCTACCCAAACTCAACCAATCTCTGCTGGAGAAACTGTGGATTCCCAGGGACCCCACTTCACATATGGTGGGACTGCCCAATCATCACAACATTGTGGACTAAGCTCTCCAAACTCCTCCTTTCCATTCTTCCAGACCCTGTGCCCCTTACACCGCAAATGGTACTATTAGGCCTAGACATGGAACTTTGGCCTCGCTCTTCACGTACGATTGTCTCCCATGTATTCATTGCAACACGCCTGGCTATTGCTAAGACTTGGAAATCTCCCAACCCCCCCTCTACCACGGAAATAACTGCCCTCTTGAACAACCATTGCCTAATGGAATTTATGCACGCCAAAGCATGCTTACAACTCCCTAGATTCCAAAAAAACTGGGACCTTTGGATTAAACACCCTAACTGCGTACCCCCCATGAATGACCTTTCACCTAGCTGACTCCCAACACTAAGTGGACCCTCCATTGATGTAATGACTTGAATGCTGCCTGTATAGCTATACAATATTCACTGTTAGTTTTATTACCTGTTACGTATGTAAAATCCTCAATAAAATTTAGTTAAAAAAAAAAAAAATGACTGCTCCCGAAAAACGGCCGTTTTTAAAACTTATTTTTGCATTGATACATGTCCCCTGGTGAAGAACCCGGGTTCCCAAACCCTTTTTAGGACAATAACATGCATAATAGTCGTTATAATTATCACTTTAGATTTCGAACGTTCGCATCCATTGTATTTAATAGGGTTCTAAAGTTCGTGCGAACTTTCGGTCCGTTCGCGGGTTCTGGTGCGAACTGAACCCGGGGGTGTTCGGCTCATCCCTACTGGCCACAACCCACCACAGTAACAGAACTCAGATCCTTCTTAGGGTTCTGCTCCTATTACAGGAGGTTTGTGGAAGGATTCGCCCGAATTGCTAGGCCATTGAATGAACTACTCAAGACCGAGGGGGAAGAGGACGACTCAGGGCCCAGGAAGCCGGGAGAGTCAGTCAAAGATCAGTGGAACCAAAAGTGTGAAGAGGCCTTCCAGGCGTTGAAGAAGAACCTAACCACTGCCCCAGTCTTGGCCTACGCAGACCCGACCAAACCCTATGAACTACACGTAGATGCTAGTCATGATGGTCTGGGAGGAGTACTTTACCAAGAACACGACGGACAACTGTTGCCTGTAGCCTACGTGAGCAGGAGCCTGACCCCCTCCGAGAAGAACTACCCCACTCACAAGCTGGAGTTCCTGGCCCTTAAGTGGGCGGTAGTAGACAAGCTCAAAGACTACCTGTATGGGGCGGAGTTCACTGTGAAGACCGACAACAACCCCCTTACTTACCTTTTCACTACAGCAAGGCTGGACGCCACTGGACACAGGTGGCTGGCCGCATTATCTGGATTCAATTTCAGCCTAAAGTACAGGCCAGGGATTGGAAATTGAGATCCAGACGCTCTGTCCAGGAGATCTCATGGCCCCACCAGTGACATGGAAGACTGGACTCAAGTGGCACCTGACGGGGTGCGGGCCCTTTGTCAAGGGGCTGAATTGCAAGCCAGAGGAGGCTCAAGGACGGAAGAGATAGGAGTTACCATGGTAGGAGTCCCCAAACAATACTGTGGAGTAACTCAACTGGAAGAAGACCATCTGCCAAAGTTGTCCAAGAAGGAACTAAGATGCAACCAATTAGAAGACCCCATGGGGAAATTGGTTCTGGAAGCCCTGGAGAATCAGGATCCAAACAGACTCCTGAGTCACTCCTCAAAGGAAGCTCGCCTGTTGAGGAAAGAGTGGGACAGGTTACAGGTGCATCAGGGAGTGGTCTACCGAAGGGGCCCCTCTGATGACTTGGAAGATAAATGGCAATTGTTTCTTCCGGAAAAACATCGAGAGACTGTTCTGATTGCCCTACATGACAATCACGGCCACCTAGGGGCGGAAAGGACCTTTCAACTTGTCAGAAGTCGGTTCTATTGGCCCTGCATGAGGGAAGAAGTGGAAGAGTACTGCCATTCGTGTGCACGCTGCATCCAGAGGAAGACTTTACCCCATCAAGCTGCCCCAATGGGCCATCTACAAAGTCAAGGCCCAATGGATCTGGTATGCATTGATTTCCTCTGCCTCGAACCTGACCTGAGTGGACTAGGAAATGTTCTGGTGATAACCGATCATTTCACCCGGTATGCCCAAGCTTTCCCAACCAAAGACCAGAAGGCTTCCACAGTAGCCAAGGTACTTATGGAGAAGTATTTTGTCCATTATGGGCTGCCCCAGCGACTTCATTCAGATCAAGGAAGGGACTTTGAGAGTCAACTGATCCGGAAACTCCTGGATTCGTTAGGAATCAAGAAAACTCGAACCACACCTTATCACCCACAGGGAGATGCTCAGCCGGAGAGGTTTAACCGAACCCTGGTTAACATGTTGGGAACTCTGGATAGTGAGAAGAAACAACATTGGAGCAAACACATAGCAGCTATAGTACACGCTTACAACTGCACCACCAGTGATGCTACAGGCTACTCCCCATATCTACTCATGTTTGGGAGAGAAGCAAGGTTACCTGTGGACCTGGCCTTTGGCACCTCTTTAGACCATTCCTCAGCCACATCCCACAAAGGATATGTGGACAGGCTCAGACACAGCCTGAAAGTAGCCTATGAACAAGTTCAAGCTGCCTCAGATCAAAGGGGAGCTCGAAACAAAAGAAACTTCAACTTGAAAGTCCGGGTGCAAGACCTGCAGCCCGGGGACCGAGTACTGCTACGCAATCTGGGGGTCCCTGGAAAACACAAACTTGCAGACAGATGAAGATCTGAACCCTATGTCATCTGTAGGAAGCTGCCGGGCCTACCTGTCTACAAGTTGTAGCCAGAAGGAAAGGTAGGACCACTGAAGACGTGGCATCGAAACCACCTGCTCCCACTTGCTGAAGTGGTCAGGATACCTCCAGTGAGGGACTCCCCTGAACCAGTCTCTATTCTAGATAACCCCAGGCCAAACACTCGGTCCCAGACCTCTCGGGCTGAAGATGGAGAGGCCTCTGAACTCAGTGGAGATGAAGGAAGAGAACTTGACTGGCTGTGGCCTTCCCCAAATCCAGGAACTTCCGCTATAGATCTTCCAACTACTGAAGACACTATAGATGGACAACTGAATGCAGAAGCCGCTGAGTTCATTCCATCTAGTCCTTCATCAGATTAATGGGAGGATGCTTGTGATACTTACTCTGGAAAGGACCCTAGAGACTCTATATATCCCTCGGCTCCTGAAGCAGATGTTACAGTGCCTGCTGTGTCGCCCGAGCCTGCTACAGAAGAAGAGCCTGTGGCGCCAGAGCCAGAAACCCCAAGAGAACAAAGGGCTCGCAGAGTCATGAGGCCTCCCAAAAAGTTGACCTACCCACAAATGGGGAAGAGCTCAGAAGATTCTGTGGTCACTGCCAGGAGGAGTGTAGAGAATCCGGATCCCTCCACTGTTCATTGGGTGGAGGGCAACCCCCACTCACTCTCTGGCACAGTTAGGCAGGCCACTCATGATAATGTGACCTGTGGGCAAGGGAATTCAACCCCTTTGTTTTGGTAGGAATTCCCTATGCCAACGTCATACGAAATGTTGTCTAGGGTTGTACGCAGTGTATGCTAGAATTGTCTTTGCGGGACCAAAGAATTTAAGTGGGGGGAGTGTGTAGCGGGGTATTCCCCTTTAATAGAGAGAGACAGGACTTTCCGGGTGAGAGGTGAGTCGGGAGGGAGTAGAGAAGAGACTTTACTGGAAGTGAAAGCAGAGGAGAGCGACTACGTTACCCAGAACCCCTTTCAGCAATGTTTCCACCCCAGAGACTCATGGGAGGGTTATAAAAGGAGGAGGCGAGGCTGGGCTCGGCCTCTTTGGGACACGAGACTTCAAGGGAGAGATCTTCCTGTGCGGATCCACCGTGGTGCAAGGCCTGAAGCCTGGGCCTTGCGCTGTTACCCAAAGAGCCTTCCACCCCATCTCGAGCCTGGGTAGCATCTGACTTGGTTTTCTTCAACCGCTGCTGAGCCAGAGACCAGACTGCTGCAGAGCTGTGTGAGGAGACACAGCAGGTGGAAGTTCCCGGACTGGGATCGCGTCCGGAGGGGTGAGCGAGCACTTGCTCAATCCACAAATACTTTATATCATTGTTAGGCCTACAGACTGCCGTGGCCCACTAGTTCCTATTTGAGTTCCAAAGCAGAACTGAGTTGAACGGATCTTTAGTGGAGTGTACTGTGTTGGCATTTTTACCCCCCCCCCCCGGATTACAAATGTGTTCCTGAAATGTGCACCACCGTTTAAAGACTTGCATGCAAAGAATTTTACCCCTACTAGAGACTGAGTTATATGGTCAGGCCTGGCCATCTAGGTAGTTTATTTAGTTGCTGTGCCATAGGGTGCATAGTGAAGTACTGTTACACGTGGTGCGTGTGCGCCATATCTCTATAGTTATAGTGTGACTACTGCTGCAGGGCTCTGCAGATAGATTCTTATGATCTGTTATCACTGTTGATTTCCATTGCCATAGAAAGTAAATTCGTTATTCTTTTATCACTGTCTTGGTGTTTGAATTTAATCATAGAGCATAAGATATACACATATTACCCTAGACTAACTGTGCCAGTAGGGGGTCGAGTAAATTGCCGGGGGTTGGCGGAGCTGTCTTCAGGGCCCAAACTAAATCTGCGGCCCTCTTAGTTGAAGGTATCGCTACATATATATGTAAAGCAGTGCGTAAACTGATGTCGCTATATACAGGTGAGTACCTGTAATAAATAAATAATAATAAATAATCCTGTGTAAAAACATTTATACATAGACCCCTAAGCATTAAAGGAAACACTACTCTGAGATGAATGATTCTGTGAGTCTAGACCAGGGGTAGGCAACCATGGCCCTCCAGCTGTGGTGAAACTACAAGTCCCATGAGACATTGCAAGACCCTGACAAGTACAGGCATGATGGGATTTGTAGTTTCACTACAGCTGGAGTGCCGAGGTTGCCTACCCCTGGTCTAGACCATAAGTAACACAACCTCTGGTGGTGCGTCATCATGCAGCTTGGGTTCATAATGGGAAGCTTCATAGAGAGGCACTTACACGTCATAAGTGGTGTTCTTTGCAGAATTTGCAAATTAGTAACATTACTGCATTGAAAACATATGAATTTAAGGTATGTATTACTGAAGTAAAAAAAAAGAAAAAAAAATATTGCAGGACGGGGGTTCAAGGAAAGGAGGAGAACCAATGTGGAGTTGGTTGGGGGAGGCGGATATGGACTCTAATTGGACTGCTGCGTTAAACTTTTTCCACCTAATTCTTGACCCTAATGCCGCATACACACAATCTGAAAATCCGACAAGAAAACCATGGATTTTTTCCGACTGAATATTGGCTCAAACTTGTGTTGCATACGAACAGTCACACCAAATTCCAACCGTCAAGAACGCGGTGACGTACAATACTGCAACGAGCTGAGAAAAATTAAGTTCAATGATTCCAAGCATGTGTTGAATTGATTCCGAGCATGCGTGTTTTTTTTGCACGTCTGAATTGCATACAGACGATCGGAATTTCCGAGCAGAACTTTTCTTGTCGGAAAATTTGAGAACCAGCTCTCAAATTTTTGTTGACGTAAATTCCGACAGAAAAAGTCAGATGGAGCCTACACACGGTTGGAATTTCCGACTAAAAGCTCACATCGAACTTTTCTTGTCGGAATTTCCGATCGTGTGTACGCGACATTAGAGTAACAAAACCTATTCTGGGGAATGTGATTGGTTCTCTTAATAATACCTTTCCCCCTCCAATTGGTTCTTGCCTTCTCTGCAGTTAACTACTGCAAAGCTTGTTACAAGATTATGAATGCCGCTCAAGCTAGGAAAACCAAACTCCCACAGTCACCAGGGATAAAGGTGCAGGCTGCCAGGTGCTCATACAAAGCGATGCCTGTATAAAATCAAAGAAGCACTACACTCTCGTCCAGCCAAATTTAATGTAGACTTGAAAATGGCTTCAGCCCATGCGTCTCTGCCAAAGCCACACCCCCTGACATGATTTTCTCCTCCCACCAGAGCTTAACCAGAGGGATAAAACATGGGCTGAGGTCATTTTCAAGTGTACACTAGGTTGGCTGGATGGGAGTGCGGCTTTTCTTTGATTTTTGTTACTGCTCAGCTTGTCTTATGTAGCCATCGGAAATACCTGTTAGCTCCAGGTATGAGGGAGCATGTAAGCTTCTCCCCTTTCTTCCAATAGGCAGTGGTTGGGTCTAAATGGGCATTTGCCAGGTCCAACCACTCATGTAGATGAAGGGAAGAAGTCATTAACCCCTGACACAGAGAATTTACAGAGGGATATAGATTTAGGTAAGTCTTCGACAACTGAACAAAGTGGCAGGTGAGCAGCACAGGGAAGGGAAGTATCAGAGGGGATATAGCCCTTTTAGGGTTTGAATTGGCAAGTGATGAACAAACATGTCATACATACCTCCACTGTTCAGTTCATTTTGCACAGAGTGGCCCGATCCTCGACTTCTGGGGTCCCCCGGTGGTACTGGTAGCTCCTCCCCGCATTGAGTGTCCACGTTGGAGAAAGCTCTCCTTAGGTGGACACCCCTGCGGGTGCGCTCCCGAGTCCTACATCTGTGTACGTTCACACAGAATGCAGAACTCGGCCCCGCCCCACAGCGCACGCGTCATTGGATTTGATTGACAGCAGCAGGAGCCAATGACTGCACTGCTATCAATCTATCCAATCAAGAGCCAAAACAACGGACAGAGAGGAAGAGCACGTCTCCCCCAAGGGAACAAAGGGCTCAGGTGAGTAAAATGGGGGGGGGGGGGCTAGGTGTCCGGTCACTGTCAGAAGTTTTTTCACCTTAATGCATAGGATGCATTAACCACTTAAGGACCGCCGCACGACCATGTACGTTGACAGAATGGCACGGACAGGCACAAGGGCGTACAGGTACGTCCCCTTTAAGAACCTGTCCGTGGGTCGCGCGTGCGCTGCAGACGGCGCCCTCGCGACCCGGTCCGAAGCTCCATGACCACGCCCGCGGGACCCGCGGACCCCATCGCTGCCGGTGTTCCACGATCGGGTCACAGAGCTGAAGAACGGGGAGAGGTTAGTTCCCTGTCATAGGGAACGACGATCAGTGACGTCACACGCCAAGCCACGCCCGCCCTACAGTAAGAATCACTCATTAGGTCACACTTAACCCCTACAGCACAACCTAGAAGTTAAACCCTTCACTGCAAGTGTCATTTTCACAGTTATCAGTGCATTTTTATAGCACTGATCGCTGTAAAAATGACAATGGTCCCCCAAATGTGTCAAAAGTGTCCGATGTGTCCGCCATAATGTTACAGTCACGATAAAAATCGCTGATCGCCGCCATTACTAGTAAAAAAAAAAATATTAATAAAAATGCCATAAAACTATCCCCTATTTTGTAGATATTATAACTTTTGCGCAAACCAATCAATAAACGCTTATTGCGATTTTTTTTTTTTTACCAAAAATATGTAGAAGAATACGTATTGGCCTAAACTGAGGAAAAAAAACATTTTTTATATTTTTTTGGGGATATTTATTATTGCAAAAAGTAAAAAATATGTCATTTTTGTTCAAAATTGGCGCTCTATTTTTGTTTATAGCGCAAAAAATAAAAACCGCACAAGTGATCAAATACCACCAAAAGAAAGCTCTATTTGTTGGAAAAAAAGGACATCAATTTTGTTTGGGAGCCACGTCGCACGACCGCGCAATTGTCAGTTAAAGCGACGCAGTGCCGAATCACAAAAAGGGGCCTGGTCTTTAACCAGCGAAAATGGTCCGGGGCTGAAGTAGTTAAGGTGAAAAAACACGAACCTTTACAACCCCTTTAAGTTTAATCCACACAGTTTATTTCTATACTGAAGAAATCTGCTTTTGTGGCATAAAGTGAATACGTTTTGGAAATTCCCTTTTCACTTAATTACTGCGGAAACTCCAAGACAACGAATCTCCAAGTCTTTATATTAATCACACCATGACCTTAAATGTCCGTTTTCTTGCTGTTTGTAGGCGATCCTATCAATGCATCAAAAACATTTTCAATTAATTCCTTTTAGCAACCAACATGTGCAGTTCTTTTATTCATGGATAATAACAGTAAAATTACAATTACCAGGTAGGCAACATACTGTCAAATGCCTCTGAAAAGCAATCTGAGCATGGATCGCTTTTCAGAGGAACTGCATTTTTCTGCTGGTACTATGAACAAATGGGAACAAAATAATCAGTTCTGATTGTACACGTGTAGCACACGGATCCCTGGCCTTACCTCCTCAAGGCCGGACACACCATACCACAATGCCCATGTTCCTTCTTGAATAAGATGGTGAGCGGTGTTCAGAAATTGTTGGGTCCCGCAGCGAGTTACCTTCCCTCGGCTGGTTCTCACCCCTAGAGTAAGGTGACCAGATTTTTAAAATGAAATCCGGGGACATCTTTTTTTTTTTATACTAGTAATGGCGTCAATCGGCGACTCTCTGCCCGTCGCCGCCCGCCTCACAGCCTGTCAAGTCTTATTTTCTGGGCCCCGGGTACTACTGGGTGGAGAACGGAGGAAGATCACTTCGCCAGGGAAGGCAAGGACATAAGCAGGCAAGCGGCTGGCCGGGACTTGAGCCAAGGCAGCAGAACATGTGAGCGGAGCTGAATGGGCATGCACCCGAAACTGAAGAAATGGTCCCTCCGCTCTGACCAGCACATGATGATCAGAAACGGGGCACAGATAATGGAAAAAAATACACCCCCCTAAGCTAGTAGGAGTGGCGGAGTGGGGGGGGGGTGTAATTCAGTATTATTATTTTTTTTATTCTGCACTGACTGTCTTTGAAATTGCCCTAGCCCCTGTTCAAATCCAATCCGGGGACAAAAACGGGGACAGACTTGGTCCGGGGACAGTGTCCTCAATCCGGGGACTGTCCCCTGAAACCGGGGATGTCTGGTCACCCTACCCTAGAGTGTAGGGAAAAGTCTGTTGTAGGTGCACCAATAAGGCCAATGTCCAGACAAGGTTAAACCTTAATGAAGGAAGGTTTATTTTCTTTATGCTGAAAACTAGATAGGAAAGTTGGAGTTGAAGAATAAAGAAACAGGGAGGCAGGTTCAGGCACTTAATATCACTACTCAATCCCAAGTGGACTCTGCTCACCCGGATAGTCCCCTCTCACGGTACTAGCAGCCGGAGTGATACACAAACTTTACTTTACTTATGTTTTTCTTGGAGATACGATCGGGAGATCCTCTGCCACAGAATCTCTGAGCCCCGAACCTCTCATCGCTTTTAATTCAAGAACAGGTGCAAGTTGCTGCACATTACAAGGCCTCAGATGATTAGTGGAATCCCTCCAGAAGTTTACCGGGCCTCTCTTTCACCGTGAACTCTCTTACCGGTCCATCAGAAAGGTCCTCCCCTGGTCTCCTCTTCTCAGAGCGGGTCCCCTCTCGGGGGCACCCTGGGATTCCTCCTTTTAGAGCTGAGCCCCAGCTTAAGGTGCTGGGCCCAATGGCGAAGCTGCAGCCCCATGCTAAAGGTGCCTGGGACCGATGCACTCGCGCACACCTGGCCTGGAGGGCCAGGTCACGCGACCCAAACTCCGGAACTCTCCCACCCCCTCCAAGCAGCGTCTGCCCCTTATGTATCCTCTCCCGGCATGCACAGCAGGTTGACCACGCCCACTGTACTACCGTCCAGAAAGGACCCCCTAAGGCACAGCACTGTTACCAGTGGTTCAACCCTGACCTGTCATGGCAGTGCCACCTACAGGCCACAGGGAACTGCACACCAGTACAACACCTGAGGAAACATATATATATATAAATGCACATACTCACACACATATAAACACATGCACACACACATACATGCACATATACATATGTAGCGCTACCCCCAGTTAAGAGAGCCGCTGGTTTGATTTTGGGCCCTGTATACAGCACCGCCAACCCCCGGCAATCTTACTCGACCCACTCTGGCACAGTTAGTCTAGGGTTATATTTGTACCACATTCAATTGTATTGCATGAAATAATCTCTAAACAGTAAGACAACACACTGAGGCGAGAGATCAGATATAACAGCTTTACTCGTATAGTAAATAGCATAGGTAGAACATAACACATGCAACTGGCTTGCAGAGCCCTGCAGCAATCAATTCAGCACACTATAATGGCGCTGCGCGGTACCCCACCACGCGTAGCTATTATGGTATGCGTGCCCTATGGCGCACAAAACAATATCTTATCTCCCCACCCCGGTCAGGCCTGACATGGAATAAATCTCAGTCCCCTCCTTAAGGGATTTCTTCGCATGCCAGCTTTCGGTGGTGCACTTGACGAAAAGTATTTGTAATCCACAACAGCCAATAACTTGGAATACTATACTGGGGGGGGGGGACACTTCAACTCTGTGCTGCTACCGGTCCCCCCGGGGAACAGCAGATAAACGAACTGTGGGCCTATGCAGTCTATAGGCCTGAACACGGCACAGTCTATTGGTTTGGGCAGGTGCTCGCTCACCACTCCGGATGCGATCCCAGTGCGGGACTTCCACCTGCTGTGTATCCGCACACAGCGTCTGCAACGATCGGGTCCCCGATCCAACTGATGTCCTCACTCGACAGGTCAGGTGCCACCCAGGCTCCGCAGTGGGGTGGAAGGCTCTCTGGAAGTTGCGCAAGGCCCAGGCTTCAGGCCTTGCACTGCAGCAGATCCGCACAGGAAGAAACTCTTGCTTGCAGCGCGGTGTCCAAAGAGGCTGAGCTCCGCCTCGCCTCCTCCTTAAATAATCCCTCCCATGAGTCTCTGCGGTGGCTAATTGCACTCTGGGTGCCGAACAGGGTTCGGGGTAACGTAGTTCCGGGGCATTAAAAGAGACCCCACTACACACTCCCCCCACTTAAACTCTTTGGTCCCCAAAGATAACATAAACCTACATCACAGAACATACAACATCAATCAAGGTTTCGTATGATGTTGGCAGAGGAAATTCCCACCAAAAACGAGGTAGTGAACTTCCCTGCCCACAGGTCACACTATCATTAGTGTCCTGCCTAACTGTGCCAGAGAGTGAGTTGGGGTTGCCTCCCACCAAATGAACAGTGGGAGGATCAGGATCTTCCATACTCCTTCTGGCAGTAACTACAGTGTCTTCCGCACTCCTCCCCATCTGTGGGTAGGTTAATCTCCTGGGAGGCTTTATGGCTCTTCGCTTCCTCTGTCCTCTTGGACTTTCTGTTGAAACAGGCTCCTCCTCCGGAATTGACTTAGGAATCTCCTCTGTTTCAGGAACACTGGACTCCGGAGCAGGGAGATACATGGAATCCCTTGGATCTTCCTCTGGGGGTAAGTCACAGACACTCTCCCAAGCATCTGACCAAGGACTGGACAGGATTAACTCAGTGGCTTCTGCATTCAGTGTCTGGTCCTCAGCATCTTCTTCCGGTGGAAGATCAATAACAGAAGTTTCTGGAGCCTGGGAAGGCCAAAGCCAACCAAGTTCTTCTCCCTCATCTTCACTTATTCCCGAGGTCTCTGTATCCCCGATCCGGGGGGTCTGAGACCGAGTGTTTGGTCGGTTGGTATCCATTCTGGAAGTTGGCTCAGGGGAATTCATTACAGGGGAGATCCGGACTGCCTCAGCCAGTGGGAGTAGGTGGTTCCGGTGCCAGGTCTTCAAGGGCCCCACCTTCCCTTCTGGTTTAAGTCTGTAAACGGGTAGGCCCGGCAGTCTTTTGCAAACCACATAAGGTTCAGGTCTCCTTCTGTCTGCAAGCTTGTGCTTTCCAGGGATCCCCAAATTCCGCAACAACACTCTGTCTCCAGGTTGTAGATCTTGGATCCTAACTTTTAAGTCAAAATTTTTCTTGTTGCGGGCCCCTCTTTGCTCCGAGACCGCCTGGGCCTGTTCATAGGCCAATTTCAAATTGCGTCTGAGCCTATCGACATATCCCTTGTGGGAAGCAGCAGAACAATGGTCTATGGAAGTTCCAAAGGCCAGATCTACGGGTAGTCTTGCTTCCCTCCCGAACATAAGTTGATAGGGTGAGTACCCTGTAGCATCACTGGTGGTGCTGTTTTATGCATGCACGACTGCCGCTATGTGGTTGCTCCAATGCTGCTTCTTTTCACTACTTAGTGTCCCCAGCATGTTTAGCAGAGTTCGATTGAACCTCTCCGGCTGAGTATCACCTTGTGGATGATAGGGAGTAGTTCTTGTCTTCTTGATCCCCAAAGAATCCAGGAGTTTCCGGATCAATCAACTTTTAAAATCCCTTCCCTGATCTGAATGGAGCCGTTGTGGTAGCCCATAATGTACAAAGTATTTCTCCATCAGTACTTTGGCCACGGTGGAAGCCTTCTGGTCCTTGGTTGGAAAGGCCTGGGCATACCGGGTGAAATGGTCGGTTACTACCAGAACATTTCCTAGTCCACTCAGGTCGGGTTCGAGGCAGAGAAAATCAGTGCATACCAGATCAAGTGGGCTTTGACTTTGCAGATGGCCCATTGGGGCAGCTTGATGAGGTAAAGTCTCTCTCTGGATGCATCGTGCACATGAGTGGCAGTATTCTTCAACTTCAGCCCTCATGCAGGGCCAATAGAAACAGTCTTTAACGAGTTGGAAAGTCCTTTCCGCCCCTAGGTGACCATGGTTGTCGTGCAGAGCAACCAGGATTGTCTCTCGGTGCTTCTCAGGCAAGAACAACTGCCATTTGTCTTCTAGGTCATCAGAGGGGCCTCTTCGGTAGTCCACTCCCTGATGCACCTGTAACTTGTCCCACTCTTTCCTCAACAGGTGAGCTTCCTTTGAAGGGTGACGTAAGAGTCTATTCGGGTCCTGATTCTCCAGGGCCTCTAGGACCAATCTCCCCATAGGGTCTTCCAATTGGTCGGATCTCAGCTCCTTCTTGGACAGCTTTGGCAAGTTATCTTCCCCCAGTTGGGTTACTCCACAGTATTGCTTGGGAACTCCTACTATGGTGACCCCTATCTCTTCTGCTCTTGAGCCGCCACTGGCTTGGAGTTCAGTCTCTTGGCAGAGGGCCCGCATCCCGTCGGGTGCCACTTGGGCCCAGTCTTCTGTACTGCAAGTGGGGACGTGAGATCTTCTAGACAAAGCATCCGCATCTCGGTTTCCAGCCCCAGGTCTGTATTTCAGGCCGAAATCGAAGGCACACAGCGCCGCCAGCCATCTATGTCCTGTGGCATCCAACTTTGCTGTGGTGAAGAGATAGGTGAGGGGGTTGTTGTCTGTTTTCACTGTGAATTCCGCCCCATACAAATAGTCTCTGAGTTTGTCAATACCGCCCACTTAAGGGCCAGGAACTCCAACTTATGGGTGCGGTAGTTCTTTTCGGAGGGAGTCAGGCTTCTGCTCACGTACGCAACGGGCCTCAGTTGCTCTTCATGCTCCTGGTACAGCACTCCCCCCAAACCATCATGACTGGCATCTACATGAAGTTCATAAGGCTTCTTAGGGTCTGCGTAGGCCAGGACAGAGGCAGTGGTCAATGTCTTCTTCAACATCTGGAAGGCATTCTCACACTTCTCGTTCCACTGGTCCTTGACTGACTCCCCTGGTTTTCTGGGGCCTGTGTCATCCTCTTCCCCATCCATCTTTAGCAGCTCATTCAGAGGCCTGGCTATCCGAGCAAACCCCTCCACAAACCTCCTGTAATAGGAACAGAACCCCAAAAAGGATCTGAGCTCTGTCACAGTGGTGGGCCTGGGCCAGGAGGTGACTGCTACCCCATCTTCAGACACTATGTGCCCCAGATAGTTAACTGATGACTGATAGAATTGGCATTTTTCAGGTGAGAGCTTGAGTCCTTCCTCACTCAGTCTCTTCAAAACTTTCTCCAGCCTCTCTTCATGCTCTTCCAAGGTTCTTCCGAAGACAATGATGTCATCCAAGTATACAAGGACTTCGATGAGGTTCATATCTCCCACAGTCTTCTCCATGAGACGTTGGAAGGTGGCTGGAGCTCCAGACAGACCTTGAGGCATTTGGTTGAATTCAAAGAACCCTACCGGGGTTATGAAAGCCGTCTTCTCTTTGTCTTCTGGATGCATCGGAATCTGATAGTACCCACTCTTGAGGTCCATAACACTGAACCACTTGGCTCCAGACAAGCTCTGTAGGGCATCCTCTATCCTGGGAGAGTTACATTGATCCGGTATGGTTCTCCTGTTGAGGGTCCTATAGTCTATGCACAGCCTCAGCGACCCATTCTTCTTCTGGACCACCACTATAGGGGAGGCATAGGGACTTCTAGATTCTCGAATCACCCCTGTTCGCTTGAGCTCGGCAAGCTGCTCCCTCAAGTCTTCGAGGTCTGCTAACGGAACCCGCCTTACCCTCTCCCTGAAGGGCTTGTCTTCCGGGAGGCGGATTCGATGGGTGGCACTCCTAGCACACCCCACATCAAATTCATTTTGAGAAAAGATCCTCTCCCACCTGGTCAACTGGGCCTTGGCTCTCTCTTTCCAAGCCCTGGGCAGATTTGGATTCTCCATGGAAAGTTTATCCCACACAGTACTCTCTCCATCTGTCTTCTCCACATCTGATGAAGCAACTGGGGTAGCTGGGCTTACCTTGCCCAGCAACAGCCTGGCTGGGATCTCCATGGGACCATCCGTGGTATTTCTGACACTCGCAGGTACCTTACAGTTAGCCTTCTTCAGGGCCCGCACCGGGACCACTTCTGGGACCACTTCTAAGCCCGAATGTTCTTCCCTTGGGTCGGGTTCCAACATGACAAAAGGGCCCGGCTGCTCCCAAGTATGTTTCACTGTGGCTTTCAAGCAGGTTACTTCACCGGGCTGCACCACTATTTCCCTTCTCCCCAGCCTCCAGACCTTCCCTACCCCCTCTTCCAGGGCCTTCTGTTCCAAGATCAGCCGTTGGTAGGCTGTCTTCAACATTGGGTGGATCTTGTTGACTGTGAGGTCTTTCCTTCTTGTCAGAGAGGCCAAGAGTCTTCGGACCAGATCTGTGTTCGTCCCTATTATCAGGGAACTCTTATTAGCTCCAGGCAGTCGGGGGCACACCACAGCTAAGGTCTCGAACACTTCAGCCTTTCCGGCTATGGACGGGTCAAAAGTCAGTTTTATAGGCAGATAGCCATCATAAGGGAAACTCTCTGTCCCAATTCCCCATATCTCCAACTCTTCAATCTTCTGGATGGGTAGGTGACTTAAATGTTTGTCATAAAAGTCCCGGTACAACAGGGTCACTTTCGCCCCAGTATCCAATATGGCTCTTGTGTAGACTCCCTCCACTTGAACTGGCTCTATCGGGGAGGGACCCACCAGCTTCTCTGGATATCGCTTCAAGGGGGTCTCTTTCTTTTGATCTTTACATTTTTCCCTTTTGACTTTCTTTCTTCCATTTCTCTTTGGACTTAAGTCTCTCCTGGGCCTGGTATGCATTGATCTCCCTCCTTTTAATGGGTGTAACTACCCGCTGAGGGACACTACTCTCTTTCTTTGGGGTGTGTTCCTTTTGAGGAACCTTGTGTTTCTTCTGAGGGGTCTTCTCCACTCTTTTCATGTGCTTCTCATTCAGTTTGGAGCTCACTGGAGATGATGGGCACCCGGTTGACTCCTTCACCGGGGCCCGCTGAAGTTTTCCGGCAGCTTGCGGTTATTCCTCTTTTTTGTCTTTGGGCTGGCACACACTTTGGCGAAATGGCCAGCTCCTCCACAATTGAAACAAATCACATCCCCCCAATCTTCCAGGGATGCTGGCGCTGAGGTGTTGGGAAACAGCTCCTTCCTCTGACTTTCCCTCTCTGGTTCCCTTGACTTCTTTTCCATCAGGGAGGTCAGCATCTCCAACACTTGGGACATCTGTGACTTCAAGGTATCCACCTCTGAGTCTCTTTCCAGGGTCATGGCCGTCCTGACCATCACTGGAGGAGGATTCACCGACTCAACTGGTAGGCTCCTCTTCTTCTCCTCCAGCATAGCTTCTTCCTCTCTGACCACTCGGATCAAGTCAGGGTACTCCAGGCTCTTCCCGTCCCTGCCCCTTCAAGCTCTCAGCAATTCTCTGCTTCTTTCTGTGGTCTGGGACTTCCCATTCTTCTAGGGCCTGAGTGGCACCGTCTAACCACTCCTCGAACCCCTCTTCACCCGAGGGTACAGGTTTCCTTCCTGAGACTATTCTAAGTTTTCTGTATCCTGACATCTGGTAATCTGTAGGATCTTTCTTGCACTGTGCCACAAGTTCCCCCAGGACCGCGCACAACTCCGCGCCTGAGAGTGGTAAATGGTGACCTGGGACTTTCCCGTTTCACCTGTTTTTCTACTTTTGGGGTGGGTGATGGAGACAGTTTCGGTGTCTGAGACCGTGCTCCTGTCTTGAGCGGCAGCGCGTGTATCAGGCTATAAGTCTGATCATCTATAGCTTCTACACTCTGATTCTTGAAATGTTCTGGGACTCCGTCCTTCCATTCCACTAATGCGTGGGTCAGTGAGGAATTTGTCCTGACATCCACCACCCATGCTTTGTGATACGGTGACAGTGACATCACTAGCTGCTTCACCGCTTCTTCTTGCCAGATCCCTGGGAGTTCTATGACTACTACCCCAGCTGGATCTGTGCCGACCGTTTTACACCACTGTCCTACTTCTAGTGAGTCCATGCGGGTACTTTTGGCGCGTTACTTGCTGCAACAGGATCCCGGACTCGAGAGCCCCCACGTGTAGCGCTACTACCAGTTAAGAGAGCCGCTGGTTTGATTTCGGGCCCTGTATACAGCACCGCCAACCCCCGGCAATCTTACTCGACCCACTCTGGCACAGTTAGTCTAGGGTTATATTTGTACCACATGGGCTAGCACAAAGGGACTTAATAAATAGACAAACACATTCATAAATACAAATATATTTATTAAAATATTTTCTTTGGATTACAAATGGCCACGGTGTATCCAAGGGGTAACCTCATAAATAATTTATTTAAAATAAATATGTAAAGCCATCCTGGTAATAACTAAAATTAATATTAAACGGTGTCCATCCAGACATGCTGGACAACTACACCCCCACTGGACAACACCATGACTTCAAGGATAGGGAGGGAGGGTGGGCGCCTTGGTCCAGTCTAAACAGTCTGCGGGGCCCCTCACACAGCTTCTTTATATAAGCTTCTTCCGCGTGGGCTTTTTCACTTGCCGCAGACCAACCAATCAGCTGTCACTACAGTTAAACCACGGATGTTGCTGCCCAGGGAAACTGCTACCTTTTATGAAAACCTGCAAAATAAAGCACAAACAAATCTGCAGCCCCCCTTTGAGCTCTCCCATGTTGGTCCAGCATATTGCTAAGACCTTTCATGGGCTAGCACAAAGGGACTTAATAAATAGACAAACACATTCATAAGTACAAATATATTTATTAAAATATTTTCTTTGGATTACAAATGGCCACGGTGTATCCAAGGGGTAACCTCATAAATAATTTATTTAAAATAAATATGTAAAGCCATCCTGGCTAATAACTAAAATTAAGATTAAACGGTGTCCATCCAGACATGCTGGACAACTACACCCCACCGGCTGAAAGCCAGCAGAGAAGCTACTGGCTGAAGCCCCCCCCAAACACCGCGGCTGACTCAATTAAACTTTGTAATCCCATACAGAAAATATCTAGGCCTATAGGAGATAGATGAACTGAATCATTCCGGAATAAACCCGGAATGAAACCTTCCAGCTCTGAGTGCCGGTAAGAGATACCGCCAGACCCCTGTAGAAAGCTGTGGATCGTTCTATAAAGCCAATAAAAGATACTAAAATATAATGGCCCTCCCTTTTAGTATCACTCTGCGCTTATGGATAAAAACTCTAAAGGAATAATGCTAAAATAGGGATATAAAAGATGACAGCAGCTGCTTAAAAATCACAAGTACATATAAAACACAGTCATATAAAAACTCCCATAAAAAAGTTCAGAATAAAACTGTAGCAGCGCTACGGACAAACAATGTTCATTTGTGCGTCTTCTATATAATTGAATATATCGGTGATGATGATAGTGAATGGTGGGTTTGGTTCTACTTGATCCTAGTTTCAGTGCTTCTTTTCACCCAGATGTGATTCACCACGTGGGGGGTAAAAACAGTCCCCTTATGGGGATGCACTCACCAGATAATAGATCAAAAAAGGCATGTATAAACCATCCTCATTCCATGTGACTGCAACTTTAAACTTGGACACCGCTTGCATATGTAAGGGGAAAACAAGCGTTCACTGTGACCGGATTTAAGTAATGCATCCATCCCGCCCATCGACGTCTGGATGGCGTCAGTGCGTCCGCGTCATCACGCATGCGCTCTGGACCATCCACGTCTAGTGCTGTTGTGGGCGGAAGTGCTTCATCACGAGGTTCGCAATTGCGCTGCCCTCATTGGTGCACACGTCCGCTGGCCACTCTGATTGGATGCGTAGTGCAACCATGGCAATGTTAGTTGGACAATACAGAGCCAGTTAACCCCTCGCGTAACGTTACTGGTTGTATTGTGAATGCTGAACAGGGCTTCTTACATAAAGCAGGCATACAGGTCTTCCTACAATGCGGACTTCTGCTTTGCTGACAGCATCTGTCAATACCTATTGTCCGCAGGATGCCTTGCTTAATATCCACCGTTGGCGCCGTCTTGGTACATACGGCACCATCTATGTGATACTGCAAGTACTTGTAAGTTAATTATGCATACCCATAAATGAGCAGTAAGAAAGGGATATATAAGTTAGGTAAAATGTTAGCTCAGTAAAACCACTATAAAAATGGTCAAACCTCGCCACATAAAACCACCCATATATATACATACAACCAAGTGTATAAAATACATGTAGCGGGGTCCTCAAATTGATGGGATACACCTGGGCAATAGTGTAACCCAGGTGTATAATTGTGTTAGGATTCAGACCCCTTTTTGTTTCGTGGAGGATTGGAGGATGTAATATTCTCCTTTGCCTGTGGGTGGCGGGGTACCCACGGGCTTCAGGTAGAATCATCCCCTGCAGTGCTCACTGTTTGGTCTCTTCCCGGAGATGGTATGGCTGGGGCGGGGAACCCGCCGGGCCGTTGAAGGGAGGAGATAAAAGGGGGAGACGCCCTGACCACGAGGTCGTCGTCGTCTTGCGGAGAAGGAGGTCCTCGGAGGAGGAGGGTTGCGGTCCGCACCCAGGGCCCTTAGGCCTGGGTGCGGGAGATCCAGGAGTCTGGTCCAGGTGCCCATGGCCTGGTCCGGAGTCATGTTGGCGTCCATCCCAGGCACCTTTAGCCTGGGGTGAGGTACTATCTAGGAGGCCTGGGGCCCAGTACCTTCGACTGGGTCCCGCTAGGGTGGACTGTCCGAGGGTCCCTGAGCGGAGGGACTCGTACCTGAGGTGAGGAGGCCGGGGAGGTTACCCACTGGAGACCCGGAGCAGCACCAACCCGGTGACAGTGGGCCTCTGGGAACTCTCTTGGGAGGACACATCCCCCTGATAGGGGCCACAGCGCATCGAAGAGGGCTCCATTGCTGTTCATAGGGGTTGCTGGAAGAGACCCCATCCTTCCTGTTCTGTAACAGCCGGATTGGCTTAGGCGCCGCTGGTCATAGTATAGTGGCATAGAACTGAAACGTTAGGAAGTGCCTTGATCTGCTCATCCCACCGTTGGCAAGGTTATAGGTCCCAACCAGTCTGCTGTTAAAAGAACTGTTTATCGTGCTTTGCTATTGGAGTGCCAAATAAACAAGTGTTGGACCTTTCTCCGGTGTGTGAACTCCAGTTACTGGAAGCAGAGGGGAGGCTGGTGAGCTTGTAAGTACAGACTCGGTACATTCGCAGAACACATTGGCCCGAGGAAACATCAGGAAGTGGCCTTCACCTCCCTATTGTAATGGGGAGGACATGGGCCGTGGCGCATCTCACTCTCACAACTCAGAAACCCCTAGACATGAGTTGGTGTGTAACAGATGAAGAAGTTGGAGAGAGGGTGAGGCCGCTACACGTGGGGGCTCGTGAGTCCGGGATAGAGTGTGTTCTAAAGATGGACTTGAGAATGTCTACATTTGAACTTTGCTGCCCAGAGGAGTTCCGAGCAGATCGGCCATATTACTGGCCAAAGTGCGTCCCTGCTCGGAGTTGTGGAAATGACCCTAACACGGGAAAGGCCCATGCGGAGGAGCGGAAAAAGGGAGAGGTCCAGCCGTGTGACGTACTGCACGTGGGGACTGTTAACGCACTGCGCCACGAGGCACCCCATGGCGACATCGTTCGTGGGCGGAGTCAAGAGGAAGCCCGCGAAAATGTACAGCTCATGGGAGGAGTCTGGCCAAGTGTGGGGATACACGTGGAGACTCCGGCGCGGGGTCAGTGCATGATGGAGCAGCAAACAGTCGGGATGACCTCAAGTGCCCCGTGGATTATGGTTCCTCACCCCACGAGAATGACTTCCTTTGCTGCCCCCATCACAGACACGGGGATAAGACTTAGGCCCCGAGGGCGGTTGGCTCTGTACACTTGCAGAGACACGGAGGCCCTCGGTGTGATCTGTCCCGGCTGCTCGGGACTGGTGGTCACCCTGAAGCCATTCGGGCGATGTGAGGAGTGCAGAGAATTCCTTTTTGAGGTCGAGTCGTCCACAGCAAGGCCCCGGGCCCTTCGCCTCAATCCCCTCACGGGTACTGCTACTCCGGAAGGGGAGATCAAGGCCTTTGTCGAGGTTCCTGTGCGCGCTGACCAGGGCGATGGACTGCCCAACAGAGAAAAATCCGAAGATGCTGCTTCGGTCGCCACAAGTTCTTTGCTTCTACCACCGAAGAGGAAAGTTGGCCTAGTACAGGCATCCTATGGACGTGGTCGAGCTTCACCCCGCTGCTTGCCTGGCCTGGATGGCGCCGGTCGAGATGGAAGTCCCGGACATCCCAGTCTTCTACAAGGGTCAGGTGAGCCAGGGGCTGGGACTGTGGTGGTGGTTGGAGGTGTCGGGGGCCCATTGGAGGTGGAACCCCCCAGAGAAGATGATTCTGTGTCCACCGGTAGATATCTGCCTGCGGAGATGTATGACACCTCCGACCTAGAGTCGCTGTCTGATTGCGGAGATGATGGCGAGATAGACGAACTGTTCAGCCGCAAGGGCTGGGATAGAGTGCCACTTCTTGCTTCCCGTGCGGTACGGGATTCACCTATGTACACAGGAGACAGCACGCCTCGGGTGGAAGACCCGCAGCTTACGAGGGAACCTACCCCTCCACCTGTGTCCTCATCTACTGTTACCTCACCTACTTTGGTTGTGGGGACACCCCGCGCTTCTCTGAGAGCGCCGAAAGTCATTTCCAGGGAGCTGGTAAAGGTACCTCGGCATCCGGAAGCTATTGTGCTGCCTGGAACTGGAGAGAAAGCCACTATGCCACCTTTGGCCCGCTTGCAGAGACTGTTTTGCCATAAAGTAGCTCGGGAATATGGGTGGGAGTACCCGTATCTACCCCGGGACTTGCTGTATGAGGTGGAAGTCTGGAGAACAAGATGGTATGACGAGTTTGTGTGGGACAAGTTGAAGGTGCCCCATGCCCGCAGGTACCTGGAATGTGTGCCGGCAGTGTCTAAGAGGTTTGAGGACTGCAAAGCTGAATGGAAATTGGGGCGCCATATCCATGCTGACAAGATAGTCATTTGCAGAAGAGAAGGAGAAGATGTCGAGTATTCGATAGAGGCATTTGACAAACACCTGAAACCCCTGTACCTGCCGGATCCAAAGTTTTACTTATAGGAGAAAAGAACTCCTGTTTATTTCTTTTGTGCACTTGAACTTTCTGGAAGAGCCATTCCCAGACACGCAGGACTGTGCCCTGTTTTTGTTTTTGTTTGGGCTTTTCTTTTTCTCGTTGGAGACTTGGGGACTGTTGTGTTTTCGTGTTTCCCCTTTTCTTCATGTGCCAAAGGCAAGGACATTTGGGAATAGTGGCAGAGTAGGGAAAAGCTGGAAGAACGAAGATTCGTTGAGTGTCATGACCGCGGCGTTGTCACCAGGTGGCAGTGTTGCGCAACAAATGTTTGAAAATATTTCACCCACACATCACCTTGCTTGTTGGAGTGAGTGGGTCTCTCGGCTGACGGGCCCACTCATCCCAAATGACACGAAATTATGTTAGGATGTTGTTTTTCTTTCCCCTGCAGGAGAATCGTCAGTCAAGATCATTGAGAGTGGGTGGCTCTTAGACAGTGTGGGAGAGGGGCTGTGACTAGGCAGATGTTTAAAATGTTTTATGACATAAGTTGTTTTATATGTTCCCCATTCCCTGAGCAGGTCTTGGCACTTGGGAATTTTTTTTAGAGGAATTGCTTCAGGGGTTTCACTCCGTGCCACCACTTTATGGGAGGTATGGGTGTGCACCTGACGCTGGGGACCAGCGTCAAATTACAGGGGGGAGTGTGTAGCGGGGTCCTCAAATTGATGGGATACACCTGGGCAATAGTGTAACCCAGGTGTATAATTGTGTTAGGATTCAGACCCCTTTTTGTTTCGTGGAGGATTGGAGGATGTAATATTCTCCTTTGCCTGTGGGTGGCGGGGTACCCACGGGCTTCAGGTAGAATCATCCCCTGCAGTGCTCACTGTTTGGTCTCTTCCCGGAGATGGTATGGCTGGGGCGGGGAACCCGCCGGGCCGTTGAAGGGAGGAGATAAAAGGGGGAGACGCCCTGACCACGAGGTCGTCGTCGTCTTGCGGAGAAGGAGGTCCTCGGAGGAGGAGGGTTGCGGTCCGCACCCAGGGCCCTTAGGCCTGGGTGCGGGAGATCCAGGAGTCTGGTCCAGGTGCCCATGGCCTGGTCCGGAGTCATGTTGGCGTCCATCCCAGGCACCTTTAGCCTGGGGTGAGGTACTATCTAGGAGGCCTGGGGCCCAGTACCTTCGACTGGGTCCCGCTAGGGTGGACTGTCCGAGGGTCCCTGAGCGGAGGGACTCGTACCTGAGGTGAGGAGGCCGGGGAGGTTACCCACTGGAGACCCGGAGCAGCACCAACCCGGTGACAGTGGGCCTCTGGGAACTCTCTTGGGAGGACACATCCCCCTGATAGGGGCCACAGCGCATCGAAGAGGGCTCCATTGCTGTTCATAGGGGTTGCTGGAAGAGACCCCATCCTTCCTGTTCTGTAACAGCCGGATTGGCTTAGGCGCCGCTGGTCATAGTATAGTGGCATAGAACTGAAACGTTAGGAAGTGCCTTGATCTGCTCATCCCACCGTTGGCAAGGTTATAGGTCCCAACCAGTCTGCTGTTAAAAGAACTGTTTATCGTGCTTTGCTATTGGAGTGCCAAATAAACAAGTGTTGGACCTTTCTCCGGTGTGTGAACTCCAGTTACTGGAAGCAGAGGGGAGGCTGGTGAGCTTGTAAGTACAGACTCGGTACATTCGCAGAACACATTGGCCCGAGGAAACATCAGGAAGTGGCCTTCACCTCCCTATTGTAATGGGGAGGACATGGGCCGTGGCGCATCTCACTCTCACAACTCAGAAACCCCTAGACATGAGTTGGTGTGTAACAGATGAAGAAGTTGGAGAGAGGGTGAGGCCGCTACATACATATAAAAGATATATAAAAATATATATACAAAAATGCTTTTATGTATAAAACGATCATATAAACTATGCACACCACATTAAAAATGAGTAAAACTGTGTCTCTATAAAGTCTTCTAAAACTCATGTACACATGATGAACCGTAATTAGATGTACTATAAAATGTATATGGTCTGCCTGGATAAAACCTAATGTCTCTGAAATCTTTCGATTTTCAATCTCGTGTGAACATAAAATTGGACCCTATTTTCTAAAACAATCTTAGGAGTCACTTATGAAACAATTGATATCAAGCTCGACATTCAGTCCTTTCGGCACTAAAACGTCTGTTAGAAAAATCCATTTAGTTTCTTTCTTTGATAGTTCCCTTACTTTGTGTGAGCCCCTCCAATTTGGCTCTAGGCATTCAATACCCCAAAATTGGAGGCCTGAGGCATCTTGGTTGTGTTTTAATTTAAAGTGCAATGACACATTGTGGTCCTTGAAGCCAATTTTTATATTCTTGATGTGTTCTGCTATCCTGATCCTCAATAGTCTCTTTGTCCGACCAATATAGAGCAGTCCACATGGACACCTAAGAGCATATACCACATAACTACTATTACATGTTATAAACTGCTCAATGTCGAACTGCTGTTGGTTAGAGGGGGAGATAAAATGTTCCAGACCTCTGATTGGTTGAGATACTTCTCGACATGCCTTACATTTCCTACAGGCAAAGAATCCGTTTTGATTCCAAAATGTTGGAGGTTTGCCTGGGGGGTCTAGGACTTTTTTGACCACTCTGTCACCGTGATTGGATGCTTTCCGGTAAATGAACTCAGGTTTTGGAGGTAATACTGGGCCCAATTTTTTATCCAGTAATAAAATGTGCCAGTGTTTTACAAATATAGCCTCTACTTCCTTGTACTGGGAGTGGAATTGAGAGATGAATCCCCACTGTTTTGAGTTGCTTCCATCTGGAGGTGGTTTGGGTTTGGTTTGCAGACAAGTTTCCCTGGGTATTACTGCCACCTCTTCTACAATTCTCTGTAGGGTTTCAGGAGCGTAGCCTTTTGCTGCGAATCTGTCCGAGAGGATTTTCACCTGTGTGTAAAAATTCTTGTCATCGGTACAGTTGCGTTTCACTCGCATGAACTGGCCTTTAGGTATATTCTTTAGCCATTGTGGATGATGTCCACTTGTTGTCGGGAGATAGCTATTCCTGTCCGTTAGTTTAAAATAGACTTTTGTACACAAATGTTGATTTTGGCGGTAAATAGTGACATCTAAAAAATGTATTGTTTCTTTGTGCCATTCTGACGTAAGTCTGATGTTGTTATTGTTCACATTTAAAACCTAAAAATTCTTGAAGTGTCTCTACCGTGCCCGTCCATATTAAAAACAGATCATCAATAAAACGTTTATAAAAAATGAGCTCAGCTCTTCTGTTTTTAAAAATCACTTTATCCTCCCACTCTGCCATAAAAAGGTTTGCGATACTTGGAGCAAATTTAGCTCCCATCGCCACCCCCTTTTGTTGCAGATAAAATTTGTTAGAATACCAGAAATAATTATGTGAGAGGCAGTAATCTAGGGCATGGCCGATAAACACCTTTTGGTTATGGGGTAAGTCCTCCCTCTTGCTCAAGGCCCAATTTAAGGCCAGTAGAGCATCGTCATGTTGGATGATTGTATAGAGGGAGGACACGTCCGCTGTTACCAAAAGAATTTCTTGGTTTTCGGTAAGTGTGATATTTTGTAAACAATTCAGGAAGTCTTTCGTATCTCTCAAGTATGCTTGTGTTATTGTCACACTTTTTTGTAGGAACGTATCTAGGTATTGTCCCATTCGCGATGCGATCGAGTCTATACTATTGACAATAGGTCTTGGGGGTGGGTTGATGGGGTCTTTATGTATTTTCGGCAATGTATAGATCGTGGGGATTTTGCTGCTTGCTGGTATCAGATATTGTTTTTCTTTCTCTGATAGTACTCCCAACTTTAAGCCAATTCCCACTAGTACTGTTAGCTGATTTCTGAACGCCAGTGTTGGGTCCCCTTCTAACACTTTATACGTGCCTTCATCAGACAGCATTTCCATAATCTGCGTGTGATACATTTCTTTTGTTAATATAACGACTCCACCTCCTTTGTCGGCTGACCTAATGACGATGTCTTTCCTTTTTTCCAATGCGACAATCCCGTCTTGTATATGTCTTAAACTTGTATTCTTCTTGGGTATAAGTTCATGTAGATCGCGTATAATGAGACCCTTGAATACCTCCACCTGATGATTGGGGTTGTTCAGGGGATTAAATAGCGATTTGTTTTTTAGTCCGCTGTTTACAGACTTCTGAGGGTCTGTGTTTGTGATCATATTCTGTGTATTCAGTCCTACGAAATGTTTTTTTATGTTAAGCTTCCTGATATATTTGTGTACGTCTATATAAACATTAAATTTATTCACTGGTTGCTTTATTCCACATTTAAGGCCCATATTAAGAATATTCACCTCTTTATGTGTAAGCTCCACTGGGCTTAAGTTGTATATTCCGTTGTTCATTGATTTCTCCTTCTTTTTCTTGACCTTCCTCCCTGCCCGGCATCCTCTGAATCTGCATTCCTTTGATGTGTATACTGGGTTTGGTCTCTGGTCCACTGGTTCTGGATTTGTGGGTCCCTCCAATCTTGATCTCTCGGATAAACCATGGGGTACTGGGGTTTGCCTCTGTGTGGTGGGGCCCCTCTTCCCCTTCTCGGTCCCCCCCCTCCTCTCCCTAAAAAAGGACGGGGTGGTGGGTAATAATTCTGTTGTTCTGGTGGTTGGAATTTATTTTGAATAGGTGCTTGATACGGTGTGTATTGAGATTATTATATTGGTGATTCATTGCCTGATTGTTTTTTCCACCTCCTCCTTTCAGTTTTCCCTTTTTATTTATTGGGATTGGGGTAGAAAAGTTTGCAGGAGCATCAAATTCTATATCGTCATCACTTATAAAGCCCCGTACTCTATCCATCAGTGTTGTGATGGCTTGATTGATCAGGGGTTCAGTTGTTTTTGGCTTTTCTAATAAGTTTACATTCTCAGGAAGGGTTTGCTGCCATGCATAAATGCTATTGGCCTTGAAGTCGCCCATATCTCTGTGAAATTTCTTTATTTTCTTTTTTTGTGTGTCTTTGTCTACTTTTTCTAATCTCCTGTTGGTTCTGACATTGAAGTCCGTGATGGATTGAGTGTCTTTAATAGGTTCTAATTGTTGCTGTAATGCATTAATTTTGTTCTCCAGGATCGTCATTTTACGTTTTTTTCTTTGTAGGATTAGTTCTTGTAACTTATACCCCACTCCATTGAAAAAATCAAACCATTCTTGCACGGAGCCTTGATCGTCTAGTCCATCTTGGGGTACTACTTCCCATCTTAGGCTCCGAATAATGATTTTTTCTTTAATGTATTTCTCTAGGGTACATATGTCCCACCATGTTCTCAGTTGCTTTTCTAAAATATTCCCCAACATTGGCATAGCCCCATTATAATTTACCTGGGTTGCAATGGGTTCACTATCGGAAAATAATGTATCTAAATTAATATTCCTATTGCTTAAAAACCTTAGAGCATCCATTGCTGCGGAGTAAAACAATAATGTAAAATCAATAAAAGATACTAAAATATAATGGCCCTCCCTTTTAGTATCACTCTGCGCTTATGGATAAAAACTCTAAAGGAATAATGCTAAAATAGGGATATAAAAGAAGACAGCAGCTGCTTAAAAATCACAAGTACATATAAAACACAGTCATATAAAAACTCCCATAAAAAAGTTCAGAATAAAACTGTAGCAGCGCTACGGACAAACAATGTTCATTTGTGCGTCTTCTATATAATTGAATATATCGGTGATGATGATAGTGAATTTGGTTCTACTTGATCCTAGTTTCAGTGCTTCTTTTCACCCAGATGTGATTCACCACGTGGGGGGTAAAAACAGTCCCCTTATGGAGATGCACTCACCAGATAATAGATCAAAAAAGGCATGTATAAACCATCCTCATTCCATGTGACTGCAACTTTAAACTTGGACACCGCTTGCATATGTAAGGGGAAAACAAATCCACATAGGGCAATATTGTTTGCAAATTTTATTTAACAATCAATCCCCACAATCCCCTTTACAAAATGCTTGTACCAAAGCTCAATAGTAAACAGGCGTTTGTATATAATGAGCGCTGTTGGCGCTTTAAACTTGCCACTTGATGAGCGCCCCTGGCGTCCTCCTGGTACTGCAAGTCGTGGAGCGCATACAGCTTCACTTCCGGTCTGCTTGGTTTGCTGGTCACGCCCTGACGTTTCGTCACTTCCTGACTTCTTCTGAGGGTGTGACCAGCGTTACCTGTGACCGGATTTAAGTAATGCATCCATCCCGCCCATCGACGTCTGGATGGCGTCAGTGCGTCCGCGTCATCACGCATGCGCACTGGACCATCCACGTCTAGTGCTGTTGTGGGCGGAAGTGCTTCATCACGAGGTTCGCAATTGCGCTGCCCTCATTGTTGCACACGTCCGCTGGCCACTCTGATTGGATGCGTAGTGCAACCATGGCAATGTTAGTTGGACAATACAGAGCCAGTTAACCCCTCGCGTAACGTTACTGGTTGTATTGTGAATGCTGAACAGGGCTTCTTACATAAAGCAGGCATACAGGTCTTCCTACAATGCGGACTTCTGCTTTGCTGACAGCATCTGTCAATACCTATTGTCCGCAGGATGCCTTGCTTAATATCCACCGTTGGCGCCGTCTTGGTACATACGGCGCCATCTATGTGATACTGCAAGTACTTGTAAGTTAATTATGCATACTGTGAGGGGGTTAGCTCGGCAGCGGGTGTGTGTGACCCCCGGGATGGGCTCCCCACACAAAACAGGCCCAGCAAACGGAGGTTGTGGTTTTCAAAATCAAAAAGGTGCGGTTTATTTTCTATTTACAGTGACAAAACACAGCAAAGCAAAAGAAACATAACCAAAATAAATCCTGGTCAAGTTGACCTCTGACTAAACATACAGGTTTCCTAACTAACAACTGGGATCAGCCTAGTGCTGTCCTAGTCCCTAAGTCCCTGGTTTTAAATGTCCAAGCAAATAGCCACACAGGCTTTGTCTCACCGCACAGGGGTTCACTCTCCCTAGACAGTCCACACAGGTCTGGTTCCAGGCATGAGCTAACATCTAATGAAGCTGGGAGTTCTTATAGAGGCCTAAATGAGCTGACAAGCTTCAGCTGGTCTCATCAACTCCCTGTCTGCACGACGCCCAGCCCTCTCCCTAGAGGTATGAGTCATCCATGAGCCCACTAGCCTTATACAACTCTCCACCTAGTTGTATAAGTCGGCGTAAAGCCTGAATCTGGGCGAAATATATCTACCCCCCTGGATGCAACCAGGTGACTTTACCTTCCTGCTGTCACATACCCCCCCTCTTGTTTTAACCTCGGGGTTGGAACACCAGCAATCAGGCATTCATGTACTCGAGACAAAGCATCCACATTCCCCATTTGAACGCCAGGGCGATGCTTTACTGTGAAGTTGAATTCCTGGAGGGCCAGGAACCACCTATTCACTCTTCTATTTGTTTCCTTGTTTTGAGCCATCCACTTTAACGGAGCGTGATCCGTAACCATGTCAAAGTGCCTACCTAGCAGGTAGTACCGAAGGGAATCTAGAGCCCACTTCACCGCTAAACACTCCTTTTCAACGGTGGCGTAATTTACCTCATGGGACTTCAACTTCCTGCTGAGGTAAATGACTGGGTGCTCTTCCCCGTTCCAGACCTGGGACAATACTGCTCCTAACCCCACATCTGACGCATCACTTTGTACGACAAAGTCTTTAGAGAAGTTGGGTGAGTACAACACTGGCTGGCTACATAAGGCTTGTTTCAAGAATTGGAATGCTGCCTCAGCCTCGGGGGTCCATTTAATCATGACCGACCCTTTCCCCTTCGTCAGGTTGGTTAGGGGCACAGCCTTAGAAGCAAAGTGGGGAATGAATCGCCGATAATACCCAGCGATTCCCAGAAAGGCTCGTACCTGCTTCTTGCTGTTGGGACGTGGCCAACTCTGGATGGCCTCGACTTTGTTGAGTTGGGGTTTTATTACTCCTCTCCCAATGGTGTACCCAAGATATTTGGCCTCCTCCTGCCCAATGGTACACTTCTTGGGGTTAGCCGTAAACCCCGCTTCCCGAACAGAGTCCAGGACTGCTTGCACTTTTGGCAGATGTGAGGCCCAATCTGTGCTATGGACAATTACGTCATCCAGGTAAGCCGCAGCATACTTCCGATGGGGCCTCAGCATCTGGTCCATTTTCCGCTGGAATGTGGCCGGCGCATTCTGTAACCCGAACGGCATTCTTTTATATTGGAACGCCCCGTCTGGGGTTACAAATGCGGTTTTCTCTTTGGCCGACTTGGCCAGGGGGATTTGCCAATACCCTTTTGTGAGGTCAAGAGTCGTCATGTATCGGGCTGTTCCCAGCCGGTCGATCAACTCATCTATACGTGGCATGGGGTAGGTGTCAAATTTTGTAACTTTGTTCAACTGACGAAAATCGTTACAAAATCGCCAGCTCCCATCCGGTTTAGGCACCAACACGATGGGACTAGACCAATCACTTTGGGACTCCTCTATCACCCCTAAGTTCAGCATTTTCTGTACTTCCTCCCGTATTGCCTCCCGTCGAGCCTCTGGGATCCGATAGGGTTTTAACTTCACCCTTTCACCGGGCGGGGTAATGATGTCATGCTCTACCCCAGATGTTTGTCCCGGCAGCTCAGAGAATACCTCCTTGTTGCGAAGCACAAACTCCTTAACCTCCTGTTGTTGGGGTTGTGACAAGGTGGCTGCTATTCCAACCTCAGGAATCACGCAACCAGTTTGAGCTGGTGACCAAGTGTCTGCGACTAGGGACTCTCTATCCCTCCAGGCTTTCAACAGATTAACGTGATAGATCTGTTCGGGCTTTCGCCTTCCTGGTTGTCTGACCTTGTAATTCACTTCGCTCACTTTTTCCATTATCTCGTAGGGGCCTTGCCATTTGGCAAGGAATTTACTTTCAACCGTAGGGACAAGTACCAATATCCTATCCCCCGGGGAAAAGGTACGGGTCTTGGCTCCACGGTTGTACACTCTCTGCTGTGCCAACTGCGCTTGGGCCAAATGTTCCTTCACGATGGGCATTACCTGTGCAATTCGATCTTGCATCAGGGCGACATGCTCAATCACACTCCTGTGGGGAGAACTCTCACTTTCCCAAGTTTCCTTGGCAATATCCAACAGCCCTCTTGGGTGTCTCCCATACAGTAACTCAAAGGGGGAGAATCCCGTAGAGGATTGGGGCACCTCCCTAATAGCAAACATCAAATAAGGAAGTAAACAGTCCCAATCCTTTCCATCTCTATCCACCACTTTCTTCAACATTTGTTTTAGGGTTTTGTTGAATCTTTCAACCAGCCCATCGGTTTGGGGGTGATACACAGACGTACGCAATTGCGTCACTTTGAACAATTTACACAGCTCTTTCATAACCCGGGACATAAAGGGTGTACCTTGGTCCGTAAGCAGTTCTTTACAAATACCCACCCGGCTAAAAACAAGAGATAGCTCTTTGGCTATGGTTTTGGCCGAGGTATTTCGGAGAGGGATCGCTTCTGGATAACGGGTAGCATAGTCCATTATAACTAATATGTACTGGTGCCCCCTAGCGGACTTGATTATAGGACCTACCAAATCCATGGCGATCCTCTCAAACGGGACCTCAATGATGGGTAGAGGGACCAGCGGGCTACGGAAATGTGGCATCGGGGCCAACCTCTGACACACAGGGCAGGAGGAACAATAATTTTCTACGTCCTTCATCACCCCCGGCCAATAGAATCTCTGTAATACCCTCTCTCGGGTTTTCTCTGTCCCCAGATGACCTCCAAGAATGTGCCCATGGGCCAACTCCAACACCAACTTCCTGTAAGGTTTGGGCACCACAAGCTGCTCAACGGTTTCTTCTGCCCTTTTTGCCACCCGATACAGTAGGTCCTTCTCTACGCTGAAGTATGGGTAAGTGCAGGTATTATCTGGGTTCACTAACTCGCCATCTATTTTCACTACGTTTTCCCGTGCCTTTATTAGGGCGGGGTCTTTCAACTGTTCTGTGGCAAAGTTTTCCCTGTGAACCTCAAGATCAGAAAACTCCACAGACGGTAGGTTTTCGTCTGAGGAGGTGGGCTCCTCTCCAGTTTCTTGAGTCTCCCCTGCCAATACTGATAAGGGAAATTCCGGAGAGTCCTCACCACTCTCAGGGGAGTTCTGGCTATCACATTCCTGGTACATAGGGGCACCAGTGAGGGGCTCAGGATCATCCCACAGTTCCCAGAACTTCGGAAAATCCCTTCCCACAATGGCATCATGCGGTAACTGAGATACTAAGCCCACTGGATGAGAGAGGGTACCTTTGGGGGTCTCGAAACACACTGTAGTCACTGGATACTCTCGGGTGTCCCCATGCACACAAATAACAGCTACCTTGCTATTCCCAGAGACCTCTGTTTTAACTAACTCAGCCTTTATCAGGGTCACAAGGCTACCTGAATCCAGCAATACCACAACATTTCTACCATTAACACACATTTTGCATAAATGTTTCTCAGTTCCTCGAATGGCAGTGCATGCGACTGTCGCACACAGCGACTGACGTCTGCCCGTCAGAAAGTCACACTGCATGGGTTCCTCCACAACCGGGCAATTGGCTGCAATATGTCCCGCTTGCCGGCAGCGGTAGCAAACGATCCTTCTTGCGGCCTCTTGAGCCGCTGATTTCCCAGGCTGTTCTCGCCAAACTTGGGGTAGAGCTCCCACCCTCTCACTCTCTCCACCCTCACCCCTTGGAATCCTCTTATCCGCCCCTGGGGATGGTCTGGTCTTAGGGTGGAAAGTCTGAGTGTCTCTGGAAGAGGCCGTCAGGTTCTCTGTAGCCAAGTATTTCTCCACACGATCCACAAGACCATCGGCCGTCTCTGGGTCTCCATGGCTTACCCACTTTTGGATGGCAGTAGGAAGAGCTCTCAAAAACCGATCCATTACAACACGTTCCACAATCTTTGGTGCGGACAAAGTCTCTGGCTGTAGCCACTTTCTGCTCAGGTGAATGAGATCATACATTTGAGACCTGGGGGGTTTTCCAAGCTGGAAAGTCCAGTTATGCACACGCTGAGCCCGGACAGCCTGGGTGACACCCAGCCTTGCCAATATTTCAGCTTTTAGCATCACATAGTCTTTTGCTTGGTTAGGCTCTAGGTCATAGTAAGCTTTCTGCGATTCACCAGTTAACAGAGGAGCCACCAGTCCAGCCCACTGCTCCTCAGGCCACTTTTCTCTTTCAGCGGTCCTTTCAAATGTGGTCAAAAATACCTCTGGATCATCCTCTCCAGTCATTTTTGTCAATAAACGACTCACCCCAAAGGACGCGGTATTAGTGGGACGGCTTTCCTCACTGGTCTGCGGACGTTGCTGCATTACTGCTTCCATCTGTTGTTGTAGTCTCTGCTCTTGCTTCTGCAACAGGTCTATGAAGCGGGCCTCAGATTGCTGCTGGGCTCGTTGCTGAGCCTCCAGACTCTGTTGCAAAGTTGCGTTTGTCTGCTGCTGGGCTGCAAGGCTCTGTTGATGAGCTTGCTGCTGGGCTGCGAAGTTCTGTTGTTGAGCTGCAAGGCTCTGTTGATGAGCTGCAAGGCTCTTTTGCAAACCTGCATTTGTCTGCTGTTGATTGGCATTTGCTAGAGCCAGCTGCTTCAGTATCTCCTCCATGCTGGCTTAAAAAAAAACTGCCACTGGTTCTCCACCAACTGTGAGGGGGTTAGCTCGGCAGCGGGTGTGTGTGACCCCCGGGATGGGCTCCCCACACAAAACAGGCCCAGCAAACGGAGGTTGTGGTTTTCAAAATCAAAAAGGTGCCGTTTATTTTCTATTTACAGTGACAAAACACAGCAAAGCAAAAGAAACATAACCAAAATAAATCCTGGTCAAGTTGACCTCTGACTAAACATACAGGTTTCCTAACTAACAACTGGGATCAGCCTAGTGCTGTCCTAGTCCCTAAGTCCCTGGTTTTAAATGTCCAAGCAAATAGCCACACAGGCTTTGTCTCACCGCACAGGGGTTCACTCTCCCTAGACAGTCCACACAGGTCTGGTTCCAGGCATGAGCTAACATCTAATGAAGCTGGGAGTTCTTATAGAGGCCTAAATGAGCTGACAAGCTTCAGCTGGTCTCATCAACTCCCTGTCTGCACGACGCCCAGCCCTCTCCTTAGAGGTATGAGTCATCCATGAGCCCACTAGCCTTATACAACTCTCCACCTAGTTGTATAAGTCAGCGTAAAGCCTGAATCTGGGCGAAATATATCTACCCCCCTGGATGCAACCAGGTGACTTTACCTTCCTGCTGTCACAATACCCATAAATGAGCAGTAAGAAAGGGATATATAAGTTAGGTAAAATGTTAGCTCAGTAAAACCACTATAAAAATGGTCAAACCTCGCCACATAAAACCACCCATATATATACATACAACCAATTGTATAAAATACATATAAAAGATATATAAAAATATATATACAAAAATGCTTTTATGTATAAAACGATCATATAAACTATGCACACCACATTAAAAATGAGTAAAACTGTGTCTCTATAACAGGGGTCTCAAACTGGCGGCCCTCCAGCTGTTGCAAAACTACAAGTCCCATCATGCCTCTGCCTGTGGGAGTCATGCTTGTAACTGTCAGCCTTGCAATGCCTCATGGGACTTGTAGTTCCGCAACAGCTGGAGGGCCGCCAGTTTGAGACGCCTGCTCTATAAAGTCTTCTAAAACTCATGTACACATGATGAACCGTAATTAGATGTACTATAAAATGTATATGGTCTACCTGGATAAAACCTAATGTCTCTGAAATCTTTCGATTTTCAATCTTGTGTGAACATAAAATTGGACCCTATTTTCTAAAACAATCTTAGGAGTCACTTATGAAACAATTGATATCAAGCTCGACGTTCAGTCCTTTCGGCACTAAAACGTCTGTTAGAAAAATCCATTTAGTTTCTTTCTTTGATAGTTCCCTTACTTTGTGTGAGCCCCTCCAATTTGGCTCTAGGCATTCAATACCCCAAAATTGGAGGCCTGAGGCATCTTGGTTGTGTTTTAATTTAAAGTGCAATGACACATTGTGGTCCTTGAAGCCAATTTTTATATTCTTGATGTGTTCTGCTATCCTGATCCTCAATAGTCTCTTTGTCCGACCAATATAGAGCAGTCCACATGGACACCTAAGAGCATATACCACGTAACTACTATTACATGTTATAAACTGCTCAATGTCGAACTGCTGTTGGTTAGAGGGGGAGATAAAATGTTCCAGACCTCTGATTGGTTGAGATACTTCTCGACATGCCTTACATTTCCTACAGGCGAAGAATCCGTTTTGATTCCAAAATGTTGGAGGTTTGCCTGGGGGGTCTAGGACTTTTTTGACCACTCTGTCACCGTGATTGGATGCTTTCCGGTAAATGAACTCAGGTTTTGGAGGTAATACTGGGCCCAATTTTTTATCCAGTAATAAAATGTGCCAGTGTTTTACAAATATAGCCTCTACTTCCTTGTACTGGGAGTGGAATTGAGAGATGAATCCCCACTGTTTTGAGTTGCTTCCATCTGGAGGTGGTTTGGGTTTGGTTTGCAGACAAGTTTCCCTGGGTATTACTGCCACCTCTTCTACAATTCTCTGTAGGGTTTCAGGAGCGTAGCCTTTTGCTGCGAATCTGTCCGAGAGGATTTTCACCTGTGTGTAAAAATTCTTGTCATCGGTACAGTTGCGTTTCACTCGCATGAACTGGCCTTTAGGTATATTCTTTAGCCATTGTGGATGATGTCCACTTGTTGTCGGGAGATAGCTATTCCTGTCCGTTGGTTTAAAATAGACTTTTGTACACAAATGTTGATTTTGGCAGTAAATAGTGACATCTAAAAAATGTATTGTTTCTTTGTGCCATTCTGACGTAAGTCTGATGTTGTTATTGTTCACATTTAAAACCTTTAAAAATTCTTGAAGTGTCTCTACCGTGCCCGTCCATATTAAAAACAGATCATCAATAAAACGTTTATAAAAAATGAGCTCAGCTCTTCTGTTTCATCAAGTGGCAAGTTTAAAGCGCCAACAGCGCTCATTATATACAAACGCCTGTTTACTATTAAGCTTTGGTACATGCATTTTGTAAAGGGGATTGTGGGGATTGATTGTTAAATAAAATTTGCAAACAATATTGCCCTATGTGGATTTGTTTTCCCCTTACATATGCAAGCGGTGTCCAAGTTTAAAGTTGCAGTCACATGGAATGAGGATGGTTTATACATGCCTTTTTTGATCTATTATCTGGTGAGTGCATCCCCATAAGGGGACTATTTTTACCCCCCACGTGGTGAATCACATCTGGGTGAAAAGAAGCACTGAAACTAGGATCAAGTAGAACCAAACCCACCATTCACTATCATCATCACCGATATATTCAATTATATAGAAGACGCACAAATGAACATTGTTTGTCCGTAGCGCTGCTACAGTTTTATTCTGAACTTTTTTATGGGAGTTTTTATATGACTGTGTTTTATATGTTCTATTAAGCCGTCTTCTAATCTTATCTACGTAGAAAAAATTACTAGCGGGGGACCACACCAATCTAGGGATCATTTCTGAAAAGGCCAAAATAGAAGAAGGAAACAATAGCTTTATAGAAACCAAATCTCTCTTCATTTCACATAGGAGATCCCATGTCCTAACTTTCCCTAAATCATTAGCCCCTGCGTGAATAATTATAACTTGAGGGGCAGGCCAAACGCCGGATAAATAGATCAAATGCTCTCTTAAGTCATCTTAAACCGCGGACACCTGACCACAAAACTAAATAAGAGTTGACATCCAGACCTAGGTTGGCTGAATAGTTCCTGTTTCCGGCATGTTGAGCAGCCCAGAAAACGAAGGAATGACCCACTATCCAAATAATATTTTTGGCAACATCTGAAAAAGAAAATCATCATATTAATAGATCAGGACGGACATATATCTTATACCTATCACTCTCCCAACGACCCACTTTTTTCATAATTTCAGATGAAAGACCCAATGCCTCGGCTGTAGTGGCTGCCCCAATCCGAAAAGAATGTGAAGAAAAGCAAAAACCGGATAGGTTTAAACGTTTCAGAGAGGAAACCAGTACAGCCGAAAATTGATACCATGTGAGGGAGGACAGGTCTTGATGGATAAAAAATGAATCAGAAGAAGACGGTCTAACCGCCATATACTTGGAAACATGTTGTACTGGACGAATAACCGGATTAGAGGAGTTAGACAACAAAAACCATAAGCCCTTAGCGCCAGGACGAGATTTTGACCTAGACAGGAAGATGTTAAGAGATCCGTCATCTATTACAACATGGTGAAAACGCAAAAAGGCCAACGACCTCCTATTTGCTGCTGTAAATTCACCAAGCCTCATGGCACCAAAAAAGGCCATCGAAAAGCAGCTCTAAACAGAAGAAGTTTGAATTCTGAAAAACAAATTTCCTCTAAAACTCTTAACAGATAAACCAACAGAGAGGCCGATATGGGACGGCGATTCTCTAGAGAAGGTCTGGATCTCCAAAGACCTTTTAAGTACCTGACTGACTTGAAAGAAAGATGTTATAGACGGAGAACCTGAAAACTTCAGAAAGAAAGATATTCCTGCTAAAGTCCTGCTTATGGAGGCTGGACTTAAATTTGACTGAATCAGTGAAGATAAAAAGGACAAAGAAGTATAAGAGGTCACAACTAAAGGGTCCAAACCTGACTCCGTACAAAAAGAAGACCATCTGTACCAAGAAAAGAGATAATCCGACCAGGTCTTCTGAGAAACCGAATTTCTGAGATTCGTGAGAATCAATTCCAAATTAAGCCCCAGAGGAAATCTGGGCAAGGAATTCCATGCAGGTCCGCCTCTGGTGCCAAGTCCCGAAATCTCTCGAACTGCGAACGAGACAAAGCGTCAGCAATGTTATTGCGCACACCTGCTATATGAGCTGCTTTTATCCAAATATTATAACGCATACAATGCAAGACCAGAAAACGCAATAGATTAATTACTGGTTCAGACTTGGAGGATAAGGAATTAACTGCAAAGAACACACCTTTATTATCAGTATGAACCAACACTCTACGATTCGCAAAATTCTCTTTCTAAATAACAACTGACACTATAACTGGAAATAATTCTAAGAGGACCAGATTCTGGAGAATATCCTGATGTAACCAATCCCGGTGCCATAATTCAGCGCACCAGTGGCCATCCAAAAAAGCTCAGAAACCAATAGCTCCCGAAGCGTCAGTGAAGAAATTTAAATGATAGTTAGACACAAAATCCTGTTGCCAAATGGTATTACCATTAAAATCACACAAAAAGGCATCCCAGACCTTAAGATCTTCTTTAATGTTTTAGAAAGACAAACATGGGTGTATGGGTTCTTCAAACCTCTGATAGCTAGAGAAAACCTGCGGGAAAATACCCTGGCCATAGGGATTACTCTGGCCGCGAAAGCGAAGAGTCCCAACAACGACTGTGCTTCTTTTAGCAAAACTTTCCATTTGGACAGGAATATAGAGATCATAAATCTCATTTTCTGTAACTTGTGAACACTTGTCTAAACTCCATTGATGAAGAATCAATTATGATTCCCAAAAATTCAATGGACATTCAAGGAAGCACTGTTTTTTCCGAAGCCAGAGGGACTCCAAAATGATCACAGATGGAGAAAAATGTCTGCAAATATTTAAGGCAAGCTGACGAGCTAGGAGGGCCGACAAACAAAAAATCGTCTAGATAATGCAAAGACCCCCCTTTAGGATGAAATTCTGACAACACCCAGTGCAAAAAGGTAGAAAAAGCTTCAAAATAAAAGCAGGACAATGAAAACCCCATTGGCATGCATTTATCAAAGAAAAATTTATCTTGGAAATGGAAGCCTAATGAATTAAATCCTTGAGGATGGACTGGGAGTAACCGAAAGGCAGACTTGATGTCTGCTTTAGCTAGTAAAGCACCACAACCGTGTTGCCGCAAAATAACCAATGCACTGTCAAAAGAAGAGTAGCAGACTGGGGCCTCCACCTCAGAGACCTCATCATTTAATGAAGAGTCTAATGGATAAGATAGATGGTGTATTAGGCGATAACAACCTTTCTCCTTTTTTGGGACTATCCCCAAAGGTGAGAGCCTAAAGTTGTGAAATGGGGGAGACGTAAAAGGGCCTGCTACCCTGCCTTCAGCCAATTCTTTGAAAACTTTTTCCTGGACTACTGAGGTATGCAAGGAGACCGATTTCAGATTGTTGACCATAGAACAGCCAGGTCCTCTGAAAGTAAGGACCAAAAAAACATCCCTAAAACCTTCACTGAGCAGAGTTGCTATCTTGCGATCGGGGTAGCGATCTAACCAAGGGAGCATTCTTGGCAGGCTCACTGGTGTCAGAGCTTTTTGCACCAGAATCCCTGGCATGTGTTTGAAAAGGTGTTGAGGTGGGTTTACGAAAACACCTGATAGCTGAATGGTTGCCATTACAGTGAGAGCACTCATGCCTATATCTGCAGTTAGTAAGGAATTTACATTGTCCTTCATTGAAGGCAAAGCAAAAACCTTTGCGAAGGGTAGATTGCTGGTTGGAAACTATCCTGGGAGCGAATTGAGGCTTTGGAGGCAACATCAAATTCAGCCATAAGCCTACATCTTTAGCTCCCCAGTGTAGAGAGGGATGTACCGCCAATTTCTGGCGAAAGTTTTCATCATACGCGTACCAGGCAGAACCACCAAAATGGCGAAAAGCTTCTGAAATGATATCTACATGCTGGAACAAGCCAGAACATTTGCCAGGGAAGCGTTCACCCATTACAGCTGCAAAGAGGCAAAAGGCCTGAAGCCAGTTTTGAAATGTTTTAGGAATAGCTCTTCTCCTATCCTCTTCAGACCTATCACCTGACTGCTTGTCATTTTTTACCAAGAAATCTTTTGAAGCTGGAAGCAGAGATAATAGATCTATGATATCACAATTTTTTCTTTCACTGATTTTGATAAGTGAAATCCCAAAGGTGATAATATACAAGGGAGGGGCTCTTCAAATGAGGATTCACCAACCAATGTGGCTGATGGTCTGAGAGGCAAAGCGTAGGTAACAGGCTGTAAAGGGTTAACATTACTAGTGTTAGGTAATAGAGCCGTATCCATATCCTGCAAGGGCTGATCACTTAGGCCTTGCCACACAGAACCAACTTCAGCATAATTCAAATCACCTAAAGCACCCTATGAATGTGCTCCTGCATGTAACTTGTTTAAATCATGCATATAACTACAGCCAGCACCAGTGACCTGTGCTCCCTTATGCTCTCTGGCAACCTTAGTAGTAGACTGAACAAAATCTTGTTCACCAGGGACTTGGCCCAATAATTCATTCATAACAGCCAAACTTGTTTTAGCACCAGAGATCTGTGCTCCCTGACCACACACAGCACCATGTGAATGTGCCCCTTCTACTTTCTTGAAAACATTAGACAGTGAGGTAAATAATGCTGACATGTCAGCCATTGATACAGAACACTGCTCACCTTCTGTTGTCTGCCCACTGCTGGCTGCCTCTGAGGGAAGCTGAGTGGCGCCTCTTCTCCTCACATGACCAACTTGTTGCGGTCCCGACCCGCCGGCTCTCTCCTTGTCAGGTATCTGAGGAGAAGCGACTGTCCGCTTCTTCTTTGCTCTACCCGGCTGTTGGCGCGGCCCGCTGTTCACCAGTGCTGTTTCTGGGGATGCGAGGGCCGCCTCCGCAGGCGAAGCTGGATCGTGACCCTCCTCCAGACACCGCAGAAGCCACTCCTCGCCGCCCTGTCCCTCAGCCTTCTCTAATAAGCGGCATAAGAGGGACTCGCGATTCCCAGGAGAACGGCGCTTCATGCTGCGTCTTGGTCCGGTCTAAACGGTCTGCGGGGCCCCTCACACAGCTTCTTTATATAAGCTCCTTCCGCGCGGGCTTTTTCACTTGCCGCAGACCAACCAATCAGCTGTCACTACAGTTAAACCAATCCCACGGCTGTTGCTGCCCAGGGAAACTGCTACCTTTTATGAAAACCTGCAAAATAAAGCACAAACAAATCTGCAGCCCCCCTTTGAGCTCTCCCATGTTGGTCCAGCATATTGCTAAGACCTTTCATTCAATTGTATTGCATGAAATAATCTCTAAACAGTAAGACAACACACTGAGGCGAGAGATCAGATATAACAGCTTTACTCGTATAGTAAATAGCATAGATAGAACATAACACATGCAACTGGCTTGCAGAGCCCTGCAGCAATCAATTCAGCACACTATAATGGTGCTGCGCGGTACCCCACCACGCGTACCTATTATGGTATGCGCGCCCTATGGCGCACTAAACAATATCTTAACTCCCCACCCCGGTCAGGCCTGACATGGAATAAATCTCAGTCACCTCCTTAAGGGATTTCTTGGCATGCCAGCTTTCGGTGGTGCACTTGACGAAAAGTATTTGTAATCCACAACAGCCAATAACTTGGAATACTATACTGGGGGGGGGACACTTCAACTTTGTCCTGCTGCCGGTCCCCCCGGGGAACAGCAGATAAACAAACTGTGGGCCTATGCAGTCTATAGGCCTGAACACGGCACAGTCTATTGGTTTGGGCAGGTGCCCGCTCACCACTCCGGACGCGATCCCAGTCTGGGACTTCCACCTGCTGTGTATCCGCACACAGCGTCTGCAACGATCGGGTCCCCGATCCAACTGATGTCCTCACTCGACAGGTCAGGTGCCACCCAGGCTCCGCAGTGGGGTGGAAGGCTCTCTGGAAGTTGCGCAAGGCCCAGGCTTCAGGCCTTGCACTGCAGCAGATCCGCACAGGAAGAAACTCATGCTTGCAGCGCGGTGTCCAAAGAGGCCGAGCTCCGCCTCGCCTCCTCCTCAAATAATCCCTCCCATGAGTCTCTGCGGTGGCTAATTGCACTCTGGGCGCCGAATGGGGTTCTGGGTAACATAGTTCCGGGGCCTTAAGGGAGACCCCGCTACACATACATGCACACACACATACATGCACACATATATAAACACACATACATACAGCCTTTTAACCCTTTTGCTGCCAGGCCCTGTGCTCCATTTGGTAATGATTAAGCACAAGATGTTTGTGTGAAACGCGTCTACGTGACCTTGTGTTGGTGTCTTTGCCTTTTATTGTTCAAAGTGATAACACCAATCGGAATTCCTGGATGTGCAGCCATTTCTTTTTTTACAAGTTTCCCACGGAGGCGGGCCGGGGCTGGCACTCTACGAGACATTCCCCCTCAGGTTATCATCATACACCTGGAGCAGCGGCTCTTTTTCTTTGTATATGTACTCGCGCAAATGCTCCCGATGCTTCACCCGATACTTTTTTTTTTTTTTTAGTGTAGAGTGCCTGGAGAGGGCCCTATCTATCAGTGCCCACAAGTGCTACCTATCAGTGTAATCAGGTGATTGCACTGATAGGTGGCACTTATGGGCACTGATTGATGGCACTGATAGGTGGCACTTGTGGGCAGTGATAGATGGCACTGATTGCACTGATAGTGCAATCAGTGCCATCTATCAGTGCAATCAGTGCCATCTATCAGTGCTATCAGTGCCCACAAGTGCCACCTATCAGTGCCCATAAGTGCCATCTATCAGTGCCATCTACCAGTGCCATCAGTGCCACCTATCAGTGCAATCAGTGCCATCTATCAGTGCCAGCCACCTGTCAGTGCCACCTATCAGTCCCCATCTTTCAAACTGTCACATGACATTGAAAAAAAAGTATCGGTAATCGGTATTGGCGAGTACTTGGAAAAAAGTATCGGTACTTGTACTCGGTCTTAAAAAAGTGGTATCGGGACAACCCTACTTATAGCTTTAAAAAGTTTGTAAAATACCCCCCAAACCAAAATACACTAAAACCATTAATAGTGGATTCATACATGGCAAAATGTACAAAATTCCTGCTAAATTCCTAGTATATATAAAAGTTAAAACTGTATTGGAGTTAATAAATAACAAATATTTGTACATTTTGAATTGCACCTTTTTGTGAAATGGTGAAAACTGAAGGTACGCAAAACAGCTTTCAGAATTTGAAAAGACCCCTCAAAATAGAAATTTTCTAAAAGCACATGACCAGTAGAATAAAAAAAAGTGCTGATGATTTTTTTGGCCCCGCAATAATTGCCTAAATGTTCATCATATCGCTACTTTCACAAAAAATACACAAAAATCATTAATATTGCACATAAACACCATGGGGGTGATTTACTATAAACAGTGCGCTGCGCCGGTTCATACCTTAATTGGTGCGCCGGATAAATTCTTAATGGAGCGCAGGAACCGGCGGCGCACTGCTATAGTAAATAAATATTTAAGCGGCGCTCTATTCAAAATGAATGGTTCCCTATGGGAGCCCATTGATTTGAATAGAGGTCGCCCGGGAAGTCGGATGAAGACGATCCGACTCGCGGGGCGACTCGTGTACCGGTTGACAGAGGGACAGCGCGACTTTGCGAGGCAACTTGGACACGACTTGTGCATGAAGCAGCCGCTCAAGTCATGTCCTAAAGGCGACTACCTGCCCGAGAATGTCTCCAGCGCGATGCCATCGCGCTGGTTCTCGGCACAGGGTACTGCAAGCCTCACGCTCGCTGTCCCCTGTGTTTAGTATGAATCATGAAGGGGAACTACACGCCAAATTTTAATTAAAAAACCAGCATGGGTTCCCCTCCAGGAGCATACCAGGCCCTTAGGTCTGGTATGAATTTTAAGGGAAACCCCCTACGCCGAAAAACGGCGTGGGGGTCCCCCCAAAATCCATACCAGACCCTTATCCGAGCACGCAGCACGGCAGGTCAGGAAAGGGGGGCGAGCGAGCGCGCCCCCCCTCCTGAACCATACCAGGCCGCATGCCCTCAACATGGGGGGGTGGGTGCTTTGGGGCATGGGGCGCCCTGCGCTCCCCCACCCCAAAGCACCTTCCCCCATGTTGATGGGGACAAGGGCCTCTTCCCGACAACCCTGGCCGTTGGTTGTCGGGGACAGCGACGAGGCAACATCGGGCGGAGAGAAGAGGGAAGAAGACAACGATGAAGACCGGGACCCCGCTAGCAAAAGAGCTGGAAGAAGATAGCGGGGTGCCCGGCAGAAGGCAGAAAGAATCGGAGATCGTGGAGAAGGCATCGGAGAGCGGGAGAAGAACCGGAGAGCGCAGAGACGACATCGGAGAACAGAACAAGAGACCCCCCGAAGTCGGAAGAGGACGACGATGAAGACCGGGACCCTGCTAGCAAAAGAGCTGGAAGAAGATAGCGGGGCACCCGGCAGAAAGACCCCCGAAGTCGGAAGAAGACCCCCGGAGCTGCCTAATAAATTACTTTAAAAACCTGTGTTGTGTTTTTATTGACTTTTTTCCACCAGGTGAATGGGTAGGGGTACGATGTACCCCATACTCATTCACATAGGGTGGGGGGCCGGTATCTGGGGTCCCCCTTATTAAAGGGGGCTCCTGGATTCCGATGAGCCCCCCGCCTGCAGACCCCGACAACCAACGGCCAGGGTTGTCGGGAAGAGGCCCATGTCCCCATCAACATGGGGACATCCTCCCCATGTTGAGGGCATGTGGCCTGATACGGTTCAGGAGGGAGGGGGGGCGCTCTCTCGTCCCCCCTCTTTTCCTGCGGCCTGCCAGGTTGCGTGCTCGGATAAAGGGCCTGGTATGGATTTTGGAGGGACCCCCACGCCAATTTTTTTTTTTCATTTTGGTGGGGGGGGGGGGGGGGGGTCCCCTTTGAATCCATACTAGACCCAAGGGCCTGGTATGGACCTGGGGGGACCCCACACTGTTTTTCTTCTAGATATTTTTTAGAGCCGGCAATGTTTATTTTTTTACATTTCCTTTAACAACCAGCTATAAACAGGTTAAAAAAAAAGAAGCAAATCGCCGCAAAATCGCGCTACTTGCGTTTTGGATGCGGGTCCATTGAATTCTATTACATCCAAAACACTGTTTTTGGCCTGGAAAAAAAATCTGCAGTTGCGTTTAACCTCGTTTTTCACAAAGCCAAAAAATGCCTTAAGACGCCAAAGATTTCCACGTTTCAGACGCGGTACCGGCGTTTAGCCGCATTTTAGTTTAGAAGCGTTTTTAAAGGTGACCTATTTTTTTACATTGATAAACTCAAAACTTATGGCAAATGAGGAAAAACCATTAAAAATATATATATATGTAGCGATACCTCCAACTAAGAAGGCCGCTGATTTAGTTTGGGCTCCGCCAACCCCCGGCAATATGCTCTACCCCCTACTGGCACAGCTAGTACTGACAGTAAATTGTATATCTTATACTGTATGAATAACTGAGCATTGAAACAATACTAAATTGAAATAAATGTAAGATTTTACTTAAGCTCTTGGTAAAGAAAAAGGGTAACATCAATAACAGTTTACAGAATAATCATTTGTAATGTAGAGCCCAGCCACACTAACACACTATAGGGTTAACACATAACAAGTGCGCCACGCGGGCGACCGTTAGCTAAGTGCCCTGTGGCGCAGTAACCAAACCACCTTAGAAACCCCACCAGGCCTGGTTCTGATATCTACAACTTAGTCCTTTTTCTTCACCGGCAGATCTTTAACGGTGGTGCACATTAACAGAGTACAAACTTTGTAATCCAATGGGGTAGGTAAAGATGGAGTAGAAACTTGACTATGCGAACGGTAGGTTCAGTTCTAACAAGGGTCTTCAATAAGAGCACTAAGAACAACTCATAGGCCACGGCAGTCTATAGGCCTGTATGCAGTAACAGTATATCGGTTGGGCATATGCCCTCTCACCCACCCGGACTACGGTCCCAGTCCGGGAACTTCCACCTGTTGTGTCCTCACACACACTCCGTCTCTTCAGCGATCGGGTCCCCGATCCAACAAGGCTGTAGTCGAGCGAAGTCAGATGCCACCCAGGCTCGCAGAGGGGTGGAAGGCTCTTTGGTGCTGCGCAAGGCCTCAGGCTTCAGGCCCTGCACTCCGACACATCTGCACAGGAGGATCAGTCTCTGAAGTCTCGTGTCCCAAAGAGGCCGAGCCCAGCCTCGCCTCCTCCTTTTATAACCCCTCCCATGAGTCTCTGTGGCGGAACATTGCCGAATGGGGTTCTGGGTAATGTAGTCTCTCTGCATTAAAGGGGAACACCCCGCTACACACTCCCCCCACTTGAACTCTTTGGTCCCCAAAGATAAACCTTAACAAAGACTATGTACAACTCTAGACAATTCTACAAACGATGTTGGCATAGGGAATTCCCACCAAAACTGAGGAGTAGAATTCCCTTGCCCACAGGTCACATTATCATGGGTGGCCTGCCTAGCTGTGCCAGAGAGTGAGCTGGGGTTGCCCTCCACTAAATGGACAGTGGAGGGATCCGGATTTTCAGCATTCCTCCTAGCGGTAACTACAGAATCCTCTGAGCTATTCCCCATTTGTGGGTAGGTCAGCTTCTTAGGAGGCCGGATGACTCTTCGAGCCCTTTGCTCGCTTGGGATTTCTGTCTCTGGTGCCACAGGCTCCTCTTCCTCTGAGCAACCATCATGGGCATCTTCCCAGTAATCTGCTGAAGGACTAGAGGGGATGAACTCTGTGGCTTCTGGGTTCAGTGTTTCATCTGTGGTGTCTTCAGTGGTTGGAAGGTCTATGGTAGAAGTTCCTGGAGTTGGGGAAGGCCACAGCCAATTAAGTTCTCCATCCTCATTTTCACTAAGTTGAGAGGCCTCTCCATCTTCAGCTCGGGAGGCCTGCAACCGAGTGTTTGGCCTAGGAGTATCCAGGATAGAGGCCGGTTCAGGGGAGTCTCCCACGAGAGGTATTCTAACTGCCTCAGCAAGAGGGAGCAGGTGGTTTCGATGCCACGTCTTCAGAGGGCCCACCTTTCCTTCTGGCTTCAACTTGTAGACAGGCAGGCCCGGCAACTTCCTACAGATGACATAAGGTTCAGATCTCCATCTATCCGCAAGTTTGTGCTTCCCAGGGACCCCCAGATTGCGTAACAGTACTCGATCCCCGGGCTGTAGGTCTTGTACCCGGACCTTCAAGTCGAAGTTTCTTTTGTTTCAAGCTCCCCTTTGATCTGAGGCCGCTTGAGCTTGTTCATAGGCTACTTTCAGTCTGTGCCTGAGCCTGTCCACATATCCTTTGTGGGATGTGGCTGAGGAATGGTCCTTAGAGGTGCCAAAGGCCAAGTCCACAGGTAGTCTCGCTTCTCTCCCAAACATGAGTCGATATGGGGAGTAGCCTGTAGCATCACTGATGGTGCAGTTGTAAGCATGTACTAGGGCTGCTATATGTTTGCTCCAATGTTGCTTTTTCTCACTTTCCAGAGTCCCCAACATGTTGAGCAAGGTTTGGTTAAACCTTTCCGGCTGAGCATCTCCTTGTGGGTGGTAAGGTGTAGTTCGAGTCTTCCAGGAGTTTCCGGATCAGTTTACTCTCAAAGTCCCTTCCTTGATCTGAATGAAGTCGCTGTGGCAGCCCATAATGGACAAAGTACTTCTCCATAAGTGCCTTGGCTACGGTGGAGGCCTTCTGATCTTTGGTTGGGAAAGCTTGGGCATACCGGGTGAAATGGTCGGTTATCACCAGAACATTTCCTAGTCCACTCAGGTCGGGTTCAAGGCAGAGAAAGTCAATGCATACCAGATCCATTGGGCCTTGACTTTGTAGATGGCCCATTGGGGCAGCTTGATGGGGTAAAGTCTTCCTCTGGATGCATCGTGCACATGAGTGGCAGTACTCTTCTACCTCTGCCCTCATGCAGGGCCAATAGAACCGACTTCTGACAAGTTGAAAGGTCCTTTCAGCCCCTAGATGGCCATGATTGTCATGCAGGGCAATCAGAACAGTCTCTCGATGTTTCTCTGGGAGGAACAGTTGCCACTTATCTTCTGAGTCATCAGAGGGGCCCCTTCGGTAGACCACTCCCTGATGTACCTGCAACCTGTCCCATTCTTTCCTCAACAGGCGAGCTTCCTTTGAGGGATGACGCAGGAGTTTGTTTGGATCCTGATTCTCCAGGGCCTCCAGGACCAATCTCCCCATGGGGTCTTCCAATTGGTCACTCCTCAACTCCTTCTTGGACAATCTCGGCAAGTTCGCTTCGTCCAATTGAGTCACCCCACAGTAGTGTTTTGGGACTCCCACCATGGTAACTCCTATTTCTTCTGCTCTGGAGCCTCCTCTGGCCTGGAATTCAGCTCCTTGACAAAGGGCCCGCACCCTGTCCGGTGCCACTTGGGTCCAATCTTCTACATCACTGGTGGGGGCATGAGATCTCCTGGACAGAGCGTCTGCGTCTCTATTCCCAGCCCCTGGCCTATACTTTAGGCTGAAGTTGAATCCAGACAGTGCGGCCAGCCACCTGTGTCCAGTGGCGTCCAGCTTGGCCGTGGTGAAAAGGTAGGTAAGGGGGTTGTTGTCGGTCTTCACAGTGAACTCCGCCCCATACAGGTAGTCTTTGAGCTTGTCTACTACCACCCACTTAAGGGCCAGGAACTCCAGCTTGTGAGTGGGGTAGTTCTTCTCAGAGGGGGTCAGGCTCCTGCACACATAGGCAACAGGCCATTGTTGCCCTTCGTGTTCTTGATAAAGTACTCCTCCCAGACCGTCATGACTAGCATCTACGTGTAGTTCATAGGGCTTGGTTGGGTCTGCGTAGGCCAAGACTGGGGCAGTGGTTAGGCTCTCCTTTAATGCCTGGAAGGCCTCTTCACACTTCTGGTTCCACTGATTTCTGACTGACTCTCCCGGCTTCCTGGGCCCTGAGTCGTCCTCTTCCCCCTCAGTCTTGAGCAGTTCATTCAATGGTCTAGCAATTTGGGCGAATCCCTCCACAAACCTCCTATAGTAGGAGCAGAAACCCAAGAAGAATCTGAGTTCTGTTACTGTGGTGGGTCGTGGCCAGGAGGTAACTGCCTCCAATTTCTCGGGGTCTGTGGCCACCCCTTCTTCGGACACTATGTTCCCCAGATAGTTCACAGAAGACTGGTAGAACCAACACTTTTCAGGCGAAAGTTTGAGTCCCTCCTCACTGAGTCTCCTCAAGACTTTTTCCAGCCTCTCCTCATGTTCCTCCAGGGTTCTTCCAAAGACTATGACATCGTCCAGGTACACAAGGACTTCAATAAGGTTCATGTCTCCTACAGTCTTCTCCATAAGACGCTGGAAAGTAGCTGGGGCTCCAGACAGACCTTGGGGCATCCAGTCGAATTCAAAGAACCCTACTGGGGTTATGAAAGCTGTCTTCTCCTTGTCTTCTGGGTGCATGGGGATCTGATAGTACCCGCTCTTGAGATCCATAACGCTGAACCACTTGTCTCCAGACAAACTCTGTAGGGCATCCTCTATCCTTGGAGTAGTATACTGGTCGGGTATGGTTCTCCTGTTGAGAGTCCTGTAGTCGATACAGAGCCTCAATGACCCATTCTTCTTCCTGACCACCACTATCGGAGAGGCATAGGGGCTTCTAGACTCCCGTATCACACCAGTCCTCTTGAGTTCTGCAAGTTGTTCCCTTAGATCCTCCAGATCTGCTAGTGGGACCCGCCTGACCCTCTCTCTGAAGGGCTTATCTTCCTGGAGGCGGATCCGATTGGGTGGCACTCCTTGCACACCCCACATCGAACTCATCTTTAGAAAAGATCTTCTCCCATCTGTTCAACTGGGCCTTGGCTCTCTCTTTCCAAGCCCTGGGCAGATTCGGGTTTTCCATGGATATCTTCTCCCAAGCATCTCCTCCTTCGCCCATCTCTGACAGGTTGACAGGGGCAGCAGGGCTCACCTGGCCCAGCAGCATCCTGGCTGCGATTTCCATGGGGCCATCTGTATTGTTCCTAACACTCACTGGGACTCTACAATGGGCCTTCTTTGGGGCCTTCAGCGGAATCACTTCTGGTATCACTTCCAGATCATGGGACCCTTTCCTTGGATCAGATTCCAGCATGACAAAGGGTCCAGGCTGCTCCCAAGTAAGCTTCACAGTGCCTCTGAGACAGGTTACTTCGCCGGGCTGCAGCACTATCCCTCCTCTTCCAAGTCTCCACACCTTCCCTATCCCCTCTCCTGGGGTCTTCTGCTCTAAGACCAGCCTTTGGTAAGCTGTCTTCAGCATGGGGTGGATCTTGGTGACCGCTGCCCCTTTCTCTTTCACTAGAGGGGTCAGAAGTCTTCGGACCAGGTCCGTGTTTGTCCCTATTATCAGGGAACTCTTGTTGGCTCCTGGTGGCCGAGGGCACACAACTGCCAGGGTGTCAAACACTTCAGTTTTTCCAGCCACAGATCGGTCAAAGGTCATCCTGACAGGCAGATAGCCATCGTAGGGGAAGTTCTGGGTTCCAATCCCACATATCTCTAGTCCCTCTATTTTCCGGATGGGTAGGTGACTCAAGTACTTATCGTAAAAGTCTCTGTATAGCAGGGTTACTTGCGCCCCAGTATCCAAGATTGCTCTGGTGTAGACTCCCTCTACTTGAATGGACACTATAGGAGATGGGCCTACCAGCTTCTCCGGGTAAGGCCCGGCAGGGGTCGCTTTCTTCAGACTTTTTATCTTTGAACCTCCTCTCGTCCAATCCCCTTTGGGCTTCAGTCTTTCTTGAGTCTGGTATGCATTGACTCCCCCCCCTTTACTGGGTGTAGGGACCCGCTGAGGGACACTATTGTTTTTCCTAGGTGTGCACCCCCTCTGGGGAGTGCTGTGCCTCTTCTGAGGGGTCTTACCCCCTTTCTCTGGGGTGTATCTCTGTTGAGGAATGTTGTGTTTCCCCCGAGGCGTTTTATCTCCTGTTGTTTTCTGCTTTGCTTTCAGTTTGGAGCTCACTGAAGGTGATGGGCACCCGGTTGACTCCTTCACCGGGGCCCTCTGAAGTTTCCCGCCGGCTTGCGGTTGTCTATTTTCTTCTTTTTGGGACTGGAGCATGTAGCCGCAATATGTCCAATTCCTCCACAGTTAAAGCAGACGATATCTCCCCATTCTTGTAAAGATGCGGGTGCTGAGGCAACTGGGAATAATTCCTTCCTTGGTACTTCTCTCTTGGGACCCTCTGTGTCTTTTTCCATCAGAGAGGTCAACATCTCTAACACCTTGGACATTTGAGCTTTCAGGGTGTCTATCTCCGAATCTCTTTCAGGGGTCATTACTGGATTGACTAGCACCTGTGCGGGTACAACATTTGTCCTAATCAACTGCTGGTCCTGTTGCAGTGCCTCCTCATCTCTGATGATTTTTATCAAGTCAGCATAAGTCAGCAACGTTCCTCCTCCTGAGGTTTTCAAGTGCAACCAGACTGGATCCGAGCGCAGCGCTCCCTTTAAGACTTGCTTCATTCTTGCCGCATCTGTGTCTTGGGGCCTCATCCCCTTCTTCAACACAATCTTGCACAACAACCTGTTCAGTCTTCTAACATACTCGGAAAGTTTCTCCTCCGGTTGTTGGAAAGTATGTTTAAACTGGTAGACCATCTCAGTCACCTTTTCCAATTGACCAAACTCTTCTTGCAGCATGGCTAGACAGTCTTGAGCCGTGCAATCTGCGTTCCCAAACCGAAAACTTTTCACTGCTTCTGCTGCTGCGCCTTTAAGGCTTTCCATCACTCGTTGCCTCTTCTGCGCTTCAGGCACCTCCCATGCCTCTACTGCCTGCAATGCCTGCTCCACCCAGGTGTCAAAGTCTTTTTCCCCTGCGGGGACAGGGAGCTTCCCTGAGAATGTCTTTAGTCTCCGGTAGCTAGTCTCTACATGCACCGTGTTTGCCTTCTGACACTTGGTTAGCAGATCCCCTATCGCACCTATCAGTTCTGGTGATATAACAGTGGCAGGTGCAGGCGCCACCGGGGGCGTCGCCCTGTCCCCTTTTTCCGGTGGGGTACGGGCCGCAGCCTGCGGTGATCCCGTTGGTGATCCCGTTGGTGATGGTTCCTTTCTTTCAGTTACTGCGTACGCCAACCTATAGGTTCTGTTGTCTGGCGTCCGCAAACACTTGCGCTTACAGGCCTCTGGCATCCCGTTCCAGTACTCCACTAATGCATACTGATATGAGATGTCTGGGTCTGACTTTATCTCCATCACCCACGGTGTGTGATTTGGGGACACTGACTTCATCAACTCCTCTACCGTTTCAGTCGACCATTTCTCCCCAGGGAGGCTGATGACTATCGACTGGTTTGGCTCTGCGTTAGAGGCTTTGCACCATTCTTCTACCGCTCGTGGATCCATGGGGTCCATGCCGGCACCTCTGGCGTTCACTTGCTGCATCAGGATCCCGGACGAGAACCCCACGTGTAGCGATACCTCCAACTAAGAAGGCCGCTGATTTAGTTTGGGCCCTGAAGACAGCTCCGCCAACCCCCGGCAATATTCTCTACCCCCTACTGGCACAGCTAGTACTGACAGTAAATTGTATATCTTATACTGTATGAATAACTGAGCATTGAAACAATACTAAATTGAAATAAATGTAAGATTTTACTTAAGCTCTTGGTAAAGAAAAAGGGTAACATCAATAACAGTTTACAGAATAATCATTTGTAATGTAGAGCCCAGCCACACTAACACACTATAGGGTTAACACATAACAAGTGCGCCACGCGGGCGACCGTTAGCTAAGTGCCCTGTGGCGCAGTAACCAAACCACCTTAGAAACCCCACCAGGCCTGGTTCTGATATCTACAACTTAGTCCTTTTTCTTCACCGGCAGATCTTTAACGGTGGTGCACATTAACAGAGTACAAACTTTGTAATCCAATGGGGTAGGTAAAGATGGAGTAGAAACTTGACTATGCGAATGGTAGGTTCAGTTCTAACAAGGGTCTTCAATAAGAGCACTAAGAACAACTCATAGGCCACGGCAGTCTATAGGCCTGTATGCAGTAACAGTATATCGGTTGGGCATATGCCCTCTCACCCGCCCGGACTACGGTCCCAGTCCGGGAACTTCCACCTGTTGTGTCCTCACACACACTCCGTCTCTTCAGCGATTGGGTCCCCGATCCAACAAGGCTGTAGTCGAGCGAAGTCAGATGCCACCCAGGCTCGCAGAGGGGTGGAAGGCTCTTTGGTGCTGCGCAAGGCCTCAGGCTTCAGGCCCTGCACTCCGACACATCCGCACAGGAGGATCAGTCTCTGAAGTCTCGTGTCCCAAAGAGGCCGAGCCCAGCCTCGCCTCCTCCTTTTATAACCCCTCCCATGAGTCTCTGCGGCGGAACATTGCCGAATGGGGTTCTGGGTAATGTAGTCTCTTTGCATTAAAGGGGAACACCCCGCTACACATATATAAAAAAATAAATTAAATTGCTTCCATTGCATTGTGGACAATCCACAACTTGGGGCAGGTGACGTGGCAAGTGGACAATCCACAACTTGTGGCAGGTGACATGGCAAGTGGACAATCCACAACTTGGGGCAGGTGACGTGGTAAGTGGACAATCCACAACTTGGGGCAGGTGACGTGGCAAGTGGACAATCCACAACTTGGGGCAGGTGACGTGGCAAGTGGACAATCCACAACTTGGGGCAGCTGACGTGGCAAGTGGACAATCCACAACTTGGGGCAGCTGACGCGGCAAGTGGACAATCCACAACTTGGGGCAGCTGACGTGGCAAGTGGACAATCCACAACTTGGGGCAGGTGACGTGGCAAGTGGACAATCCACAACTTGTGGCAAGTGATGTGGCAAGTGACACGCTAAATACAAGTACACTGCTGCTCTCTCAGCTGCTGATACTCACTCTGGTCTCACAAAATAGCTGAAATGGTTAATAATACTGTTTTTGGAGCTTAGGGCGGCTCCTTAAGATGTTTCCTAACTAAACGCATATAGACGCAAATGTGTTAAAACGCTGCATGCAAACGCGACAAAGCGCGCCTTTCTAAACGCTGCTTTCAACCTTAGTTCTGAAGACTTTGCACCAGCGTCCCGTGTACATGGGGCTTAAAAACGCCTATGCCATTTACAGCTCAAAAACGCCATGGTGGCCATGAGGCCATAGGCTAACATGGAGAGCCGTTTTTAAACTGCAAAAAACGCTCAAACAAGCGGCTGGAAAAACGTCCGTGTGCATGTAGCCTTATATTAACCACTTGCTTACTGGCCACTTAAACCCCCTTCCTGCCCAGACCAATTTTCAAATTTCAGCGCTGATGCACTTTCAATGACAATTGCGCGCTCAACACTGTAACCCAATGAAAATGTATTATTTTTTTGCACACAAATAGAGCTTTCTTTTGGTGCTATTTGATCACCTCTGCGTTTTTTTTTTTCTATAAATACAAAAGACCGACTAAAAAAAAAAAAAATTGGATATTTTAACCACTTCAGCACTGGGCCTATTCTGGCACTTCTCTCCTTCATGTAAAAATCATAAATTTATGGCTATAAAATTACTTCAAAACCCCAAACATTATATATGTTTTTTTTAGCAGACACCCTAGGGAATAAAATGGCGGTCATTGCAAATTTTTATCTCGCTCTGTATTTGCGCAATAAATTTTCAAACGCCTTTTTTAAAAAAAAAAATGGTTTCATGAATTAAAAAAAAATACAAAACAGTAAAGTTAGCCCATTTTTTTGTATAATGTGAAAGATGTTGCTATGTTGAGTAAATAGATACCTAACATGTCACGCTTTAAAATTGCGCAAACTCATGGAATGACACCAAACTTCAGTACTTAAAAATCTCCCTAGGCGATGCTTTATAATTTGTTACACGTTACCATTTTCGCATTACAGAGGAGGTCTAGTGCTAGAATTGTTGCACTCGTTCTAACGCACGCAGCAATACCTCACATGTGTGGTTTGAACGGCGTTTACATATGTGGGCGGGACTCACGTGTGTGTTCGCTTCTGATCGCGAGCTACCGGGGACATGGGTGTTTTTTTAGTTTTTATTATTATTTTTTTTATTTTTTTCCTTTTTTTATTTTTTTTACTCTTTTTTTTTTTTACTTTTTTGTTTTTTTGATCACTTGTATTCCTATTACAAGGAATGTAAACATCCCTTGTAATATGAATCTATTGTGACAGGTCCTCTTTATGGAGAGATGCAGGGTCAATAAGACCCCACATCTCTCCTCCAGGCTGGAAAGCATGAGATCGGTCAAAAAAATTCACCGATCTCATGCTGACAGCCGAGATCACGGCTTTGTTTACATACGGGAACCCGGCGTGATGTCATCGCGCCCGGGCCTCCGACGGTCATAGTGATGACTGGTGACCATCTGGTCACCAGTCATCTCTATGCTTCCCATCCGGCGGCGGCCAATTCGTTCTCCGAGCCCCAGATGGCACAGGAGAGCCCGGAGAAGCACCGGATGGCGGTGGGAGGGGGGGGGGAACGTCCCCTCCCGTCGCCTATAAGAACGATCAAGCGGCGGAACTGCCACTATGATCATTTTTATCGTGCACAGAATCGCGGTCTGAAAAGAATGATATCTGAATGATGTCTGCAACTGCAGGCATCATTCAGATGTCACTGCACAAAGCCAAGGACGTCATTTGACGGTGGGCGGTAGAGAAGTGGTTAATATTTAGAATATTTTGAAAAAAGGTAATTTTTCTCCTTCATTGATGTACACTGATGAGACTGCACTGATGGGCTGCACTGATGGGCACCGATAAGGTGGCAAGGGTGGGCACTGAGAGGTGGCATTGCTAGTTGGCACTGGTGGGCATTGAGAAGTGGCACTGCTAGGTGGCAACGATAGTTGGCAGTGATGGGCACTGATAGGCAGCACTGCTAGGTGGCACTGATTGGCACCAGTGGTGGGCATTGATAGGTGGCACTGGCAGGGGCTACTGATTGTCACAGATGACGCAGAATTGCCTCTTCCTCTTCGGGCCCAATGTCCCTTGCACATAAGCCAGTGATTTCACAAAAACCATTACCCAGCTTTTGTTTACATCACGTGATCAGCTGTCATTGGCTGACAGCTGATCACATGGTAAGGGGCAGTGATCGGCCCCTTCCTCGGATCTGTCATCACCCGAGTCTGTGACTCGGTGACCACAGCGCGCGCAAAGGGAAGGACATCTATTGACAGACTCCCGGCAATTGAGGACCATGCTGTGGCCGTCGATCAGTTATAGCGCTGATCGCGAGTGATTAAAGAGGGTCTAAATGGGCCATTGACATGCATCACAATTCAACTTTGGAATGTGTCTTTGCAAAGTTAAACTAAAATAAATCCTTTCTTATTTTTGCTTGGGGATAGACTGCAGAGGGATTAGAAGTCAAATTTTTGGGGATGTCTGCACCCCTGATAGGGTGAAGACAACTCCCAAATTTGGCCACTTTATCCTTCCAAATAATTCACTTCCTGTCACATAGCCACGCAGGAAGTGAGGGGAAATCCCTACCAATGTCTTTCCTTGGGGACACACAGGTCAATCTAAATACTTTCCCCATTATGTACATTGCACTCCAGCATTTTGCGGGGTACACCCCAAATTTTTAGGTATTTTAGACTTTGGGGTTTATTTACTAAAGGCAAATCTACTTTGCACTACAAGTGCACTTGCTGTATATCCGAGGGGGATATGCAAGCAAACAAAAAAAACACCATCTTTGCTTTTACATGATTGGATGTTACAATCACCAGTGCTTCCCCTCAGATTTTAAGCAACTACACTTTTACTGCAGAGTGGATTTGTCTTTACTAAACCCAAAACTACCCAATGATTTGGGGTGTACACAACAAAGTGCTAGAGTGCAATTTGCTTAATGGGGACACTAGTTAGATTGATCTGTGTGTCCCCAAGAAAAGACATTGGTAGGGTTTTACCTTCACTTCCTGTTTAGCTGTGTAACAGGAAGTGAAGCCAATTTTACTAAAAGGGACACAAAGCCCAACCTAAAAAAAACAACAACAAAAAACAAGCAGGGTTTCTAACACTTACTTGGTTTCCCTCAAAATGCCCACAATTAAAATCGTATTGCCTTGAGCTATTTTTAAGTGCAGTGCTCTAAATCAGTGCTTCTGTCATGGATATGCAGTAGTGTTTGTCTGTCAGCTTACCTTCCTTCCCATGTGTTCATCTTAGAGGCCAGAACCCTTTCACCTGGCTTCCTTTATAATCTCCTCCCAGCCTGACTCCACCCCAGGCCCTATCACAGAACACTATATTAACTTGTGCACTGCAAGCCTGCTTTGCTGATCAACGTGTTTGTTAGGCATTGTGTGTTTGGGTTCCTGCCTGCCGTGTGCTACGTCTGTCTCTCTGTTACGTTATTGGCTTGTCCCCGACTATCCCTGTCTGCTCGTGACCCTTGACCTTCAGCTCGTTCTTTCGTTATCCTTGTCTGCTTGTGGCCCCTGACCTTCAGCTTGTTATTCGGTTCTCTCATATCTTGTGCTGCTGCTTCCCCTCTTTTCCCCTTATCCTACGGGGCGTGAGCTAGGAAACTCCAGGGGCCACGACCTGGTCCCAGCCTGCAGCATAACATCCTCACCACTAGAGGCCCTGGAGAAGACCTGCTGGGTCTTAGACTCCGCGCCCTGGGGAATCTTGGCTCTAGCTTCCGTTAGGATCCCGGTTGTGCTCCTCTGGTCCCGCTTTCCACAACCACCCAGTTTCCTATCCGCAGAAGCCAGTCATAGGGTTCACTACCTCGCGGTGCACTCCTGTCCCCCTACGGTGTGCATCTGTCACCTGGCCACAGGTGACCTTGACAGCTTCTCAAGTACCCCCAACAGGCCATGTTTGCAGGTTTTCCTTCATCTTGCACATGTGCTTTAAATCACAGTCAATGGTTTGGTATTTTGGACAGCAATTCTCGATAAGATAAATTCACAAAACATGTCCTGTTGTGGGTACTTGAGGACTGAGGCTGAGAACCACTGCAGTAAAAAGGAAAATTGAATACTTATCGCTCTGTATTTTTCATTTCCTGGTGACTATCCATGGCAGCACACAATACATGCATATGCTAGCATGAAGGCACCAGGGTAGACAAATCACACCTGTTTTGTTTTGACATGCCAATCAGCTGTCACACATGTTGCATAGAAAACAAGAAAGAAACATCAAAACTTTGCATCAAATTTTATTGATCAACAAAACAAAGGGAAGTCAAAATAAAAAAAACAGGGTCAATTGGAAACATTAGTCACAACATCTTGAGATTTAGCAAAATAATGCAGCACAGACAATTAAATCAAAGTGAACAAACAACACACATTAACGATATCAAAATTTCAGGGGAATATTTAGCCCACACAAAAAAATACAATCAACAAAAGTAAAACAAACATCTGTTTTGCAAAGACATAACAAATAAAATACATGTGTTACAAACTTGATAAGGACACCAAAATTTACTTTTTGCCGGACAAAAAGAAAAAAAAATGTACTTTTTGCCGGACACACGGACACGGACACACACACTTGCCTCTTTTCAGGGCAAGGGAGAGGATGCTATCTGTGAGCTTTATATAACATAGGTTTGTGAGCTAATGAGGCAATTGAAAACACATGCACAGTTCATGAAACACCCAAAATGCAAGTTCACCCAATGTAGAGACTGAACTTCAAAGTGGATTTCACTGGGACTTTCCCCGTGGTGTCAGAGGGGGGCGGAGCCACCGGGTGGCAGCGGACCCAGAGGGGAACTGAAGAACTGAAGCGTCACACAGCGGGAACCTCAAATTCAAACGGAGCGGCCGGAGAAAGAAGAAGGGAACAAGAAGCCAGAGCAAGATGCGGACGAGAACACCGAAGGAAGGAGGAAGAAGGAAGAAGGAAGGATGAAGATGAAGATGGAAGAAGAAACCCAAATGGAGAAAAGAAGAAGATGGAAGAAGAAGGTGGAAGAAGAAGATGGAAGAAGATGGAAGAAAGGAGAAGACATTAATAACGGAATTGTCAAAAACCGGCTATTGTCATTTTTAAAATTTTTGACATTTTTCTTTGTGAAATGGTAGGGGTACATTTGTACCCCATTATCATTTCACACAGGGGGGGGCCGGATCTGGGGGTCCCCTTTGTTAAAGGGGTCTTCCAGATTCTGATAAGCCCCCCGCCTGCAGACCCCCACAACCACCGGCAAGGGTTGTGGGGATGAGGCCCTTGTCCCCATCAACATGGGGACACCCTCCCCATGTTGAGGGCATGTGGCCTGGTACGGTTCAGGAGGGAGGGGGGACGCTCTCTCGTCCCCCCCTCTTTTCCTGCGGACTTCCAGGTTGCGTGCTCGGATAAGGGTCTGGTGTGGATTTTTAGGGGGACCCCACGCTATTTTTTTTTAAGTTTGGCGCGGTGGTTCCCCTTAAAATCCATACTAGACCTGAAGGGCCTGGTACGGATTTTGAGGGGGACCCACACGTCATTTAAAAAAAAAAATTGGCGCGGAGTTCCCCTTAATATCCATACCAGACCTGAAGGGCCTGGTAATGGAATTTGGGGGGACCCGACGCATTTTTTTTTTTATCAATTACTTTTCTCTATATTGACGGGAGCCGACAATTCATTATAGCCGCGGGTGCTTTTAAATGCCTTTTTTTTTCCTTTAGAAATGTAATTTTGCTGGCGCACTGTTATATAACGGCAAGTTCAGAGCTGCGCCTGTTCAACTTATGCAAATTGATTTACGTGACTTGACATTTACGAAGATTGTGCCGGCGCAGTGTCCCGGCGCATTTGAATGAGTGAAATTCCCGCGATGAGCACAAAAAAAACCCTTGCAGTTCTAAACGTACTTGCCGGCGCAGCAGGCTGGTTCAGAAAAAGTTACTTTCTCACTCTATTTTGGGCATATTTGTTACTTGGGCAGGTGTCACTACACTTCCTCACATCACCCCATGTCACCTCCATTATATTGGCACTTCCAGCTTCTTTATATTTAGATTTTAAGATGCCGTGCGCCAGGTCCATAGTGGCGCACTGAGTGCCTCCTCCCGTGCGCCGAGAACACTATAGTAAATGGGGAATAGCGCTGCTCTACCGGCGCAAATGTTTTGTAAATACCAAAACAGCCGTTGCGCACGCAGATGCGCCGATACTCATGGCGCAAATGTTTCGTAAATCAGCCCCCATGTAACTTACAAAATTCTTGCTAAATTGCTACTAAAGCCTCGTTTACATGTGGCATACTAAAGTGTACGCCCATGGGGGGCCATGTTTACCCACACAGGGATTCACAGGTGTTCCGTGCATCCCCATACAGGCAGTCCCATTTATGTCAATTGGGATGCAACGGCTGCACAGGCATAGCTGCTTGCTGTTCCCAATCTGACATCCGTGTGGATGTGGGTACATGACCCCGAACGCAGACAGTGTGAGCTCAGGGACATGCATGCGGACCTACATGGATGTAAAATTGGGAGCAACGGCTCTGTTGGTGCAGTTGCTACATCCCAAATGACATCAATGGGACGGCCTGCGCAGAGATGCACGGAACACCTGTGCATTCCTGTAAAGGTACACTGTGTATGCCCTGTGTGAACAAGGCTTTAGGCCCCTTTCACACAAGCAGACCAATCGGGTCTGCCTGTCCATTTTTCAGGCAGGCCCAATCGGACCACCCATTGTTCTCTATGGAGAGACTGATATAAATGTACATGTGTCTGTTTACACCCGCCTGCATTCGATCCAGTCTGCTAAAATCAGACAGATGGGGATTCCATTCCAAAAGACAGCAGTCGCTGGGAGGCCTCCCTATTTTTCAGTTCTGTCGGGCGGCGTTATTGAAGATGGATGGACATCGCAGGACACTTTTTTTTTTTTAATAAAGGAATTGTCAAAAACTGTTGTTGTGTTTTTAACACTTTTTTTGGTAAATGGGTAGGGGTACAATGTACCTCATACCCATTCACATAGGATCTGGGGGCCCTCTTGTTAAAGGGGGCTTCCAGACTCCAATAAGCCCCCCATCCGCAGACCCCTCACAACCAGGCCAGGACGAGGCCCTTGTCCCCATCAAGGGCTGCCAATTTTTTTTTATTTTGGCATTGAGTTCCCCTTAAAATCTATTCCAGACTCAAAGGGGTTGGAATGGATTTTGGGGGGATCCCACACAGTTTTTTTAAAACATTTTGGCCAATTTTTTCCTTTCCATTCTTTTATCCAAAAAAAAAAAAAAAAAGGACGTCAATTTTGTTTGGGTACAATAGTGTTCCCCCATGACTCATCAATGACCTAGAAGTTCATACTGTCAAGGACCCTGACCCTCTCTTTGGCAGAGAGAAGCAGGCTACCCCACCTGAGAGCGGGGCAGTGGAGTGTCCACAAAACATTTATCTGGTTCAAGTGACAAGCTATATGTGTGAGTCTGTTGCTTAAACAAATCTGCCAATACTGTGTGGTTTGTTCATTTTTGAAGATGCTGAGGGACCTCTAATTTGGCAAATATTTGCCCCGCCGGAAGTACTAACTATTGACTTTCTTACACTCAGCACGTCAGAAGACGTTTGTGGTGGCAGTACAATTTATGACCAAACCAGCAAGACCACCACCCAGATGATGTGGAAACACTTCTGCCTTCCTTATGGCTGTCCAAAAAAGATGCATTCAGAGCAGGGCCCTCTCAAAAATGAATTTCTTCCCAGAACAGTGCCATTTACTAGACATTAGGAAATTGCACATCACCCTGTAATACCCACATGGCAATAGAGCATGTGGGAGGTTCAATTGCACCCTGATACAACTATTAAGAGTCTTGGCTCATGAGAGCTAGAGGAAATAGATCCTTTACTTAGCCAAAGTGGTCTAGAAATACAGCCATACAGTATATTCCATGACAGGCCACTCATAGTACCATGTTATACTTGGCTGTGCTCTCAGGGGGCCCACAGACCTATGGGCCACAGTTACCACAAAGAAACTTGAACACAATGGATTTATGAATGAAAATGATGTCTGTCTGAAGTTCAGTAAAGATCAGTCATGTATGAAGGAAGGAAAATTGGAAGCATCAAGACCTTGAATTTCAACCTAGGCACATGCTAGTCTGATGTAAAGGTGCATACCAGCAGGAAAAAATCAAAACACCATGGATAGAAATCCCTGTAGCTGTCCTTTAACAGCCTATTCCAGGTGCACCCGTCTATGATATCCAGAGAGAAGGAACCCAAGAAGAACCGAGATGCCAACACTGCAAACTTCTCGAAGTCACTGGAACCCACAGAGAGGCCCATAATTGGATTTTTGAAGCACCCTTCCAGGTTAGTGTGTCACAAATGTTTCTGCCACTAGAGGTTCAGTTGTGGCTGCCTCCTGCTTTTCCATCATTATTTCCAAAAACCCATGAATCCTGACGGTATTACACAGCCCAATGCACACTCAGGTCAATACTCCTGCTGTGAATCCCTCTGAACCACCATCCACTGATAAGCCTGAAGACAGAGTTGCATGTCTTCTTGTCTCAGAAGATGGAACTAAAGCTCAGCTGCTGAGGAGTTTCAAGAGATCAAACATTCCGCAAGATGAATTTGAATGATCTGCAAATTTGTCTGAGGCAGCATGTTTAAGTTTGGGGAGTAGCGGAGTGCCCATTTATCATCATGCCCTTTTAACTGCCCTTTTAACTTCTGAGCTCCTGGACATACCATGGGAAGATACATTTTTCTATTTCCCTCCCTCAGCACCTCAGAGAGGCCATGCCTGATGAGGCAGAAGCAGCTGGGCAAGAGAGGTGAGAGAACCTGCAGAACTAATGTGTGGGCAGCCAGGTCAAAACCCAATTGCATGTCGCTTCTCCAGAAGACCCAGCTACCCTGGGGAGTACCACATCAATTGTTACCAGAGTACTCTAGCTTTTTTTTTTTATTGGAAAAAGCCAACTTTATTTGGATAAAAGTCATTTTACAAAGCAGTTGCTTATGTGGAATAATAAACAGTACATTATAACAGTCCTTTTGTGTGAGATTCTTTGTACATACATGTTAGGGCACACGTTTACGAGGGTATATACATCCAGTATATAAGAGACTTCATGTCATTCTGCTACCAATACAGTTCTGATTAAGATTTTCATGGTTTACACCTTCATAGGACAGTCACTTTCTACTTTCATCTAAGTAGGCCTGTCTGCAGGGCTTGGAGTATTTTAGGCACATGTTTCTCCATCCTCTAACCATCTATCCCACACCTTTGGGTACTTATGCACGCACTTTCTATGGGCATAGACTCATTTTTTAAATGGTAGTGCATCATTAACGTCCCTCTTCCATTGGCGTATGGAGGGAGGCTGAGCCTGCATCCATACCTTGGCTATGCCCTTACGCGCCATAAACAGAGTTTCATTTAGAAATGTAGCTTGGTATTTGTCAATTTCTACGTCTGGCAGAAGTCCCAGAAGACATCGTTTGGGGTCCAATACCACTGGGGATCCCATATTGTCATGTAAAAACTGAACAATCTGCGTCCAATATGTCTGAATGTTTGGCCATCTCCATATGAGATGGAAGAATGTACCTGGTGCTGCGTGGCACAAATTGCATGTCGGGTCATATGTATGGAGGAATTTTGCCTTTTTTAGGGGAGTCAGGTAGGCTTTGTGTACAATGTATATCTGTGTCAGTCTGTCAGATAACTTGGGAGACGTCAGTCTGGTCCCTTCCATTATTTCATCCCAGTCTTCCCCCTCTATGGGGCCTACGTCTTTTTCCCATTCCATTTTTGCCTTTTGTGCAATGGCATTTGAACTACGGTTTCTGATCTTTAGATACAGGGTCGATATGAGTTTAGAGGGTTCCTTTCCCATTATTATATCCAGAACTGGGGGAGAATCTGACACTACTTCCATATTTGGTAATTGTGTTTTTAATGCATGGCGCAGTTGTAGATACTTAAAAGTGATCTGGTTAGGGAGTGTATATTCTTCCTTAAGTACTTGAAACTGCTTGAGTCTGGAGTTAGATAACACCTGATGGAGGTATATTATGCCATGTGTAACCCATAATGTCGAGTCTGAGAAAGATTCTAACTCAGGTAGGTTTTTGTTGAACCATAGTGGGGTGTGGGTGTGAATTTTCTCAGTGTTTTGCTTTTTCAACGTGATTTCCCATATTCTTTGATGATGGAGTAGCATTACCATATTATACCTTGCCTTTTTTATAGTGATTTGTTTCCCTCTAAGGATAGCTTGGAGCGGGGTAAAAAGTACTCTAGCTTTAGTGGGAACCTTCTCCCGTTAAGAGTTTGCAGATTAAAAAGTCCCAGATTTATTGGCCGTGTACTGGTTTTTGTTTGCTGTCCATAACCGTGATTTTTCCCTTCTTTCTATCAGTGCTCTGTTTCACTTGCTGACCCAGAAACACACAGAGTGAATGTGAAATCTCTCCAAACTTTTCCAAGTTCTAGGCAGTTGTCACCAGAGTGACCAGTGGAAGATTTTCCCTCACCTCTTGTTCTGGTGACAGCTGTCAAATTTCGGATTTTCCATCTCTTGCTGTCCAATTCAAAATGATCACACGGACAAATAGAGCAAAACTCTTTATGGGAAAATCGACAACAGTAATAACATAAGAGACATTGTAACCCTTCCCCACTCTAACTAAAACTAAAAGGCGATACACCTTTTCTATTAAAAAGCAAAAAATATCTTGAGACCACTCAATATCAAAATGTCATTCTGGAATAAAATGACCCTTAACCCTTTTACTGTCATCAATGTACATCATACATCAGTAGCAGCTGGGGGTTTTACACACACTCTCGGTGGTTGAGTGTGCGTGAATCTGGCAAGCCAACTATTGGCTATCAGATGGAAGTGATTGCTTCCACACACCCCTGTAATGGGCCCCTTCCCCTATGCACACCCCACTCTGGAGACGCCGGCAACTTAAAGGGGTTGTAAAGGTTCGTTTTTTATTTTCTAAATAGGTTCCTTTAAGTTAGTGCATTGTTGGTTCACTTACCTTTTCCTTCGATTTCCCTTCTAAATGTTTTTTTTCTTTGTCTGAATTTCTCACTTCCTGTTCCTCCTCAGTAAGCTTGCCCCCATCATCCGAGCTGTTCTGGCTGGGGTGTTAGTCAATGTACTTGCCCCCTCCCTTGAACGTTCACAGTGTCTCCCCTGCAGGGATGTAGTCCCAAGGGAGGGGGCGAGCACGCTGACTAACCCCCAGCCAGAACGGCTCGGATGATGGGGGCAAGCTTACTGAGGAGGAACAGGAAGTGAGAGATTCAGACAAAGAAAAAAAACATTTAGAAGGGAAATCAAAGGAAAAGGTAAGTGAACCAACAATGCACTCGCTTAAAGGAACCTATTTAGAAAATAAAAAACAAACCTTTACACTTCCCTGGATTGCGGAGTGCCACAGGGCTCTGCCTTGTCTCCCCTGCAGTTTAATATCTATATGAGGCCCCTTGCCGACCTGCTAAAGTCCCACGCCGTCCATTACCATGTTTATGCGGACAACACCCAGGTTTACCTAAAGATTCCTAGGAACCAGACAACTGATGCCACCCTTGCCAGCTGTTTGGAGGCCATCAACACATGGATGTCTGCCAACTTCCTGAAACTTAATGGGGGAAAAACTGAGGTGATCATCTTCAGCGATCTGGCCACCCCTCCAGATACCCCACCTTGGCCTCCCTCATTTGGTCCTGCTCCAGAAGTGGCCCCCCAGGTCCGTGATCTGGGATTTGTCCTAGATTCAGGTTTAACTTTGGCTCCTCAGGTAAAGAGGGTCGTCAGTGCATGTCACTGGCAGCTAAAACTCCTGAGGGGACTGTTTAAATATTTGGATATCTCGGACAGAAAAACTGTCATCTGCGTCACGATAGGTAGCTGCCTAGACTACTGCAACGCTCTTTATCTGGGATTGCCAAAGATGTTAGTGCAGAAGCTTCAACTTATTTAAAATGCTGCGGCTAGGCTACTCATGGATGTCCAGCTGAGGGATCATATCACCCCTGTCCTCTGCGCCTTGCACTGGCCATCAGTCCACTATCGCACCTTATTTAAGGCTGGATGTATTATGTTTAAGATAATGAGAGGCCTGGCCCCAAGCTATCTCTGCTCTCGTTTTCATAAACAAGCTTTTGTTAGATCACTCAGATCTACTGGCAGAGATCTCCTCCACATCTCGGTGCCCAAGAAGATCCTGCGCGGTGGTCGGGCCTTCTCCCACCAGGGTGCCGTTTTGTGGAATAGCCTCCCTGTGGAGCTCCAGGAGGCCCCTACTATTTCGGTCTTCCGCGGGTTACTGAAGACTTGGCTTTTCACGCAAGCCTTCCCGCCGTAGCCTCTCTCTTCCACCCTTTCTGACGCTCTATGCTGCTTCTGGTTCCTGGGTCCTCTTTTCCCAGGAACTCTGCTATGCGCGTTGGGACCCTTCGGGGTAAGACCGCGCTATATTAAGATACCTCTCCACTCAACTCAACTCAACTCTCAACTCAAGTAAGGGACTTAAGGGCTTCACAGCCTGTTTCCCTACTGCACATGCGAGAGTCACGCTGTGCGTTCTGACTGGTCCCTGCTGTCTTCTGGGACTTGTGTGTCTCCTAGAAGACAGCGGGGAAATGGAGGAGGGGCCGGACATGGCGTAGAACGTTGCGGATACTGCGGCGATCTTTCGCTGGAAGTTGGAGCAAATACCTGGATTAGACATGTATTTGGTCCCCTCTGAGGTGGCAAATGTGACACTGGAGGGGGGGAGGAACCGGATCAGCGAAAGTTCCATTTCTGGGTGGAACTCCGCTTTAAAGAGAATTTGTCACAAACAAAATCATCACATAGGGGGCTTTTTTTGCCCTCTGTGATGAAAAATAAAGTTTAGTATTTTTTTTTTTAAATGTGTAAAAAATTTGTTACACACAAGCACCTAAAATCAACCCCACAATCAACCCCACAAATTTTTGAGCGCCCCTACCCCCACATACACGCAAGTACAAAAGAAAATGCATGTGTTAGGGGTGCCTACACACAAAAACGTTGATTGTACTGCACATGCTGGAGTAAGAACAATAATTCTAGGCCCATTTGTCATGGTTAACTCTAAACTGATGACCTGTAGGAGCTTTTAAAGCAGGGATATGCATTTAGCGGACCTCCAGCTGTTGCCAAACTACAAGTCCCATGAGGCATAGCGAGACTCTGACAGCAGCAAGCATGACACCCAGAGGCAGAGGCATGATGGGACTTGTAGTTTTGCAACAGCTGGAGGTCCGCTAATTGCATATTCCTGTTTTAAAGCATTGCATGTAGTAAATATAGGGTAATGACGTTTGTTGCCATTTCACAAGCCCATTTCAAGTCTTGAAATGTTGGGTATCTATTTATTTGGTGCAATCTCATCTTTTATATCTTACAGAAAATTGGGTAATATATTGCATTTCCGTGTTCTAAAATGAACTTTTTGCTGAAATTTTGTGTTTTTTATAAACCGTTGCCTAAAGTAATTTTTTAAACATGTGTGCACTGTCCATACCTGGGGAAAGTAATAGGAAAATAATAACCTCCCACCCATTGTCCCTAGCTGCTGCACTTCTAAACTGGTGATACAAAACTGCAGTATGCAGTGGCGGAATTTTCAGGGTCGCAGCAGTCGCAGTTGCGACTGGGCCCTGTAGTTCTATGAAGTCCCTGGGGCCCGCCCGCCGCCCGTGTGAGAGGCCCGCCCACCGCTGGATGCAGGGGCGGCACCGCGGCAACCCCCCAAGACTCCCAAGACATCTCCCCTACCTGCACCTCTGGCTGCCCGTTTAGAGTGCAGTGGGATGTCATAGGAGGTGGAAGGCTGCGATCGGCAGCTCTATGGTGCCTGTGTGGGCAGGGATCTCCCTGGGGCTTGTAGTACTCTCTCTCTCTCTCTCTCGTGTCAGTGTGTATACAGAGGAGAGGAGCCTCTGACCCGGGCAGGTATTAGTTTCACTTTCACACTGCTTGTACAATGTTGCTGATGCCCGGGTCAGAGGCCCCTCCCCCCTCTGCTGTATAGATCGAACTACTAGCCCCAGCAAGACCCCCCTGCCTGTGGACACCATAGAGCTGCCGATCGCCACCTCCCACCTCCACCAGCCAGGTACAGGGGAACCCCTGCAAGGGGGGAGTCAGCTGTTTTGGGACCCTGATGTAAGAGGGGGGGGTCTTTCTGGGGACACTAATGTAAGGAAGGGGGCCTCTGGGGACACTAATGTTAGGGGGGGCCTCTCTGGTGATCCTGGTGTAAGTGGGGGAGCTCTATGTGGACCCTGGTGTAAGGGGGGGGCTCTCTGGGGACCCTGGTGTAAGGGGGGCTCTCTGGGGACCCTGGTGTAAGGGGGGCTCTATGTGGACCCTGGTGTAAGGGGGCTCTCTGGGGACCCTGGTGTAAGGGGGGCTCTATGTGGACCCTGGTGTAAGGGGGAGGCTCTCTGGGGACCCTGGTATAAGGGGGGCTCTCTGTGGACCCTGGTGTAAGGGGGGCTCTCTGGGGACCCTGGTGTAAGGGGAGCTCTCTGGGGACCCTGGTGTAAGGGGAGCTCTCTGGGGACCCTGGTGTAAGGGGAGCTCTCTGGGGACCCTGATGTAAGGGGAGCTCTCTGGGGACCCTGGTGTAAAGGGGAGCTCTCTGGGGACCCTGGTGTAAAGGGGAGCTCTCTGGGGACCCTGGTGTAAAGGGGAGCTCTCTGGGGACCCTGGTGTAAGGGGGAGGCTCTCTGGGGACCCTGGTGTAAGGGGGAGGCTCTCTGGGGACCCTGGTGTAAGGGGGAGGCTCTCTGGGGACCCTGGTGTAAGGGGGAGGCTCTCTGGGGACCCTGGTGTAAGGGGAGGCTCTCTGGGGACCCTGGTGTAAGGGGGGGCTCTCTGGGCACCCTGGTGTAAGGGGGGGCTCTCTGGGGACCCTGGTGTAAGGGGAGGCTCTCTGGGGACCCTGGTGTAAGGGGGGGCTCTCTGGGCACCCTGGTGTAAGGGGGGGCTCTCTGGGGACCCTGGTGTAAGGAGGGGCTCTCTGGCGACCCTGATGTAAGGAGGGGCTCTCTGGCAACCCTGATGTAAGGAGGGGCTCTCTGGCGACCCTGATGTAAGGAGGGGTTTTCTGGGGACACTAATGTAAGAGGGGAGGCTCTCTGGGGACCCTGGTGTAAGGGGGAGGCTCTCTGGGCACCCTGGTGTAAGGGGGGCTCTCTGGGCACCCTGGTGTAAGGGGGGGCTCTCTGGGCACCCTGGTGTAAGGGGGGGCTCTCTGGGGACCCTGGTGTAAGGGGGGGCTCTCTGGGGACCCTGGTGTAAGGAGGGGCTCTCTGGCGACCCTGATGTAAGGAGGGACTCTCTGGCGACCCTGATGTAAGGAGGGGCTCTCTGGCGACCCTGATGTAAGGAGGGGCTCTCTGGCGACCCTGATGTAAGGAGGGGCTCTCTGGGGACACTAATGTAAGAGGGGAGGCTCTCTGGGGACACTAATGTAAGAGGGGAGGCTCTCTGGGGACCCTGGTGTAAGGGGAGGCTCTCTGGGGACCCTGGTGTAAGGGGAGGCTCTCTGGGGACCCTGGTGTAAGGGGAGGCTCTCTGGGGACCCTGGTGTAAGGGGAGGCTCTCTGGGGACCCTGATGTAAGGGGAGGCTCTCTGGGGACCCTGATGTAAGGGGGGGCTCTCTGGCGACCCTGATGTAAGGAGGGGCTCTCTGGGGACACTAATGTAAGAGGGGAGGCTCTCTGGGGACACTAATGTAAGAGGGGAGGCTCTCTGGGGACCCTGGTGTAAGGGGAGGCTCTCTGGGGACCCTGGTGTAAGGGGAGGCTCTCTGGGGACCCTGATGTAAGGGGAGGCTCTCTGGGGACCCTGATGTAAGGGGAGGCTCTCTGGGGACCCTGATGTAAGGGGAGGCTCTCTGGGGACCCTGATGTAAGGGGAGGCTCTCTGGGGACCCTAATGTAAGGGGAGGCTCTCTGGGGACCCTGATGTAAGGGGAGGCTCTCTGGGGACCCTGATGTAAGGGGAGGCTCTCTGGGGACCCTGATGTAAGGGGAGGCTCTCTAGGGACCCGGATGTAAGGGGAGGCTCTCTGGGACACCTGATGTAGGGGGAGGCTCTCTAGGGACCCTGATGTAAGGGGAGGCTCTCTGGGGACCCTAATGTAAGGGGAGGCTCTTTGGGGACCCTGATGTAAGGGGAGGCTCTCTGGGGACCCTGATGTAAGGGGAGGCTCTCTGGGGACCCTGATGTAAGGGGAGGCTCTCTAGGGACCCGGATGTAAGGGGAGGCTCTCTGGGACACCTGATGTAGGGGGAGGCTCTCTAGGGACCCTGATGTAAGTAGGGAGGCTCTCTGGGGGCCCTGATGTAAGAGGGGCTCTCTGGGGAGTCCCCCTATGTGATGGTGTGTGTGTGGGGGGGCGGTATTGAAGGACCTGGCCTTGGGGCGACAAAGGGAGTAAATCTGGGCCTGGGCAGAGACAGCGCTGAGTCTGGGGGCAGACACTGAAAATTAAGTCAGCAGACATGCTGACACTAATGAGAGAAGGCGAGGGAAAAGCTTTCCTCTCTGCGTGGAATACCTTTACCGTCTACCCATGAGGCAAGAAGGCATCCTGGCGGGAGATTAGAAGGCACCGTGACCGATCGAACGGAATTCCCGGGGAATCGATTGATTGACGGTAAGTGACCTTTTGCAGAGCTGAGCAATCGATGCCAACCTCCACCACCTGTGCCTCTTACTGATCCCATCCCCCCACCACTGATCTCATCCCTATTCCCCCATTACTTCTATAACAGAGGTGATGGGGGTGATAGGGATGAAATCAGTTGTGGGAGGATGGGATCAGTAAGAGGCACAGGTGGTGGTGGGAGAGGATGGCACCACCACTGCCACCGCAGCCACCCCCCCCCCTCAAGTACCACTGCAGCCACCCCCCTCAACTACCGCCGTTGCCACCCCCCTCAAAAAAAAAGTATCAAAATCATGCTTTTTCGGGGGGGGGGCCCTTCGTGATTTCTTGCACTGGGGCCCAGAGGTTTCTAGTTACGCCTCTGGCAGTATGTGTATGCACTTATCGGTCATGTCATTGTTAGAGGACCACTTCTGGACAGCCTGTAAGAAGTGGCCACATCACACTCGATGAAGGATCCCTCAAGTCTTCAGTAAGGAAGAGGGAAAACTCATAACCTTTTTTTTTTATATCACCATGGACTTTTTGGGGTTTTCATGCTATGCATGAATCTATCCATTACCATATAGGGGGTGGCCTGGGGAGAGGGGGCAGAGCCCATTGGGTGTGGAATATGTTTTGTCGGGGGGGTACGTGGCTGGAGGAGAGTTTTAAATAATAATTAAAAAATTATACCCACCTATAAACAGAAATAGTTTTGAAGCAATATAGTTTACATATGTAGCACCCTGATGTTTAGGCAGGGTTGCTAGTAAATTTATTTGCCAAGTGATAGTTGCTTTGGCCAATTGATTCCACCCTAATTCTGTAATTGCTGCACTTCTCTCTTTTTTCACTAGATGGCTGGGTATCTGGTGGCATTAGATAAGACAAGACAAGGGCATTTCAAGGACAGATTAGGAATGTATGGGGTGTCTAAACCAATGGGCATTGATTTTTTTTAGGTCCCTTGGCCTGCTGGGAGAGCCTATTTATTTGGGAGAGGTCAGGTGATCGGGGTTTGGTGCCACCTGCACAGCTGTCTGGGTGGACTTTGTGGTGCTGCTCCGGGCTGCTAGGCCAGAGCCTGAGGCCTACATCTGACCTCCTATCACAATTTGGATTAACAGCAAGGATGGGAAGTGTTATCATAACGGGGATTTTAATTATACAGACATAGACTGGGCGGAGGGAACCATGCATTCATCTTAGGCTCTCCAGTTCCTAAATGTCTTGCAAGACAATTTCATGGGTCAGATGGTAGACGCACCGTTACTAGATCTACTAATTACCAACAATACAGACCTGATCACGGATGTGGAAATACAGGGAAATTTAGGAAACAGCGATCACAGGTCAATTGGCTTCAGTATAAATCACACAGATAGGAAACACAAGGGGAACACAGACACTGAATTTCAAAAAAGAGCCAACTTCCCTAAACTACGAACCTTGCTTAGAAGATATAAATTGGGATAAAATCTTAGAAACAAAGAACACGGAGGAGAGATGGGTTTGCTTTAAGAGCATATTAAATAAGGGCATTAGCCAGTGCATCCCATTGGGAAATAAATTTAAAAGAGTGAACAAAAGTCCTGGATGGCTTGACTCTAATGTAAAAATGCATATAAAAGCAAAGGAGAAGGCCTTCAAAAAATACAAGGCTAAGGGATCATCACCAGCATTCAGACTTTACAAAGAATGCAACAAGATATGTAAGGGTGCAATTAGGGCGGCTAAGATAGAACATGAAAGACACATAGCGGAGGAGAGCAAAAAAAATCCCAAGGAATTATTTAAGTATATAAGGGAGGACAGACCATATTGGACCCATAAAGAATGAGGACATCTGGTTACAAACGATGGGGAGATGGTGAAGTTATTGAATTTACTCTTCTCCTCAGTCTTCATGAGGAAATCGGGGGGCTTCAGTAATCAAAACTGCAGTCTTTGTCCTCGTGACACATCACAGGAAGCACACTCATGACTAACAGAGGACAAAATTAAAAATAGACTTGAAAAACGTAACATTAATAAATCACTGAAACCAGATGGCTTGCACCTGAGGGTACTTAGGGAACTCAGTCAAGTAATTGCCAGACCATTGTTCCTAATTTTTACTGACAGTCTACTGACTGGAATGGTACCAGCTGATTGGAGAAAAGCCAATGTAGCACCAATATTTAAAAAAGGGCCAAAATACATCCCTGGGAATTACAGACCAGTTAGCCTAACATCAATAGTATCTAAGCCCTTGAAGGGGATGATAAGGGACTATATACAAGATTTTAGAAGTGAAAACGGTATCCGTAGCAGTAATCAACATGGATTCATGAAGAATCGTTCTTGCCAAACCAATCTATTAACCTTCTTTGAGGAGGTGAGCTGCCAATAGGGATGAGCTTCGAGTTCAAGTCGAACATGAGTTTGACTCAAACATCGGCTGTTCGCCGTTCGCCAAATTTCGAACATTATAGGCCGTTTGCGCCAAATTCGAGCGTCGCGTCATGGCCCATAATGCACCACGTCATCGCAGTGCATTGCTGGTTGATGATTGGCCAAGCATGCACTATGACCCGCATGCTTTGGCCAATCACAACGCCGTCAGCACAGAGAGCCATAATTGGCCAAAGGCAGGGTGCCTTTGGCCAATCATGGCTCAGGGGGACTAATTACACGCCCCACACTATATAAGGCCGCCTGCGCGTCGACCTTGTGTAGTGTGTTGCAGCGTTCTGAGAGAGAGAGAGAGTAATTTTATTTTGGTTAGCTAGATTGAGCAGGCAGTAGATTCAGTTAGATCAGTATATTTAGTATATATATATATATATATATATATATATATATATATATATATATATAATATGCATTCCAGGCTTTGTGTGTGTGTGTATATATATATATATATATACAGGTCCTTCTCAAAAAATTAGCATATTGTGATAAAGTTCATTATTTTCTGTAATGTACTGATAAACATTAGACTTTCATATATTTTAGATTCATTACACACAACTGAAGTAGTTCAAGCCTTTTCTTGTTTTAATATTGATGATTTTGGCATACAGCTCATGAAAACCCAAAAATCCTATCTCAAAAAATTAGCATATTTCATCCGACCAATAAAAGAAAAGTGTTTTTAATACAAAAAAAGTCAACCTTTAAATAATTATGTTCAGTTATGCACTCAATACTTGGTCGGGAATCCTTTTGCAGAAATGACTGCTTCAATGCGGCGTGGCATGGAGGCAACCAGCCTGTGGCACTGCTGAGGTGTTATGGAGGCCCAGGATGCTTCGATAGCGGCCTTAAGCTCATCCAGAGTGTTGGGTCTTGCGTCTCTCAACTTTCTCTTCCCAATATCCCACAGATTCTCTATGGGGTTCAGGTCAGGAGAGTTGGCAGGCCAATTGAGCACAGTAATACCATGGTCAGTAAACCATTTACCAGTGGTTTTGGCACTGTGAGCAGGTGCCAGGTCGTGCTGAAAAATGAAATCTTCATCTCCATAAAGCTTTTCAGCAGATGGAAGCATGAAGTGCTCCAAAATCTCCTGATAGCTAGCTGCATTGACCCTGCCCTTGATAAAACACAGTGGACCAACACCAGCAGCTGACATGGCACCCCAGACCATCACTGACTGTGGGTACTTGACACTGGACTTCAGGCATTTTGGCATTTCCCTCTCCCCAGTAGGGATGAGCTTCGAGTTCGAGTCGAACTCATGTTCGACTCGAACATTGCCTGTTCGCCCGTTCGCCGAACAGCGAACAAATTGGGGTGTTCGCGGCAAATTCGAAAAATCTATGGGAGAAATCTAAAGTGCTAATTATAAAGGCTTATATGCAAGTTATTGTCCTAAAAAGTGTTTGGGGACCCGGGTCCTGCCCCAGGGGACATGTATCAATGCAAAAAGAAGTTTTAAAAACGGCCGTTTTTTCGGGAGCAGTGATTTTAATAATGCTTAAAATGAAAAAATAAAAGTGAAATATTCCTTTAAATTTCGTACCTGGGGGGTGTGTATGATATGCATGTAAAGTGGCGCATGTTTCCCGTGCTTAGAACTGTCCCTGCAAAAAGTGTCATTTTTGAAAGAAAAAAATGCATTTAAAACTGACTCGCGGCTATTAATGAATTGTCGGCTCCCGGCAATACATACAAAAGTCATTGATAAAAAAAAAAAAAAAAAGCGTGGGGGTTCCCCAGAATTCAATTACCAGGCCCTTCAGGTCTGGAATGGATATTAAGGGGAACCCCGCCGCAAATAAAAAAAAAATTGACGTGGGGTTCCCCCAAATATCCATTCCAGGCCCTTCAGATCTGGCATGGATTTTAAGGGGAACTCCACCCCAAATTAAAAAAAAATGGCGTGGAGTCCCCCTAAAAATCCATACCAGACCCCTTATCCGAGCATGCAACCTGGCCGGCCGCAGGGGAAAAGGGGGGGACGAGAGAGCGGCCCCCCCTCCCTCCTGAACCGTACCAAGCCACATGCCCTCAACATGGGGAGGATGTCCCCATGTTGATGGGGACAAGGGCCTCATCCCCACAACCCTTGCCCGGTGGTTGTGGGGGTCTGTGGGCGGGGGGCTTATCGGAATCTGGAAGACCCCTTTAACAAAGAGGACCCCCAGATCCCGCCCCCCCCCTATGTGAATTGGTAAGGGGTACATTGTACCCCTACCATTTCACGAAGAAAGCGTAAAAAAATGTTTAAAAAAACACACAAACACCTTGAAAAAGTCCTTTATTTAAAAAAAAAAAAAAAAAAATTCCAGCTGTGAAATCCAGTGTCCCGCGGCGATCCCGATGTCCAGCGCTGTCCGTCATTGGTTGTGCCTGAGCGGACCTGATGGGGAACTCCCTCTCAGTATTTTAAATGTATAGACCCGCCCCTTCTAAAGTTCCCCATCAGGTCCGCTCAGCGGACCAGATGCGGAACATGAGAAGGGGCGGGTCTATACATGTATTACCAAAGTGAGAGCAGTTCCCCATCAGGTCCGCCTCCTCGGTATGTCAGACCCGCCTACGTCATTGGCTTGAGCGGGGAACTTCCTTCACTATGTAAATTTAAATTTACATAGTGAAGGAAGTTCCCCGCTCAAGCCAATGACGTAGGTGGGTCTGACATACCGAGGGGGCGGACCTGATGGGGAACTGCTCTCACTTTGGTAATACATGTATAGACCCGCCCCTTCTCATGTTCCGCATCTCGTCCGCTGAGCGGACCTGATGGGGAACTTTAGAAGGGGCGGGTCTATATATTTAAAATACTGAGAGGGAGTTCCCCATCAGGTCCGCTCAGGCACAACCAATGAAGGACAGCGCTGGACATCGGGATCGCCGCGGGACACTGGATTTCACCGCTGGAATGTTTATTTATTTATTTTTTTAAATAAAGGACTTTTTCAAGGTGTTTGTGTGTTTTTTTAAACATTTTTTTTACGCTTTCTTCGTGAAATGGTAGGGGTACAATGTACCCGTTACCAATTCACATAGGGGGGGGGGGCGGGATCTGGGGGTCCCCTTTGTTAAAGGGGTCTTCCAGATTCCGATAAGCCCCCCGCCCGCAGACCCCCACAACCACCGGGCAAGGGTTGTGGGGATGAGGCCCTTGTCCCCATCAACATGGGGACATCCTCCCCATGTTGAGGGCATGTGGCTTGGTACGGTTCAGGAGGGAGGGGGGGCCGCTCTCTCGTCCCCCCCTTTTCCCCTGCGGCCGGCCAGGTTGCGTGCTCGGATAAGGGGTCTGGTATGGATTTTTAGGGGGACTCCACGCCATTTTTTTTTTAAACTTGGGGTGGAGTTCCCCTTAAAATCCATGCCAGATCTGAAGGGCCTGGTAATTGAATTCTGGGGAACCCCCACGCTTTTTTTTTTTTTTTTTCTCAATGACTTTTGTATGTATTGCCGGGAGCCGACAATTCATTAATAGCCGCGAGTCAGTTTTAAATGCATTTTTTTTCTTTCAAAAATGACATTTTTTGCAGGGACAGTTCTAAGCACGGGAAACATGCGCCACTTCACATGCATATCATACACACCCCCCAGGTACGAAATTTAAAGGAATATTTCACTTTTATTTTTTCATTTTAAGCATTATTAAAATCACTGCTCCCGAAAAAACGGCCGTTTTTAAAACTTCTTTTTGCATTGATACATGTCCCCTGGGGCCGGACCCAGGTCCCCAAACACTTTTTAGGACAATAACTTGCATATTAGCCTTTATAATTAACACTTTAGATTTCGAACGTTCGAGTCCATTGTATTTAATAGGGTTCTAAAGTTTACACGAACATTTTGTCTGTTCGCAGGTTCTGGTGCGAACCGAACAGGGGGGTGTTCGGCTCATCCCTGCTCCCCAGTCTTCCTCCAGACTCTGGCACCTTGATTTCCGAATGACATGCAAAATTTGCTTTCATCCGAAAAAAGTACTTTGGACCACTGAGCAACAGTCCAGTGCTGCTTCTCTGTAGCCCAGGTCAGGCGCTTCTGCCGCTGTTTCTGGTTCAAAAGTGGCTTGACCTGGGGAATGCGGCACCTGTAGCCCATTTCCTGCACACGCCTGTTCACGGTGGCTCTGGATGTTTCTACTCCAGACTCAGTCCACTGCTTCCGCAGGTCCTCCAAGGTCTGGAATCGGTCCTTCTCCACAATCTTCTTCAGGGTCCGGTCACCTCTTCTCGTTGTGCAGCGTTTTCTGTCACACTTTTTCCTTCCCACAGACTTCCCACTGAGGTGCCTTGATACAGAACTCTGGGAACAGCCTATTTGTTCAGGAATTTCTTTCTGTGTCTTACCCTCTTGCTTGAGGGTGTCAATGATGGCCTTCTGGACAGCAGTCAGGTCGGCAGTCTTACCCATGATTGCGGTTTTGAGTAATGAACCAGGCTGGGAGTTTTTAAAAGCCTCAGGAATCTTTTGCAGGTGTTTAGAGTTAATTAGTTGATTCAGATGATTAGGTTAATAGCTCGTTTAGAGAACCTTTTCATGATATGCTAATTTTTTGAGATAGGAATTTTGGGTTTTCATGAGCTGTATGCCAAAATCATCAATATTAAAACAAGAAAAGGCTTGAACTACTTCAGTTGTGTGTAATGAATCTAAAATATATGAAAGTCTAATGTTTATCAGTACATTACAGAAAATAATGAACTTTATCACAATATGCTAATTTTTTGAGAAGGACCTGTATATATATATATATATATATATGTAGCGCTACCCCCAGTTAAGAGAGCCACTGGTTTGATTTCGGGCCCTGTACACAGCACTGCCAACCCCCGGCAATCTTACTCGACCCACTCTGGCACAGTTAGTCTAGGGTTAAACTTATATCACATTCAATATAGTATTGCAAGGAGTAATCTCCTTGCAATAAGACAACACACCAAGGCGAGAGATGAAATATAACAGTTTTACTTTTATATCAAAAGGCATAGACAGAACAGAACACATGCAACTTGCTTACAGAGCCCTGCAGCAATAGGTGTAGCACACAACAATGGCCCAGCGCGGTAACCCACCGCACACAGCCATTATGGTGTACGCGCCCTGTGGCGCACTAAACAATATTACTCTCTCCCTTCCCTGGTCAGGCCTGACATAGAAGAAATCTCAGTCTTTTCACTGAGGATTTCTTCGCATGCAAACTTTTGGTGGTGCACTTGATGAAACAGTATTTGTAATCCACAAGTAGGCAGTCCCAAGGAACACTATACTGGAGACCCTTTAACTCTGTCCTACTACCGGTCTCCTAGTGGAACAACAAACTAACGATCGGTGGGCCAAGGCAGTCTATAGGCCTAAACACGGTACAGTCTACTGGCTTGAGCAAGTGCTCGCTCACCACTCCGGACGCGATCCCAGTCCGGGACTTCCACCTGCTGTGTCTCCGCACACAGCGTCTGCGACGATCGGGTCCCCGATCCAACTGATGTCCTCACTTGACAAGTCTGGTGCCACCCAGGCTCCGCAGTGGGGTGGAAGGCTCTTTGGAAGTTGCGCAAGGCCCCAGGCTTCAGGCCTTGTACTTCAGCAGATCCGCACAGGAAGAAAGTGTTGCTTGCAGCGCGGTGTCCCAAAGAGGCCGAGCTCCGCCTCGCCTCCTTCTTAAATAGCCCCTCCCATGAGTCTCTACGGTGGCCAACTGCACTCTGGGTGCCGAACGGGGTTCTGGGTAACGTAGTTCCGGGGCCTTAAAGGAGACCCCGCTACATATATATATATATGTAGCGGGGTCTCTGTTGAGGCTCCATGGACTATGTTACGCAGAATCCCGTTTGGCACCCAGGGTGCATTGGGCTGCCGCAGAGACTCATGGGTGGGGTATAAAAGGGGAGGGCGAGGCTAAGCCCAGCCTCTTTGGACACCGCGCGGCTGGCAAGAGGACTTCCTGTGCGGACCTGCTGCGAGTGTAATGCCCAAGGCCTGGGCCTTGTGCACTTCCAGAGAGCCTTCCACCTTTCTGCGGAGCCTGTGCGGCTGCAGACATCTACCTGCTTCGCGGACATCAGTGGACCTAAGATCAGGCGGTGGCAGATTCTGTTTGTGTGGACACAGCGGTGGGAGTCCCGGACTGGGATCGAGTCCGGAGGGGTGAGAGAGCACCTGCTCACAACTATAACCGAGTACTTTATTAGGCCTATTGACTGCCTTGGCCATCGGGTTACACTTTCCCTTTTCTCCTGCCAGGAGACTAGTTGGAGGACTGAGTTACATAGTCTCCGGGGAGTTGTTCCATTACCTTAGACATTGTTGGATTACAAATATTGTTCCTGTATGTGCACCACCGATCATCTGGCATGCGAAGATTCCTTCTCTAGAGACTGAGCTTTAACTGAGTCAGGCCTGACTGGGAGTTGATAGGACTGTTGGGCGCCATATTGCTAACGGGGACTCAAGCTATATGTTAGTATGTGTTAGAACTAATTGCGCACTATAGTTAAATAGTGTTAGTATTACTGCAGGGCTCTGCATGCATGTGTTATATGTGATATTGATTGTTAACCCCTTTTATCTACAAGTAAACCTTTTACATTTTATCAATCTGGTATTGGAGTCCATATATATATATATATATATAATCTTATCACTAGAAGAAAGGTATTGTGGGATTGTGCATAAACTGGTATAGAGCTATATAGAAATACCACCCCTAGACTAGCTGTGCCAGAGAAGGGCTGAGTAGATTGCCGGGGGTTGGCTGTGCTGTGTACAGGGCCCAAAACAGAACCAGCGGCTCCCTTAGTTTTGGGGTATCGCTACATATATATATATATATATATATATATATATACTGTATACAGTTTAGCTAGATCTCACTGCAGAGCGTTCCTGGTGTACTGTTCCTAATATACTACAGGCAGGCAGTTGATTCAGTTAGCTCCAGTATATTCAGTCAGTATACTGTATCCTGTGCAGCTAGATCAGTGCAGAGCGTTCCTGTTCTCTTCCTAATATACTACAGGCAGGCAGTTGATTCAGGTAGCTGCAGCATATTCAGTCAGTATACTGTATCCTGGTGTGAGGGGGTTAGCTCGGCAGCGGGTGTGTGTGACCCCCGGGATGGGCTCCCCACACAAAACAGGCCCAGCAAACGGAGGTTGTGGTTTTCAAAATCAAAAAAAGGTGCGGTTTATTTTCTATTTACAGTGACAAAACACAGCAAAGCAAAAGAAACATAACCAAAATAAATCCTGGTCAAGTTGACCTCTGACTAAACATACAGGTTTCCTAACTAACAACTGGGATCAGCCTAGTGCTGTCCTAGTCCCTAAGTCCCTGGTTTAGTAAAAGTCCAAACAAATAGCCACACAGGCTTTGCCTCACCGCACAGGGGTTCACTCTCCCTAGACAGTCCACACAGGTCTGGTTCCAGGCATGAGCTAACATCTAATGAAGCTGGGAGTTCTTATAGAGGCCTAAATGAGCTGACAAGCTTCAGCTGGTCTCATCAACTCCCTGTCTGCACGACGCCCAGCCCTCTCCCTAGAGGTATGAGTCATCCATGAGCCCACTAGCCTTAGCTGGGCTTATACAACTCTCCACCTAGTTGTATAAGTCAGCGTAAAGCCTGAATCTGGGCGAAATATATCTACCCCCCTGGATGCAACCAGGTGACTTTACCTTCCTGCTGTCACATACCCCCCCCTCTTGTTTTAACCTCGGGGTTGGAACACCAGCAATCAGGCATTCATGTACTCGAGACAAAGCATCCACATTCCCCATTTGAACGCCAGGGCGATGCTTTACTGTGAAGTTGAATTCCTGGAGGGCCAGGAACCACCTATTCACTCTTCTATTTGTTTCCTTGTTTTGAGCCATCCACTTTAACGGAGCGTGATCCGTAACCATGTCAAAGTGCCTACCTAGCAGGTAGTACCGAAGGGAATCTAGAGCCCACTTCACCGCTAAACACTCCTTTTCAACGGTGGCGTAATTTACCTCATGGGACTTCAATTTCCTGCTGAGGTAAATGACTGGGTGCTCTTCCCCGTTCCAGACCTGGGACAATACTGCTCCTAACCCCACATCTGACGCATCACTTTGTACGACAAAGTCTTTAGAGAAGTCGGGTGAGTACAACACTGGCTGGCTACATAAGGCTTGTTTCAAGAATTGGAATGCTGCCTCAGCCTCGGGGGTCCATTTAATCATGACCGACCCTTTCCCCTTCGTCAGGTTGGTTAGGGGCACAGCCTTAGAAGCAAAGTGGGGAATGAATCGCCGATAATACCCAGCGATTCCCAGAAAGGCTCGTACCTGCTTCTTGCTGTTGGGACGTGGCCAACTCTGGATGGCCTCGACTTTGTTGAGTTGGGGTTTTATTACTCCCCTCCCAATGGTGTACCCAAGATATTTGGCCTCCTCCTGCCCAATGGTACACTTCTTGGGGTTAGCCGTAAACCCCGCTTCCCGAACAGAGTCCAGGACTGCTTGCACTTTTGGCAGATGTGAGGCCCAATCTGTGCTATGGACAATTACGTCATCCAGGTAAGCCGCAGCATACTTCCGATGGGGCCTCAGCATCTGGTCCATTTTCCGCTGGAATGTGGCCGGCGCATTCTGTAACCCGAACGGCATTCTTTTATATTGGAACGCCCCGTCTGGGGTTACAAATGCGGTTTTCTCTTTGGCCGACTTGGCCAGGGGGATTTGCCAATACCCTTTTGTGAGGTCAAGAGTCGTCATGTATCGGACTGTTCCCAGCCGGTCGATCAACTCATCTATACGTGGCATGGGGTAGGTGTCAAATTTTGTAACTTTGTTCAACTGACGAAAATCGTTACAAAATCGCCAGCTCCCATCCGGTTTAGGCACCAACACGATGGGACTAGACCAATCACTTTGGGACTCCTCTATCACCCCTAAGTTCAGCATTTTCTGTACTTCCTCCCGTATTGCCTCCCGTCGAGCCTCTGGGATCCGATAGGGTTTTAACTTCACCCTTTCACCGGGCGGGGTAATGATGTCATGCTCTACCCCAGATGTTTGTCCCGGCAGCTCAGAGAATACCTCCTTGTTGCGAAGCACAAACTCCTTAACCTCCTGTTGTTGGGGTTGTGACAAGGTGGCTGCTATTCCAACCTCAGGAATCACGCAACCAGTTTGAGCTGGTGACCAAGTGTCTGCAACTAGGGACTCTCTATCCCTCCAGGCTTTCAACAGATTAACGTGATAGATCTGTTCGGGCTTTCGCCTTCCTGGTTGTCTGACCTTGTAATTCACTTCGCTCACTTTTTCCATTATCTCGTAGGGGCCTTGCCATTTGGCAAGGAATTTACTTTCAACCGTAGGGACAAGTACCAATATCCTATCCCCCGGGGAAAAGGTACGGGTCTTGGCTCCACGGTTGTACACTCTCTGCTGTGCCAACTGCGCTTGGGCCAAATGTTCCTTCACGATGGGCATTACCTGTGCAATTCGATCTTGCATCAGGGCGACATGCTCAATCACACTCCTGTGGGGAGAACTCTCACTTTCCCAAGTTTCCTTGGCAATATCCAACAGCCCTCTTGGGTGTCTCCCATACAGTAACTCAAAGGGGGAGAATCCCGTAGAGGATTGGGGCACCTCCCTAATAGCAAACATCAAATAAGGAAGTAAACAGTCCCAATCCTTTCCATCTCTATCCACCACTTTCTTCAACATTTGTTTTAGGGTTTTGTTGAATCTTTCAACCAGCCCATCGGTTTGGGGGTGATACACAGACGTACGCAATTGCGTCACTTTGAACAATTTACACAGCTCTTTCATAACCCGGGACATAAAGGGTGTACCTTGGTCCGTAAGCAGTTCTTTACAAATACCCACCCGGCTAAAAACAAGAGATAGCTCTTTGGCTATGGTTTTGGCCGAGGTATTTCGGAGAGGGATCGCTTCTGGATAACGGGTGGCATAGTCCATTATAACTAATATGTACTGGTGTCCCCTAGCGGACTTGATTATAGGACCTACCAAATCCATGGCGATCCTCTCAAACGGGACCTCAATGATGGGTAGAGGGACCAGCGGGCTACGGAAATGTGGCATCGGGGCCAACCTCTGACACACAGGGCAGGAGGAACAATAATTTTCTACGTCCTTCATCACCCCCGGCCAATAGAATCTCTGTAATACCCTCTCTCGGGTTTTCTCTGTCCCCAGATGACCTCCAAGAATGTGCCCATGGGCCAACTCCAACACCAACTTCCTGTAAGGTTTGGGCACCACAAGCTGCTCAACGGTTTCTTCTGCCCTTTTTGCCACCCGATACAGTAGGTCCTTCTCTACGCTGAAGTATGGGTAAGTGCAGGTATTATCTGGGTTCACTAACTCACCATCTATTTTCACTACGTTTTCCCGTGCCTTTATTAGGGCGGGGTCTTTCAACTGTTCTGTGGCAAAGTTTTCCCTGTGAACCTCAAGATCAGAAAACTCCACAGACGGTAGGTTTTCGTCTGAGGAGGTGGGCTCCTCTCCAGTTTCTTGAGTCTCCCCTGCCAATACTGATAAGGGAAATTCCGGAGAGTCCTCACCACTCTCAGGGGAGTTCTGGCTATCACATTCCTGGTACATAGGGGCACCAGTGAGGGGCTCAGGATCATCCCACAGTTCCCAGAACTTCGGAAAATCCCTTCCCACAATGGCGTCATGCGGTAACTGAGATACTAAGCCCACTGGATGAGAGAGGGTAACTTTGGGGGTCTCGAAACACACTGTAGTCACTGGATACTCTCGGGTGTCCCCATGCACACAAATAACAGCTACCTTGCTATTCCCAGAGACCTCTGTTTTAACTAACTCAGCCTTTATCAGGGTCACAAGGCTACCTGAATCCAGCAATACCACAACATTTCTACCATTAACACACATTTTGCATAAATGTTTCTCAGTTCCTCGAATGGCAGTGCATGCGACTGTCGCACACAGCGACTGACGTCTGCCCGTCAGAAAGTCACACTGCATGGGTTCCTCCACAACCGGGCAATTGGCTGCAATATGTCCCGCTTGCCGGCAGCGGTAGCAAACGATCCTTCTTGCCGCCTCTTGAGCCGCTGATTTCCCAGGCTGTTCTCGCCAAACTTGGGGTAGAGCTCCCACCCTCTCACTCTCTCCACCCTCACCCCTTGGAATCCTCTTATCCGCCCCTGGGGATGGTCTGGTCTTAGGGTGGAAAGTCCGAGTGTCCCTGGAAGAGGCCGTCAGGTTCTCTGTAGCCAAGTATTTCTCCACACGATCCACAAGACCATCGGCCGTCTCTGGGTCTCCATGGCTTACCCACTTTTGGATGGCAGTAGGAAGAGCTCTCAAAAACCGATCCATTACAACACGTTCCACAATCTTTGGTGCGGACAAAGTCTCTGGCTGTAGCCACTTTCTGCTCAGGTGAATGAGATCATACATTTGAGACCTGGGGGGTTTTCCAAGCTGGAAAGTCCAGTTATGCACACGCTGAGCCCGGACAGCCTGGGTGACACCCAGCCTTGCCAATATTTCAGCTTTTAGCATCACATAGTCTTTTGCTTGGTTAGGCTCTAGGTCATAGTAAGCTTTCTGCGATTCACCAGTTAACAGAGGAGCCACCAGTCCAGCCCACTGCTCCTCAGGCCACTTTTCTCTTTCAGCGGTCCTTTCAAATGTGGTCAAAAATACCTCTGGATCATCCTCTCCAGTCATTTTTGTCAATAAACGACTCACCCCAAAGGACGCGGTATTAGTGGGACGGCTTTCCTCACTGGTCTGCGGACGTTGCTGCATTACTGCTTCCATCTGTTGTTGTAGTCTCTGCTCTTGCTTCTGCAACAGGTCTATGAAGCGGGCCTCAGATTGCTGCTGGGCTCGTTGCTGAGCCTCCAGACTCTGTTGCAAAGTTGCGTTTGTCTGCTGCTGGGCTGCAAGGCTCCTTTGCAAACCTGCATTTGTCTGCTGTTGATTGGCATTTGCTAGAGCCAGCTGCTTCAGTATCTCCTCCATGCTGGCTTAAAAAAAACTGCCCGCATTCTCCACCAACTGTGAGGGGGTTAGCTCGGCAGCGGGTGTGTGTGACCCCCGGGATGGGCTCCCCACACAAAACAGGCCCAGCAAACGGAGGTTGTGGTTTTCAAAATCAAAAAAAGGTGCGGTTTATTTTCTATTTACAGTGACAAAACACAGCAAAGCAAAAGAAACATAACCAAAATAAATCCTGGTCAAGTTGACCTCTGACTAAACATACAGGTTTCCTAACTAACAACTGGGATCAGCCTAGTGCTGTCCTAGTCCCTAAGTCCCTGGTTTAGTAAAAGTCCAAACAAATAGCCACACAGGCTTTGCCTCACCGCACAGGGGTTCACTCTCCCTAGACAGTCCACACAGGTCTGGTTCCAGGCATGAGCTAACATCTAATGAAGCTGGGAGTTCTTATAGAGGCCTAAATGAGCTGACAAGCTTCAGCTGGTCTCATCAACTCCCTGTCTGCACGACGCCCAGCCCTCTCCCTAGAGGTATGAGTCATCCATGAGCCCACTAGCCTTAGCTGGGCTTATACAACTCTCCACCTAGTTGTATAAGTCAGCGTAAAGCCTGAATCTGGGCGAAATATATCTACCCCCCTGGATGCAACCAGGTGACTTTACCTTCCTGCTGTCACACCTGGGCACAGTGTGCAGCTAAACCTCACTGCAGAGCGTTCCTGTTCTCTTCCTAATATACTACAGGCAGGCAGTTGATTCAGGTATCTGCAGTATATTTAGTACTGTATCCTGTGCACAGTGTGCAGCTAAACCTCACTGCAGAGCGTTCCTGTTCTCTTCCTAATATACTACAGGCAGGCAGTTGATTCAGGTAGCTGCAGTACATTCAGTCAGTAAACTGTATCCTGGGCACAGTGTGCAGCTAAACCTCCATGCAGACCATTCCTGTTATCTTCCTAATATACTACAGGCAGGCAGTTTATTCAGGTAGCTGCAGTATATTCAGTCAGTAAACTGTATCCTGGGCACAGTGTGCAGCTAAACCTCACTGCAGAGCGTTCCTGTTGTTCTCTTCCTAATATACTACAGGCAGGCAGTTGATTCAGGTAGCTGCAGTATATTCAGTACTGTATCTTGTGCACAGTGTGCAGCTAAACCTCACTGAAGAGAGTTCCTGTTGTTCTCTTCCTAATATACTACAGGCAGGCAGTTGATTCAGGTAGCTGCAGTATATTCATTATATTTAAATAAATCCCAGCTTTGTGCAGCTACATCTCACTGCAGGCCATTCCTGGTGTACCTATTCAAATACATCAAATACAGTATGTCTGGAAGGCCACCAAGGAGAAGCAGAGGCAGACACTCGCAGACCACTAAAAGAGGGCAAGCAGGCTCTGTGTCTAGAGCCAACAGTGCTGGTCGTGGACACGGTGAATCCTCAGCACGTGGCCGTGGGGCACGCTTGTCCTTTTTTCTGGCAGCTGGCCGTGTTGAGCCACAACATGCAGAAGAGTTGGTAGAGTGGATGACCAAGCCGTCCTCATCCTCCTCATCCTCTGTCACCCAGGCTCAGAGTTCCTTGGCTGCCAATGAAGGAGCCAAAGCGGCCTATTCCATTGGCTCCTGGTCATCAGTTACTCCTTCCCTAGCCCCACCATCATGCCCTGAGGAGTCCCCCGAACTGTTCGACCACAGTGTGGGGTACATGCTGCAGGAGGATGCGCAGCATTTTGAAGGCACTGATTATGGTACCCAGGTTGAGGATGAAGACAGTAATGTGAGCCCAGGGAGAGGGGGTGCCCAAGAAGGACAACAAACTGGCAGTCATGTTCCCACAGCTGCAGCATACTGCCAGGTTTGCTCCAGTGATGATTAGGGGGGGGATGATGAGGTCACTGACTCTACGTGGGTGCCTGATAGGAGAGAGGAGGAGGAGGAGGAGGCACATCTCCAATGAGGCAGGATGCCCTTCAGGGGTGTGGGCCCTTGGTGTGGGAATTTTTTGAGACGTGTGCAGCAGATCGCACCATTGCTATTTAGAACATATGTCTGAAGCGTATCAAGCATGGCCAAAACACCAGCCGCTTGACCAGACATATGTCAAACTCCCATGCAGTCCGTTAGCAAGCGTACTTAAAAGACCCACACCAAAGAAAAAGGCGGACCTCTCTTTGCTCCTCATCAGCTGGAATCTCCAACCCCACTATGCCTTAATTTCTCTCAGAAACCTGCACTGAGAGGAATGAAGTTGTAGAATTAGGTGTGCCAAGTACTTGCGGGCAATCTGCTATCGCTACACCAACGTCCGATTGTAGCAGGCAAATTTCCCTACCCCAGTTTCTAAACCGGCGAAAGAAATTCGCTCCCAGCCATCCACATGCCCAGCAGTTGAATGTTAGCATGGCTAAGTTGCTAGCACTCCAACTGCTGCCTTTTCAGCTGGTAGACTCTGCCCCCTTTCATGAGTTTGTAGAATGTGCGGTACCTCAGTGGCAGGTTCCCAAACGCCACTTTTTTTCATGGAACGTGATTCTGGCTCTCTACCGGCATGTGGAAGGCAATGTCTTGGCCTCGCTGGACAGGGCGGTCAGCGGTAAGGTGCATATTACTGATGACTTATGGTCCAGCAGGCATGGACAGGGACGTTACCTATCTTTCACGGAGCACTGGGTGACTCTGCTGGCAGCTGGGAAGGATGCAGGACAGGGTGCAGTTTTGTTGGAGCTTGTTCCGCCACCACGACTCCAAAATGCTACTAATGGTGATTCTGCCACACCTCTCTCCTCCACCCCCTCCTCTTCTTCTTCCTCCATGGCCTCTTCCTGTGCTTTGTCCTCAGAACCAGCGGTGCTCCGTAGGCGTTCAAGGGGCTACGCAAATACGCAGGCAAAAAGATGCCATGCGGTGCTTGAGCTGCTTTGCTTAGGGGACAGGAGCCACACTGGGGCAGATATTCTGTCAGCTCTGCAGGGGCAGGCTCAGAGGTGGTTGACACCACGCCAGCTTCAACCAGGAATGGGGGTTTGCGACAATGGCACCAACCTCCTCTCCGCCCTCCGACAGGAACAACTGACCCATGTGCCCTGTGTGGCTCACGTCCTTAACTTGGTGTTGCAGCGGTTCTTGTGCAGGTACCCGGGCTTACAGGATCTCCTGAGGCAGGCCAGGAAAGTCTGTGTGCATTTCCGCCGGTCATATAATGCCAGTGCTCGGCTGGCTGACCTCCAAAAGGAATACAACCTACCCAAGAACTGCCTAATCTGTGGCATGCCCATCAAATGGAATTCAACGTTGGCCATGCTGCAGCGGCTGCACACGCAGCAGAGGGCCATCAATGAGTACCTGTGCGACTATGGCACCAGGACAGGGTCAGGGGAGCTTGGCTTTTTTCGCCACGCCAGTGGCTCATGATCAAGAATGCATGCACTGTCATGTCACCATTTGAGGAGGCCACGAGGATAGTGAGCAGTGACAGTGCATGCATTAGTGATACTGTCCCCCTTGTGTACCTGTTGGAGCACACGCTGCGTGGAATAATGGACAGGGCACTTGAGGCAGAACAGAGGGAGGAAGAGGAGGACTTCCTTACCTCTCAAGGCCCCCTTTATCCAGACAGTGTTCCTGCGGGTCCGCCGATCACACAGGAAGAGGAGGAGGATTGTGTCAGCATGGAGGCAGAGCCTAGTATTCATCAGCAGCAATCTTCAAGGGATCGTTTTAATTCCCCAAATCCCATGGACTTGTATGTGGCTGGGAGGAGGTGGCTGCGGATAATGTCGTCCTTAGTGACCCAGAGGACTCTGGACCGAGTGCCTCAGCAAACCTACGCTGCATGGCCTCCTTGATCCTGCAAAGCCTCCGAAAGGACCCTCGGATTCGTGTGATCAAGGAGAGGGATCATTACTGGCTGGCAACCCTTCTTGATCCACGTTATAAGGGTAAGGTTGCGGAACTTATCCTGCTGTCGCAGAGGGAGCAAAGGATGAAACATCTTCGGGAGGCCTTGCAGAAAGGTTTGTGCAACGCATTTCCAGAGCCTGGGAGGTTACAATTTCCTGGTCCTGGACAACGTGTTGCTGAGGCTTCGGTCAGTCACAGAAGGAGCGGTGGAGAAGGTGGCCGTCTGACCGATGCGTTCAGACAATTTTTTAGTCCGCAGCCCCAATGTATGATCGGTTCCAGCAACCATCACCAACGTCTGATTTACATGGTGCAGGAATACCTAGGGGCAAGATCAGACTTGGACACCTTTCCCACCGAAAATCGTCTGGGTTACTGGGTCTTGAGGATGGATCACTGGCCAGAGCTTGCACAGTATGCAATTGAGCTACTGGCCTGTCCTGCATCCAGCTTTCTATCGGAACGCATATTCAGTGCTGCTGGAGGCTTTGTACCGATCACAGGGTGCGCCTGTCCACCGTCTCGGTCGATCGGCTCACCTTCATAAAAACGAATCAGTCTTGGATCACCAGCTACCAAGCACCTGATGCTGATGTAACCAAATATTTTTTTTATGAATGTGAGATCCCTTCAAGACTGACTATCTTGTTATGCTGAGTGACTATCCTCTTCCTCCTCAATGTTCATGTTGATAGCTTGTAAGAACATTTTTGGATCATGGCCCAACAGGGTTAACTGGAAAATGTGGGTAGGTTCCTCTGCTGACACCCTGCAGGGGCTGTACAACTCCTCCCTTCCCCCCTGCTTTCTCTCCTTTTTTCTCTTTTAGAATGTTTAATTTTTGTTTGTTACTTGAAGGTGCTTTTATGTTGAGGTATGTTGCTCCCAAGGGACACAAGTTTGTCGCAAGGCAACTCCACCTCTGGGTCACAGACTTTGAGTTGATCACATGTAATGACTGGCTCTTAATACAGATGATCTTTGAGTAATTTTCTTTTTTTGATGTATCAGTAAATGACTCTTGCCACTTGTTATGCTGTCCTACTCCTGTATACTGTTTATGGGGAGACTGTACCTCCTTTAATGTTCTTTTATTGTAAAATGCTTAATACCTTCCAATAAAAATGTATTAAACAAAAAAAGAACATTTTTGGTTCTGGGCACCACCACCAGTGGCTACGGCCCAATTTTTCTGCCCCTGTTTAACCACTTAACGACCGCTCACTGTATATATACGTCGGCAGAATGGCACCGACAGGCACAATCACGTAGAGTGTACGTGATTGCCTTTGTACAGTTGGGGGGTCCAATCGGACCCCCCTCCTATACAGTGAGCGGTGGCTAAGTGTCCGGGAGCGTTCCGGGATGAGGGGGCAGCCATTCGTTTCTTGCCACCCCCTCGCGATCGCTCCCGGCGAATGGAAATGCCCCCTCTGTCTGTGTCAGACAGAGGGAGCAGGAGGAAGTGATGTCATCTCTGGTGCGGCGCTCACATATACCGAGCGCCGTACAAGAGAAGACATCAGGTCAGTGCACACAACACTACACTGACACCAGGACACATAGGGACATAAATCGCCCCCCCCAGGCCCCCCCAGACACCCCAGATCACCCCCCAGATCACCCCCCCCAGCCCCCAGTCACAGTGTCACTGATTGCAGTGACCATTTATTTAGTGATCACTGCAATCAGTGACATTTGTGACTGTAAAAGTGTCACCAAAGTTTAGTCTTAGGTCCAGTGTAGCCCCTAACCGCCCCTAATAAAGGTTTAACCCCCTGATCACCCCCCAGATAACCCTTTCACCCCCTATCACCACTGTCGCTAAGCGATCATTTTTCTGATCGCTGTCTTAGCGTCAGTGATGCCGATCGGCAGCCAGTAATTTTTTTTTAGGTTCGCTGCATGTTTTTATAGCGTCAGGTACCCCAATATATTATCTAATAAAGGTTTAACCCCCTTGATCGCCCCCCAGGTAACCCTTTCACCCCCTATCACCACTGTCACTAAGCGATCGTTTTTCTAAACGCTGTCTTAGTGTCTGTGATGCAGATCGGTAGCCGGTAATTTTTTTTAGGTTCGCCGCAGGTTTTTATAGCGTCAGGTACCCCAATATATTATCTAATAAAGGTTTAACCCCCTTGATCGCCCCCCAGGTAACCCTTTCACCCCCTATCACCACTGTCGCTAAGCAATTGTTTTTCTAAACGCTGTCTTAGTGTCGGTGATGCAGATCGGTAGCCAGTAATTTTTTTTAGGTTCGCCGCATGTTTTTATAGCGTCAGGTACCCCAATATATTATCTAATAAAGGTTTAACCCCCTTGATCGCCCCCCAGGTAACCCTTTCACCCCCTATCACCACTGTCGCTAAGCAATCGTTTTTCTAAACGCTGTCTTAGTGTCGGTGATGCAGATCGGTAGCCAGTAATTTTTTTTAGGTTCGCCGCATGTTTTTATAGCGTCAGGTACCCCAATATATTATCTAATAAAGGTTTAACCCCCTTGATCGCCCCCCAGGTAACCCTTTCACCCCCATCACCACTGTCACTAAGCGATCGTTTTTCTAAACGCTGTCTTAGTGTCGGTGATGCAGATCGGTAGCTGGTAATTTTTTTTAGGTTCGCCGCAGGTTTTTATAGCGTCAGGTACCCCCATATATTATCTAATAAAGGTTTTAACCCCCTGATTGCCCCTAGTTAACCCTTTCACCAGTGATCACCATATAAGTGTTACGGGTGACGCTGGTTAGTTAGTTTGCTTTTTATAGTGTCAGGGCACCCGCCGTGTATATAACCCAATAAAGGTTTAACCCCCTGATCGCCCGGCGGGTGATATCAATTAGGTTTTAGCGTCAGAGAGGGTCTGCGTCACACCCCAGGCAGCGTCAGGTTAGTGCCAGTAACGCTAACACCCACGCGTGAAGCATACACCCCCCTTAGTGGTATAGTATCTGAACAGATCAATATCTGATCTGATCAGATCTATACTAGCGTCCCCAGCAGTTTAGGGTTCCCAAAAACGCAGTGTTAGCCCAGATACCTGCTGGCACCTGCGTTTTGCCCCTCCGTCCAGCCCAGGCCACCCAAGTGCAGTATCGATCGATCACTGTCACTTACAAAACAAAAACACACATAACTGCAGCGTTCGCAGAGACAGGCCTGATCCCTGCGACTCCAGTGCTGTAGGAGGTGATTTCACCACCACAGTTAAAAAAAAAAAAAAAAGCAAATATGCCGAAGCATTGGGGCAGCAGGGGCGGAGGAGCGATTTTGCTTCTAATGCCGCGTACATACGGTCGAAATTCCGACGGAGGCTTGCCCGTGGAAAAGTCCGACCATGTGTGTGCGGCATAACTTTTTTGCGGGAGGATGCCCCCATGCTTCGGCATATATAAATGGTGCGTGTATGCCCATCATTGGAAGTGGGTGGATGAAGGGCAGTATTCTAATGGTGGGCATACCCACCGATCAATCTCTTTTTTCGTTCAGCCAACTGGCTGCATGAAAAAAAAAGATTACAATACATGTCCAACAAGGACCAGCAACGTACTGGTATGTTGCTGGACTTTGAATGTTTATACCAGAATGATGCCTGCGGGTTTAGGTATCATCTTGGTATCATTCTTTTCAGCCTGCGGCCGGCTTTCATGTACAGTAAAAGCAATCCTAGCGGCTAATTAGCCTCTGGACTGCTTTTACAAGCATTGGGAGGGAATGCCCCCCCCCGGATATAAAAAGCGCCATTGGGAAATTGGGAAAGCATTTTATCACACCGATCTTGGTGTGGTCAGATGCTTTGAGGGCAGAGGAAAAATCTAGGGTCTAGAAGACCCCAGTTTTTTCAAAAAAAGAGTACCTGTCACTACCTATTGCTATCATAGGGGATATTTACATTCCCTGAGATAACAATAAAAATGATAAAAAAAAAAAATACTTGGAAGGAACAATTTAAAAATAAAATAAAAAAGCAAAATTAATAATAAAAAAAAAAAAAGCACCCCTGTCCTGCCCTGCTCTTGCCCAATGGCGAACGCAAGCGTTGGTCTGGCGTCATATGTAAACAGCAATTGCACCATGCATGTGAGGTATCACCGCGAAGGTCAGATCGAGGGCAATCATTTTAGCAGTAGACCTCCTCTGTAAATCTACTGGGGTAACCTGTAAAGGCTTTTAAAGGCTTTTAAAAATGTATGTAGTTTGTCGCCAATGCGCGTTTGTGTGAAATTTTAAAGCATGTCGTGTTTGGTATCTATGTACTCGGCCTAAGATCATCTTTTTATTTCATCAAACATTTGGGCAATATAGTGTGTTTTAGTGCATTAAAATAAAAAAAAGTGTATTTTTTAACCCAAAAAATGCGTTTGAAAAATCGCTGCGCAAATACTGTGTAGAAAAAAAAAATGCAACACCCACCATTTTAATCTGTAGGGCCTTTGCTTTAAAAATATATATAATGTTTGGGGGTTCAACATAATTTTTTTGCAAAAAAAAAAAATGTTTTCATGTAAACAAAAAGTGTCAAAAAGGGCTTTGTCTTCAAGTGGTTAGAAGAGTGGATGTAAGCTTCCTAATGTTGTGTATAAAATGCCAGAACAGTTCAAAACCCCCCCAAATGACCCCATTTTGGAAAGTAGACACCCCAAGCTATATACTGAGAGGCATGTCGAGTCCATGGAATATTTTATATGTTGACACAAGTTGCGGAAAAACGACAATTTTTTTTTTTTTTTTTTGCACAAAGTTGTCACTAAATGATATATTGCTTAAACATGCCATGGGCATATGTGGAATTACACCCCAAAATACATTCTGTTGCTTCTCCTGAGTACGGGGATACCACATGTGTGAGACTTTTTGGCAGCCTAGCCACGTACGGGACCCCAAAAACCAAGCACCGCCTTCAGGCTTTCTAAGGATGTAAATTTTTGATTTCACTTCTCACTGCCTATCACAGTTTCGGAGGCCATGGAATGCCCAGATAGCACAAAACCCCCCCAAATGACCCCATTTTGGAAAGTAGACACCCCAAGCTATTTGCTGAGAGGTATTGTGAGTATTTTGCAGATCTCGCTTTTTGTCACAAAGTTTTGAAAATTGAAAAAAAAAAAATATATATATATATATTTTCTTTCTTCATTTTCAAAAACAAATGAGAGCTGTAAAATACTCGCCATTCCTCTCAGCAAATAGCTTGGGGTGTCTATATTCCAAAATGGGGTCATTTGGGGGGGTTTTGTGCGATTTTGGCATTTTATGGCCTTCGAAACTGTGATAGGTAGTGAGGAGTGAAATCAAAAATTTGTGCCTAGAAATCCTGAAGGCGGTGCTTGGTTTTCGGGGTCCCGTACGCGGCTAGGCTCCTAAAAAGTCCCACACATGTGGTATCCCCGTACTCAGGAGAAGCAGAAAAATGTATTTTGGGGTGTAATTCCACATATAACCATGGCATGTGTGAGCAATATATCATTTAGTGACAACTTTTTGTAATTTTTTTTTTTTTTTGTCATTATTAAATCACTTGGGACAAAAAAAATATATTCAATGGGCTCAACAGGCCTCTCAGCAATTTCCTTGGGGTGTCTACTTTCTAAAATGGGGTCATTTGGGGGGGTTTGTGCTATTTTGGCATTTTATGGCCTTCGAAACTGTGATAGGTAGTGAGGAGTGAAATCAAAAATTTGCGCCCTTAGAAATCCTGAAGGCGGTGCTTGGTTTCCGGGGTCCCGTACGCGGCTAGGCTCCCAAAAAGTCCCACACATGTGGTATCCCCGTACTCAGGAGAAGCAGCAAAATGTATTTTGGGGTGAAATTCCACATATAACCATGGCATGTGTGAGCAATATATCATTTAGTGACAACTTTTTGTAATTTTTTTTTTTTTGTCATTATTCAATCACTTGGGACAAAAAAAATAAAAATTCAATGGGCTCAACATGCCTCTGAGCAATTTCCTTGGGGTGTCTACTTTCCAAAATGGGGTCATTTGGGGGGGTTTTGTACTGCCCTGTCATTTTAGCACCTCAAGAAATGAGATAGGCAGTCATTAATTTAAAGCTGTGTAAATTTCAGAAAATGTACCCTAGTTTGTAAACTCTATAACTTTTGCGCAAACCAATAAATATACGCTTATTGACATTTTTTTTACTAAAAACATGTGGCTGAATACATTTTGGCCTAAATGTATGACTACAATTGAGTTTATTCGATTTTTCTTATAACAAAAAGTAGAAAATATCATTTTTTTTCAAAATTTTCGGTCTTTTTCCGTTTATATAGCAAAAAATAAAAATCGCAGAGGCAATCAAATACCATTAAAAGAAAGCTCTATTTGTGGGAAGAAAAGGACGCAAATTTCGTTTGGGTACAACATTGCATGTCCGCACAATTTACAGTTAAAGCAGCGCAGTGCAAAATTCTGAATTCACCTCTGGTCCTTTAGCTACCAAATGGTCCGGGGCTTAAGTGGTTAACAGGGTCGTGTAATTACAATTTTTGCTGTAATACTTTGCAGCAGGGCTCGTTCCTGCGCTCCAACTAGAGTATCTGTAAGGGGTTGCAGTGTTGTGGCACCAGCACCAGCACCAGTGCCTAAGGCCCAATTTTTCTGCCCATGTTAAACAGGGGTGTGTAATTACAATTTTTGCTGTAATACTTTGCAGCAGGGCTCATTCCTGTGCTCAAACTAGAGAATCTTTGAGGGGTTTCAGTGTTGTGGCACCAGTGCCTAAGGCCCAATTTTTCTGCCCCGTTTAACAGGGGTGTGTAATTACAATTTTTGCTGTAATATTAACCAGCAGGGCTAGTTCCTGCGCTCCAACTAGAGTATATGTGAGGGCTTACAGTGTTGTGGCACCACCACCACCACCAAAGGCCCAATTTTTCTGACCCTGTTCAACAGGGGCATGTAATTACAATTCTTGATCTAAAATTTCACAGCAGGGCCCGTTCCAGCGCTCACCAAGAGTAACTGTGAGGACTTACAGTGTTGTGGCACCAGCACCACCAACAAAGGCCCAATTTTTCTGCCACTGTTCAACAGTGGCATGTAATTACAATTCTTGATATAATAGTTCACAGCAGGACGTTCCAGCGCCCACCAAGAGTAACTGTGAGGGCTTACAGTTAGGGTTGCCACCTTTTCTTAAAGCCAAACCCGAACACTTTACTGGTGCACACCATTATTTTTTAGTATACACTATAGACAATAGAATTGTAAAAGACCTTGGAGCGGGAGTGGACGGGGGGGTAGTGGGATGTACACCAACAGACTTTGAGGGATGGGAAGGATGGGACGGTCTGTTTGCTTTTATGTCAGTCAGCTAAAAAAATTAAATAAAAATTCTTTGATTTCACTATTGTGAGTTCCGTTTCTCTTTGAAGTGCTTATATGGATTTTTATCTGTGAGATCTTCTTGCACTGTCTGTGATGCTTAGTGTGGCAGTTGCCCTATGGATAGATGCTGAAGCGCTGCATTACATTCTGATCTGGGGGGTCCAAATTATGGGGGAGCCACTGTCTTTAGGTGTGAGGCATGGCAGAAGAATTGATCAACTTTAATATTTTGTCACATGAATGGACTTAAGTTTTTGCACAGTTGGTGTTTATATAAATTAATTGAATGTACACTATTATGTTCTTTAGGTATATGTATTTAGGGAAATTATTAGTAATTAATTGTATGACTTATCAGATGTTCACATCAATGGAGGATAATAAATTACATACTCAGATATATAAATATGTTTAGTTAATCACATGCATAAACACAAACACTTAAATGCATATAGATACTGAGATATATACATATGCTCTTTACATATAGTACATGCACACACATATATACACACACTCAGATGCATGCATACACACTCAGATACATATACACACACAGATATATACACACACTCAGATATCTGTATATATCTGAGTGTGTATATCTGTATATATCAGAGTGTGTGTATATCTGTATATATCTGAATGTGTGTATCTGTATATATCTGAGTGTGTATATTTGAGTGTGTATATCTGTATATATATCTGAGTGTGTGTATCTGTATATATCTGAGTGTGTGTATATATATATGTAGCGGGTATGTACTTTTTAAACTGGTGAGGACACCAGTGATGCATAGTTCCCTGCGGCCCAGCAGGTTGCGCTGACACTTTGGGTCAGGGTTGAACCATCGCTGCAGTGCCGTACCCTCTGTGGCCTCTCGCAGCGGTTGTACAGTGGGGCGGGGAACCCGCCGTGCTTGCTGGGGGGGGGTATAAAGGGGGCGGACATCTTCGCCACGAGGTTGGAGTCCCGGGCACCTTCAGCCTGAGGGCTGTGGTTGCGGTCGGTGTCCAGGCGGCCTAGGCCTGGACACTTGGAGTTCGTGTTCCATCCCAGACACCTTTAGTCTGGGGTGAGGTACTCAGCCGGAGGCCTGGGGCCCAGTACCTTCCGCTGGGTCCCGCGAGGGAGGGATCATCCTAGGGGGCCCCTGGGAGTGGGGCACCCGAATCCAGAGGCGTAAGGGACCGGAGGAGGGACTCACCCGAAGACCTGGTGCAACAGATTGCCAGTGCCGGGTGAACCTCTGGAGACCGCCTGGAGGGATATCTTTCCCGAACAGGGGCCAAGTTCAAAGAGGAAGTTCAGTCCACGTTCAATGACTGGTGGCAGCGGTCCAGCTATTTCAATAAGGTCAGTGGCAGAGGCCTGCTATTAGGCCTGTGGCAGGGGCCTCAACAGTTCATCCGGTCGGTGGCAGCGACCAAAATTCACGGTCGGTGGCAGAAACCATGCGCCAGGCCTATTCGCTAGAAGAAAAGGAATAGGAGAGTTCAGTTGTGCCTGGGCCTACTCGTTCCCACACCCCCATGTCTGTCTGTTATTGGAAGTTCAACTGATTGTGTCCACCGTACTGTATGAGAAATAAAGGAGTGTTGGACTTTCGATTGGTGTGGGGCTCTATTATTGGCAGACACATTTCCATGGAACAACAAGGCTTCGTATGCAGTGGACAGACCCGGGAGGTAAATCAACTAACTTTGCTCAACCCTCTTATACACACGAGGGGAGAGCTTGACGTAGTGTTCCTGCACTCTCCTCTCCCAGGTACCCCTAGACACAAGCCATTCACAGTGCAAGAGGGAGAGTGAGGTTCCGCTACACGTGGGGGCTCGTCCGGGATGTGTTCGTGCTACAATGGAGCTGGAGTTGTTGGAATTTGAAAGTGTCTGCCCGAAAGAGTACCGAGTAGGTCGACCATATTGGCCACTGCGCCATCAGGCACACCCTCCCTGCTCAGTTCGTGGGCGTGACCCAGGGAAGGAGAAAGCCCGCGAACTGGAGTGCAAAAAGGGAGGAGTCCAATCGTGTGAAGGATTACACGTGGGGACTTTGGCGCCAACAAGGCAGTGCGCAATGGATCAGCAGAGAGTCGCCATGTTCACTAATGCATCGTGGATTCCTATTCATCCCACTACCACGAGTCTGACTACTGCTGCTCCAACAACGGATACGGGGATTTGGCTAAAGCCCCGGGGACGATTCGCCCTGTACTCATGCATGGACGTTGAGGCCCTGGGTTTGATTTGTCCCGAATGTTCGGGACTGGTGTGTCAGCTGAAGCCATTCGGGCGCTGCGAGGCCTGCGGAGAGTTCTTATTTGAGGTGGAACCAAGCATTGAAAAACCCAGAACCATCCACCTCAATCGCGCTACAGGCCACACCACTCATGAAGGAGGAATTGCTGCTTTTACAGCCATACCTGTGCGCACTGCAGCGACCACAGGGGAGGTCGCAATCACTGAGGTACGGGAGAAATCCGAGGATGCTGACTCGGTCGCCACTGCTTCCCAGCGTCCACCTCCAAAGAGGAAGACCGGCTTGGTTGCCCCGTCCAGCTGTCGCGGTGGATCACCCTGCTTGCCTACGCCCGCCCCGGATGGATCCGGTAGGAAGAGTCCCGGACATCCCTTCTCAACTTTGGGCCGAGGTAAGCCGGACAAAGGGACTTGGTGTTGGGACGGAGGTGTCGGGGAGTCACGGCCCTGTGTACCCGCGGGAGGTAGCAATTCAGCCTCCACTACAGGCTACTTGCCCGCGGAGCAGTGTGACACCTCCGACCTAGAATCGCTCTCCGATCCAGGAGACAATGTCATCATAGATGAACTTTTTGCAAAGAAGGGCTGGGACAAGATGCCTCTCTCCTCGTCCCACAGAGTCAGGGATCCACCCATGTCTACAGGGGATAGTACACCCCGGGTGGAGGCACCAGCGCCTGAGGAGGAATCCCGTCCCCAGTCTGCCCTTCTACCTCCGGTGCCTCCTGCATCTGGCACCGGGGAAAAGAGACTGTTGTTGCGGCCGCCTATGCCTAGAGTGGAGGTGGTCAAGGCACCTCGTCACCCAGACGCTATCGTCCAACCAGGTGAGGGGGACCGGGCCACTATGCCTCCACTGGCGAGACTTCGGCGTCTTTTCGGCCAAAAAGTTGCTACCGAGTACGGGTGGGATTACCCGTACTTACCTAAGGAGCTTCTGTATGAAGTGGAAGTCTGCCGGGACCGCTGGTACAACAAATTTGTGTGGACGCACCTTCAGGTCCCACATGCCCGCAGGTACCTTGCGTGTTCCCCCAAAGCCTCTCAGCGGTTAAAGGACTGTAAAGCAGAGTGGATGTTGGGTCGGCACATCCATGTTGACAAAGTGTTGATTCGACGGAAAGAAGGGGAGGATGTTGAATATCACATAGAGACTGGATAAGCATTTCAAGTTCCTTGTCTTGCCGCATCCCAGATTCTACTTGTAGGAGAAAAGACTCCTTGCCTAGTGTTGTGGAGATTTTTATGGAGATGTATTTAATATGTATTGTCATAGTGTCACCCAGTGTTAGTACTTCCGCAACCCGCTCTAAAAGAGCTGATTGGGGTAGTCTGAGGCTGGTTGAATCCCGTCTGATAGGGGAAAACGTCTTGAGGTTGGAGTGTGATGCTTGCAGGGGGCGGATATGTCCACCGATGGGGGGCCCTCTGTGCATTAGCATGGACGATCATTGAGGAGGGGGTATCCTCGCTCTGCAATGACATCATTGGTTATGGGCAAATGCGCGCTCTTGTCTCGGCTGTGTCTGATCAACATTGGTTGGAATTCGTAGCGCGCGTCTGCAGATAGCCTCCCTCCCCCATTCAATAATAGTATAATCTGAATATGCGATATTCTATGGAATGGCGCAGAATAAGGATTTCTATCAGCGGTGACTTTAGCCATCATACGTTATTGTATTGAATCCTTTTATTTCCTGTTGGAAGGATGTCCTTGTATGGTCATTCTCCTGTGTGGAACGGACATCCTGTGATGTCCCCTCCCATGGGGGGAGGTGACTGGTTGCTGCAGCCAATCACCTCCTGTCTTGAGATCTTTTGAGTTTAATAAAAGCCTATGAGTAGGCGTCGGCTTAACAGTCTTTGCTGGAATGGCCTGATAAGAAGACCTGTGTTGGTGGTTTCCTTGATTGAATGATGGAATGAACGGTGAGTGGACTTTAGCAAACTTAACTTAACGATAGCATTACTTCAAGAAGATGAAATCTGATGTGTGCTTAGATAGCACAGGAATTATAGGCTGTGTGCTCTGTAAACAGCAGCCTAAAATTCCACAACAGTAATGGCGACTCACGGTTGGGACCAATTGCGGCCTCTTTGAGCATCAGATCAGCAGAGGGGGGAGAGTGGACCTGTGATGTGATGTGTAAAGAGGCTGTACTTTGAAACGAAAAAAAAAAAAAAATTTGTCTTTTTGAAATAATGTTTCAAGTTTGCAGCGTGTGTATGTGTGCGTGTGTATGTCTGCGAATCGTATGTGTGTGTGTGTGATTTTGTCATGGATCGTATGCCTGTGAATTTGATTGTGTGTGGGTATGCCTGCATGTGCCTGTGTGATTAGATTGTGTGATCTATTGAGCAGTTGGCTGCCAGCAATGGCTGCTGCATTGTCCTGGTCTTTGTGAGCCATGAGGTTTAGCGGGGGAGGGGCTGCCAGCATCTCAGTTACAATGGTGAAAGTTGGTGACTTTCTGTAAATAGCATGCAGGAGTTTTGTAGTGGGAGGGCCCTGAGAGATGATCTGATGGAAACTGTGGGCTGTAAGAGTGTAACTAAGCAAGAAATATAGACTGTATATTGTGTATGAAATGAAGGTATAGATGTGGTATTTAGTGCACTGAGAAGTTTGTAAAGTAGATTGCTTGGCTGCCATGTGCTTGAATGGGGGAAGGGCTTGCCCACTGTTTTGTGTTGCAATGGCTGTGCCCTGAGGGAAAGACACTCTAAGCAAATGTTACAAGCAACAATATACTGTATGTGTGTGGTGTTTGTGATTTCTATGAAAAATAGAAATGGTTAGATTGTGATTTTTGCCTTTATAGGGGACAAAGACACATGTCCCCATAAGTGTAAAAATATTAAGTGTTTGGTTTTTGAGTTGAAAGTTCCCGCCGCATATCCAAGTAGCCAGGCATTGCTAGAAGGCAGACATAGTATGTCTCTGCAATGGCTTGTTATGGAAGCTGAGGCCACTGTGTGTGAACTTTAGGTAGAGAAAAGTGGTGAATATCTCAGAGTATATGAACTTAGAGAAATGAATATGTTTTTAATATTGTTATGTAACTCACATTTATTGAATGTGCTGTTTAGTTGGCCAAAGGGAGGCTAAGTTTGTAAGTGTACATGTGGTCCTTGTAGAGTGTAGCTGACACCTTTTTCAGTGGATTTTGATGATAATTTAGAAAAGTTTCAATGGTGTAGTCAGTCTTTGTGGAGAAAAACATTTTTGATTTTCTTTTAAAGAGATGCTGGTTTTGGCGGGAAAAATTGCATGCGTCAATGGCGCAATTTTTGTTGTCCATGAGGTGCTGTGGTGGGTCATCCACCATTTTGTAGTCCTGGCTTGTCGGCCATTTTGAGAGACGTTTACAGTTTGAGATAGGAAGTTCCAGTTTAGCAAACACGGCCCCTGAATATGCTGTATTGGCATTTGTTGATTGGCGCAGGTTTGTCCTGTTTTGTGCGCTTGCAGTTTGACCTGTGCACTGCTGGGGAGAGTGCTGGGACGCCAGAGTGACATACTGAGGATGGTTTTGTCTCTGGTTTAAATTGTTTTTCTAAGCATCGCCTTTTGAGTTGAGTGGTATCTTAAAATAGCGCGGTTTTACCCCGAGGGGCCACAACGTGCTTGCGGACACACGCACATGCTGGGGCCTATTTATGGATGGGATCTGGCTGGCCTATCAGCAGTTGGAGTGTGGGAGGAGGCCAACGCAGACACAGGGAGGACATGCAAACTCCATGCAGATGGTGTTAGGAGGGGGGATTTCTCTGTTTTCATTTAAGTAGATGTGAGCTATTGCAGGGTCGGCTGGCTTTGCAGTATATGAAAAACTTCACTTTACACTGAATTTTGATGGATTGTAAGACTAACAGAGTTTTTGTACAATGATGTGTTTTTATGTTTAAATATTTCCTTCCCAGAAGGCAATTCATATGTTTTGAAGCTTGTATTGTATAGCCTGTAGAGGAGGAGTGGGGGTTTTGGTTGAAACCCCTAGAGCCATCTTTTTGCAGGAGTTTTGCATTTGAGTCAACTTGTGGTTTTGCTTGCAGGGGATGTTTGGGTCAGGACCCTCCCATTTGCAAAGGGGGGTTTTATTCCACCATTTTCTTGACAAGGTTTTAAATGGTTGAAATATATAATGTGTAGCCATGGATTTTTTGGAGTCTTGATAGACAAGGCTAAGGCCTCCCCTCCCCCTCCCTCTTCCTGAACAATTGATATGTAAATAAACCAGTTTGGTTTTTTTAAGAGCTGAGCATAACCGGAAGTTTCTTTTCAGCATTTATATATCAGCAGAAAGTTAGTGGGAGGAGCTTGGGGTTTTTAAAGGTGAGAAATGAGATTTGTGTTTGGAAGGAAAATGGAAAGCATTTTGGCGTTTAAAAGTGTTTTATATTTTGTTCCAGTTTTGTGAAGTTTTGTACTGTAATACAGTTTTGGGTAGAGAGAAAAACAGGGGGCATCACCATTATTTTATCATCTAGATACAGAGAGAAGCCACATTGTTCTGCAGGTGGTAAACTGGCGTAAGTGTTCTGTGTGGTTTAGTCTGACAACGCAGTGTATGGGTGTATAGTGGAAAATGCTTGTGTATGCATACACTGTGAGGGGTAGAGGCCTAATTCGGGGGTTGATCTGTGGTTGTTGCTGTAGTTCCAAAAGTGTTGGGACAACAAGCCATAGAGTTGACACCTCGGTTAGGGTTTCTAGTTGGAGGACTTGACCATATGGTGGTTGTAGTTCTGCAATTCACCGTATAAGAAGACACCGGGCGGTGATCTCCGAAAGGGTGCAACGGTTTAACCTGGACGCAGGTTTAAGACGATAAGCCGATTCGAATCGCCATGGACACAAGGAGGTCTGTGAAAAGGGAAGGAATGGAGGCTTCCCATAGTCAGACGGTCACACAGTGCACGAAGCCTAGTTTTGGGGCAAAGGCCTTTGAACCCCAAAAAGATTAACATAGGTGGTCCAAGGATACTATTTTGGGTATCCCTCTGGAATGGATGTAGTTGAGCTGCGGCTTCAGAAATCTGTAATGATGAGTGTTGATGGAGGTGTTGTCTCATGCCTGTTTGTTTGAACTTTGTATGGCTGGTCCATGCAAGCTTCTCGAGCTGCTCTCATGTTTGTCCCATTGTATTCTTTCCTATTGCTGAAAGAGTGAAGGTAGAATTCTGGCTGTTTTTTGTTTTTTTTTCATTTGTGGTTTTGGAAACTGGGAAGTATTTCCCCCACGTTTGTATCGGAATGTTTGTATGTAGTAACGTGAATATGTTCGAACTTACCGCGGCAATCCTTCAATGCGTCGCGGCTGTTGTATGTTTGTAGGAACGGGAAAAGTAAGGGTTACAGAGGGTTTTGTTTGAATCGGTTTTGAAAGAATGTCATTGACAATTTACCAATGTACAGGAATGTCATTATTATTTACCATTCTTTGCAGGTTAAATATGAAGGATAGAGTAATGATTTTGCTTATAAGTATTTTTCAGGTCCAAGGAGTTTGTACACAGAGAACAGGTGTATGTAGACAGCGGTACATATGGATAAATATGAGTCTAAGGCGGTAAAAGTATCACAGGCTATTTCATTGTTTCTTTTTTCCTGCACCACACATTTCTTCCTTCAGTCTGTAATGAGGAAGAAAAGGGGGGAGAATGATAAATGTAAGAGTGACAGATTTTATTTTTGTCAAACTAATAATAACCTCTGTAATTCTAACCAAGTTTGTGCCAAGACTGTCTTTCTTTAATAGAATTTGAATCGGCAAGCAGCAATCAGGTGAAGTAGGTTCCCATCCCAGAGGCTAAGAACCTTGTCAATGGCTCCAGGTATTGTAAGCCACACACAGGTTATGCAGTGACCACAGTCCCGATGTCTGGGTTATTGTCATATGAGGGTTGTTTGGAGGTCAATCAAAATCAGGGTCGTACTCTCCTCATTAGCTGTCACTTATATTCTCGGCTGATGGGGTGGGTGCGATCGTTGTGACATGAACTTCAAAATGTCCACCAAAAGGTTTTCACGATTCCCTCCTGAACCCAACTCAATAATCAGTTTACATTCTTTCCAACCAGGTGACTGGGTCGTTGTAAAGAAGCTTGAGGGATGAGACCACGCCAGCCACTGCAAGAAGCGGCTCAACCACACCAAAGAATGAGGAGTATCTTTGTTTATTTATATTTTTGTTGTTTAGTAAATTTTAGCGAGGGTAACGATGAAAAGCATCCCAAGTTATTATGTAAAGTGTATGTCCTGACTAGCTCAGAAAGCGAACAGGACCGATGGTCTGTTCTGAGTCTTCACCGAGTTTTAGTCGCCAGCGATGACAGCGGTACATGTCATTTATGATGTTATTATGGGTATGAGGAGTTTTAGTCCCCAGTGATGACAGAGGTACATGACATTTATGATGTTATTATGGGTATGAGGAGTTTTAGTCCCCAGCGATGACAGCGGTACATGACATTTATGATGTTATTATGGGTATGAGGAGTTTTAGTCCCCCAGTGATGACAGCGGTACATGTCATTTATGATGTTATTATGGGTATGAGGAGTTTTAGTCCCCAGTGATGACAGAGGTACATGACATTTATGATGTTATTATGGGTATAAGGAGTTTTGACAAACTAGTGAAGACTCCAGACAGACACTTGTCAATGGAACCTAACGATGTATTTTTAGAGGGTAAAATTGGTTTTAGTTTTAATGGCTCTGCCTCTTGTCGGTTTGGGTATCTAGGCAGCCCACAAGTGTGTTTGAACTTTAGTTTGGTGTTTATGCGGATCTGCAGCTTATAAAGGTAATTCCCCCAAAGCAAGAGGTACATGCGTGATGAAGCTGTCCCAACATTTTAGGTCGCGGCCGATCGCGAGGATCTGATGGCGCAGGAAATTAAGAATGGCAGGGACAGCTAGTAGGGATTTGTTCACCAATCCCGACCAGGTCTGGGCATGGGGTCCTGGAGTACAAGGTGGGGGCGGCTCGGGCTTGGGATACGATTGAACAATTCTCATCCGTTAAGGATAGGGTTCTTCATGTAATTGTTGAAGCCAGAGCTGTAGCTAAGTGAAGGTTGGGAGTCCTTTATTTAAGGGTCTGGGAATCTTTGGGGATCTAATTTTTTATTTTACAGCGGATCGTGGTTAAAGAAAGTGGGAATATATATACTCATGTCGTTTTTATTTCTATTCTTTCTATGCCGTGACGAGGTGCTCCTGTTGCCTGATTTGACGCGTGACCAGAGTTTCCTTGATGAGACGCCCCGAAGCTGGACCCACATACAAGACACAGAGGATCACAGACGGATCGGCGATTACTACAGCTCACCATGTCGTGTCCTCCTTTATAAGTCATGCCCCTGAAGAACAGAGTCTACATGTCAAGCCGTGTTTTCCTTTTTATGGACTAAGAACTGATTCATTTCCGGGTATAAGAAGCATATCAAATTTCATTGATGGACATGGTGTGCATATGACAAAAAAGGGAGGACTGTTGTGGAGATTTTTATGGAGATGTATTTAATATGTATTGTCATAGTGTCACCCAGTGTTAGTACTTCCGCAACCCGCTCTAAAAGAGCTGATTGGGGTAGTCTGAGGCTGGTTGAATCCCGTCTGATAGGGGAAAACGTCTTGAGGTTGGAGTGTGATGCTTGCAGGGGGCGGATATGTCCACCGATGGGGGGCCCTCTGTGCATTAGCATGGACGATCATTGAGGAGGGGGTATCCTCGCTCTGCAATGACATCATTGGTTATGGGCAAATGCGCGCTCTTGTCTCGGCTGTGTCTGATCAACATTGGTTGGAATTCGTAGCGCGCGTCTGCAGATAGCCTCCCTCCCCCATTCAATAATAGTATAATCTGAATATGCGATATTCTATGGAATGGCGCAGAATAAGGATTTCTATCAGCGGTGACTTTAGCCATCATACGCTATTGTATTGAATCCTTTTATTTCCTGTTGGAAGGATGTCCTTGTATGGTCATTCTCCTGTGTGGAACGGACATCCTGTGATGTCCCCTCCCATGGGGGGAGGTGACTGGTTGCTGCAGCCAATCACCTCCTGTCTTGAGATCTTTTGAGTTTAATAAAAGCCTATGAGTAGGCGTCGGCTTAACAGTCTTTGCTGGAATGGCCTGATAAGAAGACCTGTGTTGGTGGTTTCCTTGATTGAATGATGGAATGAACGGTGAGTGGACTTTAGCAAACTTAACTTAACGATAGCATTACTTCAAGAAGATGAAATCTGATGTGTGCTTAGATAGCACAGGAATTATAGGCTGTGTGCTCTGTAAACAGCAGCCTAAAATTCCACAACACTAGTGCTTCGTTGCTGCTGAACTTTCCGGGTAGGGATGAGCTTCGAGTTCGAGTCGAACTCATGTTCGACTCGAACATTGCCTGTTCGCCGAACAGCGAACAAATTGGGGTGTTCGCGGCAAATTCGAAAAGTCTATGGGAGAAATCTAAAGTGCTAATTATAAAGCATAATATGCAAGTTATTGTCCTAAAAAGTGTTTGGGGACCCGGATCCTGCCCCAGGGGACATGTATCAATGCAAATTTTTTTTTTTTAAACGCCCGTTTTTTCGGGAGCAGTGATTTTAATAATGCTTAAAGTGAAACAATAAAAGTGAAATATTCCTTTAAATTTCGTACCTGGGGGGTGTGTATGATATGCATGTAAAGTGGCGCATGTTTCCCGTGCTTAGAACTGTCCCTGCACAAAGTGTCATTTTTGAAGGAAAAAAAGTCATTTAAAACTCACTCACGGCTATTAATGAATTGTCGGCTCCCGGCAATACATACAAAAGTCGATGATGAAAAAAAAAAAAAAAAAAGCGTGGGGGTTCCCCCGAATTGAATTACCAGGCCCTTTAGGTCTGGAATGGATATTAAGGGGAACCCCGCCGCAAATGTAAAAAAAAATGGCGTGGGGTTCCCCCTAAATATCCATACCAGGCCCTTGAGATCTGGCATGGATTTTAAGGGGAACTCCACCCCAAATTTAAAAAAAATGGTGTGGAGTCCCCCCAAAAATCCATACCAGACCCTTATCCGAGCACGTAACCTGGCCGGCCGCAGGGGAAGAGGGGGGGACGAGAGAGCGCCCCCCCCTCCCTCCTGAACCGTACCAGGCCACATGCCCTCAACATGGGGAGGATGTCCCCATGTTGATGGGGAAAAGGGCCTCATCCCCACAACCCTTGCCCGGTGGTTGTGGGGGTCTGCGGGCGGGGGGCTTATCGGAATCTGGAAGACCCCTTTAACAAAGGGGACCCCCAGATCCTGGGCCCCCCCTATGTGAATTGATAAGGGGTACATTGTACCCCTACCTTTTCACGAAGAAAGCGTAAAAAAATGTAAAAAAACCCACACAAGCACCTTGAAAAAGTCCTTTATTAAAAAAAACAAAAAACATTCCAGCGATGAAATCCAGTGTCCCGCGGCGATCCAGATGTCCAGCGCCATCCGTCATTGGTTTTGCCTGAGCGGACCTGATGGGGAACTTCCTCCTCAGTGTTTTAAATGTATAGACCCGCCCCTTCTAAAGTTCCCCATCAGGTCCGCTCAGCGGACCAGATGCGGAACATGAGAAGGAGCGGGTCTATACATGTATTACCAAAGTGAGAGAGGTTCCCCATCAGGTCCGCCCCCTCGGTATGTCGGACCCGCCTACGTCATTGGCTTGAGCGGGGAACTTCCTTCACTGTGTAATTTAAATTTACACAGTGAAGGAAGTTTCCCGCTCAGGCCAATGTCGGGGTCCGACATACCGAGGAGGCGGACCTGATGGGGAACTTCGTTCACTGCGTAATACATGTATAGAGTCTATAGACCCCTTCACTGCTATATACTCTATACATGTATTACGCAGTGAAGGAAGTTCCCCATCAGGTCCGCCCCCTCGGTATGTCGGACCCCGCCTACGTCATTGGCCTGAGCGGGGAACTTCCTTCACTGTGTAAATTTAAATTACACAGTGAAGGAAGTTCCCCGCTCAAGCCAATGACGTAGGTGGGTCCGACATACCGAGGGGGCGGACCTGATGGGGAACTTCTCTCACTTTGGTAATACATGTATAGACCCGCCCCTTCTCATGTTCCGCATCTGGTCCGCTGAGCGGACCTGATGGGGAACTTTAGATGGGGCGGGTCTATACATTTAAAACACTGAGGAGGAAGTTCCCCATCAGGTCCACTCAGGCAAAACCAATGACGGACAGCGCTGGACATCGGATCGCCGCGGGACACTGAATTTCATCGCTGGAATGTTTTATTTTTTTTAATAAAGGACTTTTTCAAGGTGTTTGTGTGTTTTTTTACATTTTTTTACGCTTTCTTCGTGAAATGGTAGGGGTACAATGTACCCCTTACCAATTCACATAGGGGGGGCCGGGATCTGGGGGTCCCCTTTGTTAAAGGGGTCTTCCAGATTCCGATAAGCCCCCCGCCCCCAGACCCCCACAACCACCGGGCAAGGGTTGTGGGGATGAGGCCCTTGTCCCCATCAACATGGGGATATCCTCCCCATGTTGAGGGCATGTGGCCTGGTACGGTTCAGGAGGGAGGAAGGGCCGCTCTCTCATCCCCCCCTCTTCCCCTGCGGCCGGCTAGGTTACGTGCTCGGATAAGGGTCTGGTATGGATTTTTGGGGGGACTCCACGCCATTTTTTTAAAATTTGGGGTGGAGTTCCCCTTAAAATCCATGCCAGATCTCAAGGGCCTGGTATGGATATTTAGGGGGAACCCCACGCCATTTTTTTTTTATTTGCGGCGGGGTTCCCCTTAATATCCATTCCAGACTTAAAGGGCCTGGTAATTGAATTCGGAGGAACCCCCACGCTTTTTTTTTTTTTTTTATCAATGACTTTTCTATGTATTGCCGGGAGCCGACAATTCATTAATAGCCGCGAGTGAGTTTTAAATGACTTTTTTTCCTTCAAAAATGACACTTTGTGCAGGGACAGTTCTAAGCACGGGAAACATGCGCCACTTTACATGCATATCATACACACCCCCCAGGTACGAAATTTAAAGGAATATTTCACTTTTATTTTTTCATTTTAAGCATTATTAAAATCACGGCTCCCGTAAAAACGTCTATTTTTTAAACCTTTTTTTGCATTGATACATGTCCCCTGGGGCAGGACCCAGGTCCCCAAACACTTTTTAGGACAATAACTTGCATATTAGCCTTTATAATTAGCACTTTAGATTTCGAACGTTCGAGTCCATTGTATTTAATAGGGTTCTAAAGTTCGCGCGAACATTCTGTCTGTTCGCAGGTTCTGGTGCGAACCGAATAGGGGGGTGTTCGGCTCATCCCTGTTTCCGGGGTTGTTTCCCGGGAAAACCCAGTGACTGTACCCGTGTTATGGGTGTTAATGCTCTCTGGAGGAATTGAAGGACTGCTGCCGTTGTTTGTTCTTCATTCTTCCATCCCGCAAAGTGGTTATGGACTTTGGGGTAGTTAGGAAAAAAAAAGAGAGAAGAGGATCTTCAACCAGTGCAGTTACCGTGACACTGTCACCAGGTGGCAGTGTTGCGCATCGATATTCACTGTTCACTCACACACTTAGAGAAGGAAAGGGTTTCTCTACGGAGAGGTTCTTTCATTCTTACACAAACATACTGTATGTGTCAGAGATATGTGTGTTTAACGTTCTTTTCCCCTCTGCAGGAGAACAGCTCATCAAGACCACTGAGAATGGGATGGGTCTTAGTCAGGATGGGTGTAAGGGAATGTTGTTGTGAACATGTGATTCTGATAATGTGGTTATGTGTTGTTTGTTTCCCTCCTTTCCCTTTCATGTCAGGTTCAGGCACAACTGTTGGTTAGCTTTCAAAAAAACTTTTTATTTTTGAAATTCCTTAGTCGGTCTCTGGATCAGGCTATGATGGCCCTTTTTGGGCATGGTTTGCTCCAGACACTGGGGACCAGTGTCAAATAACAGGGGGGAGAGTGTAGCGGGTATGTACTTTTTAAACTGGTGAGGACACCAGTGATGCATAGTTCCCTGCGGCCCAGCAGGTGGCGCTGTCACTTTGGGCCGGGGTTGAACCATCGCTGCAGTGCCGTACCTTCTGTGGCCTCTCGCAGCGGTTGTACGGCGGGGCGGGGAACCCTCCATGCTTGCTGGGGGGTATAAAGGGGGCGGACATCTTTGCCACGAGGTAGGAGGCCCGGGCACCTTCAGCCTGAGGGCTGTGGTTGCGGTCGGTGTCCAGGCGGCCTAGGCCTGGACACTTGGAGTTCGTGTTCCATCCCAGACACCTTCAGTCTGGGGTGAGGTACTCAGCCGGAGGCCTGGGGCCCAGTACCTTCCGCTGGGTCCCGCGAGGGAGGGATCATCCTAGGGGGCCTCGGGAGTGGGGCACCCGAATCCAGAGGCGTAAGGGCCCGGAGGAGGGACTCACCCGAAGACCTGATGCAGCAGATTGCCATTGCCGGGTGAACCTCTGGAGACCGCCCGGAGGGATATCTTTCCCGAACAGGGGCCAAGTTCAAAGAGGAAGTTCAGTCCACGTTCAATGACTGGTGGCAGCGGTCAAGCTATTTCAATAAGGTCAGTGGCAGAGGCCTGCTATTAGGCTTGTGGCAGGGGCCTCAACAGTTCATCCGGTCGGTGGCAGCGACCAAAATTCACGGTCGATGGCAGAAACCGTGTGCCAGGCCTATTCGCTAGAAGAAAAGGAATAGGAGAGTTCAGTTGTGCCTGGGCCTACTCGTTCCCACACCCCCATGTTCGTCTGTTATTGGAAGTTCAACTGATTGTGTCCACCGTACTGTATGAGAAATAAAGGAGTGTTGGACTTTCGATTGGTGTGGGGCTCTATTATTGGCAGACACGTTTCCATGGAACAACAAGGCTTCATATGCAGTGGACAGACCCGGGAGGTAAATCAACTAACATTGCTCAACCCTCTTATACACACGAGGGGAGAGCTTGGCGTAGTGTTCCTGCACTCTCCTCTCCCAGGTACCCCTAGACACAAGCCATTCACAGAGGCAAGAGGGAGAGTGAGGTTCGGCTACATATATATGTGTGTGTATATCTGTATATATCTGAGTGTGTATATATATCTAAGTGTGTATATTTGTATATATCTGAGTGTGTGTATCTGTATATATCTGAGTGTGTGTATATATCTGTATATATATATCTGAGTGTGTATATTTGTATATATCTGAGTGTGTGTGTCTGTATATATCTGAGTGTGTATATCTGTGTATATCTGTATATATCTGAGTGTGTGTATCTGTATATATCTGAGTGTGTATATCTGTATATATCTGAGTGTGTGTATCTGTATATATCTGAGTGTGTGTATATATCTCTGTGTGTATATATCTCTGAGTGTGTATATCTGTATATATCTGAGTATGTATACATACCGTTTTTTTTGTAGGGACGGTGGTGGAGTTGTTGAGCGGGGGGGTCGCGGGTCGCGGAAGTATGACGTGACGTGTCGGGGGGGGGGGTTCGTCGTGGTCGGGGGGGGGGGGGTGTTCGTCGCGGGTCGTGGAAGAGGTGTGACATGCCGCCTGCCGAACTCACCTGCTTTTCGCTGCCGCTCTATGCGGGAAAACAGTGTCCCGCACGGGTACGCGGGAAGATAATGTCCCTGCAGGAGAAACCCGCAGAATCCGTGCGGGTTGGGAGGTATGTGTATATCTGTATATATCTGTATATATCTGAGTGTGTGTATCTGTATATATCTGAGTGTGTGTATATATCTGTATATATATATCTGAGTGTGTGTGTCTGTATATATCTGAGTGTGTATATCTGTATATATCTGAGTATGTATATCTGTATATATCTGAGTGTGTGTATCTGTATATATCTGAGTGTGTGTATCTGTATATATCTGAGTGTGTGTATCTGTATATATCTGAGTGTGTGTATCTGTATATATCTGAGTATGTGTATCTATCTCTGTGTGTATATCTGTATATATATGAGTGTGTATATTTGAGTGTGTATATCTGTATATATCTGAGTATGTATATCTGTATATATCTGAGTGTGTGTATCTGTATATATCTGAGTGTGTATATCTGTATATATCTGAGTGTGTATATCTGTATATATCTGAGTGTGTGTATCTGTATATATCTGAGTGTGTGTATCTGTATATATCTGAGTGTGTATATCTGTATATATCTGAGTGTGTGTATATATCTGAGTGTGTAGATCTGTAAATATCTGAGTGTGTGTATCTGTATATATCTGAGCGTGTAGATCTGTATATATATCTGAGTGTGTATATCTGTATATATATCTGAGTGTGTATATCTGTATATATATCTGAGTGTGTGTATCTGTATACACACACACACTTAAATGCATATAGATACTGAGATATATACATATGCTCATTACATATAGTACATGCACACACATATATACACACACTCAGATATATACAGATATACACACTCAGATATATACAGATACACACATTCAGATATATACAGATATACACACTCAGATATATACAGATACACACATTCAGATATATACAGATATACACACTCAGATATATACACACACTCTGATATATACAGATACACACTTTCAGATATTTACACACACTCAGATATATACAGTGTGACGGTATGCGAGGTGAGATACAGGATAATCGCTACATTTCACCTCGCATTCGGTCCATTGTAAGGGACTGAACCAGAATCCGGCCCAGGTTTTTCCAGCCTCTGTAGTTGGCTGGGTACCGGTCCGGATATTCAGGTTCACTGGAATCCATAGGCAGCTGGGCTTTAAAGATCCAGGAAGAGAGCACAGCATGGCTCTGGCCTGAGATTCAGAAAGGAATCTGAGTAAGAGGTGCGCTGTTGATCTGGGCTGAAAGAAAAAGGTTTGCTTTACTTCACCTTGTGTTTTGTGGGTGACGGGGACCAGCCCCTCACCGTATAGAGAGCGGTTACTGTATAGTTTAGCGCCGGACGGCAAGGATTTGTTTTACTGTTTTGTTTATTTTGTATGACTATTGCAAACCACTTGTAAATAAAGCTGGTAATACGCCAGGTTTTAAAGAAACTGCCTGTACGCTGACCTTCATTCTGTGAAAAGGTGATCCCCACAAGCTAATCTCCCACACGTGGTGGATTCAGCGGGCATTTTCTGAAGATGGAGGAAATGTTAAAGGCCCTGCTACAGTAAGGTGACCAGATTTTTTAAATGAAATCCGGGGACATTTTTTTTTTACTATTAATGGCGGCGATCAGCGACTCATAGCGGAACTGCGATATTGCGGTGGACAAATCGGACACTAATGACACTTTGTGGGAACCAGTGACACTAATACAGTGACCAGTGCTAAAAATATGCACTGTCACTGTACTAATGACACTGGCTGGGAAGGGGATAACATATAAGGCAATCAAAGGGTCAAATGTGTGCCTAACAACTGTTTTTTCACTGTGGGGAGGTGCTTTTACTAAGGGAAGGCATAGATCCCTGTACCTATTTGCAGGAACACAGGATCAATGTCTTCCATACTGACAGAACGGCAATCTGCCTTGTTTACATAGGCAGACCACAGTTCTGTCTTTGAACATAACAATCAGCGGGTACCGGTGGATATCAAGTCCGCCTGAGCCACTGATTGGCTTCCATACCCAGAAATACAGGATTACGTATATACGTGATCCTGCACAGCACGGCCGTCCTGTAGTAGTAAATCTGCTATCAGGCGATCAGCAACTGGTTAACATCATCAGCATTATGATAACTCACAGTTAGCAGGCACTCTATCATGGCTCTGGCTGGCTCTGTCACAGTGTGTCATTTAACATGGCTGCTGGATGCTGATACATATGACCAATAAGTTACCAAAATCAGCACCCAGCAGACATGTTATGTGACAAACTGTGACAGAGCCAGCCAGAGCCATGATAGAGTGCCTGCTGCCTGTGAGTTATGATACCATCTATGATGCTTGCCAGAGAGACAGACACAGTGCAATGTAGTCTATTCACAGACACCCCCAAAGAACTCCTGTGTTGAAGCCTTGAAGGCACTGGCAACCCCACGATTGGATCCTCTTCCCCTCTGTTCCTGCTACTGGACACCGTCAGCTGAGCCCAGCTGCCTCTCTCTGCCGCCGCCCCCTGCCCGCCTCATAGCCTCTGAAGTCTCTCCCAGGGCCCCGGCTACTACTGGGTGGGGAGCGGAGGAAGATCACTCCTCCAGGGAAGGCAAGGAGATAAAAACAGGCAGGCGGCTGGCCAGGACTTGAGCAAAGGCAGAAGAACATGTGAGCGGAGCTGAATGGGCATGCGCCCGAAACTGAAGAAATGGTCCCTTCGCTCCGACTAGAACATGGTCAACAGAAAGGGGCACAGATAATGGAAAAATAGACCCCTTAAGCTAGTAGGTGCAGTGGAGCAGGGGTGTGTAATTCTGAATATATATATATTTTTAATTCTGCACTGACGGTCTTTGAATTTGCCCCAGCCCCTGTTCAAATCCAATCCGGGGACAAAACCGGGGACAGACTTGATCCGGGGACAGTGTCCTCAATCCGGGGACTGTCCCCTGAAACTAGGGATGTCTGGTCACCCTATGCTACAGGCCATTGCAGCTCAGCGGGAAACCAACCGCCAAGTCGCAGCACAACAGGCAGCACAACAGGAGGCCGCTGCAGCACAACAAGCAGCCCAGCAGGAGATGAACCGCCAAGTCGCAGCACAACAGGCAGCACAACAGGAGGCCGCTACAGCACAACAAGCAGCCCAGCAGGAGATGAACTGCCAAGTCACAGAGGCCGCTGCAGCACAACAGGCGGCCCAGCAGGAGATGAACCGTCAGTTTGCAGAGGCTCTGATGGAACTGAAAAAGGGGTCCGTACCTCATGTGCCAGTGGAAGCCAAGATGATACGTGCATCCTACCACTTACAGAAAATGACATCTGCTGCTAAAATCGAGGCATACCTGGCGACTTTTGAGAGAGTTGCTGTCCACGAAGGATGGCCAAAAGAACAGTGGGCGGGTCTGTTGTCCCCATTTTTAACAGGAGAACCCCAAAAAGCCTATTTTGACCTAGAACCCGATAAGGCCCAGGACTATGAGACTCTAAAGACGGAGATACTCGCACGCTTGGGTCTCACCATGGCAATCCGGGCCCAGCGGGTGCATCAGTGGTCCTTCTCCAGCAACAAGCCACCCCGTTCGCAAATGTTTGACCTGGTCCACCTCACCAAGAAGTGGTTGCAGCCAGAGGCCTTGGCAGGCCCGCAGATCGTAGAGCGTGTGGTAATGGACCAGTATCTGCGTGCACTCCCTACTGCTCTGAGGAAGTGGGTCGGACAGGGCGACCCCAAAACTGCAGCCCAACTGGTCGACCTAGTGGAGAGGTACAGTGCTACTGAGGACTTGGTGAATCCATCTATGCCCCACTTCGGTGTGTCTAGGGGTGCAAGATCTCCCGGCGGTTTTGGTAAGACTGTTCCGGGGTCCAAGAGCTTAGGGAGATTTGATGAGACTGTGGTTCCTAGACCTGGAGACTGGCCAAAGCAGCCAGGAAGGTCTTTGGGACCGTTGAGAGGACTGGGGGTTGAGCATATAAGATGTTTCCGTTGCCATGCATTAGGGCATATTGCTACGAACTGTCCTATAAATGATGAACCTATGCAATGTGATTATGCTCATATGAAAAGACGCATTTCTTTATTTGCACAGGTCGCATGTACTGCATCATGTCAGAGTCGCATTGAAAGACAGATGTGTGTTATTTCAGTGGATGGAAAGCCCCTGACAGCCCTGCTAGACTCTGGTAGTGTGGTGACCCTAGTCAGGAGTGATTGTGTGAACTCCACAAAACTACACCCCAGTACTATTGGGGTAATTTGCATCCATGGGGACACTCGAGACTATCAGACAGCGGTGGTTGTGGTTGATACCCCCAGGGGCAGTGTAACACATTCAGTGGGGGTGGTACCTTCACTGCTTCATGAAGCTTTAGTGGGAAGAGATTTTCCCCATTTCTGGAATTTATGGGAGAGCAAAGGGAGGCTGGTAGATAGAGCTCCCCCTGCTGGAGAAGCACGGGAACTCTCACCAGACCCTTTTTGCCAAAGGGAAGGGGATGCTGTTGGTGGGATCAAGGAAGCCAGAGACCCTCTTCCTTTCCCTGTCATGGTTGGGGAGCCAGAGGACCTGGAAGCTAGCTCCCAGCCTGAGGGTAACGAACAGGAGAACCCCTCTGACCCTGACATTGAGAGTAGCCAAGATGTGGTACCCGATTTAGAGGTCAGGAGAGAGGATTTCTGTACCGAGCAATTACGAGAGGCCACCCTCATGAGAGCCAGGGAAAACGTTAAGATGTTGGATGGGGAACCGGTGGATCCTAACTGGGTGGTGTCTTTCCCTTACATGGCAATTAAAAACAATTTATTGTATCGAGTGATAAAACATGGAGAGGACGAGGTAGAACAGCTACTAGTCCCTAAACCCTTCCGCAGGGTGGTGCTAGACCTGGCCCATGGTCATGTAATGGGGGGGGGGCATCTCGGTGTTGAAAAAACCAGGGAGAGAATCGCCCAGAGATTTTTCTGGCCTGGATTGCATGCAGATGTCAAGGAGTACTGCGAATCGTGCCCGAGTGCCAAATGTCGGCACCGTCTCCCCATTTTCGCAGCTCCCTCGTTCCTCTGCCAATAATCGAGGTCCCCTTTGAGAGGATTGGCATGGACCTGGTGGGGCCGGTTGTGAAATCTGCCCGCGGTCACCAGCATATTCTGGTGATCCTGGACTATGCGACTCGCTATCCTGAGGCCATACCCTTGCGCAATACCTCTGCTAAGGCTATCGCCAAGGAATTGGTCCATGCCTTTAGTCGACTGGGGATCCCAAAAGAGATCTTAACCGACCAGGGCACCCCCTTTATGTCCAAGGTTACCAAGGAGCTTTGTAAGTTATACAAAATCTCCCATCTCCGTACATCTGTCTACCACCCCCAAACGGATGGTCTGGTCAAAAGATTTAATAAAACTTTGAAAAGTATGCTGAAAAAGGTGATCGACAAAGATGGGAGAAACTGGGATTTTTTGCTGCCATATCTCATGTTTGCAATACGTGAGGTTCTGCAGGCGTCCACAGGCTATTCCCCCTTTTGAACTCTTGTATGGTAGGCATCCCAGGGGACTGCTAGATGTTGCCAAGGAAACATGGGAAGGTGAGGCAACCCCATACAAAAGCATCATAGAGCATGTCTCCTTGATGCAGGATCGAATCGCAGCTGTCCTGCCCCTGGTGCGAGAACATATGGAGCGGGCCCAGGAGGCTCAAAGGAGGGTCTATGACCGAAGTGCCAGGGTCCGTACTTTCAGCCCTGGGGACAGAGTGTTGGTATTGGTCCCCATGGTGGAAAGTACGTTTTTAGCCAAGTGGCAGGGTCCCTTCGAGGTTGTCGAAAGGGTGGGGGAGGTAAACTACAAAGTCTACCAGCCAGGGAAAAGGAAACCACACCAAATTTACCATGTGAATCTCTTAAAACCCTGGAAGGACTGAGAGACTTTACTGGCCACGTCCCCGCCTCCAACCGACCGGGTACTCGTGACACCTGACGTTCCGATCACGGATACCCTGTCCGTGGCACAACAAAGTGACGTTAGGGTGTTTGTGCATAAAAATAGAGACTTTTTCTCCCCCTTACCCGGACTGACCAACGTGATCCAACATGACATAGTGACGGAACCAGGGGTTCGGGTAAATGTGAAGCCATATAGAATCCCAGAGGCCAGGCGTGAGGCGGTTGCGAAAGAAATTAAAAAACTGTTGGAGTTGGATGTGATAGAAGAGTCCCACAGTGAGTGGTCGAGCCCCATAGTGCTGGTCCCAAAACCTGATGGCACTATCAGGTTTTGTAATGACTTTCGAAAACTTAACAGTGTATCCAATTTCGATGCATAACCGATGCCCCGGGTCGACGAACTTGTGGACAGGTTGGGACAGGCTCGCTATATAACGACCCTAGACCTGACAAAAGGCTATTGGCAAATACCGCTATCTGAATCGGCCAAGGAGAAGACTGTCTTTTCCACTCCTGAGGGCTCGTTTCAGTACAAGCGGATGCCTTTTTGTCTGCATGGGGCCCCTGCATCATTCCAACGAATGATGGACAAAACTTTGAGACCACATCGCCCGTATGCGGCTGCTTATTTGGACGATGTGGTCATCCACAGCCCAGATTGGGAATCGCACCTGCCCCGGGTACAGGCGGTGGTAGATTCCCTTAGAGAAGCAGGCCTCACGGCTAACCCAAAGAAGTGTGCCATAGGCCTGGAGGAGGCCAAGTACCTGGGCTATGTTATTGGCCTGGGACTTGTCAAGCCTCAGACCAATAAAATTGAGGCAATTCCAAAGTGGCCCCAACCCGTAAACAAGAAACAAGTTTGGGCCTTCCTAGACATTACGGGGTATTACCGACGGTTTATACCTGACTTTGCCACTATTGCAGTCCCTCTGACTGACCTGACAAAGGGCAGAGGGTCGGTCATGGTCAAATGGAACACTGAGGCCGAGAAGGCGTTTCAAAAATTAAAACAGGCCCTTTGTGCACTACCGGTGCTGGTGACCCCGGACTTCACAAAGGAGTTTGTCGTACAGACAGACGCCTCTGAGGTGGGCCTAGGGGCTGTACTGTCACAGGTCAGGAATGGTGAAGAGCACCCGGTTGTATACCTAAGCTGGAAGCTGAACAAGCACGAAAGGAACCATGCCATTGTTGAAAAGGAGTGTCTTGCCATTAAATGGGCCTTAGACTCCCTGAGGTATTATCTACTCGGGAGGTCGTTCAGGCTGGTCACTGACCATGCTCCCCTGAAGTGGATGTGTGACAACAGGGAGAAAAATGCCCGTGTGACAAGGTGGTTCCTGGCTTTACAGCCCTTTAAGTTCACGGTTGAGCACAGGCCGGGCAAACTCCAGGATAATGCTGATGCCCTCTCCCGCGTGCACTGTATGGCTGGGTCAAGTGCTCAGCCGCAGGGGCTTGAGCAGAGGGGGAGGATATGTGACGGTATGCGAGGTGAGATACAGGATAATCGCTACATTTCACCTCGCATTCGGTCCATTGTAAGGGACTGAACCAGAATCCGGCCCAGGTTTTTCCAGCCTCTGTAGTTGGCTGGGTTCCGGTCCGGATATTCAGGTTCACTGGAATCCATAGGCAGCTGGGCTTTAAAGATCCAGGAAGAGAGCACAGCATGGCTCTGGCCTGAGACTCAGAAGGGAATCTGAGTAAGAGGAGCGCTGTTGATCTGGGCTGAAAGAAAAAGGTTTGGTTTACTTCACCTTGTGTTTTGTGGGTGACGGGGACCAGCCCCTCACCGTATAGAGAGCGGTTACTGTATAGTTTAGCGCCGGACGGCAAGGATTTGTTTTACTGTTTTGTTTTGTATGACTATTGCAAACCACTTGTAAATAAAGCTGGCAATACGCCAGGTTTTAAAGAAACTGCCTGTACGCTGACCTTCATTCTGTGAAAAGGTGATCCCCACGAGCTAATCGCCCACAACAGATATACACACTCAGATATATACACACACTCAGATAAATACAGATACACACACTCAGATATATACAGCTACACACACTCATATATATACACACACTCAGATATATACAGATATACACACTCAGATATACACACTCGGATATATACAGATACACACACTCAGATATATACATATATACACACTCAGATATACACACTCGGATATATACAGATACACACACTCAGATATATACATATATACACACTCAGATATACACACTCGGATATATACAGATACACACACTCAGATATATACATATATACACACTCAGATATATACAGGTACATGCATACAAACTCAGATATATACTGTACACATGCTCAGTTATATACATGCACACAACACACATATAGTTACCACCAGCCGGCGGAAAATTTCAGAGGGCCCCGGTGAAGGAGTCAGCCGGGCGCCCGCTATTTGCAGAAAGCTCCAATAAGATTCAAAAGCCAAAAAAAGGAAATGAGAAGGGAAACAATGCCCCTCCTAAAATACTCAATACCACTTGTCAGGAGTTAAAATCTAAAAACCTGCTGGAAATCAATGCATACCAGGCCCAACAGGGATTAAGATCCAGAAAGAGATGGAAGAAGAAGAAAACCCCAAAGGGAAAGTTCATGAATCCAAAGAAAGAAGCCTCTTCGAGGAAGTTTCCAGATAGTCTGGTGGGACCCTCCCCTGTGGTCCCCATTCAAGTGGAAGGAGACTACACAAGGGCCATCCTGGACACAGGAGCCCAAGTGACCCTTTTGTACAGAGACTTTTACCAAAAACATGAGTCATGTGCCCCTACAGATACTAGAAGACCTAGAGATATGGGGAATTGGCACCCAAAGCTTTCCCTACGACTGATATGTTTCCATCCAACTGGCCTTTGACCCCTCTGTTGCAGGAAAATCGGAAGTCTTTGAAACCCTGGCAGTGGTTTACCCTCGCCCACCAGGAGCCAACAAGAGTTCCCTGATTATAGGGACCAACACTGACCTGGTCAGAAGATTACTGGCTCCCCTAGCACAGGAGCAGGGTACTTCAGCAGCCAGGATCCACCCAATGTTGCAGCTAGCCTACCGGAAATTTATCCTGGAACAGAAGGCCCCGGAAGAGGGGGTAGCGAAAGTCTGGAGACTGTCCAAGAAGGAGAGGATGCTGCAGCCTGGTGAGATGACCTGTCTGAAAGCTATGGTGAAACTCTCGTGGGAGCAACCTGGCCCTTTTGTGGTCCTAGAACCGGACCCCTTGGACTCCCACCCAGGATTGGAAGTGATCCCTGAAGTGGTCCTGCTAAGGTCATTGAAGAAGGCGAATGGGCAGATCCCAGTGAGCATTAGGAATATCACTGGCTCCCCTGTGAAGATTCCGGGCCGGATGTTGTTGGGCAAAGTAAACCCTGCTACCCCAGTGGCCCTGTCTGACTTGGAGAAGACTGAAGAATGGGAACCCACCTTGGAGAAGCTCTGCTTGGAGAACACGACCCTACCACCAGTGTGGAAGGAAAGAGCCAAGGCCCAGCTGACCAGATGGAGAAAAATCTTTTCAAGGGACGAGTTTGACGTAGGGTGTAAAAGGAGTGCCACCCATAAGATTCGTCTGCAGGAAGACAAACCTTTCCAAGAGAGGGTCTGGCGAGTTCCCCTGGCTGACTTAGAAGACTTGCGTGAACAACTGGCGGAGCTTAAGAGAACTGGAGTTATACGAGAGTCCAGAAGCCCATATGCCTCCCCTATTGTAGTAGTCAGGAAAAAGAACGGGTCATTGAGACTTTGTATAGACTACAGGACTCTCAATAGGAGGACCATACCCGACCAGTACACCACCCCCAGGATAGAAGATGCCTTACAGAGTCTGTCGGGAGCTAAGTGGTTCAGTGTAATGCACCTGAAGAGTGGGTATTACCAAATCCCAATGCATCCAGATTAGGGATGAGCTTCGTGTTCGAGTCGAACTCATGTTCGACTCGAACATTGCCTGTTCGCCCGTTCGCCGAACAGCGAACAAATTGGGGTGTTCGCGGCAAATTCGAAAAATCTATGGGAGAAATCTAAAGTGCTAATTATAAAGGCTTATATGCAAGTTATTGTCCTAAAAAGTGTTTGGGGACCGGGGTCCTGCCCCAGGGGACATGTATCAATGCAAAAAGAAGTTTTAAAAACGGCCGTTTTTTCGGGAGCAGTGATTTTAATAATGCTTAAAATGAAAAAATAAAAGTGAAATATTCCTTTAAATTTCGTACCTAGGGGGTGTGTATGATATGCATGTGAAGTGGCGCATGTTTCCCATGCTTAGAACTGTCCCTGCAAAAAATGTCATTTTTGAAAGAAAAAAATGCATTTAAAACTGACTCGCGGCTATTAATGAATTGTCGGCTCCCGGCAATACATACAAAAGTCATTGATAAAAAAATAAAAAAAAAGCGTGGGGGTTCCCCAGAATTCAATTACCAGGCCCTTCAGGTCTGGAATGGATATTAAGGGGAACCCCGCCGCAAATTAAAAAAAAATTGACGTGGGGTTCCCCCAAATATCCATCCCAGGCCCTTCAGATCTGGCATGGATTTTAAGGGGAACTCCACCCCAAATTTAAAAAAAAAATGGCGTGGAGTCCCCCTAAAAATCCATACCAGACCCCTTATCCGAGCACGCAACCTGGCCGGCCGCAGGGGAAAAGGGGGGGACGAGAGAGCGGCCCCCCTCCCTCCTGAACCGTACCAAGCCACATGCCCTCAACATGGGGAGGATGTCCCCATGTTGATGGGGACAAGGGCCTCATCCCCACAACCCTTGCCCGGTGGTTGTGGGGGTCTGCGGGCGGGGGGCTTATCGGAATCTGGAAGACCCCTTTAACAAAGGGGACCCCCAGATCCCGCCCCCCCCTATGTGAATTGGTAAGGGGTACATTGTACCCCTACCATTTCACGAAGAAAGCGTAAAAAAATGTTTAAAAAAACACACAAACACCTTGAAAAAGTCCTTTATTTAAAAAAAAACAAACATTCCAGCGGTGAAATCCAGTGTCCCGCGGTGATCCCGATGTCCAGCGCTGTCCTTCATTGGTTGTGCCTGAGCGGACCTGATGGGGAACTCCCTCTCAGTATTTTAAATGTATAGACCCGCCCCTTCTAAAGTTCCCCATCAGGTCCGCTCAGCGGACCAGATGCGGAACATGAGAAGGGGCGGGTCTATACATGTATTACCAAAGTGAGAGCAGTTCCCCATCAGGTCCGCCCCCTCGGTATGTCGGACCCGCCTACGTCATTGGCTTGAGCGGGGAACTTCCTTCACTATGTAAATTTAAATTACACAGTGAAGGAAGTTCCCCGCTCAAGCCAATGACGTAGGCGGGTCCGACATACCGAGGGGGCGGACCTGATGGGGAACTGCTCTCACTTTGGTAATACATGTATAGACCCGCCCCTTCTCATGTTCCGCATCTGGTCCGCTGAGCGGACCTGACGGGGAACTTTAGAAGGGGCGGGTCTATACATTTAAAATACTGAGAGGGAGTTCCCCATCAGGTCCGCTCAGGCACAACCAATGAAGGACAGCGCTGGACATCGGGATCGCCGCGGGACACTGGATTTCACCGCTGGAATGTTTTTTTGTTTTTTTTTTAAATAAAGGACTTTTTCAAGGTGTTTGTGTGTTTTTTTAAACATTTTTTTACGCTTTCTTCGTGAAATGGTAGGGGTACAATGTACCCCTTACCAATTCACATGGGGGGGCCGGGATCTGGGGGTCCCCTTTGTTAAAGGGGTCTTCCAGATTCCGATAAGCCCCCCGCCCGCAGACCCCCACAACCACCGGGCAAGGGTTGTGGGGATGAGGCCCTTGTCCCCATCAACATGGGGACATCCTCCCCATGTTGAGGGCATGTGGCCTGGTACGGTTCAGGAGGGAGGGGGGGCGCTCTCTCGTCCCCCCCTTTTTCCCCTGCGGCCGGCCAGGTTGCGTGCTCGGATAAGGGGTTGTGGTATGGATTTTTAGGGGGACTCCACGCCATTTTTTTTTAAATTTGGGGTGGAGTTCCCCTTAAAATCCATGCCAGATCTGAAGGGCCTGGAATGGATATTTGGGGGAACCCCATGTCAATTTTTTTTTAAATTTGCGGCAGGGTTCCCCTTAATATCCATTCCAGACCTGAAGGGCCTGGTAATTGAATTCTGGGGAACCCCCACGCTTTTTTTTTTTTTTTTTTTTTTTATCAATGACTTTTGAATGTATTGCCGGGAGCTGACAATTCATTAATAGCCGCGAGTCAGTTTTAAGTGCATTTTTTTCTTTCAAAAATGACATTTTTTGCAGGGACAGTTCTAAGCACGGGAAACATGCGCCACTTCACATGCATATCATACACACCCCCCAGGTACGAAATTTAAAGGAATATTTCACTTTTATTTTTTCATTTTAAGCATTATTAAAATCACTGCCCCCGAAAAAACTTCCGTTTTTAAAACTTCTTTTTGCATTGATACATGTCCCCTGGGGCAGGACCCAGGTCCCCAAACACTTTTTAGGACAATAACTTGCATATTAGCCTTTATAATTAACACTTTAGATTTCGAACGTTCGAGTCCATTGTATTTAATAGGGTTCTAAAGTTTACACAAACATTTTGTCTGTTCGCAGGTTCTGGTGCAAACCGAACAGGGGGGTGTTCGGCTCATCCCTGATCCAGATGACAGGGAGAAGACGGCATTCATCACCCCAGTGGGATTTTACGAGTTCAACAGGATGCCTCAGGGCCTGTCGGGGGCTCCTGCCACTTTCCAGAGGCTGATGGAGAAGACAGTGGAGGACATGAATCTCATTGAAGTCCTCGTGTACCTAGACAACATCATTGTCTTCGGGAAGACTCTGGAGGAGCACGAAGAGAGGCTGGAGAAAGTCCTGAAGAGGCTCAGTGAAGACGGACTTAAACTCTCCAGGGAGAAGTGTCAGTTCTATCAGGCCTCAATCCACTATCTGGGACACATAGTGTCTGAAGAGGGAGTGTCTACAGACCCTGACAAGCTGGAAGCAGTTACCTCCTGGCCCCGACCAACTACAGTGACTGAGCTCAGATCCTTCCTGGGGTTCTGCTCCTACTACTGCAGATTTGTGGAAGGGTTCGCAAGAATTGCCAAACCTCTGAATGAGTTACTGAAGACAGAAGGAGAGGAGGATGACACTGGCCCCAGGAAGCCCAGAGAGTCCGTGGAAGAGTGGACAGAAAAGTGTGAAGAGGCCTTCAAAATGCTGAAGAAAAGTCTGACCACTGCCCCGATCTTGGCCTATGCTGACACCAAGAGACCATATGAACTACATGTGGATGCCAGCCATGATGGTCTGGGAGGTGTGCTATACCAGGAGTATGAAGGACAGTTGTGAGTAGGAGTCTAACACCGGCAGAAAATAATTACCCCACCCACAAATTGGAATTCCTGGCCTTAAAGTGGGCAGTTGTGGACAAACTCAAAGACTACCTGTATGGAGCTGACTTTATAGTGAAAACAGATAATAACCCACTCACTTATCTTTTCACCACAGCCAAGCTGGATGCCACCGGCCACCGTTGGTTGGCCGCCCTCTCTGGATTCAACTTCAGTCTGAAGTATAGGCCTGGAACTGGAAATCGAGATGCTGATGCGTTGTCCAGAAGGTCTCATGCTCCAACTTCCCATACAGAAGACTGGACCCAGGTGACCCCGGACGGGGTGCGGGCCTTGTGCCAGGGACCACAACTTCAAGCTAGTGGCGGATCCAGGGCGGAAGAAATTGGAGTTTTGGTGGTGGGGGTGCCCAAATGCTATTGTGATGTAACCCAGATTGGCGAAGATGATTTGCCAAAACTGTCTAAGAAAGACATAAGAAGGGATCAGTTGGAAAACCCTTGGGGAAGATTAGCCTTGGAAGCTCTGGAAGATCAGGATCCGGACAGGCTCTTACATGATCCCTCAAAGGAGGCCCGATTAATCCGCAAAGAGTGGGACAAGTTACAGGTGCATCAAGGGGTGGTCTACCGAAGGGGCCCCTCTGATGACCTGGAGGATAAGTGGCAACTGATTTTGCCGGAAAAACACAGAAAAACTGTCTTAGTTGCCCTACATGACAACCATGGCCAATTAGGGGCCGAACAAACCTTTCAGCTCGTCAGGAGTAGATTCTACTGGCCTGGTATGCTGGCTGAAGTGGAGGAGTACTGTCACTCATGTGCCCGCTGCATACAGAGGAAGACATTGCCACGTCAAGCTGCCCCAATGGGCCACCTGCAGAGTCAAGGGCCCTTGGACTTGGTATGCATTGACTTTGTTTGCCTGGAAACTGACTTGAGTGGACATGGAAATGTTCTGGTGATAACCGACCATTTCACCCGTTATGCCCAGGCCTTTCCAACTAAAGACCAGAAGGCCTCCACTGTAGCCAAAATACTGGTGGAAAAGTACTTTGTGCATTACGGGTTACCTCAACGCCTTCACTCGGATCAGGGGAGAGACTTTGAAAGCCGACTGATCCGGAAGCTACTGGACTCTTTGGGCATAAAGAATACTCACACTACTCCTTATCACCCTAAAGGTGATGCTCAACCAGAAAGATTCAACAGGACTCTGTTAAACATGTTGGACTCTGAACAGTGAGGAAAAGCAACATTGGGGCAAACACATAGCTGCTATAGTGCACGCCTACAATAGTACAACCAGTGATACCACAGGATACTCCCTTTATAGACTTACGTTTGGTAGGGAAGCAAGATTACCAGTAGACTTGGGTTTTGGCACCTCGACGGACCACACATCAGCTGCCTCACACAAGGGATATGTGGTCAGACTGCGGAAGAGCTTAAAGCTGGCCTATGAGAAGGCCCAATCAACTTCAGACCAGAGAGGAACCCGGAATAAACAGAACTTTGACCTTAGGGTCCGGATCCAGGATCTGCAGCCCGGAGACAGAGTGTTGCTGAGGAACTTGGGTGTTCCAGGAAAACACAAGTTGGCAGACAGGTGGAAGTCAGAGCCCTTTGTGATTTGCAAAAAACTGCCTGGTCTACCAGTGTACCAGCTGAAGCCTGAAAGAAGAGTGGGGCTGCTGAAGATCTGGCACAGAAACCATCTGCTACCCCTTTCTGAAGCAGTCAGGATGCCTCCTACCCCGGATTCCCCCGAGCTACCTTCAAGCTCGAATACTCCCAGATCCAACACTAGGTCTCAGACAACTCTGTCAGGAGAAACGGATATCACCAACCAGAGTGAAGATGAGGAACTGGAAGTTGAGTGGTTGTGGCCGTCCCAGGCACCCGAACCTCTGTCCATAAACCTCCCACCTTCTGAGGATGTCCCTGATGATACTTTAAATCCGGAAGCCACTGAGTTTATTCCATCCTATGCCCAGACTGAGGAGTGGGAAGATGCCATAGAATCCTTCCCTGTTGACGATCCAAGAGACTCCATGTATCTTTCTGCATCTGATAGAAACAGAAGAAACTCCTACACCTATCCCAGTGGAAGAACCTGTAGTATCTGAGGCATTGACCCCCAGAGAACAAAGAGCTAAAAGAACCATACGTCCTCCTCGGAAGCTAACCTACACCCAGATGGGGGAGTGTTCTGAAGACACTGTGGTGACTGCGAGAAGGACTGTAGAGAACCCAGGCCCCTCCACTGTGCATTTGGTGGAGGGCAACCCCGACTCACTCTCTGGCACAGTTAGGCAGGCCACCCTCACTGATGTGACCTGTGGGCAGGACAATCTCCCTTCCCATGCTTGGTGGGAGATTCCTCTGCTGGGCTCCTTTGCAGCCCTTCATTACCTTGTTTGTACATATTGTTGATGCTGTCTTTGGGGACCAAAGATTCTAAGTGGGGGAAGTGTGTAGCGGGGGGTTTCCTTCAAGGCCTCAGAGACTACTGTACCCATAACCCCACTGGCCACCCAGGGTGCATTGCCCCGCGCAAAGACTGCTGGGGTGGACTTTATAAGAAAAAGGCAGAGCCGGCTTCAGTCTCTTTGGACATCGCCCGCCCAGCAAAAGGAACTCCTTTCCGAGCCTGCGGTGCTACAAGGCCTGAAGCCTGGGCCTTTCTCCGAAGAGCCTTCCGCTCTCACCGAGGAACCTGAGGGACGTTTCTGCATACCGTTGCCGCATCGCTCACCGGAGGACCGAAGACTTGGATGTCGTGGGACCTGTGTACCAAGACACAGCAGCGGAAGATACGGACACGAACTGGTCCGGTTGGGTGAGAGAGCACATTCTCAGAGAATTACATAGGATCTCTAGGCCCCATAACTGTTACCTGGAGCTTTCATTAGTGTTGTACTGTGCACCGGAGGGACAGTGCATCGGAGCAGCTTTAGAGATTTCCTTTATTCACCAAGTTATCAAACCCCTTTTACCCTGTGGATACAGTTGTTTCTTCAGCAAGTGCACCACCGTTTTGCTAGCGAAGAATTTCCCCTACAAACTCCTACACAGTACAGTCAGGCCTGACTTAGCGTAGACATTGCTGGGCGCCATTTTTGCCACGAGGGAGAATAGCTGCAGCGGGGACCATTAGATTTATGCATCATACTGTATATCTGTCTGTTTGCTGAGATACTCTTTTATTGCAGGGCTCTGCACATGATATGTAAACTGTGATTATATTCTTACCCAACCAACTGAGTAAAAGTGCAAGGGTTAAGTATACTGGTGTTGTGTCATTTACTTTGCAGAGGAGGGTAAGGATAAGTTAAACTATATTGCTGTGTGTGTTCTATCATAGGATTGTGTCTCCGTGAGTTGCAGGCTACACAATCCTATCATCCCCTACTAGCTGTGCCAGGGGAGGTTAGAGCCAACTGCCGGGGGTTGACAGGGTGCATTACAGGGGCCCAAAAGAATTATACCAGCAGCCCTGTTAACTGGGGGTATTGCTATACCTATAAATGGCAAAAGGGATTTCCAAACAAAAAAGGCAAGCCCCAGCGTCATAATACATATCAGGATACTTTATCCTATAGATCTGACTCTGATATCTCTATCTCGTCTTCATCCATGTCTTCCCAGAAACCTCTGAATAAGAATCCACGAGGACCCTCGGGCCAAGAACGTGCTCCTAAGAGGGATAAGTGAGGATTCACCGATACGCAGGGGCTATTCATAAAAAAACAAATTGTCTCCCCATCAACAACTAGTAACTTACCAACTGTTTATAGTGAGATTAAAGACCATGAACTTGGTGATATGGCGATGGGTGCTACCCCGCTCTCCATGTTCACTGATGATAGTACACACACATCCCCTAGGGATCTAGGAGCAACCCCTAAAACTAGTCATGGTAATATCCACCAAGGTCATGTCCCTTTAGGCCCAAATCAGATCCCGGCCACACCCATTCCTCACATGAGAATGGAAAAGATAGACCCCTTTGTAGTCAAACAGACACCGACAGAACAGGACTCGATGTAGTCAACCTCTCTTCCTATGAACTCTCACCGACTGAAATCAAAGTATTACGATTGGGACTTAGTTTTTGTCCTTCTCATAAAATTGATAAATTTACCCTCGCAAAGGATCTACATCTTTTTGCGAGTAATTTTACCTATAAATATATCTTCGATTGTGACAGGGGGCGAGCAGTAGGTAGAGAGGAAGATCAATACAAAGGTTTCAAGGTCCAGGACTTTAGAGCCCTTAAGATCCTCATTCAACTTTTGGATGAAAATGAGGGATCTGGTGATCTCACTGATCCCTCATTAATGGATGAAGAGCCAGAAGAAGAAAAATAAATAACCACAGAACCATGCAAGTTTAGGGCCAAATCGCACAAATTTCCCAACCTTCAGACTTGCCCAGCAGTTTGGGCATTTCTGAAACACACAAAGAAGCAAATAGAAAACTACACGTTTCCCAAACATTTTACAAAAAATCTATCCAAAATTCAACAAGAAGCACTTGATAACATTACAAGTAATGATCAAATTATAGTCAGGCCATCGGATAAGGGCGGTAATGTGGTCGTCATGGATAGGGCCCAATATATAGCAATGTGCAATAAAATTCTGAGCAATCAGGAATGGTACAAAGAGGTGCCCAATGAGAATCTCATTGAAGCTAGAAAACAATATCTCTCCCTCATTACACAGACATATCATGATACCCTTATTGATAAAGACTTACGCGAATATTTGGAAATCAAGTGGCCAGTGACCCCGACCTTCTACTCAATACCTAAAATTCACAAAAGTTTGGCAAATCCATCTGAGTGCCCTATAATATCAGGAATAGGTAGTCATACTGAGACTGTACAGTAGGTGCTGCCGACATTGTGCTGCCGCAGTAGGTGCCGCCGACATTGTATATTCATTGCGATCCTATCACGGAGATTCTCGGCGACAGGAGTGCCGACATAACGAGGAGACACGGGGACATAGCGAGGACAATAGCGAGGAGACGCGGCACTGTTTTGAACGGGGATCCGACGTGGATTCCCGCCAATACCAGGCACTGTGTTTGGTATGAATCCTGAGCGGGCTCTCCGTTGTCCTTCTGCCGGCCCCTTCACTATCTTCTTCCAGCTCTTTTGCTCTTCCCCTGCGGCCTGCCAGGTTGCGTGCTCGGATAAGGGTCTGGTTTGGATTTTGAGGGGACCCCCACGCCGATTTTTCGGCTTAGGGGAGTCCCCTTCAAATCCATACCAGACCCAAGGGCCTGGTATGCTCCTGGAGGCGGGAACCCATGCCGGTTTTTTATTTAAAAATTGTCGCGGAGTTCCCGCTCAGGATTCATACCAAACACAGTGCCTGGTATTGGCGGGAATCCACGTCGGATCTCCGTCTACCGGCAATGCGTGTCGCTCATCGTGAAAGGAACATTTTTCCTTTCCCGATGACGAGACAGCTCGGCGCTGGCTCTCGCGACGGAGCTCGTAGGGTGTCAATCTCGCCGCTAGAAGTGGCGAGATTGACACCATATCGGCGGCACCTACTGTATGTTGACACCCAGCTACGCCCCCATGTTATGGGCCTCCCGTCGTACTTAAAAGACACTTTGGATCTACTAAGGGTAATAGAGGAAATTACGGTGCCACCTGGCGCAATCTTAGCAGCCATTGACATTGAGGCCCTATACTCTAGTATACCCCACGATAAGGGCATTGAGATAGTATCAGGGTTCCTTAGAGAACAAGACCATAATAATTGGAAACTGTGTAAATTTGTCACTACCTTATTGGAACATATCTTGACCACTAACATCTTTATGTTCGACGGCTCTACCTACCTCCAGGTACAGGGCATTGGGATGGGGACATCCTGTGCCCCAACGTAACCAAACCTGTACCTGGGGGGATGGGAGAGAGCCCTCTTTTCAGATGACTATGCCTCGTTATACCTCAGCCATGTTCTATTCTGGCGGAGATATATCAACGACAATTTGGTCATCTGGACTGGTACAGCTAACGAGCTTTCTGAATTCATGTCCTTTTTATCAGTGAATGAGCATACTCTTAAGTTTACTATTCAATTCGACACTACCAGTATTCCATTTTTGGATTTCCGTCTATTTCTTAATGAGAATGGGACTCTCCATAGTAGTCTGTATAGAAATAAAACGGCTGGTAACACCATTTTGCATTATTCAAGCTCTCATCCCCGTTCTCTGGTGCGTAGCATCCCCTTCAGTCAATATCTTAGGCAACGCCGCAACTGTGCCAGGGACGAGGATTTTGAGCTTGAAGCAAAAGCCCTTTATCTACGTCTGCTTGCCAGAGGATATAGTAAGAAGTTCCTTAAAAAGGCCTATGGAAGAGCAAAAGGCAATACACGTGATATGCTTATTTTTAAATCTAAAGTCCGTGAACAGAACCCCACTACCAAATTCATTACTACATTTAGTGCGCACCAAGATATTTTTCGCCAACTAATCGGCAATAACTGGCATTTCCTCTCTGAGGATCCAATTATATCCAAGTATGTGGCTGATAGAACTGAAATTGTTTATCGTAGATCTCGATCAATCAGGGATGGTCTTATCCACAGCCACTATACCCCTGCAACCTTGGAAGTGGGGGCAACCATCAGCAATGGCACATACAGATGTGGCAACTGTGATCAGTGCCCGTGGATAAAAGAGGGCACAGGATGCCCCCTACCACGAGGCAGTTTCCACAGATCCACAATGTATGCAGACTGTAGCACAGTTGGGGCTGTATATTTGGCAACATGTTAATGTGGCGCATTTTACATCGGTAAGACGAAGCGCCCTTTTGCAAAAAGAGTGCAAGACCATCTGTACTATCTTGATGCAGGACTGCTTTATACTCCCATCTGCAAGCACATAGGTCTTAATCATATCTATGACCCATCTTTTGTTTCATTTTTTGTATTGGAAGTGATCTCTGAACTCCTAAGAGGAGGAGACTTTGACAAAAAGATCCTTCAGCAAGAAGCCAAATGGATTTTTAACCAAAGGGCCACTTATCCCCCAGGCCTCAATACTGCAATTTCTTTCAAGCCTTTTCTTTAAATACTTTCCTAGGAGGTATAGAGGTATAACTAGGTCCAATATGTGTTATGTGTTTTGTTTTATTTTTGCTTTATTTGTATATGTTATGTTAATTTCAAATTTATTCCATCCAAACACTTGATGTATTATTAATAATTTTATGACTTATTTAATGCACCTAATACCACTATACTTCCTTAGAATGGCTTGTATTATCCCCCTTTTGTTGTTTTTCAAAAAATATATGTATAAAGGTGTTAGAGCTAATTTACCATGTCCTGGTATGCTCTGTATACTACCAATATAATCTTCTTGGTGCCGAACATGATATCTCTGTTTCCCCATATCTCTCCCCTCTTTCCTTCCCCTTCCCTTCCCCTCCCATTATTCCCTCCTTTTCCCCATCTTCCCTTCATCCCCTCCCCCTACCTTCCTCAACAATTTATTGTTATTGGTTTGTATGTATTTTTTGTCCCTATTTTACAATCATGGATATACTAAATATGGATTTGTGAGGACGCATTATGCGTTAACCTATCTATATATTATCTGTTTTTTGACCAAATCAACTATGAACTGTTTTGGCTCTATGCCATTTAGAACCATGTTTATATACTTATGTTGGTTATTTCAAATTATTAATGATTTGAAATCGCTATATTCTCATTACTGAACTGTTAATTTGTTTTGTTTTGGATGATTGGGTGGCCGCTCACCGTGGGACAATGTTATTTGCTGTCGGCTGCCCCTTCTCTCCCCTTGCAGCTTTGATTGACATGGAGATTTCCGTGCGTCCTATGTTTGGGAAAGGGGAATCTCCTTCTCCCCCTCTCATCCACCGTCCGCGCTTCCATGGACGGTGGTTCGCGCCTGCGCTATGCGCTCTCTTGCGCATGCGCGGCATAGGAGCGCCCGGACCGGAAGTGATGTCAGGGGTCGTTCGCGATCCTTCACTTCCGGGATGACTGTGTACATTTAAGATGGCGCGGTCGGCGTCAGCCGACATGCACCATCTTGATGTATCTGCTGACACAAGGACTTCAACCAGGGGAATCAATGCAAACTGCAACATACTGGGATCCTCTACCACACATGGGCTGGACCCTATACAGGTACTAAGGTTATTTATACTGGTGTGCGGGTCTATTTATTTACAGGGAATCAGGTTATGTAACTAGTACCCATGCACCGTGTGTGCACTCTACCCCTTGGCTCCTAACATATACCATATTATATACTCCATATGCTATAAGCCATCAGCCTCGATATCCATCAAATTAATTTAGTTTCTAGTTCCCTTATTCAACTCTAATATCTCTTTCTGTTCATACCATGTCATTAGTACATGATATGCTGTTAAAAGTTAAATCTCAATGGAATATTTTCATTAGCGCCTTGTTAATAATAACTAATTATCTATGCTATGTTCTGAACCCCCCCCCCCTGTTTTAATTCAACCTCCCATTGCATGTCATTACTATTTTACTAAAATGTTTTACTAAAGTTTACTTTAGTCTACTTAGAAGTAGTTCCTATAAGTATTAGGACATCTTTACTTTTTCCCTTATTATCTTTTATTACTTATCCTCCTTTAGATTTGAGTATTTTACCCTTTACTTGGTCGGCCTACAAGGTCAAAATCCTCACGTATCGACCTGCTGGTTCTGGCATCCACCGGGTCAACTGCGGTGGGATATGGGCCAGTCGTCAGCATTGATACACATGTATAGCGGTGTGCTTTTTATCCAATTTTCTCAAAGTGAACTAGGTGATCATGTTACAATATATTTTTTCCAAGTTTGTTAATATGCAGCAAATTTGTATCATTCCATTGAATGCATATGAAATGATATTATATCATTGTTTGATATTAATTACAAACTTTTGTGTCTTATACAGACTTGATGAAATAAAAAAAACAAGTGCTAAGCCCTGACGAAGCACAACAGTGCGAAACATGTCGGCTAAACTGCACAATCTAGTTCTTTGTTTCTAAGCTTCTTATGATTTTGTATCAATTGCAATATCAATTTTAAAGACTTGTGAATAAATGTATATTTTTCTAAAATTACTGTCTCAAGTGTACTCACCTATAACAGAACCGGTGTCCCCCTTTAAAATCCCATTTTGCGAGAGCTTTGTCTCTCTTTGTCCTTTTATAGCTTAGGGGGGTGTATTTTTTTCCATTATCTAATGATCATGTGCTGGTCGGAGCGGAGGGAATATTTCTTCAATTTCAGGTCCATGCCCATTCAACTCCGCTCGCATTTTCTTCTGCCTTGGCTCAAGTCCCGGCCAGCCACCTGCCTGCTTATCTCCTTGCCTTCCCTGGCAGAGTGATCTTCCTCCGCTCCCCACCCAGTAGTAGCCGGGGCCCGGAGAGTAAGACTTGACAGGCTGTGAGGCAGGCGGCGACGACAATGGGCAGAGAGTCGCTGATTGCCGCCATTACTAGTAAAAAAAAAATATGTCCCGGATTTCATTTAAAAAATCTTGTCACCTTATCTTTAGGCTTCCCCTTCTCAGGCAAGACACATGCATCCTGGGATCTCACCACCTGCTGCCTGTAGGTAGGCTCTCTGGTCTGGGTAGTGGAAGGTTGGCGTACAATTTTTTTTTTACTCTACTGTACTGTACAGTACTGTGGGCTGAGTATTTTCTCCTGCCTCTGACTGGGTCTCGGTAGGATGGGAACCTCCTGTCTCCCACTCTTCCTCTTCGGAACTCTCCTCAGGGGATGACCATTCATACAGTCCCTCCAAAGACCCAAACTTTTCCAGTATTCTGGGGAAACCCCAATCTATGACCCGGCCCTTGCTTACCTCATCCAGCTCACCTGAGGGCACACCTTCCTCTAGCATGGGCTCCTTCTGCAGAGGCATAGCAAGGGACTTGGAGCAGGCTGGCTCTTCAGGGATGTCATCCGGCTCCTGCAAACTGACACCTGCAGTCGCCAGGCCCCTCCAGGCCACAGATTATGGCAGTATCCTTTTTGCCACATATATCCTTTTTGCCACTTACCAGACTGGGTCCCAGTCTGGTAAGTGGTTCCCCACAATGGCCACACCGGGCCCAAGCAGTCACACCCACCGTCGGAATCTTGCACTCCGGGCAGAAAAAACACAGCCACTCCTCTCCATCAATCAACCCCAAGTCGAGCCCTCCGTGAAGCTCCAGCCGGACGCCAGTATCCACCAGCGCCCGCTCCTGCACATCAGGTAACCAATGCAATGTGGGCAGCCGATTACCCTCTGCCATCATCAGCTGCCTCGTGGCATCTGCAGCTAGCTGGAACCTGTAAATTTCCTCCAGGGCATGGCTCCGCCCTCCAACTCCCGGTCTGCTCGGCGCCTGAGGAACGGTTAAGCAGGCTCCATTCTGCACATGCTGCGTTAACCCCTTATAGGACAAGCTGGAGTTTGCAGGCATGCTAAGGCTAGCAGGTTTTGCCCAGACGTTGCTTGGCGTGGACTGCGCCACAGTAACTAGAGACTGATAGCAGTTGTATTGTCCAGTGGTTGTCTATGGCAACAGTAACCCATGCCTCCCTGTAAAGGACTGACTTAAAATAGTCCCACCCGCAGGCACCCCCAGGCTACTTCCTATCACACAGGGTAACAGTAGACATTCTCACTCACACTCTACTGTTTTCAAGCAGGAGTTTGGAGTAAAGTTCAAGTTTCCTGTAATCCAGTGGGAAATGTCCACGCCGAACAGAGCGATGGACATATTTGTAATCCATGGGCGCGGTCGCCCCGCCGTGGTTGCCACGGGTGATGGCACATATTTTACAGTCACTGAATTGCAGGATAGATACAAGTGCCCGCCCCAGCACTGATTGGGGTGACTGGGTAGCAGGAACAACAATATTGACAATCCTGGATGGTTGCTATTGGAAACTGCACTTGTAAAAGCTGAATTGCAGGCAAACACACAGTCCTTTTCCTTAGTTGAATCCTCTATGCAACGGGACAAGCAAAGTCCCCCCTCTTCTGCGTTGCTAGGGGCGACAGCCAGCAGGTTAACCGTGACCTCAAACGTGTAGTTCATGCAAGACACCCCAAGAATTTACAGGAACTGGAGGCTTTTTGCCAAGAGGAATGGGCAGCTTTACCATCTGAGAAGATAAAGAGCCTCATCCACAAATACCACAAAAGACTTCAAGCTGTCATTGATGTTAAAGGAGGCAATACACAGTTTTAAGAACTGGGGTATGTAAACTTTTGATCAGGTTCATTTGGGTAGTTTTTGTTGTGATTATGACTTAAAAAGAGTAAACACAGTTGATTGATAATAAATGGCCTCAGCCAAACACTAACCATGAGTGAAAGAACAGTTTTTGTGTTATCATTCATATTCTCTGAAAAATGGCCAAGAAATCATAAATTCTGCCAGGGTATGTAAACTTATGAGCACAGCTGTATATATGTGTAGCACTACCCCCGTAGGAGCTGCTGGTTATTATTTTGGGTCTTTGCCGTCACACCTACCCACAGTTCACCAGGTCAGAAACTTAGAGTCTATACTGGGCCTTGCACCCATGGATGTATGCACCAGTCACTTTGTTCTTTTTCCAATGCTTTTTATTAAACAACGTGAAGAGTAGAGGGATGGAGAGTTAGGGGAAAGTTCAGATACCTTGTGCAGATCACTGAGGAACTTGAGATCCGGAAGACAAATACAACTCCTTGTCAGCGGATCTTGCTCACCCGGATAGGCCTCTCTCACTGGCCTAGCAGCCGGAATGATGCACGGACAAAAGTCTCTGACACAGACTTGATAGCAACAACTATTTGTACAATCCTCTGCCACAGGATTCGATGATCAGCAATAGACAAGCGAACACAGCTACACAGTACCTAAAGTCCCTTTAAGCCCATCCGGCAGTACTGTGAGGTAGATTGGTTAGGGTGCATCCTCCACTTGAGTCACCAGGCTCCTCTTGAGATACCAGCCTTTCGCTCGGTCCTCTACAAAAAGAATCCTCCCCCGGATCCTTTCAATTGCTTGGCTTCTTCCCGCAGGACATACAGCACAGGACCACCTCTGAACCAGTAGGCCCCAGACAGATTCTGGGCCTACTTGCAGTCACGTAGCCTCGGGCCAGCAGGGCCCCGAGGCAGAAGAGGAGTTGTCACATACCTTAGGCCAGGTGTCTCACCATGAGGTGAGAGAGAGAGAAAAATGGCGTCTGCCCCTTAAGTATCCTCTCCCAGAATGCACAGCGGCGAACCACTCCCACTGGGCTGTTTCTTTGGAAAAGGGACACCCAATACACCTTAGCCTGTTGTCCTTCCATCACTGGCCTGTGGTGACAACGACACCTACAGGCGACAGTGTGGAACTGCACACAACACAGCCAATGCTGGAGCATAGGCTAATTTAGTCACAATATTGAATCTGAACTATATACAGAACAGATAACCCACTAAATTTACATGCGAGTGCCTGGTCAACAGGAGCAGGGCATTACACACTCCCCCCCACTACAAAAAGACGATGTCCTCAGCGTCTGAAAAAAAAATGTCTCTCAATCCTGATGCCGCGTACACACGATCATTTTTCCCATCGGGAAAAATGAAATTTTTTCCTTTGGACGAGAAAAACGATCGTCTGTGGGCTTTTTGCCGTTTTTCCCGACGGAAAAAACTGCATTAATCACGATGAGAAAAATTAGAACATGTTCTAATTTTTCTCGTCGTTTTTCCTGACATTTCTTCCGCGGCAGTGTTTCCCATAGGTAAACACTGCCGCGGAGCCCATAGACGATCGTTTTTCTCGTCATTTTAAAAAATGACGAGAAAAATGACCGTGTGTGGGGAACAAGCTGTTCCCTCGTTTAAAATGTCATTATTCACGGCGGTTTTTAAACCGCCGTGAATAATGATCGTGTGTACGCGGCATTAGAGTCAGTATCTGAACCACAAAACTTGGATGGGAGGGAAGGTTAAGGAAATAAGAAAAGTTATAGATTTCAAAACATGAACATACAATAAGATCACATTAATATACATTACAACCAGTGGTGTATTTAGGTTTTGTGCTGCCCTAGGCCTGACGAAACTCGCGCACCCCCTACTTTATATACGACGCACCCCTTCCTTTCAAGACTACGCCCCTTCCTTTTTAAGACCCGTCCTGTCATTTTCATGGGAGGACAGAGGGACAGGGTGGGATGAGGACAGAGGGACAGGGTGGGACGGGGACAGAGGGACAGGGTGGGATGAGGACAGGGGGACAGGGTGGGATGAGGACAGAGGGACAGGGTGGGATGAGGAAAGGGGGACAGGGTGGGATGAGGACAGAGGGACAGGGTGGGATAAGGACAGAGGGACAGGGTGGGATGAGGAAAGGGGGACAGGGTGGGATGAGGACAGAGGGACAGGGTGGGATAAGGAAAGGGGGACAGGGTGGGATGAGGACAGAGGCATAGGGTGGGATGAGGACAGAGGGACAGGGTGGGATGAGGACAGGGGGACAGGGTGGGATGAGGAAAGGGGGACGGGGTGGGATGAGGAAAGGGGGACAGGGTGGGATGAGGAAAGGGGGACAGGGTGGGATGGGGACAGAGGGACAGGGTGGGATGAGGAAAGGGGGACAGGGTGGGATGAGGAAAGGGGGACAGGGTGGGATGGAGACAGAGGGACAGGGTGGGATGAGGATAGAGGGACAGGGTGGGATGAGGACAGAGGGACAGGGTGGGATGAGGAAAGGGGGACAGGGTGGGATGAGGAAAGGGGGACAGGGTGGGATGAGTACAGAGGGACAGAGTGGGATGAGGAAAGGGGGACAGGGTGGGATGAGGACAGAGGGACAGGGTGGGATGAGGAAAGGGGGACAGGGTGGGATGAGGAAAGGGGGACAGGGTGGGATGAGGACAGAGGGACAGGGTGGGATGAGGACAGAGGGACAGGTTGGGATGAGGAAAGGGGGACAGGGTGGGATGAGGAAAGGGGGACAGGGTGGGATGAGGACAGAGGGACAGGGTGGGATGAGGAAAGGGGGACAGGGTGGGATGAGGAAAGGGGGACAGGGTGGGATGAGGACAGAGGGACAGGGTGGGATGAGGACAGAGGGACAGGTTGGGATGAGGAAAGGGGGACAGGGTGGGATGAGGAAAGGGGGACAGGGTGGGATGAGGACAGAGGGACAGGGTGGGATGAGGAAAGGGGGACAGGGTGGGATGAGGAAAGGGGGACAGGGTGGGATGAGGACAGAGGGACAGGTTGGGATGAGGAAAGGGGGACAGGGTGGGATGAGGAAAGGGGGACAGGGTGGGATGAGGACAGAGGGACAGGGTGGGATGAGGAAAGGGGGACAGGGTGGGATGAGGAAAGGGGGACAGGGTGGGATGAGGACAGAGGGACAGGGTGGGATGAGGACAGAGGGACAGGTTGGGATGAGGAAAGGGGGACAGGGTGGGATGAGGAAAGGGGGACAGGGTGGGATGAGGACAGAGGGACAGGGTGGGATGAGGAAAGGGGGACAGGGTGGGATGAGGAAAGGGGGACAGGGTGGGATGAGGAAAGGGGGACAGGGTGGGATGAGGACAGGGGGACAGGGCAGGATGAGGACAGGGGGACAGAGTGGGATGAGGAAAGGGGGACAGGGTGGGATGAGGACAGGGGGACAGGGTGGGGAGGGGCATCTTTTAATTTGGGGGGACAGGGGGGTGTGGGGATATGTGCTGGGGAGTGATTTGGGAGGGGAAAGGATATGTGCTAGTGGGGGGGGAATCAGACCCCCCACTAGCACATATCTTCTTCCCTCTTAAATCACTTCCCAGCACATATCCCCACACCCCCCTCTCCCCTCCCATCACTTCATTAGTTCACCTCTTATCTGCCTGCCCCCCTGCCTGCGTCCTCTCTCACTGACGTTGTCTCACATACCAGCAGAACGGCTCTCGGCTCTCTCACTGACTGAAGTTGTGTCTCTCCTTGGCTCCTCCTCCTGGCTGTGTACACAGGAACATTGATCCAAGAGGGGGGGAGGAGCCGAAGAGTGACACTGTGCGATGTCAGTGGAGAGAGAGAGGGACGGCTGCTCGTAAAGCTGATCGACGCTGCTGGACCCCGGGCGGCAGGTGTCCCGGGTGACCGCGCCAGCGCATCTTAGACTGACCAATTATCGGAGCTCAGTGCCGAAACTTGTCATGGGACTGAGCCCCGGGATTCAGCTGTGCGGCTCTCCGTGCGGGAGGAGGGGGGGGTTCGCGCGGGGGGGGTGGCGGCCCGTCGCCCCCCGCAAAGTGCCGCCCTAGGCCTGGGCCTTGTCGGCCTAGGCCATAATACAGCACTGATTACAACCCCTCACTCTCTGTCTAAACCACCCACTCTCCAGCAGCTTGACAGAAGATCCGGCTTACCTGAAAAAGAAACACGAAGACACACAAAAAAAATATAAAACAGCATTTCTATACATCAAGAAGCAAAGCTGCAATTCCTAAGAAATGAAACTTTCCTTCATACTTTAAGTGCAAACAGCTAAGCTGTAACTTAAAAGTCAGATTCTCTCTATGAGCAACTCCCATCACCTAGTGGCAGAAATTTTAGCATAACAGAGTCTTTAAGTGTAAAAGTGTTGAAGTAGGTAAAACTCTTGACCTCAAAGTTCTCACCGACCCTGACATTATCTGACTAGGTACCCCATAGTCCTTTTTGTTTTAGCATAAAGACTTTTTTTTCAGTCTCTTGGTAAAGTGAAGGAAAAAAAACAGGACAGTCCCTCTGGATAATCACCAATAGAACCGGGGATCTGGCAGAGACAGGGTTTTCCCCTGTTTATCCAAAGTGGTAATGAAGTAGACAATGTGGTCCTTTCCACGCCTGCAGATGACTACCTTGTCAGCATAGATGTGCCGGCCATAACTCCAATGTAGCAGGCACACACTGAACCGTTCATTCATATTAGAGGAATAGCCAGCTCTCCTGAAGGGTTTTGGCACAGACAAATAGTCCCAGACAGCTTCCCCGTACCACTGCTCTCGGTTGGCCTCGATTTCCTGCATAATTTCATTAGTAACATAAGGAAACTCCAGACCATACTCTGTGGCAACTCTTTTGGTGAGCACTCTTTGCAATCGGGCAAGTCTGGGTAAAGTTCTGGTTTTCCCCAGTCCAGGAGGCACACAAGAATTTGGAGACTTGCGCACCATAGATCTGACATCCCCCCCAGACTCAAGTGAACTAGCGACTTTAGACAATGTCTCTTTAGTAGTGCTGTGTGGCTCCACACTAGGTGATGTCTTCCCAGAATCCATGGCTGTCCAGTCTGAGAAGGTAAAGGCAGAAGCAACATCTTCACCCTGAGCCCACAACAATTCCTGTGACATTGTCTCAAATAGGTCATCAGGACAGACAGCACAGGACCACCTCTGAACCAGTAGGCACCAGACAGCTTCTGGGCCTACTTGTAGTCGCGTAGCCTTGGGCCAACAGGGCCCCCGAGGCAGATGAGGAGTTGTCACATACCTTAGGCCAGGCGAGGTGAGAGAGAGAGAAAAATGGCGTCTGCCCCATAAGTATCCTCTCCCAGAATGCACAGCGGTGAACCACTCCCACTGGGCTGTTTCTGGGGAAAAGGGAAACCCAATACACCTTAGCCTGTTGTCCTTCCATCACTGGCCTGTGGTGACAACGACACCTACAGTCGACAGTGTGGAACTGCACACAACACAGCCAATGCTGGAGCAGAGGCTAATTTAGCCACAATATTGAATCTGAACTATATACAGAACAGATAACCCACTAAATTTACATGTGAGCGCCTGGTCAACATATACATATGTTATATCTCATCCACAGTCTATCTCTTCTATGGATTGACTTGGGTATGTTAAGCCTGTCGATACATCATGGTTTGAATCTCGGCCGGTCTCTTTTGAATTGAATTGATTTTTCCAGTTTGGGTCCCATAGACATCAATGGGGCTCGTTATTCGGTTCCGAACTTTTGCGATGTTCAAAAGTTCTGAGATGAACCAAACAGGGGGTCGTTCGGCCCATCCCTAGTGTCTTTATTCAACCTTACTAACTATGTAACAGGTATTTCTGCATTTGCTGTAAATGTTTTAGCCTGAAAAGAAGACAACTAATGAAGACACCAAATCTATGGACTGTAAGCTGCAATACTGTATATTGCATTTTTGTTCTTGGGTTTAGTTATCTTTTAAGGTTTGATTTCCAAAGGTATTGTATGGTTTCTTCATGTAAAGAAATGAATGACTAAGCTGCATTTTGTAAATCTCTCGACAGCAAGTTGTGCACAGCACCTTAGCACAAATGGCTAACAAACATAATACAAATATCCTGTTTCTGTCTTTCAGTCTTATGCCGCGTACACGCGACCATTTTTCTCGTCGGGAAAACTGTCATTTTTTCACTTGGACGAGAAAAACGGCCGTGTGTAGGCTCTCCAGCAGTTTTCCCGACGAAAAAACCGCAGAGAATCACGACGAGAAAAATTAGAACTGTAACGGGAAGGCCCGGGGAACTCAGAATCGCTTAGAAAATATGAGATACCCTTGCTTCAGCTCCCCCAATGCCTCTTATGTGTCAACCACCCTGTGTCTCTATTAGGGGCACAGGGTGAATGAAAACCCCAATATGGTCTATGATAGCCATATTCAATGCTGCACATACATTGTATCTAGATTGGATGTGTACTGTGAGGGGGGGGGGGTGTAATCATTGCTGTGAGGAGTTAAGGTGATTTGCATTCTATTGTCTATTATGAATTAAGTCTGCTACTGTGACGATGTGGATTGGAGCTGGTCGACCATCTGGCTGCATATTATGGGATGTTGATGTGTCTTCTGTGAGGAGGGGGGGGGATCACCCCTCCTGCTAAGACTGTTTACTGAAGGAGAAGTTTGAACACACCTGACCTGTATCACCATTGTCATTGGACAGTTTAACCCGCCCTGTTCCCCAAAGGATGGGAGGGAAGGGTTTTGAAGAGAAATGTGTTACCATGTGTTTTGAAAATAAAGTCATTCCCTGTTTTGGAACTTGAATACGTTGTCTCGTATCTGGGGGGAGAATCATTCGTATGGGGTCTTATTCGGCTAGTTGGAGTGTCTGGTGGCTGTCATGTGGTTGGAAAGGGAATATCCTAACGGTGTTAACCCCTTTCATACTTGGGGTGCCGTTACAAGAACATTCCCTAATTTTTCTCGTCGCGAATCGCAGCATTTTTTTCCTCTGCAGTTTTCCCATAGGGAAACACTGCTAGGGAGCCTACCAAGAGAAAACATGTCGTGAAAAACGGCCGTGTGTAGACTGGGAAAAGGGGACCAAGCCGGTCCTCGTTTTTCCCGTCGGCTTTCACGGCGGTGTTTCCACCGCCGAGAAACTCGGTCGTGTGTACGCGGCATAAGAAGCACGGCAGTGAAAAATGGTGTCATAAAAGTTACTGACTTGCTTAGCTGGTGAAATCAGCTGAGCCAGAGCTGTACGTGAACATGTCTTCCTAGATTTTTTCTACTCAAGTGGCTCTAACACGCACCAGTTCCTTGTAGCTTTATCTGTTGCCTGTAGTGAGACAAAAATATGCACTAGGATTACTTTTAGTGTACAATTTCTAATTATATGTGCTGGGAATGATGTAGTAGAGTTTTGTAATGAACACTGAAAAATCTCTGCACTCTATCTGACTTTCCATCTTCACACCTTTTTTTTTTTTTGAGAAGTTTTTAATGTAAGCGTACACAGAAGTACATAAGGATAATAAATGCGGACGCAGCCGCCACATAAAATACAGAAGTAATTTTTTACAGCCTCACAGATAAGTTCAAATGTGAGGAAGTAGAAAAATAAAATAACTTCACATCTAAGAAAACTAAACCACATAAACAGGTACATCAATAAGATAGTGATAAAATATCAGTGAGAATTGTACCCTATAGGACTTAATCCCTAGAATTAAAAGAATCTCAAATATATAACAAAACTATAGGAATATTAAGATAAATAAAAAAATAAAAATAAATTTGTGTCGAGATGAAAAAGAAGGAATCACCTTCTAACTGGGATTAGAAGAACAACTTAAGTATATATAGCTAGAAGAGTCATATAGATACAATAAAAGTGTTCAGATATTGCAGCATAAAGGAAAAGGGAAATGGAGTATCAGTAAAAGCAAGAGGGGTTAAAAAGGTGAGGGAGGGGAGTTACCAGTCATAAATGTCTCTTTATCAATCATAATGATCTATCGTGCAATAACCCGTTTGTATTCATCTGTATTAGTGAAATGTATCCAGCAAGACCAAATATGGGTGAATTTGGAAGGCGTATCTCTTGCCTGGTGGATGAGATCTTCCATTTCTGCAATTTTACCAATACGTTGGAACCACTCTGCCATGGACGGTGGGTTAGGGGAGCGCCATTTAATAGGAATACACATTTTAGCAGCGTTCACCATATGCATAGGCAAAGAGCGAAAATACACCTTTTTCGGGATCGAGGGGAGATGCAACAGAAATTGAACTGGTGTATATTCTAAATTGTAGGTGGTTATTCTCTTAATGTATCTATGGACCTCCAACCAAAAGGGTTGGATTCTAGGGCACGTCCACCAAATATGTAAAAGCGAACCAGTCTCCAAACCACATCTCCAGCATAGCGGAGAAAGAGTAGGGTACATATGGTGAAGCTTGAGGGGGGTTCTGTACCACCTCGAAGCTATTTTAAAAGCATTTTCTTGTGCATAGGTGTTCAGAGTACCCTTATGAATATGATTATAAATGGTTTCCCAATCACCCTCAGTGAGTTTTTTAGAAATGTCTTCTTCTCACCTATGACAAGTCCAATTATCTTCAGAAGTATGTTCTGAGAATAATAGAGCATATGTGCAAGAAATAAGATGTCGTTGTGGTTCAGTTTTCAAACACAGCGTTTCAAATGGTGTATGTTGTCTTGCCCAATCCGGTGTAGGTTTTAGAGCCTGAAAAAAGTGTCGAACTTGTACATATGACCAAAACGGGAACGTACCCGTCAACATTTTAGCAGCTAAATTATTGTAAGAGATAAATTGGTCACCTTCAAAGAAGTGCTCAGCTCTTACATGTGAATGTGGCCAAACATCCCCCAAGAAGTTCCTTTGCATTCCAGGAGTAAAGGCAGGATTCAGTCGTAGCGGGGTCATAGGACCTAGGATCGACGAAATCTTGTGCTTGGTACACGCATCTCTGAAGGAGGTTAGTGTAGGTTGTATTAAAGGATTAGAACGGACTGTCAAGGGAATAAGATGTTGAGCCATCCATGGAGAATGTGCCAAAGGGACAGGAGCCATTGAAGACTCCAATTGGACCCAATCTTTAGTATCAGAGTGGACGTTCCAATCAATGATTCTAGTCAAATGGCAAGCTTGTTGGTATTTTTTTAGATCTGGCAAGCCCACACCCCCTTTGAGTTTAGGGGCAGTGAGTCTGGAATAACTAATTCTAGGTCTCAATGCACCCCAAATAAAATCAGTACACGCTTTTCTATAAGCTGAAAAAAAAGATGGAGGAAGTTTAACAGGGACTGTTTGTAGTAAGTACAACAATTTAGGCAGAATGTTCATTTTGATGATGGCTGCCCTTCCAAACCAAGAAAAAAGTCCTACGGACCACTTCTTCAAGTCCAGTATTACTTTTTGTAGCAAAGGTAAGTGATTAGTAGAGTACAGATCAGATAGGGAAACAGGTATTTGTATACCCAGATATGTAAGTGCTTTGCTGTTCCAATGAAACGGGAAATTATGTTGACATTGTGTACACAATTCTTGAGGCAGTGAAATGTTTAGGGCGTTTGATTTTGAAAAGTTTATTTGGAGGTTTGATAGCAATTTAAAATGGTCGAGGTCCTTAAGTAAGTTTGGAATAGTCGTCAATGGATTCGTTAAAAAAAGGAGTATGTCGTCCGCGTAGGCCGCAACTTTGTAAGTGCGTTGATTAACTTCTACGCCTCTTATATCAGGATTAGCTCTAAGACATCTAAGTAATGGTTCTAACGTAAGTACAAAGATTAAAGGGGATAGTGGGCAACCTTGGCGGGTACCGTTTGAGACAGAGAAGGCATCCGACAGGTGGCCATTGACCCTGACCCTCGCAGAGGGAGTCGAGTAGAGTGTGAGGATATAATTTATCAAACGGGGAGGAAAGCCCATACAATTCAAAGTTTCAGTCATATAATCCCAAGCCACTCTGTCGAATGCCTTCTCGGCATCGAGGGACAGCAGAAAACCCTGACGATCGGTAGACGTAAGCCAATGGTGAATGTTGAGCGCCTTAAGGGTGTTATCCCTAGCTTCCCTACCCGGGATAAAACCGACTTGATCAAGATGTACAAGATCAGGAAGTAGAGGAAGGATTCGATTCGCCAAAATTTTTGCATACCACTTGAGGTCTACGTTCAACAACGAGATGGGCCTGTAGTTCGAAACAAGTGATAAATCTTTACCAGGTTTAGGGATCACGGCAATGTGGGCTGTCAATAAATCTCGTGGGGGCCTGATTGGCGACGCACAGGCATCAAAGGCCGATATAAAAATAGGGGTTAGAATATCCGAGTATGTTTTATAATAACCTGCAGTCAGTCCGTCAGGTCCCGGGCTTTTACCTGTCTTCATTTGCTTCAGAGCAATATCGGCTTCTTCTTTAGTCAGGGGCTTGTCTAGATCACGAAAATAGGATTTTTATAACAGCTTACCTGTAAAATCCTTTTCTTGGAGTACATCACGGGACACAGAGCGACATAGTCATTACTAATGGGTTATATAGATACCGTCAGGTGCTGGCACTGGCAACTTCCAAAACCGGAAGTACCCTCCCCTATATAAGCCCCTCCCATCCGGGAGCACCTCAGTTTTGTAGCAAAGCAATAAGTGTCCCCAAAGAGGGGCGGGAGCTCTGTGTCCCGTGATGTACTCCAAGAAAAGGATTTTACAGGTAAGCTGTTATAAAAATCCTATTTTCTTTCTCGTACATCACGGGACACAGAGCGACATAGTCATTACTAATGGGATGTCCTAAAGCAATGCCAAATGAGGGGGGGGGGATACACCATATATAAGCTGAGCGCTATCAGACATGAGGATCTTTTGCGGCCTGCAACACACTGCGCCCAAAGGCGACATCCTCCTGACTTCTAACGTCCACCTGGTAGAACCTAGTAAACGTGTGTACTGAAGACCATGTTGCGGCCTTACAGATTTGAGCCAGGGAGGCCTGGTGATGCACTGCCCATGAAGTTCCAACTGCTCTCGTGGAGTGCGCTCTAACTTTGAACGGAGGCGGTCTCCTTCTCAAGCCATAGGCTTGTATTATGACCTGTCGAATCCACTTGGCTAAAGTAGATTTTGACGCTGCCTGACCCTTTCTGGGGCCTTCCGGCAGAATAAACAAAGTATCCGTTCTGCGAATCTGAGCAGTGGCTTTTAGATAAGCTTTAACTGCTCTTACTACATCCAAAGAATGCAATAACTTTTCCTCTACCGAAGTAGGTTTGGGGAAAAAAGAAGGAAGAACCACATCTTGGTTCAAATGAAACCTCGATACCACCTTAGGAAGAAAGGCTGGATGAGGACGTAACACTACTCTGTCCTTATGGATAACCAGATATGGCTCCTTACAGGACATAGCTGCTAATTCCGATACTCTTTTAGCCGAACAAATGGCTACTAGAAAAATCAATTTCCTGGTGAGAAGCACCAAGGAAATATGCTGTAATGGTTCAAATGGTTGTTTCTGTAGAACCGACAGAACCAAGTTTAGATCCCATGGACATATGGGAATATTAACCGGAGGACTAATACGCATCACTCCTTGTATAAAGGCTTTGACTAGTGAATGCGAAGCCAAGGGCCTTTGAAAAAATATTGACAAGGCCGAAATCTGACCCTTGATAGTACTCAAGGCAAGCTTCCTATCTACAGCCCATTGTAGGAGGTCCAGAATCCTACCTATTACGTATTTACGTGGATGCCATTTCTTGGCCTCACACCAGGCGATGTACGCCTTCCAGATTCTATAGTAGATCTGCCTGGATACCGGCTTCCTGGCATTGATCATGGTAGATACCACAGCATTAGAGAGCCCTCTCTTTTTTAGAATGTGGGCTTCAATAGCCAGGCCGTCAAACCTAGGGCTGGTAAGGAAGGGTGGTATATCGGTCCTTGCGAAAGCAGGTCCGGACGATGTGGGAGGGTCCAAGGACTCCCCACAGACATTTTTACAATCTCCGCGTACCATGCTCTTCGGGGCCACGCTGGAGCCACCAGAATCACTGGTTTCTTTTCTACCCTGATTCTGCGGAGTAATCGAGGTAACAATTGTGGCGGTGGGAATGCATATATCAGCTTGAACTGATCCCAAGGGAACACTAGGGCATCCGAGCCGCACGCTAGGGGATCCCTTGTCCAAGAGACAAACCTGTCCACTTTTGTGTTGAATCTGGATGCTAGCAGATCTACATCCGGTGTTCCCCACCGCTGACATATTGTCCGGAAAACCTCGGGATGAAGGGACCATTCCCCTGGGCATAATTGTTGGCGACTTAGAAAGTCCGCCTTCCAATTCTCCACTCCTGGAATGAATACCGCAGATATGGCTGGGACATATCTTTCTGCCCATCTCAGGATGTAATTTACTTCCCTTTGGGCTGCACGACTCCTGGTGCCCCCCTGACGATTGATATATGCCACTGCTGTGGCATTGTCTGATTGAACTCTGACAGGGGACCCTTGGAGTTTGGATGTCCATGCTACTAGGGCATACCGGGCTGCTCGTATCTCTAAGAGATTGATGGGCAGGGCCTTTTCTGCTTCTGACCACTTGCCCTGGAGAGACCATTGCTCCAGTACTGCTCCCCAGCCTATAAGGCTGGCATCTGTAGTGACCACCTTCCAGGAAATCGGACTGAAGGATTTCCCTCTTTCCAGATTCTGGGGAACCAACCACCAGCGGAGGCTCTTGCGAACGGAAGGGGACAAGGACATTGGTAAGTCCAGAGCCTGAACTTTTTTGTTCCAGGCTGACAGTATGGCCCTTTGCAAGTTCCTTGAATGGAATTGACCGTAGGGTACTGCTTCGAATGATGCCACCATTTTTCCCAGCAGCCTCATGCACAGGCGTATGGATGGCTGTCTTTTTGAACCCACTAAGTGGATCAAATCTCTCAAAGACGACCCCTTTTCTTGAGGCAAGAAAATTTTTCTCTGGTCTGAATCCAGCCTTAGCCCCAAGTATTCCAGACTTTTGACTGGTTTTAGGGCTGACTTGTCTCGGTTGATAATCCAACCGTGATATTCCAGAAACTTGATTGTCTCGTGAACAACCACTTCTAGTTTTTCCACTGAGTGGTCTATCAGCAACAAGTCGTCTAGATATGCCATTATCGTTACACCTCGTGTCCTTAGATTGGCCAATAATGGGGCCAGAATTTTTGTGAACACTCTTGGTGCTGTGGCCAGACCGAAGGGTAAGGCTCTGAACTGAAAATGGCGCCCTTCTACCGCAAAACGTAGAAATTTTTGGTGGGCTGGAAAGATGGGAATGTGCAAATAAGCATCTTTGATGTCGATCGAGGCTAACCATTCCTCCCCTTGTAGGGCAGTGGCTACCGATCGGATCGACTCCATCCGGAAAGTCCTGATATGTAGGAATTTGTTTAGCCCTTTTAGATTTAATATGGGCCTCACGTCCCCGTTTGGCTTCGGAACTGTAAAGAGGTTTGAGTAAAACCCGAACCCCCATTCTTCCAGGGGAACCTCTATAATTACTGCTTGGAGCAATAATTGTTCCAGTGCCAACAGGAGGGATCCTCTCTTCTGGGGATCCCTTGGCACGTTTGACCTTATAAAGCGGGAAGGAGGGGAGTTTTTTAACTCCAATTTGTATCCCAGATTTACTGCGGAGAGCACCCATCTGTCTCGGATCGTGTCCCGCCAGGTCTCTGTGAACAACTGAAGTCTTCCCCCCACCCGATTGAGTGGGGGCAACCCTTCATGCATTTGACTTTGGGGGAGGTTTTGTACCTCTCCTGCTCCAGGGCTTCTTGTTACCCTGCAACTGTCCCTGATTTTTACCTCCGGGATTTGACCGAGGAGGCCGTCGGAACTGTTTCACAGCCGATGTCCTAGGGACTGGAGAAGCCGGCCTCTTAAAAGAGGGACCTCTAACTCTATTTTTAACCGGCAAAAGTGTACTTTTACCGCTGGAAATTCTCTGGATATATTTGTCCAGGTCTTCCCCGAATAAGCGCTCACCATGAAATGGGAAGCTGACCAGCAATTTTTTACAGGGAGCTTCAGCAGACCAGTTTTTGAGCCATAGAAGCCTGCGCATATGTACTACAGACAGCGTAAGGCGGGAGGCCTGATGGATTGAATCCTTTATGGCGTCCACCGCAAAGCATAAGGCTCTAGGTAGATCAGCTAGGGCAAGAGCCTGCTGATCTGGCAAGTCCCTTAAGACCTGTTTCAACTGATCCTTCACTGCTTGGCAGACCCCAATAGCTGCCACTGCTGGTTGTGTCACCAATCCTGCTGTAGAAAAAGCAGATTTTAATAAGGACTCCAATTTTTTATCTATTGGGTCCTTGAACATTTGGACATTATCCACCGGACATGTCAGTGATTTATTCACACAAGAGATGGCTGTGTCCACTGTAGGGACCTTCCATTTTCTGATGAACTTATCCTCCATGGGATAGACCACCGGAAATCTCTTAGGGGGAGTAAATATTTTGTCAGGATGCTCCCAATCCTGGTAAATGAGCCCTTCCAGTAAAGGATGGATCGGAAAGGAACAAACAGTCTGGGGAGCTTTTAGCGACCCCAACGAGGAGACAGAAGTGGATGATGGCTCCGCAAGTGGCATTTTAAATGCTGATCGGACCATATTAGTCAGGGACTGAACCCATAACCTTTCAGCATGTGATGCTGAGAATGGCTCTTCCACTGTTGATTCCTCTACAACCGAATCGACCTCATCCTGATCCCCTTCAGGTAGGTCGATCCCTGTATGGGACTGTTGCTCTGTTAACAGGCACTCTGAGGGAGGAGACGGAGATCGGGCGCTTTTCTCCTGTGACAGGGAAGCCGAGATCAATGCTGACAATCTCTCTTCCAGCCCTCCCAGAGCTGAGGAAAAAACCTCCTCTGTTACATACACAGGAGCAGGTGAACTGAGGACAGCCACAGTACCAGGTACTCCTGAGGGTGCTCTACGGTCACTAACCTCTGATTCTTCAGGGGAGACTGGTGCAGCCAAAGCATGCCCAAGATCCTCAGAGCCCGATGGAGACCCCCTATTCCTCCTGGAATTTCTAGTCCCGGAGTTTTTAGACGGCATATTCCTAAGCCACAAAGCTGAGGTATTCCAGCCGAAATACACCAGTTACTGATAATAGTCTAGCATAAATGCTGCTATAAGAAACAGTTGGTGTCTACTAATGTGCCTTTCTAGGGGATGCCTGTATCAACCGCTTGCTGTATGCCTTTAAATGTTGCCAGCTCTGTCTCTGTACTTCATAGCCAGCTCACTACAATATTGTGGTTTTTTTAAACTGCTGGGACGCCCGCACATGCGCAGAAGCGCTGCGGCGCGCACAGAGCGTCATCCCCCAGGCTCCGCCCCCTTTCCCGGCTCACCTCTATATATAGAGGCGCGCGCACGCGCGCGGCCACGTGCGCCTTCGGCGCTAATTTCAAAAAATGGTAACAAGGGACAGGAGCCAGGGCCCCTCTTTGCCGCAGGCCGGGGGATGGACGAGCACTGCAACATGGCAGAGGAAGCAGTTTCCTATAAGAGAACTCACCATCTGCCTGGACTTTGCTCTGCTGAGAAGAAGCTAGTCCACATGACAAGAAAACATTCCACAGCGGCCTCTAGTGGACAAACACAGGTACCGCAGTCTAATATATTAAATATATATATAAAAAAAATTTTTTTTTTCTTGACCACCATTAAAAATTATTACATTTTTTTTTTGTAGTTACAGGCATGCACAGAATTTTGCGGGAATACCATTAGGTAACAGACAGAAAGACAAATTAGGCTTGGGGGTCCCCCAATAGAACCAAGTTCCTGGGAGCCCCACTTACCTGTTCCCCGCCGCAGGACTTTGTTTGGTCCACAAAAGCCCAAACTTCACCTATCACGGCAGGCATTGTAATCAAACCTTCAGGGATCGGGTTCCCAAGGATTCCACTCCCCTGGACCTGTATAGCACCCTGCACAGAAAACATCTTGGTCGTGGGTATGACCAGAGCTCTGGATCCCAGGGTCCAGCTCTCCTAAGAGAAGCATTACAGGCAAAACCTTGCTCTTCTCTGCAAGGCCCGGGTACCGACCGTTTAGCTATGAAGCTTTTTTGGTCGGATCCGGAATAGCTTACTGAGGCCCAAAAGAACCTGTACGCAAGCTCAGTGAAAAACACATGTTTCTTCTTGGCCAACACCTTAGACACTGGCAAAAAACTGAGGTGCTCCCGGATGGGAGGGGCTTATATAGGGGAGGGTACTTCCGGTTTTGGAAGTTGCCAGTGCCAGCACCTGACGGTATCTATATAACCCATTAGTAATGACTATGTCGCTCTGTGTCCAGTGATGTACGAGAAAGAAAAGAGGATTCCGAGATAGGAGTGGGACCATGTAAGTTCAGGAAGTCTTTGATCAGTTGTTTCCTCCTAATGTCATTGGTACTCGTAGTCATTTTGGGGTAGATTATATAGTTGTGAATAATACAAGATAAACTGATTTGCTATGTCAGGTGTCGATGTTAGTTTATGACCCGCAGAATCTGTCAGCGAATGTACCGTTGTAGAAGCTTTCCTGACCTGTAGCGCTCTAGCAAGTAACTTACTTGCTTTGTTACCGTATTCGTAGAAAGTCTTTCGAGAGAGAATATATCTGTGTCTCACTTGTTTGCCCAATAAATCTAGCATCTCATTTCTGTATTGAATCAGAGAGTTCAAGGTGTCTATGGCTTGAGTTTGTTTATGTACTCTTTCAAGTTGACGGATCTTGCAAGCTAGGCCATTAAAGTGTTTCTGTCTTTCTTTTTTTCTTTTAACCGCCGCTGCAATAAGAACACCACGTATCACACATTTGTGTGCTTCCCAATTAATAAGCGGGGAAGTATCAATGGGATTGTTTTCCATAAAATATTGTTTGATGTGAAGTTCAACTTCTGCAGAAATGGATGGGTCCGTGAGCAGAGACGGGTCTAATCTCCATGACTGTGAACGGGTAGGCACATCAGGGAATGATATAGTTGTAGAGACAGGGTGATGATCTGAGAGGAACATGGACTCTATAGAGGTATGTTGTAGAATGGGAAGATCATTCTGTGAAATGAAAAAATAGTCAATTCTTGAATATTTATTATGTGGGGCAGAGAAAAAGGTGAAGTCTTTAACGTTAGGGTTCAACGTACGCCATGTGTCATGTAATAACAGTATTTGGAGCTGAGCCTTAATAGTTCGGAGAGCCGCATATGGAAGGATAGACTTACCATTAGAGGTATCAAGAAGCGGATTTAGAGGGACGTTAAAGTCACCCCCCAAAATAAGAGTACCCTCCTGAAACGTTGCTAGGGTCTTCACAATATTACGGAAGAAGGTAACTTGTCCCGAATTTGGGGCATATACATTCGCTAGGGTAAATGTTTTACCCATGTAGGTGCCTTTTAAGAAAATAAATCTACCTTCGTCATCTGTGAGAGTGTCAATGAGGTGGAAAGGACATTGCTTAGCTAATAAAATAGAAACCCCCTTAGATTTGGAGAGCGGGTTAGTAGAATGGTGAGCAGTCGGAAAGTAGTAATTGTGTAATTTCGGCGTTGCATCTGTACGGAAATGTGTTTCCTGTAAAAACAATATATCTATCTTATGTCTATGCATATAAAGAAGTAATTGGGAACGTTTCTCCGGTACATTAAGTCCCTTTGCATTTAGAGAAAGGAGCTTAAGGTGGTGTGTGCCAGTCTTTGGTGGTGTAGAGGACATTATTGCTACAGTAGAATGGGTCTTTTAAAACTGAGAAGGGTCTTGAATCCTTGATATATATGTCAGAACGATGAAGCAGATACTGGTAAACAGGGGAAGAAAGGGTGTACAGGAAAGTAGAGAGGAAATGATAAATATATAAGGGGCAAAGGTGAGAGTGTATAAAAACGGGTTAAGGGAAAGAAAGGGGGAATCCGGAGACAATAGAGAACCCGCTCACCTGTCCAAATAGGGAGGTGAGCAAAAACCGGACGGTATTCAGTGGCAACTGAAAAAATTTGTCACTTAGTGATATATGATATATACCACAGCCACTGTGAGGGATGAGACCTTGCCAGAAAAGAAGATGTAATGTACAAAAACCATCAGACAAGTGGCCTGAAAATGGCATATTAGGAAACATGAGGGGAAAAAGGGCATATAATATGAACTCATGGGGTACCAGGCTTGTGTAAGAATCTGCATATGAATTGAGAAAGTAAGAACGGAAAACAATTATATGACCCATGCCATTTGAAAATCCCTTAAAGCAATACAAGTTGATAAAAGGAAACAATAAAATAATAACTGAATAATGAAAAACCCATTAAGGACAATTCAGTAACAACTGCACCATGAGAAAAGTCAGTATACAAACAAAAGAGCACAATAAAACCTGTAATCATCAACAATACTTTAAGGGAATGAGAGTCGAAGGTGTGTCAAGAGAACGAACAATCATGCAAATAAATATCAATAGTATAATTAGCGAAGATTAGTCCCAAGAAAATGAGCTACAGACAGGGGAACATAAGGAGAGTGCGCTAGTATCTTGTCAGAATATCGCATTCCAAAAGTATAGGGTATAATAGCAAAATTGGTACAACCATCAAATTTAAGTGTAAGGGAAATGGGAGTCTATATCATATATGTGATGGATTAGTAGCCACTAATGTATCAGGCTGGAGACAAGAACGTCAATGACCTTCTCGTGTCACTAGATGGCACTGCAGGACCACAGTTCAGTCACACTATGTTAAATTCAAAAAACTGTCATCAGCAAAAGTGTAGAGACAGATAAGCGTGAAATATAATATAAGTTCAAAACAACACATCTGCAACATCTCATTCCAGGAATCTGTATGACACAAAAAACAAAACATATAGGAACAAATAATAAAACACATATAGCAGCGTTAATATATTTAAAAAATTGTTTTTTTTTTGTTTTTTTTTAAATAAAACATATCACTGCAAGCCAGAGAGGTCTCCCTACAACTACAGATACAGTGCAGTCCAACAGAACTCCGGCGTGTAATCCAAAGATCAGAAGTACAACTCGTGAGATAGTTACACCAAAAGTCAATAATGTCACTGATCCCCAATTCTGGGGATGATGAGAGTAAAATAGTCTATGCAGAAGTAATTGTAAACGTCACTGTATAGTCTCAGTAATCCTGAAGTCCCGATGCAGATGTGTCAATGCGGCAAATACTTACCAATGCAGGTATATTGTTTACGATTCCCGGGTTCAGTTTGAGAAGCATACAGAGGAGTTGAGTCACAAAGAACACTTGGCGGTATACATATCCTCACGATACAGTATGCAAAGAGCGTGTAGAAGAACGAGCTGGGTCGCTCAGAACCTCTGATACATCAATCCGGGATAGCAAGGAGCGATGTAAAGCGGTGCACGTAATGTAGAACATAACAGGTATAAAGAAAAAAGTACAAACAGTTTCAAACTTATCCAACCGTAAAAAGCATATAGCATAGGGGCATCTCAACGGTCCCGACGAGCTCTACGAGGCAAAGGCGCTACAGTAGTACTACGAGGTTGATGTTGGGACATCATAGTAGAAATCAATCGAGAAGATGAAGCAGAGCGTCTCCTGCGAAAACGCGTATTTAGAGCTTCCATAGGTTCCTCTCTATCCCTCCGACGGACCGATCCGGCAATAGAAAAATCCGCATACCAGTTCGGTACTGCAACCAACGGAATATCCAAAGTGTGGCAGAAGTCCTCCATTTCCTCGGGTACTCTTAATAAAGCGGTACGTCCCAAATGAGTCGCCGTTAGGCCGAAGGGAAATTTCCAACGATATTGGATGTTCTTGCTCTTTAGGACTTCTAACAAAGGACGGAGGTCCCTGCGATGTTTTAATGTGATGGCCGACAAATCCTGATATATATAAATGGCGCAGCCATCATGATCCAGATCCAACTTGTTCCGAGCTTTTCTGAGAATGTCCTCTTTAAGTTTAAAATCAGTCAAGCAACATATTATATCACGAGGTGGATCTGAATCTTTACCTCTGGGTCTTAGAGCTCTATGTATACGTTCCATGTCTATAGGTGTTTGGCGGGGTTTGTCAAGAATCTGATTAAATATGGCCGTCACTGTGGGGACAATCTGTTCTGAGGTGACACTTTCGGGAAGACCACGTACCCGTAGGTTATGGCGTCTTCCTCGGTTATCTAATTCTTCCACATGTCGCTGTAAATCGCGGAGTTGCATGGTATGTTTATCAGTCGTGTGGCGAACCGTCGTTATCTCCGTCTGTTGTTGTACAGCCGCCTCTTCTACCTCACGAACTCTCCCCGCAATGGCCTGTAATTCATGGCGCAGATCAGTGATGGCTGCAGATAACGTATCTTTAATATCTGCCGCCACTGTTCTGAGGTCATTAAGACTCGGTTGTTGATGATCCGGTGAGGTGATTGCCATTTGAGGAGGAGGTGTTGTAGTCGGAGATAAGACGATGTCGTCATGTCCCTGAGAGGATGCTGAGGAGAGCGCCGCCATATTATCTCTGTGAGTCCGGAACATACCCGGAATAGTTGCATTGACGTGACCTCCCGGTTCTCTCGGAGAACGAGATCTGGATCCAGAGGTACCACGGGATGAAGTTCCCATGTCAATGTACGAACGAACAACTGTAGTCCCCAATAAAAGTTGAAATAGGCCGATGTCTGATGGAGCAGAGGAATTAAGCAGCCATCTTCTCCTCAGGCAAGCCACGCCCTCCATCTTCACACTTATTATTTTTCTTGTCAATCTAAGGCCACCCCCTTGTTCCTGCTTCTTTGTCTTTAAGTGTTGGCAGATTTTTCCTTGTTCTCTTGCTCTCTCTTTTGCTTTAAATTGCTTCTGTTTCTCTCCACCTTTTGTTTTAAATAATATATCCTATATTATTTGAAAGCAAAAGCCATGAAAGTGAGTTCTAGCTCTGCCCTTCCTCTCGCTATCAGCAAAGTGGCATCAGGTCCTGTAACTTTCAGGCGCCTATAGAAGCCAAAAGTCACAAGAATCCAGGACAGACATGAACAGTTGAGTTTGTCTGTCATCCATGCTGTCTGCTACCATATTGCCAAGGACCTATTTTGTCTAGAGCAATATGGAGGCCAACAGCACTGTTGATGAAAAAACATCAACAGCACATGTTCGCACAAGCAGCTTACACTGCCTACATAGAGATGGCACTGGTATTGTCTCAGTTATGCACTGATGCGCGCACACACTCGCACTATCCCACCGACCACCTCTGCACCCAGACACTTCACCTAAATACAAAACCCTCCTATCAGAGGCGTAACTAGAAACTTCAGGGCCCCGGTGCAAGAAATCATGAAGGCCCCCCCCCCCCCCCAAAAGCATGATTTTGATACTTTTTTTTTTTTTACACTGTACAACAAAGTAAAACATTTATTGATCATTGGAGGAGAGCACACAGAGTTACCAGCCTAACTAGAGTACTGACCATGCTGTGCGCTCCTGCCTAGTGTGGCAAGTTTTTAATAGGAAAGCAGAGGGACTGGCCATATCACCAGGAATTTCACATAAATGAAGCAATACATTGGTTGCTGATCCTATGAAGCAATGATAGGATCAATTAAATCTGACCTGGGGAATGGGATCAGTAACAGTGCTGGTGGGGAGGAGGGATGGGATCAGTGGAATTGCTGGTGTTGAGGTGGGTGGCAGCGGTTGTACTTGAGGGGGGGGTGGTTGCGGTGGCAGTGCCATCCTCTCCCACCACCACCTGTGCCCCTTACTGATCCCATCCCCCACCACTGATCTCATCCCTATCCCCCCCCCCATCACCTCTGTTGTAGAAGTAATGGGGGGGGATAGGGATGAGATTAGTGGTGGGGGGATGGGATCAGTAAGAGGCACAGGTGGTGGTGGGAGAGGATGGCACCACCACTGCCACCACCCTCAAGTACCACCGCTACCACCCCCCTTTAAGTACCACTGCTGCCACCCCCCTCAAGTATCACCGCTACCACCCCCCTCAACAGAGGCGGCTTTAGGCTTTCTGAGGCCTTAGGCATATCTTAGACATGAGGCCCCATTCACTCCCATAATGGGGACAATAATTCAAGCGATAGAAATTAACTGTATAAATTGCATATATTAGGAGCCTTAAATTCTATGACGGACAGGAACAGCAGGTAGTACCTCACCCTGGGGCTAAAGGTGCCCAGGGTGGAACAGGAACCACACACGCACCCCCGGAAGTAGGACCCCTGGAGATACAAGAGCAACCCTGCCCTCAGGCTTAAGGTGCCCGGGGCAGGCCGGAACAAGAACCCCGAACAGGCGGCGTCTGCTCCTTTTATATCCTCTTACAGCATGCACAGCAGGTAAACGCCACCCCACTGCACGGTTGCCGAGAGGGGACACACAAGGAACAGCATTGTTTCAGTGGTTCAACCCTGGCCTACCATGGCAGTGCCACCTGTAGGCCACAGGGAACTGTACACTGATACTCCTCCTGTGGATAAAATGGTTGCAAGACCCCTGACAAATTAGGGTGTTTGAGGAAATTACCACTCAAACACTTCCCCTAAATTTAGCACCCCGCTACATCAGAGTGCACAGCATTCCACTTTACATCAGGGACCACAGAGTTTCAGCTTGCATTTAAAATGGGAACTGTAATGTGAGGGGACTCACTTTCCACAGAGTGAATGCACTAAGGTGGGGGGGGGTTACTGATATAAGGGGGAACCTTTATATCAGTGCCCTCCTTAACTTACTGTATTCACTCCCCCCTTACATCAGTGCCCCCCTCAGACTGGCCTTGCGGACATGATATAAGAGTGTTACAGATGGCTGGAACCTCCATGGCTTTACCCCAGTGTGTGCCGGCCTGCTCACCCCACCATCCTGGGGACACCCAGGGCCATATTTAATATTCATTGGACCCTGGGCAAACATTTTCCTGGGCTCCCACAGCAATATCGCTCTCCACCCCAATATCCCAAAAAACAAACAAGGACATAGACTTATCTAAAAAAAAAAAAAAAAAAAAAAATACTTTAATAATGTATACATAAAGATCTGGTTCACACTCACTGATTGCTCCAAGCTCACTGATTGGTTGCTAGAGGTTACTGCACAATATTACCACTCAATGATTGGTGCTAGAGGTTACTGCACATCTCTACCTCTCACCAATTGGTTGCTAGAGGTTACTGTACATCATTACTGCCTACCCATTGGTTGCTGGAGGTTACTGAACATCATTACCACTCATTGATTGGTTCCTAGAGGTTACTGCACATTGATTGGTTGCTAGAGGTTACTGCACATTATTACCTCCCACTGGGTAGCAGGGCAGTATTGTGGTCTGTGATGCAACTGTTGGGGTACAGTTGGTTGGATGACAGGATGCAGTTTGGGATGATGGTGGCAGCATTGTGGTGAGAGGCTGAGATCATATCTCTCCCATAATGATAGGAGGTAGGGTGATAGAATGCCAGAGGTGGGGTACAGGAGGGATGAGGATGATAATGACAGGAGGCAGGGTACAGGGGGATGATGACAGGTAATGGGGTGGTAGGATGCCAGAGGTGGGGTACAGGGGAATGATGACAGGTAATGGGGTGGTAGGATGCCAGAGGTGGGGTACAGGGGGATGATGATGACAGGGGGTTGGGTGGTAGAATGCCAGAGGTGGGTTATAAGGAAATGATGACAGGGGGTGGGGTGGTAGGATGCCAGAGGTGGGGTTCAGGGGCATGATGATGACAGGAAGTGGGGTGGTAGGATGCCAAAGGTGGGGTAAAGAGGGATGATGGGGATGTTGATGACAATGGGTGGGGTAGTAGAATGTCAGGAAGCTGTTACAGGGGGGATGATGATGATGGGGGTAGGATGGTTGGATGCTAGAGGTGGGGTACAGGGGGGTGATGGGAATGTTGATGACAGGGGGAGGGTGGTAGGATGTGAGAGGTGGGGTATGGGGATGATGATGATAGTGGGTGGGGTGGTAGGAAGCTGGCAGTGGGGTACAGGGGGGGTGAAGATGACAGGGGGTGGGGTGGTAGGACACCAGGGGTGATGAGGATGCAGATAATGATGACAGGATGTAGGTTGGTAGGAAGCTGTCAGTGGGGTAAAGGGGGATGAAGTAAAAGATGATGATAACAGGGGGTGGTGGATGCTAAAGGTTTAGTACAGGGGGATGATAGGGATGATGATGACAGGAGGCAGAGTTGTAGGATGTCAGAGGTGGGGTATGCGGGGGATGAAGATGACAGGGGGTGGGTGGAAGGAGCTGGCAGAGAGGTCCAGGAGGATGAAGATGACAGGGGGTGGGCGGAAGAAGCTGGCAGAGCGGTGTGGGGGAATGAACATGACAGGGGGTGGGCGGAAGGAGCAGACAGATCGGCGCAGGGGGATGAAGATGACAGGGGGTGGGCGGAAGGAGCAGACAAATCGGTGCGGGGGGATGGAGATGACAGGGGGTGGGCGGAAGGAGCTGGCAGTGTGGTGCGAGGGGGATGAAGATGACGGGGTGGGCAGAAAGAGCTGGCAGAGCGGTTTGGGGGGATGAAGATAACAGGGGGTGGGCAGAAGGAGCTGGCAGAGCGGTTTGGGGGGATGAAGATGACAGGGGGTGGGCGGAAGGAGCTGGCAGAGCGGTTTGGGGGGATGAAGATGACAGGGAGTGGGCGGAAGGAGCTGGCAGAGAGGTTTGGGGGGGATGAAGATGACAGGTGGTGGGCGGAAGGAGCTGGCAAAGCGGTTTGGGGGGGGATGAAGATGACGGGGTGGGCGGAAGGAGCTGGCAGAGCAGTTCGGGGGATGAAGATGACAGGGGGTGGGCGGAAGGAGCAGACAGAGCAGTGCGGGGAGGATGAAGATGACAGGGGGTGGGCGGAAGGAGCAGACAGAGCAGTGCGGTGGGGATGAAGATGACAGGGGGTGGGCGGAAGGAGCAGACAGAGCAGTGCGGGGGGGATGAAGATGACAGCGGGTGGGCGGAAGGAGCAGACAGAGCAGTGCGGGGGGGGATGAAGATGACAGGGGGTGGGCGGAAGGAGCAGACAGAGCAGTGCGGGGGGATGAAGATGACAGGGGGTGGGCGGAAGGAGCAGACAGAGCAGTGCGGTGGGGATGAAGATGACAGGGGGTGGGCGGAAGGAGCAGCCAGAGCAGTGCGGGGGGGATTAAGATGACAGGGGGTGGGCGGAAGGAGCAGACAGAGCAGTGCGGGGGGGATGAAGATGACAGGGGGTGGGCGGAAGGAGCAGACAGAGCAGTGCGGGGAGGATGAAGATGACAGGGGGTATTAGGATGCCAGGCACAGGGGATTATGATGAGGATAGAGAAGATGACAGGAGGTAAGTTGGTATGAAGCTGACAGTGGGAAATGAGATGACAGGAACAGGGGGATGGGTGTCAGTAGGTGGCATCATTTGCCGGATCATAGCATACAGCACATCACTCAGGGCTGTGAGGTCACGTGAGGATGACACCAGTGATTATTGGGGTGCCCTCGGTCAGGACGAAGGTCACATCACGGGATGCTGGCAGCTTGTGTGTCATGCAGTACCTTGAGGCTGGGGAAGACTGTCTCCTCGATGACGCGCCAGCTCTGGTAAGTTCTCTATTACAGGCCGTCCATCCCAGAGAGTAGAGCAGAGAGCTGCTCAGCCGATGCATGGCAGGAGATTCGCAGAGCCCGGCAGAAGGGGAGGAGCCGGGGAGGGGAGTACATGGCGCCACCCACCGACCCTGGGATCTCGGGCAGTGCTCAGTCCGTCCGCCGCTGGCCGGGACACCTGTGACAATCAGGTGGCCGGCGGTCGGGCTCCTCTCACGGACGGGTGTCGGGTAGGGTGACCACGTGTCCCGGATTGCCCGGGACAGTCCCGCATTTTTCAGGTCTGCCCCGGGCACCTTCATTCCAGGACAATACAGTGTCCCGGAATGAAAATGACACAGTCACCCCCCCGGGCCAATCTGATGCCCCCAAAAAAGGCCACCACATCACCGCTTTACTCACTAACAGTACTTGTCCTGGCCGGGAATGCCTGGAGGAGCACAATCCCGCCCCCTGCTTGTGATTGGAGAAATCATAAATCCCACCTCTTGTGTCCAATCACTGTGCTGTGATTTGTTACAGCACAAGCTGATTTTTGGGAAGGGAGGGTGTCCCTGAATGGTAGTTTGGAAATGTGGTCACCCTAGTGGCGGGCCCCTGGGACTTGGCGGAATTACAGGGCCCAGTCGCAACTGGGACTGTTGCGACCCTGAAAATTCCGCCACTGCCTCCTATACTTTTCAGCCAAGGAAGCTGCCATCTTAACCTCTGTTTGATCTGCAGTGCTACACATGTGATCAGTTATGACAACAGCCATTTGATGGCTTGACATTTCAGTTAACCACTTAAGCCCCGGACCATTTGGTAGCTAAAGGACCAGAGGTGATTTCAGAATTTTGCACTGCGCTGCTTTAACTGTAAATTGTGCGGACATGCAATGTTGTACCCAAACGAAATTTGCGTCCTTTTCTTCCCACAAATAGAGCTTTCTTTTAATGGTATTTGATTGCCTCTGCGATTTTTATTTTTTGCGATATAAATGGAAAAAGACCGAAAATTTTGAAAAAAAATGCTATTTTCTACTTTTTGTTATAAGAAAAATCGAATAAACTCAATTTTAGTCATACATTTAGGCCAAAATGTATTCAGCCACATGTCTTTAGTAAAAATAATGTCAATAAGCGTATATTTATTGGTTTGCGCAAAAGTTATAGCGTTTACAAACTAGGGTACATTTTCTGGAATTTACACAGCTTTTAATTTATGACTGCCTATCTCATTTCTTGAGGTGCTAAAATGGCAGGGCAGTACAAACCACCCCCAAATGACCCCATTTTGGAAAGTAGACATCCCAAGGAAGTTGCTGAGAGGCATGTTGAGCCCATTGAATATATTTTTTTTTTGTCTCAAGTGATTGAATAATGACTAAAAAAAAAAAAAAAAAATTACAAAAAGTTGTCACTAAATGATATATTGCTCACACATGCCATGGTTATATGTGGAATTGCACCCCAAAATCCATTTTGCTGCTTCTCCTGAGTACAGGGATACCACATGTGTGGGACTTTTTGGGAGCCTAGCCGCGTACGGGCCCCCGGAAACCAAGCACCGCCTTCAGGATTTCTAAGGGCGCAAATTTTTGATTTCACTCCTCACTACCTATCACAGTTTTGAAGGCCATAAAATGCCCAAATAGCACAAAACCCCCCCCAAATGACCCCATTTTAGAAAGTAGCTGGCTGAAAAGAATGATACCAAGATGATACCTAAACCCGCAGGCATCATTCTGGTATAAACATTCAAAGTCCAGCAACATACCAGTACGTTGCTGGTCCTTGTTGGACATGTATTGTAATCTTTTTTTTTCATGCAGCCAGTTGGCTGAACGAAAAAAGAGATTGATCGGTGGGTATGCCCACCATTAGAATACCGCCCTTCATCCACCCACTTCTAATGATGGGCATACATGCACCATTTATATATGCCGAAGCATGGGGGCATCCTCCCGCAAAAAAGTTATGCCGCACACACATGGTCGGACTTTTCCACGGGCAAGCCTCAGTCGGAATTTCGACCGTATGTACGCGGCATTAGGAGCAAAATCGCTCCTCCGCTCCTCCGCCCCTGATGCCTCAATGCTTCGGCATATATGCTTTTTTTTTTTTAACTGTGGTGGTGAAATCACCTCCTACAGCACTGGAGTCGCAGGGATCAGGCCTGTCTCTGCGAACGCTGCAGTTATGTGTGTTGTGTAAGTGACAGTGATCGATCGATACTGCAATTGGGTGGCCTGGGCTGGATGGAGGGGCAAAACGCAGGTGCTAGCAGGTATCTGGGCTGATCCCGCTAACACTGCGTTTTTGGGAACCCTAAACTGCTGGGGACGCTAGTATAGATCTGATCAGATCAGATATTGATCTGTTCAGATACTATACCACTAAGGGGGGTGTATGCTTCACGCGTGGGTGTTGGCGTTACTGGCACTAACCTGACGCTGCCTGGGGTGTGACGCAGACCCTCTCTGACGCTAAAACCTAATTGATATCACCTGCCGGGCGATCAGGGGGTTAAACCATTATTGGGTTATATATACGGCGGGTGCCCTGACACTATAAAAAGCAAACTAACTAACCAGCGTCACCCGTAACACTTATATGGTGATCTCTGGTGAAAGGGTTAACTAGGGGCAATTAGGGGGTTAAACCTTTATTAGATAATATATGGGGGTACTATATATGGGGGCTATATGGCTATAAAAACCTGCGGCGAACCTAAAAAAAATTACTGGCTACCGCTCTGCATCACCGACACTAAGACAGCGATCAGAAAAACGATCGCTTAGCGACAGTGGTGATAGGGGGTGAAAGGGTTACCTGGGGGGCGATCAAGGGGGTTAAACCTTTATTCATTTATGGGGGTACCTGACGCTATAAAAACCTGCGGCGAACCTAAAAAAAATTACTGGCTACGGAACTGCATCACCGACGCCAAGACAGCGATCAGAAAAATGATCGCTTAGCGACAGTGGTGATAGGGGGTGAAAGGGTTACCTGGGGGGGCGATCAAGGGGGTTAAACCTTTATTAGATAATTTATGGGGGTACCTGACGCTATAAAAACCTGCGGCGATCCTAAAAAAAATTACTGGCTACCGATCTGCATCACCGACGCTAAGGCAGCGATCAGAAAAATGATCGCTTAGCGACGGCGGTGCTAGGGGGTGAAAGGGTTATCTGGGGGGTGATCAGGGGGTTAAACCTTTATTAGGGGGGTTAGGGGGCTACACTGGACCTAAAACTAAATGTAGTGACACTTTTACAGTCACAAATGTCACTGATTGCAGTGACCATTTATTTACTGATCACTGCAATCAGTGACACTGTGACTGGGGGCTGGGGGGTGATCTGGGGGGGGGGGCGATTTGTGTGCCTATGTGTCCTGGTGTCAGTGTAGTTTTAGTGTACTGACCTGTGTGTCTTCTCTTGTACGGCGCTCGGTATATGTGAGCGCCGCATGAGAGATGACATCACTTCCTCCTGCTTCCTCTGCCTGTGTTTACATTACACAGCAGAGGAAGCATTTCCATTCGCCGGGAGCGATCGCGGGGGGGGGGGTGGCCGGAATCGAACAGCCGTCCCCTCATGTCGGATCGCTCCCCAACGAATACCGACCGCTCACTGTATAGGAGGGGGGACCGATCGGACCCCCCAACTGTACAAAGGCAATCACGTACACTGTATATAGCGCGGTGTGCCTTGACCTGCAAGTGAGCCAAAGGCCTCGTACACACGACCGATTTTCTCGTCGTAAAAAACACGTCGTTTTTTTCGACGAGATTCTTGTTAAGCTTGTCGATTTTCTCGTCAAGCTTTCTATGCGTACACACTGTCATTTTCCAATTTCCTCGTGGTTCTCTGCGCTCACGTCCAGCACGTACGACGGCACTATAAAGGGGAAGATCTTTTTTCTTGGCGCCACCCCTTGGGCTGCTTTTGCTGATCTCGTGTTACCGCGTGTGAAGTAAAAGTTTGGGAAGAGACGATTCGCGCTTTTCAGTCTTCGTGCTTTCAGTTCGTTTTAGCGTGACGAATGTGCTATTTCCATTACGAAGGCTTGTTTTACCAGAAGATGCGCTCCCGTCTCATACTTGATTCTGAGCATGCGCGCTTTTTGAAGAGTTGTAAAAGCATACACACGAACCATTTTCTCGTCACAAAACAGGCCGACGAGAAACACGACGAGGAAATCTGGAATCCTGACGAGAAAATAGAGAGCAGGTTCTCTATTTTCTCGTCGAGATTCTCGTCAAGTTTCTCGTCGTAAAACCATACACACGAACGTTTTTCTAGACAAAAAAACTCTCGCGGCACTTTTCTTGACTGTTTTGGACGAGAAAATCGGTCGTGTGTACGAGGCCATAGGCAGGAAAAGGGTCCGTGTGCTACATGTACATTTATACCATTTTTAAAGGAATTCAGTAATAATCATTTATCAATGGGGCACGCTTTTGCTAGGTCAAAAAAAAAATATGTACAGCAACGTGAGCCTTCAGATATGCAACCAGTTAATCCATACAATCCATGTATGCTCTATTTTTATATATTGTATGTTTTTAATGTGCAAATGTCAGATCCACTTTAAAGAGAATTAAGATTTTGTTAGTCTTTTGCTGCTATGATTAATTGCAGCTGTTAAAAATGTGTATCATGGTTCTTCTGGCCTTTTCTTTATAGTACTGAAGACTGTATTCAGTACAGAAGCCTCAGGCTGGGTTCACACTAGTGCGACACGACATCTGTCCTACTTTGGATCCGACTTTGCCCTGTGACATGAAGCCGACATATGTCCGACTTTCAATGAACGGGGATCCGACTTGGATCCCCGCCAATATCAGGCACTGTGTTTGGTATGAATCTTGAGGGGGAACTCCAGGCCAAATTTTAAATAAAAAAACCGGCGTGGGTTCCCCTCCAGAGGCATACCAGGCCCTTGGGTCTGGTCTGGATTTGAACGGGCGCCCCCACGCCGAAAAAAACGGCGTGGGGGTCCCCCAAAATCCAAACCAGACCCTTATCCGAGCACACAACCTGGCAGGCCGCAGGGGAAGAGGGGGGGACGAGAGAGCGCCCCCCTCCCTCCTGAACCGTACCAGGCCGCATGCCCTCAACATGGGGGGTTTGGTGCTCTGGGGCAGGGGGGCGACCTGCGGCCCCCCCACCCCAGAGCACCCTGCCCCCATGTTGATGAGGACAGGGCCTCTTCCCGACAACCCTGGCCGTTGGTTGTCGGGGTCTGCGGGCGGGGGGCTTATCGGAATCCGGGAGCCCCCTTCAATAAGCGGGCCCCCGGATCCCGGCCCCCGCGGTCGCCCCCCTGCCCCAGAGCACCAAACCCCCCCATGTTGAGGGCATGTGGCCTGGTACGGTTCAGGAGGGAAGGGGGGCCGCTCTCTCGTCCCCCCCTCTTCCCCTGCGGCCTGCCAGGTTGTGTGCTCGGATAAGGGTCTGGTTTGGATTTTGGGGGGACCCCCCACGCCGTTTTTTCGGCGTAGGGGTGCCGTTCAAATCCAGACCAGACCCAAGGGCCTGGTATGCCTCTGGAGGGGAACCCATGCCGGTTTTTTTATTTAAAATTTGGCCTGGAGTTCCCCCTCAAGAGCAGTACAGCACAAGTCGCATGCCAAAGTCGGACCATGCAAGACTGCGGTCCGACTTTGATCCGACTTCAATGATAGTCAATGGGCTGAAGTCGGATCAAAGTCGGACCAAAGTAGTACAGGGAGCATTCTCAAAGTCGGACCGACATGTGTCAGACCAGTTAAGACGGCTCCCATAGGGAAACATTGATTTTCACACGTCATGCGACATGAGCTCCCAATGTCGGAGCGTTTGTCGCCCCAGTGTGAACCAGGCCTCAGGCTCAAACAGCCTGGCTTTTGACCAGAACTGTGGGTGAGTTCCGCTGGAATTTCTTTGAGGGCATAAGTGACGACTATGCAGTTCAAAGAAAACCACAACCATATGCAGTGAAACCTGAAGAAACCTGACAAGATCTTTTTATTTTTGATTCATAACAAAAGGCTGATCAGTCTAAATATTCTTGATAAAACACTTTTTTTTTTGCTGAGCTATTTCTTAACAACAGACAATGAAAGTCCCTTTAGTTAAGAGGAACATATTAATACAGAAATTTGTGCAGAGGCCAATACTAGTCTGAGACATCCAATATAGCTCATGCAGAAAGAGGAAGTGGTAATAAGGCTAGTGTTAGTTTCAGGTATGTATTCATATAAAAATAGCTTTCTACTCTCACCTGAAGTAACACCAGATTTGGGTGCTGATCTGTCTGCAATTGTGTTGGTGTTGGCAACCTTCAAAATGTAAAATATTTCTCCTGCCATATGCTTAATTTTCATCTGGTGCTATTTGCATAATGTGAATAATTCCATATGCCACAGAAAGAAGCCGACCCAGTTCAGGGTCACAACGCACACCAACAATGCATGTGAGTCCTACAATGCATGTGTTCTCCCTACAATGCATGTGATTATTAACAGTAAATAGTAATGTAGCGGGGGTCTAAATTTAGGGGGTACACCTGGGTGGTAGTATGACCCAGGTGTGTATAAATCATAAGAGGATTTAGACCATTTTCAGTCGTGGAGGACTTTGGTGGTGTACTATTCTCCTTGGCCTGGGGGTGGCGGTGTTCCCACAGGTCGAGGTAGAATCACTACCGCAGTGCTGTCCTTTTTGTCCCGTTCCGGCGGTGGTACAGCGGGGGCGGAGAACCTGCTGTGGCGTCACAGGAGGAGATAAAGGAGAGAGACGCCCTCGCCACGAGGTCTTGTGCATCCGGCGCCCAGGCACCTCTCCGCACAGAAGGACTTGGTATTCCTGCAGAAACACACAGGCCCGAGGAAAACAATAGGTACTGGCCTTCACCTCACCCGCTGCAATGGGGAGGACATGGGCCTTAGCGCATCTCACTCTCACATACAAAATACCCCTAGAAAAGAGCTATCGGAAACCCGATTCACATGAGGAGAGAGTGAGGCCGCTACACGTGGGGGCTCGTAAGTCCGGGATGATGTGTGTTTTAACCATGGAACCGAGAACGGCTGTGTTTGAACTTTGCTGCCCAGAAGTGTTCCGAGTGGGTCGGCCATGTGATCGGCCAAAGTGCATCCCTGCTCAAAGTCGTGGACATGACCCTAAGACGGGAAAGGCCCATGCAGAAGAGCGAGAAGAGGGAGAAGTCCAGCTGTGTGACGTACTACATGTGGGGGCTTTTACTGCACTGTGCCATGAGGCACCCCATGACTGCGCAGTTCGTGGGCGGAGACTGATGGAAGCCCTTGAAAACGTGCAAGTTGTGGGAGGAGTCTGGCCATGTGGAAGGACACACGTGGAGACTCCGGCGCGAGGTCAGTGCATGATGGAGCAGCAGACAGTCGGGATGGCCTCAAGTTCCCCGTGGATTCCGGTTCCCTACCCCACAAAGATGACTACTTTTGCTTCTCCCCTTACAGACACGGGGATAAGACTTAGACCCCGAGGGCAGTTGGCTCTGTATTCCTGCAGAGACGCGGAGGCCCTTGTCGTGATCTGTCCCGGATGCTCGGGACTGGTGGTCCACCTGAAGCCATTTGGGCGCTGTGAGGCATGTAAAGAGTTCCTATTTGAGGTGGAGCCATCCACAGCAAGGCCCCGGGCCCTTCCCCTCAACTGCCTCACAGGTACCGCTACTCCGGAAGGGGAGATCCAGGCCTTTGCGGAGGTCCCCGTACGCACTGACCAGGGCGACGTGACTGCCCAACCAGAGACTGAGAAAGGAAAATCCGAGGATGCTGCTTCGGTCGCCACAGATTCCCTGCTCCCACCTCCGAAGAGGAAAGTCGGCCTGGTACAGGCGTCCTGTGGTCGTGGTCGACCACCCCGTCGCTTGCCGGGCCTGGATGGATCCGGTTGGAAGAGTCCTGGACATCCCTGTTCTTCAAAAGGCCAAGGTGAGCCAGGGGCTGGGACTGTGGTGGTGGTTGGAGGTGTCGGGAGTCCACAGTCGGTGGAGCCCGCTAGGGAGGGTAGTTCCACGTCTACTAGGGACTACCTACCCGCAGAGATGTATGACACCTCCGATCTAGAATCGCTGTCGGACTGTGGAGATGATGGTGAAATAGACTAACTTTTTCACCGCAAGGGCTGGGACAGAAGGTCGTTGCCTGTGTAACGTGCACCACAGGATCTGCCGATGTCCACAGGAGACAGTACGCCCCGGGCGGAAGCCCCAGAGCTTACGAAGAAGCCTAGTCCTCTGCCACCACCCGCAACATCACCCATTCAGGTAGCGGGGACACAGTGCGCATTACTGCGGGCACCAAGATTTAAACCACCGGAGGTAGTTAAAGTACCTCGGCACCCAGAGGCCATTGTTCCCCCAGGAGAAGGTGAGCGGGCCACAATGCCTCCTTTGGCTCGACTGCAGCGGCTCTTCTGTCAGAGGGTCGCCCGTGAGTATGGATGGGAATATCCTTACTTGCCTCGGGACTTACTTTTTGAGGTCGAAGTCCTGCGGCAGCGATGGTATGACGAGTTTGTTTGGGAGAAACTTAAAGTGCCTCATGCCCGGCGGTACTTGTCCTGTTCGGCACCCGTTTCGAAAAAATTCAGGGACTGCAGAGCAGAGTGGATGCTGGGGCGTCATATTCATGCAGACAAGGTGCTTATCTGCCGAAAGGATGGAGAGGACATTGACTATGCTGTGGAAACTTTTGATGAGCATCTGATGCCCCTGTTCTTGCCGCATCCGAAGTTTTATCTGTGAGGAGAGAAGAAAAAAAAAAAAAACTCTCCTGTATGTTCTTTCTGCTGTTGGACTTTCTGGAAGTGCCTTTGCCAGAATATCAGAACTGTGCCCTAGTTTTTTATTTGGGCTTTGCTACTTTTTTTTTAGAAATGGGAGCTGTTTTGTTTTGTTCTCTCTTTCTTCATACATCAGAGGCAAAGACTTTGGGATAGAATCAGAGTAGGGACACAGGTAGAAGAAGGAAGGTTGCCTGGAAGATTCCTCCAAGTGTCATTACCGCGGCACAGTCACCAGGTGGCAGTGTTGCGCAACGGCTGTTTGTTCTTTTTTACACTTGCACCACCTTACTCATTGGAGCGAATGGGTCTCTCGGCTGATGGACCCATTCATTCCAAATTAACACAAATGTGTTAGGATGTTGTGTTTTTGTTTCCCTTCTGCAGGAGATCCATCTGTCAAGGCTGCTGAGTATGGGGTGGTTCTTAGACAGGATGGGAGGGATTGTATATGTGTACATGGTCAGATGGTTTTATTGCAAAGTTACTATTTCATGTTCCCTTTCCCTTGAGCAGGTCTTGGCACAATTAGGATTCAAATTTTGAGGGATGGCCTCTGGGGTCAAGCTTATGTTACCACTCCTTGGGGTGAGGTACTACACTGGAGGCCTGGGGCCCAGTGACCCTGAGGTGGATGGGGCCCATGTCTGAGGTGAGGAGGCCGGAGAGGTTACTCGTCTGAAGAGCCCGGAGAAGCATCAAACCGGTGACAGAGGGGCCTCTGGTAACTCCCTTGGAGGGACATCTTCCCCCTGACAGGGGCCACAACACAGCGAAGGTACTCCAGTTCATGTTCTCCAGAGTCGCTGGTAGAGACTCAAAGGTTTCAAGTTTCTCTCTTTAGCCGATGGCTATAGCAACCGCTGGTGAAACCACAGTGGTTTAGTTTATTATCAGGACAGTGCCTCGACCTGCTCACCCCACCGTATTGAACTGTTTATGGGTCCCAACCAGTCGGCTGACAAAGAACTGTTTAATTGTGTGCTACAATAAAACAAGTGTTGGATCCTTATCGGTGTGTGGTACTCTGGTTAATGGGAGCGAAGGGAAGTGTCCGCACAGAAGGACTTGGTATTCCTGCAGAAACACACAGGGCCGAGGAAAACAATAGGTACTGGCCTTCACCTCACCCGCTGCAATGGGGAGGACATGGGCCATAGCGCATCTCACTCTCACATACAAGATACCCCTAGAAAAGAGCTATCGGAAACCCGATTCACATGAGGAGAGAGTGAGGCCTCTACAGTAACAGTAATGCATTCCCTAAAACATGCTATTTGTTCATAAGGCAAGAGATAAAATAAACACTGAGACTTGGATTACAAAAGAACTTCGAAATAGAGGTGAGTCGAGGGGCATTATGTGCCCTATGCCTTGTAGTCTCATAACATCTAAATAAAAAAGTGTTTGGTAAAAATATTGTACTTGACGTAATTGTAGCCGTATTAGTGCAAATGTGACAGAGAAAATTAAGTACTGTCCGTGATACTTTTTTTATTTGCACTAACATAGAATTTTTCAGGACAAGCTTTCGGGGTATGTCCCCTTCTTCAAGGTCCAAGCAGTACTCTTGATGAAGGGGACATACCCCGAAAGCTTGTCCTGAAAAATTCTATGTTAGTGCAAATAAAAAAAGTATCACGGACAGTACTTAATTTTCTCTGTAAAAATATTGCTAATTTCACAGCCTTAAAAAATATTTGTTCCTATCGAAGTAGAGAAACGTGTAATGTATCTTCATCTTATCAATTCTGAAAAGACAACTGGGAAATTTTGAGGTAACCTTGGACTTTCATGGTACGGTAAAGACTAATGCCGCGTACACACGACCGTTTTTAATATCATTAAAAAAAACAACGTTTTTCTCGACGTGATTCTTCTCCTTGCCTACACACGATCATGAAAATAAATGCTCAAGCAAAGCGCAGTGACATACAAAATGTATGACGGCACTATAAAGGGGAAGTTCCATTCGGATGGTGCCACCCTTTGGGCTGCTTTTGCTGATCCTTGTGTTAGTAAAGTTTGGTGAGAGACGATTCACGCTTTTCAGCCTTGTGCTCTTCAGTCCGTTACAGCGTGACGAATGTGCTATCTCCATTATGAACGCTAGTTTTACCAGAACGAGCGCTCCCGTCTCATGACTTGCTTCTGAGCATGCATGTTTTTTCACGTCGTTAACCACTTAACGACCGCTCACTGTACATATACGTAGGCACAATGGCACCGACAGGCACAATCACGTACAGTGTACGTGATTGCCTTTGTACAGTTGGGGGGTCCAATCGGACCCCCCTTCTGTACAGTGAGCGGTCGGAATTTGTCTGGGAGCGTTCTGAGGTGGGGGGGGCGGCCATTCGATTCCGGCCACCCCCCCGCGATCGCTCCCGGCGAATGAGAATGCCCCCTCTGCCTGTGTAATGTAAACACAGGCAGAGGAAGCAGGAGGAAGTGATGTCATCTCTTCTGCAGCGCTCACATATACCGAGCGCCGTACAAGAGAAGACATCAAGGTTAGTGCACAAACACTACACTAACACCAGCACACATAGGCACATAAATCGCCCCCCCCCCAGGCCCCCCAGATCACCCCCCAGCCCCCAGTCACAGTGTCACTGATTGCAGTGACCATTTATTTACTGATCACTGCAATCAGTGACATTTGTGACTGTAAAAGTGTCACTACAGTTTAGTTTTAGGTCCAGTGTAGCCCCCTAACCCCCCCTAATAAAGGTTTAACCCCCTGATCACCCCCCAGATAACCCTTTCACCCCCTAGCACCGGCGTCGCTAAGCGATCATTTTTCTGATCGCTGTCTTAGCGTCAGTGATGCAGATCGGTAGCCAGTCATTTTTTTTAGGTTCGCCACAGGTTTTTATAGCGTCAGGTACCCCCATAAATTATCTAATAAAGGTTTAACCCCCTTGATCGCCCCCCAGGTAACCCTTTCACCCCCTATCACCACTGTCGCTAAGCAATCATTTTTCTGATCGCTGTCTTAGCGTCGGTGATTCAGATCGGTAGCCAGTATTTTTTTTTTAGGTTCGCCGCAGGTTTTTATAGCGTCAGGTACCCCCATAAATTATCTAATAAAGGTTTAACCCCCTTGATCGCCCCCCAGGTAACCCTTTCACCCCCTATCACCACTGTCGCTAAGCGATCATTTTTCTGATCGCTGTCTTAGCGTCGGTGATTCAGATCAGTAGCCAGTAATTTTTTTTAGGTTCGCCGCAGGTTTTTATAGCGTCAGGTACCCCCATAAATTATCTAATAAAGGTTTAACCCCCTTGATCGCCCCCCAGGTAACCCTTTCACCCCCTATCACCACTGTCGCTAAGCGGTCGTTTTTCTGATCGCTGTCTTATTGTCGGTGATGCAGATCGGTAGCCAGTTATTTTTTTTAGGTTCGCCGCAGGTTTTTATAGCGTCAGGTACCCCAATATATTACATAATAAAGGTTTAACCCCCTTGATCGCCCCCCAGGTAACCCTTTCACCCCCTATCACCACTGTCGCTAACCGATCATTTTTCTGATCGCTGTCTTGGCGTCGGTGATGCAGTTCCGTAGCCAGTAATTTTTTTTAGGTTCGCCGCAGGTTTTTATAGCGTCAGGTACCCCCATAAATGAATAAAGGTTTAACCCCCTTGATCGCCCCCCAGGTAACCCTTTCACCCCCTATCACCACTGTCGCTAAGCGATCGTTTTTCTGATCGCTGTCTTAGTGTCGGTGATGCAGAGCGGTAGCCAGTAATTTTTTTTAGGTTCGCCGCAGGTTTTTATAGCGTCAGGTACCCCCATAAATTATCTAATAAAGGTTCAACCCCCTTGATCGCCCCCCAGGTAACCCTTTCACCCCCTATCACCACTGTCGCTAAGCGATAATTTTTCTGATCGCTGTCTTAGCGTCGGTGATGCAGATCGGTAGCCAGTAATTTTTTTTAGGTTCGCCGCAGGTTTTTATAGCGTCAGGTACCCCCATATATTATCTAATAAAGGTTTTAACCCCCTAATTGCCCCTAGTTAACCCTTTCACCAGTGATCATCATATAAGTGTTACGGGTGACGCTGGTTAGTTAGTTTGCTTTTTATAGTGTCAGGGCACCCGCTGTATATAACCCAAAAAAGGTTTAACCCCCTGATCGCCCGGTGGGTGATATCAATTAGGTTTTAGCGTCAGAGAGGGTCTGCGTCACACCCCAGGCAGCGTCAGGTTAGTGCCAGTAACGCTAACACCCACGCGTGAAGCATACACCCTCCTTAGTGGTATAGTATCTGAACAGATCAATATCTGATCTGATCAGATCTATACTAGCGTCCCCAGCAGTTTAGGGTTCCCAAAAACGCAGTGTTAGCGGGATCAGCCCAGATACCTGCTAGCACCTGCGTTTTGCCCCTCCGTCCAGCCCAGCCCACCCAAGTGCAGTATCGATCGATCACTGTCACTTGCAAAACACAACACACATAACTGCAGCGTTCGCAGAGACAGGCCTGATCCCTGCGACTCCAGTGCTGTAGGAGGTGATTTCACCACCACAGTTAAAAAAAAAAAGCAAATATGCCGAAGCATTGGGGCAGCAGGGGCGGAGGAGCGATTTTGCTCCTAATGCCGCGTACATACGGTCGAAATCCCGACGGAGGCTTGCCCGTGGAAAAGTCCGACCATGTGTGTGCGGCATAACTTTTTTGCAGATGGATACCGCCATGCTTCGGCATATATAAATGGTGCATGTATGCCCATCATTAGAAGTGGGTGGATGAAGGGCGGTATTCTAATGGTGGGCATACCCACCCGATCAATCTCTTTTTTCATTCAGCCAACTGGCTGCATGAAAAAAAAGATTACAATACATGTCCAACAAGGACCAGCAACGTACTGGTATGTTGCTGGACTTTGAATGGTTATACCAGATTGATGCCTGCGGGTTTAGGTATCATCTTGGTATCATTCTTTTCAGCCAGCGGCCGGCTTTCATGTAAAAGCAATCCTAGTGGCTAATTAGCCTCTGGACTGCTTTTACAAGCAGTGGGAGGGAATGTCCCCCCCCCGGATATAAAAAGCACCATTGGGAAATTGGGAAAGCATTTTATCACACCGATCTTGGTGTGGTCAGATGCTTTGAGGGCAGAGGAAAGAGTACGGGGATACCACATGTGTGAGACTTTTTGGGAGCCTAGCCGCGTACGGGACCCCAAAAACCAATCACCGCCTTCAGGCTTTCTAAGGGTGTAAATTTTTGATTTCACTTCTCACTGCCTATCACAGTTTCAGAGGCCATGGAATGCCCAGATGGCACAAAACCCCCCCAAATGACCCCATTTTGGAAAGTAGACACCCCAAGCTATTTGCTGAGAGGTATTGTGAGTATTTTGCAGATCTCACTTTTTGTCACAAAGTTTTGAAAATTGAAAATAAATAAATAAAATAAAATATTTTCTTTCTTCATTTTCAAAAACAAATGAGAGCTGTAAAATACTCACCATGCCTCTCAGCAAATAGCTTGGGGTGTCTACTTTCCAAAATGGGGTCATTTGGGTGGGTTTGTGCTATTTTGGCATTTTATGGCCTTCGAAACTGTGATAGGTAGTGAGGAGTCAAATCAAAAATTTGTGCCTAGAAATCCTGAAGGCGGTGCTTGGTTTTCGGGGTCCCGTACGCGGCTAGGCTCCCAAAAAGTCCCACACATGTGGTATCCCCGTACTCAGGAGAAGCAGCAAAATGTATTTTGGGGTGCAATTCCACATATAACCATGGCATGTGTGAGCAATATATCATTTAGTGACAACTTTTTGTAATTTTTTTTTTTTTGTCATTATTCAATCACTTGGGACAAAAAAAAAAATATTCCATGGGCTCAACAGGCCTCTCAGCAATTTCCTTGGGGTGTCTACTTTCTAAAATGGGGTCATTTGGTGGGGTTTTGTGCTATTTTGGCATTTTATGGCCTTCAAAACTGTGATAGGTAGTGAGGAGTGAAATCAAAAATTTGCGCCCTTAGAAATCCTGAAGGCGGTGCTTGGTTTCCGGGGTCCCGTACGTGGCTAGGCTCCTAAAAAGTCCCACACATGTGGTATCCCCGTACTCAGGAGAAGCAGCAGAATGTATTTTGGGGTGCAATTCCACATATAACCATGGCATGTGTGAGCAATATATCATTTAGTGACAACTTTTTGTAATTTTTTTTTTGTCATTATTCAATCACTTGGGACAAAAAAAAAAAATATTCAATGGGCTCAACATGCCTCTCAGCAATTTCCTTGGGGTGTCTACTTTCCAAAATGGGGTCATTTGAGGGGGTTTTGTACTGCCCTGCCATTTTAGCACCTCAAGAAATGAGATAGGCAGTCATAAATTTAAAGCTGTGTAAATTCCAGAAAATGTACCCTAGTTTGTAAACGCTATAACTTTTGCGCAAACCAATAAATATACGCTTATTGACATTTTTTTACTAAAGACATGTGGCTGAATACATTTTGGCCTAAATGTATGACTAAAATTGAGTTTATTCGATTTTTCTTATAACAAAAAGTAGAAAATATAATTTTTTTTCAAAATTTTCGGTCTTTTTCCGTTTACATCGCAAAAAATTAAAATCGCAGAGGCAATCAAATACCATTAAAAGAAAGCTCTATTTGTGGGAAGAAAAGGACGCAAATTTCGTTTCGGTACAACATTGCATGTCCGCACAATTTACAGTTAAAGCAGCGCAGTGCAAAATTCTGAAATCACCTTTGGTCCTTTAGCTACCACATGGTCCGGGGCTTAAGTGGTTAAAGCCTACACACGGTCGTTTTTCATGATGAGAAAAATGACGACGTGAAAAACGACGAGAAAAATTAGAGCATGTTCCAAATTTTGAATGCCCATTTTTCACTTCGTGAAAAATGCTCTGGAGCCCACACACGATCGTTTTTAATGACCAAATTAAAAAATGGCATTTTTCTCGTCATGAAAAACGGTCGTGTGTATGCGGCATTAAAGTCTTAAACTGTCTGTACTGGCTCTGATTGCTCAGTAAGCTTCAAGAAGCCCTTGAAAAACTCAAACATTCCTGTTTTACCTGGAACATGCTTATGAAAGATGAAACCTGCACAGACCCAGTGATGGATGTGCTGGAGGTTCTGAGATGCTGAGATGGTGAATTTATGGTGAGGAAATGTTTATTCTGGGTCTCTTTGTCTTTAAAGACCAACTTTATTTACAAAAATCTAACATCTCGGTAAAGGCCTGTACACACGATCCAACTTTATGACCATAATTGTCTGATTTACGAGTTGGTTTGTTTAATCCGACCGTGTGTACGCTCCATCAGACAATTATTGGCTGAATTAGCGACAACAAAAGTTGGCTCTTCATGCTCACCAATTGTTGGGCCATAAGTCTGTTATGTCAGTTTATCCGATCGTGTGTACACAAGTTGGTCCAACTAAAATCTGATGTATACAAACAAGCATGCTCAGAACTCCTAAACATCAGACAAAAATAGCAGAAGTTGCCCAAAAAGTGGCGGTAAAGAGCTGAAAAACCAAGTGGTTTGGTGAAAGTTGGCTGAAAAGGTTGTGCTGTGTGTATGCACAACAAGTTCACGGCCAACGCCCTTCGTAACAAAATCCACGGAAAAAAGTTAGTAGGCAGTTGGATCGTGTGTATGAGGCTTTAAACCAAAAGTTTAAAGAAGTTATAAAAGACATTAGACCAACGGTAACAGATCAGACCAACGGCTGCAAACAGAAGAAGACGCATCCCTCCCCTTGTCGCGGTCATTCATTATGTGGCTTTGTCCCTTCTACAAAAGGGGATAGTGGTGTTACTTCTGTAGTAATGTTGGTTTGAGCTTTAATGTCTGAACCATTGGTATACTATTATTTTGTATGTATGGTTATGAAAAAACATTTTATCATTATAAATAAAATTGGTTTATTATTGGTAATGTTGTATCGTCATGCCAATAATAAAGGGCCACAGCCATTTATACCACATTTTAAGTCTACTGGTATTTATTATATATTAATAACATATACTGTATATTAGAAATAATATTTGAGTTTGGTCTCCATGCCCATATATTGCGTTAAACGTGCACCAACGCACAGAAATATACTGCGTTAAACTTGCAGTAACGCACTGAACTTTACTGCATTAAACGGAAGGTAACGCACTGAAATATACAGCGTTAAACTTGCAGTAACGCACTAAAATATACTGCGTTAAACATGCACTAACGCACAGAAATATACTGCGTTAAATGGCACGTAACGCACTGAAATATACAGTGGTAAACTGTCACTACACTCACACTGACTGACCTGTCACTAGATTCACACTAATGTAAAGATGAATGGTGGTCACTACACTCACTTGGCCGCTATTGAAAGAATACTTTTATAGTGTGGGGCAGGACTAAGAACAATGAGACATGATTGGATAGAGTCATGACAGCATCCAATCATGGCTCTGACAGTGCTCTGTGCCTTGATTGGGCAAAGCTTTCATTGCTTCAGCCAATCAGGGATTCCAATGCACTGTGCAGTGGCACAGTGCATTGTGGTCATTCGGTGGGCTGAACAAACTGTCGAACGCCGCGATAATTCGGGTGTTCGTCGAACAGGTACACAGCCAATGCTCAGCCCGAACTCATGCTTGGCCCGAATCGTTTGCACATCCCTAAAAGATCCTTTTCATAAAGGCAATGAAATGGTCCTTCATTACAGGCCTGTTAATTAGTGTGCGCTGAAGTGAGTTGAATCTGGATAGAGCCTGTTCACGATTGGTTGGTAGTTTAACCCTTGTAGCACGGAGAGGTAATGGTGCAACCCAGCTGTTAGACTCATCCTGGAAGAATTCTTTGTCCATTATTTTGATGAACTCTCTGTCTTCAACTGACAAGGCTATTTTGTTGTCATCACTCGTAGTACAGAACACTGTGGTACCTAGGTTGTCATCACAAAGAATAGGAGTGACGTCAGGTACTTGGATGATGTCAAGAGGCTTCTCTTTTACCTCATAATGGCGAGGGCACTGTTTGAAGTGGGATGCAAGTCCATTTCTTAACATGTAAGTTTTGAAGGAGTGGATTTCGGATGACGTACGCATTCCATTCAAGCATATGTCGCCCACGATTACCTAGCTTAGATCAAGTTTTTGTACGCAAGGGGCATTATCTGGTCCATTGCACTGCTTGCGTACTTTATGTACTCTGAGAATGTCTCTTCCTAGCAAGACCAAGATTTCAGCATTTATGTTCATTGCAGGAATCTCATTATCAAGGTGCCTTAAGTGAGGATGGTGGTATGCAGCCTCTGGAGTAGGAATTTCCTCCCTTTCATCTGGTATCTGGTCACACTCAACTAATGATGGTAGGGGTATGCCCTCTTCCTTATTGATATGAGAGACCATGAACCCAGCGGCCCTTCTGCCGAAGGTCTTTTTACGACCAGAACAGGTTCTGAGAGTATACGGTGTTGCATGTCCCTCTATACCAAAGAGCTCAAAGAATTTAAGCTTAACCAGGGATCTGTTGCTCCCGGTTCGGTTCGCACCAGAACCTGCGAACGGACCGAAAGTTTGCGCGAACTATAACCCTGTTAAAGTCTATGGAACTCGAAAGTTCGAAATCAAAAGTGCTCATTTTAAAGGCTAATATGTAAGTCATTGTGCTAAAAATTGTTTGGGGACCCGTTTCCTGCCCCAGGGGACATGTATCAATGCAAAAAAAGTTTTAAAAACTGCAGTTTTTTCGGGAGCAGTGATTTTTTTTTTAAACAATAGATTATTATTGGTTTTCACATTGTATACAGAATATTATGCAACATTTACACAACATTTACAGTGCAAATTATACAAAGTGATTGACAACTGTAGACCTTACTACTATATTATAATATGAATGTTTGAGCTACAAACAGAGAAATTGAGTCTGACCACAACAGGAGGTTAGGCCTGTCACCCCTTTTGGGTTCACACTGTGAGCAGGCTTTCATCTAAACCAACGAAAAGTAGCCCGCCCAGGATCTTAGTGAGGGACCCTGGTGGTATTTCATACAGTAAGTTCTCTCAAGCCTTAATATTAACCAACAATAAACATAGACAGTCTGTATCATATCTATCTTTGGATTATACCACTAGAGGTATTTGTGCGCAAGTATCATTAAACAGTAAACAGTACCCGTACGCTTACCCTCCCCCCCTCTTCCTGACTTCCTTACTTACTCCCTCCCATTTTTCTCTAAACCCTACTTGCTCCCTCCCCCCCCTTTTTTTTCTCTCTCTTCCTTCTTTCCCATTTCTTTTCTTTTATTTTCCCTTATCTTTGTGGGGGGCGCTCCTCTTCCCTCACACCTGTCAGGGACAGCGTGATAGGTCCTACTTACCGCACTAACACTTAGACTTCACACATACAGATTATACTCTCCGTTAGATTACACTAAGCGGACGGAGAATATGACTACACAACATCTTTCACTGAAATGTCTCTCACTCAATGTCAAAAGCCTAAATCTCCCTGAAAAGAGATCACAGGTATTGTCAGCATTGACTAAACACAATGCTCACTTTCTTATGCTCCAAGAAACTCATTTCAGGTCTGATGCAATCCCCAAATTTGGGAACCATATTTACAAACAGGCAATACACTCTTCGAACCCAGATTCCAAAACTAAGGGAGTTTCCATACTGGTCTCCAAACGTGCTGATTTTCGATTGTCGGATTCGATGATCGACCCTGAGGGTAGATTCATTTTTATTAAGGGCTCCTTCACCTCTAAACCAATCACACTAGCCAATGTGTACTGTCCAAACGAGCACCAAGTGTCGTTCTTTAGAAAAGTTTGTGACCTGCTAGTCACGTTTCAGGAGGGTATTGTACTCTTGGGAGGGGACTTTAATGTTCCATTAAACCCAACTATAGACTCCTCTACAGGCACATCCACCCTCACACATCGGGCACTTCGCCAGATTAGACTTCAAATGCAATACCTCACGCTCCATGACACATGGCGTACCATGTATCCCACCGATAAAGACTACACTTTTTTCTCTCCTCCTCACCAGAAATACTCCAGGATAGATTACTTTTTTCTCTCGCAGACGGACCTTTCCTTTCTCTCGCAGGCCACTATAGAGCCAATGTTCTTATCAGACCACCACCCCATAACAGTAACTCTTACGTTTCCTGAAGTCCACAAGACAACGAAAACCTGGAGACTGAACCCATCGCTATTCAAAGACCCTGAAAATGTTAGACAAACACGTACCCGAATCCAACTATACTTTCAAGAAAATTCTACCCCAGATGTTTCTCCCATCACGCTTTGGGAAGCACACAAATGTGTCCTAAGGGGAAAACTAATCTCGCTAGCTACGATAGCCAAAAAAAGGCACCAGGAAGACATTAAATCATTAATTGAAACAATCAATCGCCTGGAAAGAGCCCACAAACAGTCATCCATACAAGCTACACTTCAGGAGCTTTTGCAGGCGCGCGCTACTCTGGTGGAAGAACTGGGGAAGCGCACTAGAAGGCGTTACGTCCTTAGACAGAAAATGTTCTACGAACACGGCAACAAAAGTGGGAGACTTGGCCCGCACAATACAGGCAGATAAGGCCTCATCAGTGATTCACCATATCCGAGATAGCCAAGGTACACTCCTTTCAAAGAATGAAGAAATAACCAAACACTTTGAAAAATTTTACTCTAAACTGTACAATCTGGCTCAGGAGGGGGGCGGGGCAACTAATGTGGCCAGACGTTCCTCCCAAATATCGGACTTCTTGGCGGATTATTGCCCTAAACCTATCACCCCCCAGCAGGCTGAAGCCATGGAGAGTCCTTTCTCTATGGAAGAACTCCACTTAGCAATCAAACAGATGAAGGTGGGAAAAAGCCCAGGCCCCGATGGTCTCCCTCTGTTATATTACAAATGCTTCCAGGACGATCTTACTCCCAAAATGTTAAACACATTTAACTCCCTTTCATCCCCTCACACCTCCCTAGACAGATTATTGGAAGCCCATATAGCAGTTATCCCGAAAGATGGGAAAGATGCCACACAAGTCTCTATTTATAGGCCGATCTCCCTGCTTAACGTGGACATAAAAATCTACGCTAAGATGCTAGCAAATAGGTTACTCCCTCTGATCCCGAGTCTCATATCATCTGACCAGGTGGGCTTTGTCCCGGGTAGGGAAGCTAGGGATAATACCATCCGCACTTTAAATATTCAGCATTGGATGGCTTCATCGGAGACCCGGGGATTCCTCCTTTCCCTTGATGCTGAGAAGGCGTTTGACAGGGTGGCATGGGATTACATGCGGGCGGTTTTGGAAGGCATAGGCCTCCAACCACGTATGCTTGCTCACATCACTGCCCTCTATACTGACCCCTCCGCGAGGGTGAGGGCGAATGGCCTCCTGTCGGACGCCTTCTCAATAAGAAATGGTACCCGTCAAGGCTGCCCGTTATCTCCCCTGATCTTTGTTTTGACTCTAGAGCCACTCCTAAACAGACTAAGGGCCAACACGGATATCAAGGGAATCTCCATTGCCCATAGAGAATTTAAAGTATCGGCCTATGCTGACGATATCTTATTATCCTTACAATCCCCTCGGATATCGTTACCCAACCTTTTGAAAGACATAAACCATTTCGGCGAGTTATCAAATCTAAAGATCAATTATTCCAAATCGCATGCCTTAAATGTATCCCTCACCCATCAGGAAGTCACGCATTGTCAGGAATCCTTTCCCTTTCATTGGCAGAAGACAGCTATTACCTATTTGGATATCCAGGTCACCAGAACATAACGGATCTTTATAGCCACAATTTCCTTCATGCCCTCTCTAAGCTCCAGGCAAATTTGAAGGATTGGGCCAACCTCAACGTTTCTTGGTTTGGGCGCTCGGCCCTCATCAAGATGGTCGTCCTCCCCCGCCTGCTATATTTAATGCAGACGATTCCGATATATTTACCCCCCTCATTCTTTGCGGCATATAAAAAAGTCTGCACTAGATTCATATGGAAGAATAACGCCCCACAAATTAAATACTCACGGTTGACATGTTCTAAAGCAACAGCAGGCATTGGTTTACCGGAACTTTATAAGTATTATCTGGCCTGCCACCTAACTAGAGTGGTGGACTGGAAACTTCACAAAATAAGCAAAGCATGGGTGATGCTGGAAAACTCTCTCATGCGAACTCCGATTGCCACATTTCCTTGGCTATCACCTCAATCCTGGCCCCTGACCCTCAAGACACACCCGCTCATTGCACCCTCCCTTTCGGCCTTTAGGAAAGCAGTCACTCTCTTTAACCTATCCTCACAACCGGGTTCGCTAACCTCTCTGAGAGGCAACCCTGAGTTCCCTCCAGGAGACTCAAACGCATTCCTCCACAAGGAATGGCCACACGAGGAGGTTTTGGCGTGTCATTTCTTTCATAAGGGCCGTAGACGATCCTATGAGGAGCTCACCTCTGACTCACGTACTAACACTTTTCCTTTCTGGTCTTTCAGACAGCTGTCTCACTTTCTTACCTCTACAGATGCGAAGGTCACGTGGGATAGACAATTTACATCATTTGAAGCACTTTGCTCACGCAATACACCACAACGACACCTTGTGTCATACATTTACGCCCTATTGCAGGACGCCCCTGATACCCCCGCAATGCAGAATGTGCGTGCTTCTTGGGAAAGGGACATGCAAATCACACTTGGGGACGATGACTGGGAATCCATTCTTACTCTGGCGCATAAAGGCTCGATGAACGTTGCAATCCAAGAAAATGGTTACAAAATTATCACGAAATGGTAAAGAACCCCATCTCGTTTACATAAATTCTCACCTTCTATTCCAAATACATGTTGGAGGTGTACTGAAGAGGTAGGATCCATGATCCACATTTGGTTGGAGTGTACCTTGCTCCAGCCTTTTTGGAGGGAGGTCCATTCCATCATTACACGGGTCACCACTTTCACTCTAGATTACACTCCTGCTCAATACCTCCTACACCATACTTCCCTACCCAAACGAAATTACCAAAAATCATTGGCCATGCATATGGTTAACGCAGCCAGACTCTGCGTTCCTGCACACTGGCGGTCAAAGAATATCCCGACCATTCGAGAATGGTTAATCAGAGTCGCTAAGATAGAGGAGATGGAGGAATTGATACATATAGCTCATGATCGCTTACAGAAGTTTAGTCTGACCTGGTCCTGTTGGACACATTTTAAGACCACGGATTATTATAAATCCTTCTTCTAGAACGCTGTCCTAAAGTATTTGAAGCATACACAATCTTCATTGCAATCTTTCCTGCGTTTTGAAATGGGGCGGGGACCCGGGACGAGGAGCGGCCCCCACCTCATCTCCCATCACCCGCTTCTCAATCCTCCCCACTACCTTTTACTTGCTATTCTTGACTGCTGCCCTTTACCTACCCTTCTTTCCCCTTCCCCCCTTTTTTTTATTTTTTTGTCTCTCCCGATTGTGAAGTAACCTACCAAATGATAGCCTGGAGCCTTACTAGAGGCTCCCAACACCTATACATTCATTGCAATTTCCGTTTTCAGAAGCTCTACCATGACCCCGGATAGGCCTGCTGATATTGGCCTACGGTGGGTCCTTGCGTTCTTACGCTGGTTTACTTGCTCTCTGTCAGCTACCGGTCATTGCTCTGTTTTAATGTTGGTTATTCTTGAAATGTTCATGAGCTTGTATGTCTTGTATGTACATGTACCCTTATTTTTCTCTCAATAAAATCTTTTATGGAAAAAAAAAAAAACAGTAAACAGTAAGCAGTCCTCCAGATCTCCCAGTGCCTATGGAAGCTCAGGGTTCTTCTTTCTGTGTAAGCAAGCATTTTTTCCATGGTATATTGTCCATTTAGTGTAGAAATTACTTCCTCTATTTTGGGAGGTGATTGAGGCGATTGAGAGCGCCATTCCTTTGCTATTGATAACCGCGCGGCGAACAAGATATGAATGACTACTTTTCTCATTAACGGAGGAAAGTTTTCGATACCCAGACTCAATAAAATGAATGCAGGGTTGTGGGCATAATGTATTCTAGTATTCTGCTCATAATGAGTGAGTAGATTCTTGACCAAAAAGATTTTATAACTTTACATTCCCAGAATATGTGAAGTAAGCTTCCTGTAGTTTGGCAATTTCTCCAACAAAGAGATGGGATACTATGGTTCATTTTGTTTAGCCCGCTCGGTGTGAGGTACCATCTATGCAGTAGTTTTTGCGCATTGTCCCAGTGATCCACAAATGCTAATGATTTGCCATTATATTTTATAGCCACATGCCATTGATGTAGAGGGAATTATTTTTGTAGTTCATGTTCCCATTTCACCATGCTGGGTAATTTAGATTGAATATATAGGGGAGTTGTAAATTTGTAAAACAGGGATATCCCTTTAAATTTGTTTGAGGGTTTACTTATTAGGAAGTCCCATAAGATCTGCATCTTTCTATAAGCCGGCTCGGATTCATTTGGGAGTAGTGATGTATTTGATAGATTCTGTATCTGTCTACAGCATTCTGCTCTTCCAGAGCAGGTGTGGAGAAGTGTGCCCCCATCTTTCTCCAAGATTGGGCCGAGAAGTTAGGGATTAAGTATTCGTAGGTTGCCAACGGAACTTATAGTTTCTTAGTAGGAGTGTCAGTAAAGTGATTATTTACCAATGAGGACCAAGCTTCAATAGTAGCTTGGATGGTTGGGTACGGTGGGGTTTTCGGTTTATGGTAGATACAGGCAGCTATTGCCAGTGCTGGGAGATCATGGCCTGTAGTAACTGCGCATTCAATATCTGACCATCGGTTGTCTGTTTGGCAGGAGAACCAATAGCACATTTTATCCAATACCGCAGCTCTGTAGTAAATTTGTGCATTGGGTAGACCAACTCCACCTAGGTGTTTAGGTTTGTAAAGTTGTGCTAGAGCAATTCTGTTTTTTTTCCCCCCCATATAAATTTTCTCAAGTATGTCTCTAGTTGGGTGACATTTTTTTGGGAGATGGGGATAGGTAGCATTCTAAAATAGTAAAGCAGCTTAGGCAACACCTGCATTTGGTATGCAGCTATCCTCCCCAGCCAAGTGAGGCGTAGAGTGCTGATTTGGTTTATTTTCGCTTCTATTTTAGCTAATAATGGGGGGTAGTTACTGGAGTAGATTTTGGAGGAAGAGGAGGTTAGCTGCACACCAAGGTATGTGATTGAGGGGGGGTCCCAATTGCAAGGGAAGATATGCTTTAAACTAGTTTTTTTTTTGGATGGTGTTGGGAAGCTGAAATCTCTACACATCTGTTTTACAACTAAGACCAGATGGCATTTTGCCGTCCCCAAAGGTTGCATAGGAGAAAGGCTTGTCAAGGCCCCCTGGTGTGGCTATGAGCTTCAAAGAGAGGAGAAGAAATAGCTTTGCATTATCTGATTGGACAGGAAGCAAGTGTGGGTGGTTTTGGGTGAGGGGAATGAATGATAAAAACACACACTCAAGAGTAAGAATTCCCTTCTGACCTAGGACCTGGCTGAAACCACATGTATCTCTGAAGGCCTAATAGCAGCCAGTTCAGGCCTAAGACATGTGACCTACAGAAGCCTAGTCCTCTATTCCATCCAGGAGCTCAGCCAGCAGGACCTTTGCCTCGAGGAGATATAAGTATCATTTGTCATTAGTACTGTTGATATAGGCTGTATAGAATATTGCTTGTTAGTATGTAACATTCCTACTTTGAGGAAATAAATGTAATTTCTTGTACTAAACAACTGTGTCTGTTTTCATAATAACATTGTACTTTCAAGCCTAAGAGCCCATGCAACACGACTTCCAGCACGATTTTATGAGGCAACTCAGACACGACTTGAGAATGAATCACAGAGCGACCTGGAGCTATTTACAAGGAAACTCCAAGTTGCCTGCAGGACAGGAGACATTCCAGTGGCCAATCAAACAAGAATCAGCTCTGTGGGAGGGAGGGGGGAGGGAGAGGTTTGCCTGATAAATGTATGTTTTCTTCCTGGAGAGTTGCTCCTATTAAGACAGTGAGAGGCGACTCCCATTGAAATGAATGGTTACAGGTCACCTAGGAGTCGGATTGAAGTAGTACAGGGACCTTTTTTGAAGTCGGAGTGACTGCAGTAGTGTGCATAAGGACGGCTCCATTAACTTACATTGATTTCTCCAGCCAGCGCGACCTGAGGCGACTAGGGGCGACCTGGGGCGATTTGGAGTCGGATCCAAAGACGCCCCTGTGTGAATGGGCTCTAAGGGTAAGACTAGCAAACAAGGGACAAATACAATTAATACATAGTCGCGATAGATATATGGATGATAGATTACAATAGTAGATATATATATATATTGATTTATCGCATATTTTCTAACATTTGGCACCGCAGATAAGACAGATTTTATTCAAGATTCACAAACCCTAATGTATGTTTTTTTTTTGAGTCCATGTAAGCTAGGGAATAAAATAACCCAGAACTGGAAGTTGTCTCAAGTGTGGACAAAGATTGCCGCTGGATCGCAAATTCTGAACCCTACTTTGACGGTCTGGAAAGTCCTTTGAAGTATCTCTTCAGCGAGCGGACGCGCAAACCTGGTGAATATTTTTGGCTGATTTATGTTTATATGTTCAACGTTTATTGTATTGTTAATGCATGTTAGGCCTGTAGCCAGTTAATTGTACTGGTGAGTGAGGGAGTGATCATCCCTGGATATCGGTGGATATCGGATATAGCCTGCAGATTGTCAGGATAAACCGCACATCTTTGAGGAAAAAGTGGGAAAGATATAGGATTGTTTTTTTTTAGTTTTTTTTGTTTTTTTTGGAAACCTTTGAAAAATAATTTTACTTTATGGTTTTTTTTTGGATAATCTTTGGAGGAAATATTTTTTATTTTTATTTTATCTTTTGAAAATGAGTTTTTAGACTTATTTTTTTTTATTTATTATTTTTATTGTTTTTTAATATTGTTTCATCTATTTCATTTTGGTTTCGTTCAGGTGGGAAAATTGTTAGGTTTAATCCACCTGAAAAGGGGGTCATTAGCAACTGACTAGGTGGTCATTGACTATGTCCTCAATTAGCAGCTGACTACATTTTGTCTAGGACAAGAGCTGATAGGAAGCCATTTTAGCTACGGAAGTTTTTTTTTTTGTTTTTTTTTGTTTGTTTTTCTTTTCATTCAGGTGGAAAAAGTTCCAAAGGTTTGGGATTTATCCACCTGAAAGGCGGAGTAGTGCGTTATCTGAAAGTACAGATAATGCATTGTCGTTTTGAGTGCTTAAAATTTTGAATTTTTGAGAAGCAACGTTCACGTTCATCTTTTATTTTAGATTTTTGCTCATACCATGGGGATCCATTTTAGAGTGGGTTCATCCGAAAGGAATCATGGTTGTTTTGGTAATTTGTTCAGAAGTCAGGAATACTAAACTCCTGTGTTAGTAGATATTATGGATAAGAATTTGATTCTGCTCTTGTTCTTAACTTCCAGAATCTTGGAGGAGCGAGATTGGAGAGGATTCTGGAACAGAGATGAAAGATGTTCATCTGGTTGGCTGTTCATCTGTGCCATACCACACTGAAAATTGGTTCTTATAAACGTTCAGGAGAGAAAAGATTCAGACTAATACTTGAAATATAAGGTTTCTTTTTCTTATGGACAATTTTTGCGCTGATACTGAATCTGAAGGACTTTGCCCAACAACGAGACTTGTGAAACATTTTGCCAAAGTCTCTCCTGTCATTTATGAAGGCAAACGGACTATGAATACAAATGCAATGGGTTGGATGTTGGGGAAGGAATATAACCTGTCCAATCCTTCAGAACAAGGGATGTAATATATATTTTTGTTTTTATTATGGGAGGAGGAATTGAAAGAAGGAAATGTTTTTAATGTGTGAAATGTATTGACGTAACTGAATTAATATGGTGCAGGTACCTAGGAGGTTGACACTTATGCACAAAGGTGTCTGGTACCAGGTGACACATCAATGGGGTGAAAACTTCCTCGCAAGGGGGTGTCTCAATCTTAGCAGTCCTATAGAGAAGCTCTCAGTTAGTGGACATGTGGGACACCAGAACCGGACATGTGGGAGATACACCTAATTGATGTCTCACCTGAGAGGGTTGAAACCCTGCACAGGTAATGCCAGTGAACAGACACAGGAGCATGCTCCGTTAAACAAAGGGAATAAACACTGGCTACCAGGGTACAGTATACCTTCACCACATGGCGCTTCAGCATCTCATAGTGGTTGATAAAAATCTGTTACCCTATATGTGCTGAATATACTCTGAATCAAGTGCGATCAGTATGTCAGTGGCTTGCTCCCAGAGATATGTGGAATGCTTATTCCTGAGGAGTAACCCGAAAGAGGAGGGATGTATTCAGCACTATATTGGGGGGAATAGGGACTGGGATGGGTGTTGTTAGTGGAGTGGACATCGATCTCCTAGGGGACAAACTCCCATCCATAGCTTCAGACAGCAGGCGGGGCTTTGTCACTCAGAGAGATCGGTGCCCCCCTTTTGATAACATTCAACAAAGTCACATAAATCTCCAGTGTAAAGTGGCTCAAGATTTTGTCAACCATGGTGAGAGTTGGTAGAGAGTGTGAGATGGTATGGGACAGATATATGTCATTGGCTCTGGCATGCACACAGGGGCAGGCGGAGTTATCGACCAGCATCAAGCTGATTGTACACTATCTCTACATGAGGGGCAGTGGCCTGATGAGTTAACATCACCGCTCAGTAAGACTTTGCCAAAACACGGCGCTTACACTAATCCAAAGTGGTGGTGGAATGCCTGGATGGGCTGTACTGGTTTGGAATGTGAAAGGTTTTGTGCTGTATGATCCCATATACAGAAGTGCAGACTCGGTCTGTATATTTTGTGGCATCAATGGGCTTACTGACTGGGGATTCTATCTTGTTGCATTTGTGGCTAAGTGACCCATATGTGATCATGGAATACGGAAGCTGGGGGCAGGTTGATATTTCCCTCTGTCGGAAGCAGGACCACAATGTCCTTTGCATACCAGGTCAATACACGGTACTCTGTGTTCTGGATGGAGAGATCATTGCTGGGAAGGAAGCACCCGGGTATTATTTAGGACATAGACGAGTTTGTTTCTTTGTCCTAGAGGATACCGAGGTAGCGTTAGTCATGGAACTAGGGTATTTCTTGAACCTAACAGTAGGCAGGGGTGCATGAGATGCCCTGGGCATGGTCACTGAAATCCAGACACAGGGATGAAATTTTGTAGGTTTTGTTATTGTTTGAAATTTATATGTGTTGTTAGACTAAAAACTTGTATGGGAAGCTCTCCCGCTGATCTATGCAAGCTGAGGGACAAAGTGACGGTAGGGTCTCTTCGTATAAATTAGAGACTTTGCTGCCAATTTAGATCCCTGAGGTACCGCAGACAGGCCAAGTTGCGGTAAGAAAGACCACTGTAAGCAAGCCTGCCCAATCCCGACCCGTATCTACAATAAAGAGTTATAGGAGGTTGGGAGCGGGAGGCGTAATTGGACGGATCATATATATACATATATTATGATAATGGGTTGATTTATGTCATGGTATAGTGTGATAAAATATATATATTAGGCTAGTAATATGGCCAAGTAAGGTCCTCCTCGAAGCTATGTAGCTGAAAGCTGGTTGAGTTGTTGCTCTGAGTGTGTGCGAGTGAATGGTGAATGAATGGACACCCCTTGCCGATACTATACCCCTTCAGGAAGATGTCAAGAAGAAGAAGTTACAGAACGGTGACAGGGAAGCTGTCACGGAAGATTGATGTTTGTATGTCACCCAGTTGCAAAGCGGCACGTGTGGGGAAACACAGCACCATAAGACCGTTATGGACTGTTCTATCTGAAGCCTATGTTAAGTGGCAACACAGTAACACCATTATGGACTGTTCCAGAGGTACTGGTTCCGAAGCACATGGTGGAAGACAGTTATGGGCTGTTTCATAGGAGCTGTTTACCGGTCCAAAGGTATTGGTGCAAGAACACATGGTGGGCGTTAAGACCACATGGACTGTTCAATGAGAGCCATGTCTGGAGAACGATTTGTGCGCCCGTTAGGCGCAAAGCGGCATATTTTGGGAAGCTGAAATCTCTACACATCTGTTTTACAACTAAGACCAGATGGCATTTTGCCATCCCCAAAGGTTGCATAGGAGAAAGGCTTGTCAAGGCCCCCTGGTGTGGCTATGAGCTTCAAAGAGAGGAGAAGAAATAGCTTTGCATTATCTGATTGGACAGGAAGCAAGTGTGGGTGGTTTTGGGTGAGGGGAATGAATGATAAAAACACACACTCAAGAGTAAGAATTCCCTTCTGACCTAGGACCTGGCTGAAACCACATGTATCTCTGAAGGCCTAATAGCAGCCAGTTCGGGCCTAAGACATGTGACCTACAGAAGCCTAGTCCTCTATTCCATCCAGGATCTCAGCCAGCAGGACCTTTGCCTCGAGGAGATATAAGTATCATTTTTCATTAGTACTGTTGATATAGGCTGTATAGAATATTGCTTGTTAGTATGTAACATTCCTACTTTGAGGAAATAAATGTAATTTCTTGTACTAAACAACTGTGTCTGTTTTCATAATAACATTGTACTTTCAGGCCTAGAGTTCTCTTAAGGGTAAGACTAGCAAACAAGGGACAAATACAATTAATACATAGTCACGATAGATATATGGATGATAGATTACAATAGTAGATATATATATATTTATTTATCGCATATTTTCTAACAGATGGTATATTGAGTGTCAGTGCATAACATTTAGAGGTGTTGACTTTGTAAAAGGAGACCTGTCCAAATTTGTGTAACAAGGTTTTGACGGTAGGTAGACAAGATGCTGGGTTAGCTATATTGAGAATGATGTCATCTGGAAAAAGTCCTATTTTATGACTGCCAGAGCCAGTTGTGATACCTTCTATTTTGTCATTGGATCTGATATATTCTGCCAGTGGTTCTATGATTAGTGAAAAAATGATCGGGGATAGTGGGCAACCTTGACGGGTGCCGTTAGATAATGTAAAGGGGTCAGAGAGTAAGGTAGAGGAGTAAACCCTAGCTGTGGGATTAGAGTATAAGGACATAATTGCTGAGTGGATTAGGCCAGAGATTCCAAATTTATGCAAGGTCTTGGATAGGTAACCCCAATGGACCCTATCAAAGGCCTTCTCTGCGTCAAGGGCCAAAAAAGTACTAGGTATTCGTGTGATTTCTGCTAGACGCAGGAGGTTAAGCATTCTTCTAGTTCCATCCGGGGCTTGTCTGCCCTTTACAAAGCCAACTTGATCCAGTCCTATCAGAAAGGGGGTAATATTCATCAATCTATTTGCTAGGATTTTGGCATAGATCTTCAGATCTGAATAGAGGAGGGAAATAGGTCTAAAGTTTTGTGGGACTGACATATCCTTGCCAGGTTTAAGTAGGGTGACTATTACGGCTTGGAGCATCTCCTTCGGGAAAGAACCTGCGGAGGCTGCGATGTTAAAAACTTTTACTAACTCGGGGGCGAGGAGGGCAGAAAATGCCTTGTAGTATTCGGCGGAAAAAACATCTGCACCGGGGGATTTGTGCATAGGTAAGTTAATAACTGCTTCTACTTCTTGGAGGGTGATGGGTGAATTTAGTTTTTGCAGTGAGGGTGTGTCTACGGAGGGTAGATGGATACCTTGTAAGAAGTCCTCAATCTCCCTCTCTGTTGGTTGGTGGGTTAGTGGGTCTAGGTTAAGGTTATACAGGGATTCATAATAATCCTTGAATGCATTGGCAATATCTTTAGGGTTGTGGAACTTGACGTTGGTGTGGTGGTGTCTAATGTGCGTGAGGTTGGAATGTACTTGTCTCTTTCTGAGTTGGGAGGCTAACATTTTGCCCGCTCTATTGTTTTGAGAATAGTATGAGTCTGTCTCTTAAAAAAAGGATCATAATCTGCTCTGAGTTCTTGCCGCAACTCTTCACGGCAGACGGGAGCAGTGATTTTAATGATGCTTAAAGTGAAAAAAAAAGTCAAATATTCCTTTAAATATCATACCTGGGGATGTCTAAAGTATATCTGTGAAGTGGCACATGTTTCCCGTGTTTAGAACTGTCCCTGCACAAAATGACTTTTCTAAAAGGAAAAAAAGTCATTTAAAACTGCTTGCTGCTTTAATGTAATGTGTGGTCCCGGCAATATGGATGAAAATCATTGAGAAAATTGGCATGGGTACCCCTCCCCCCCACAGCCCATTTGGGTCTTGTATATATATTTAGGGGAACCCCACACCCAAATTAAAAAAAGGAAAGGCGTGGGGCCCCCAGGCCCTATATACGCTGTAAAGCAGTATACAGGCGGTGCAAACAAGACAGGATGTGTAGGTTTGTTCTTAAGTAGAATCTGTTTGTAATTTTGAACTGGTACATTTTTAAAGTGTAGCTCCAGCCCAAAAAACTATTTTTAAGCTTTTTGGAAAACATAGGGAAGGGTTATAACCCCTGTAACATTTGTTTTGCTGTCTGTGCACCTGTTAAGAAGAGGTTACCTCACTTTCTGTCCCAATGACAATTGGATTTAGAAAATTTGAGGGTTTTAGGGAAACAAGGATTGGTGATAAATTATCAGTGACGAGGAGACACCATTTTCCCAAATTAACTCTTACAGGAGAGTATTTCCCTTCCTAGGGGTAGATTTCCTCTCACTTCCTGTTGTCTCCCTCCATTTGTAAGTAGGAGTCGTTTGTAAGTCGGATGTTTGAAAGTAGGGGCCTGCCATATGTACGCTGCAGAAATTTGGGCCTTAGGTGTTGGTGTTGCCACAACACTGTAAGCACTCACAGTTACTCTTGGTGGGCGCTGGAACGACCTTGTCAGAGAAACATATTATAAAGAAACATATTATACTTTGAACACTAGATGGCAGCAGTGAGAAGCTGTCAGAGAAACCTTCAGCTGCAGACTGGCTGTCACATAACACGCACCACATGACTTCCACATGACTTCCTGGCTGCCTATAAAGGCTGAGCAAGTGCTCAGAGGAATTGCTGGTTTGTCTTTAGCTTCCTGTACCTGAGTTCCTGTTTCCTGTTGATTGATTACCTGCTGTGACCCGGATTGACCCTGACCTACTCTGATCTTCTCCTGGACCCGACCTCGGCTTGTTCCTGTCTCCTGTGTTTGACCCTCTGTCTGTGACCCGGATTCACCTTCAGTCTCCTGTGCCTTGACCTTCTGCTTGTGACCCAGTCTTGCCTCCTGTCTCCAGTGCCTTGACCCCCAGCCTGTGACCTGCCTGCTGGTAGCTTGTGCCTCTTTGTGCCATCCACCCTCTGTACCACCTCCAGGGGGCGGACTGTGCTTAGTCGCAACAGCGAACCGCTCTCGGCATCTCAGCCTTGGTGAGTACCCTATTCTGATAGTAGAAACCAGCCATGTCAGAGGCCTACAGAGCGCGTTCTCCTCTTGAGATCCTGTGCCAGCAGGTCACAGCCCTCACCGACGTGGTCCAGAAATGACAGGAAGGCTATGCCCAGATTGACGGTCGTCTCCAGCAACTTTCAGGGTCACTGCACCAATAGCTCCTGCACCCACCAGCAGGGCCTCCTCTTCTCAACCTGCATCAAGCCCCACAGTGATTATGGCTTCCCCTGAGCCCAGGGTTCCCACGCTGGATCGATTTTCAGGCGATCGCAAAAAGTTCAGAGCCTTCAAAAATGCCTGTTCCTTGTACTTAGCCCTTCAGCCCAGGACTTTGTCGTCTGAAGTAGTTAAAGTGGGATTTGTCATCTCCCTGCTGTCCAAAGAGCCACAGGCTTGGGCCCACAGTCTGATGGAACAAAGGAGCCCTCTTCTGAATTCTTTGGACACTTTGAGAGTATGTCTCAACTCTACGATGACCCTCAACGCACCGCTACCGCTGAAGCCGTGCTAAACACCCTGTCTCAAGGGAGGAGGCCGGTGGAGGACTACACCGCTGAATTTCGCAAATGGTCAGCTGACACAGGGTGGAACAAACACGCTCTTAAATACCAGTACCGCCAGGGGCTGTCAGAAGCCTTGAAAGATGAGTTGGCCAGGATTGAAACTCCTGCCACTTTGGAGGATCTAATCCAATCCGCTACCAAGTTAGACAGGCGAATGCGCGAGCAGCGCACTGAGCGCTTCCAGGCTCCCTGACCTAGCTGAATGCTCCCTAAACCTTCTCCCGTCTATCCATAATTTCTGGTGACTCCTGTCACCCCTTCTCCAGAGGCTGAGCCCAGGCAGTTGGATTGGTCCGTTCTCCTCTCACCCCTGAAGAGAAGCAACGACGGCGACAGGCCAACCTCTGTCTGTACTGTCGGGGAACTGGACATTTTCTTCATACCTAGCCTGTGAGACCCAGTAAGTCACGCTCACAGTTTATTATGAACTTTCAAAACACTGGTCTGTCCCAGACTTGTGTCACCCTCTCTGTCTCCTTACAGCTAACGGAAAAGAGAATTCATCTACCAGCAATTATTGATTCCGGAGCCTGCAGCTGTTTCCTAGACACTTCACTGGCCCAAGAACTACACATTCCCCTGCAGATCAAAGAACAAAGCCTCCAAGTCTACCTGGCTGATGGGTCTCTTCCTCGTTCTGGACTTGTCACACAACAAACAAGGCCCATCCTTGTCACCACGGACTCCGGCCACCAGGAGCTTCTAAGCTTCGACATCATCTTCTCCCCCATGTTTCCCATCATCTTGGGGCTCCCCTGGCTACAGGCACATAAACCTTACATCAATCGGAACAAGAAGGAAGTCTCCTTCTACTCTCTATACTGTTCCCATCATTTCCTTCCTCCAGCTCCGGTCTCCTGTTTAACCGTGGCACCTGCACCTGACAATCTCCAGCACGTCCCTCCGGTATACCTCAAATTTAGGGACGTCTTTGATAAACAAAAAGCTGACTGACTGTCTACCACCTCATCGGTCTTACGACTGCCCCATTGATCTGCTACCAGGTTCCGAAATACCCTTTGGCCGCATCTTTCCACTATCAGAGACTGAACTAGCGGCTCTTAAGACTTACATTGATGAGAACTTGGATAAGGGGTTCATTCGTCCTTCCTCTCAGTGGCGGCTGGTGAAGTTTTAGGATGGGGGGTCGCCCTTCCTTTTTGACCCCTTCCACTTGGTGAAAATGGGCGTGGTTTCAGCGAAATTGTGGGCGTAGCTCTAAGGTGGTGTGGTTAGCATCTGAGATGAACAAGGGATGGAGGAAGAGGGAGAGAGAGAGGGAGGGACAGTAAACCCCCGCTCTATCGCGGTTCAGTTTTTGCGGTCCCGGTATATTGCGCTATTTTAATTAGAACCTATTCTGATATTGCGGTAATATTTCGCCATTTTGCAGTTATGTAGCGGTGAATCAGAGCGAGGCTGCGGTGGAACGCATGCCTCACTCGTGGACCGCACAGAGCGCAGTGACGTTAGAGGGGGGTGGCGACGAGTCTCTATAATAAATTTGGGGTCAGGAGATCCAAGGAGCAGCTCCGTAAAAGGTGGTCTGACCTGAAGCTGAGGGAGCCAGACCAGTATAGGAAGCTTAAAAACTTCCTGGACAAAAGTACGTTTTTTGTTTTACTGTCTTTAACTACTTCCCACCCGGCCACTGTACATATACGGCCGGGTGGGTGCTCTCTCCTTCTGAGTGGACATTCCTGAACGTCCCTCAGAAGGAGGGGGATCGCGCACGCGTGCGCGCCACCGGCGGCGCGTGCCCGCCGCGTTACCAAGGACCCGGTGCACGTGCCCGGCGGCCGCGATTGCCGCCGGGCACCCGCGATTGCCCGGGAACCAAGCAGGAAAGTGGATCTGTGTATGTAAACACACAGATCCACGTCCTGTGAGGGAGAGGAGGCTGATGGTGTGTCCCTTGTACATAGGGACAACCATCGGTCACCTCCCCCAGTCAGTCCCCTCCCCCCACAGTTAGAACACATTGAGGGAACATATTTAACCCCTTCCCGCCCCCTAGTGGTTAACCCCTTCCCTGCCAGTCACATTTATACAGTAATCAATGCATTTTTATAGCAGGAATCGCTGTATAAATGTGAATGGTACCAAAAATGTGTCAAAAGTGTCCGATATGTCCGCCACAATATCGCAGTCACAATAAAAATCGCAGATCGCCGCCATTACTAATAAAAAAATAAAAAAAAATAAAAAATGCTATAAAACTATCCCCTATTTTGTAGACGCTATAACTTTTGCGCAAACCAATCAATACGCGCTTATTGCGATTTTTTTTTATACCAAAAATATGTAGAAGAATACGTATCGGCCTAAACTGAGGAAAATTTTAATTGAAAAAAAAAAAGGGTATTTATTATAGCAAAAAGTAAAAAATATTGTGTTTTTTTTCCAAACTGGACGCTCTTCTTTTGTTTATAGCGCAAAAAATAAAAACCGCCGAGGTGATTAAATACCACCAAAAGAAAGCTCTATTTGTGGGGAAAAAAGGATGCAAATTTTGTTTGGGAGCCACGTCGCACGACCGCGCAATTGTCATTCAAAGTGTGAGAGCGCTAAAAGCTGAAAAATGGCTTGGGCAGGAAGGGGGTTTTAGTGCCCAGTAGGGAGGTGGTTAATCAAATTGGAATATGTATTCTTGCATGTTTTGCTTCATGTGCTTGGATTGTCTGGTTTCATATTGTAGAATGGCAACTTTCATGTGAAGTTGAGTGGACTCATTTTTGGGAATGTTTCCTAGTAAATAGTGTCGTGGAAGAATTCCCTTGGGCTTTGTACGCAAATCCACACCGCGCCTAAATGTGGACTTCCAGCGTCTAAATGCACACAAAGCACAAAACAATTCCTTCGTGCTTAAAAGCACGTTTGTATCAAGCTCTTTGGTACAAGGAATATGAAGTACTTCAATGGCACCAGGTAGAATCAGAAACGATGCTGCTTCAAGCTGGAGTCTCAAGCGTCTGGGCAGAGCTCAGCCACCCGGATTCTTTTATTCATTGGAAACAAAAGGATAACAAAACAGGAAGTGATGGCCCCAACAGCCAATCACTTCCCTTAATACAAAATGACATCACAGGAAATGACAAACAGTAAAGGGGAGGGCACTCACAGGAGGGAAAGGGGAGGAAGTGCACACCCCCCATCTTAATCAGCATGGAGCCCACACAATACTGTTCAAAGTAAACAGTATCTAGTGAGATCATTCTACTTGTTCTTATAGTTTTGGGACAATCTGCGGGGACATTGCTACTGCTGTTGTCAATATACGGTACAAGTACACCGACAAGGCAGATATCAATGTCCTCTTATAAATACAGATATGTATCCATAAAGCGGATAACGAAGTCCGCAAGAGAGAATTAATAGGTTTCTCTCATTATGCGGACTTCGCTTCTCTAAAGTGTATAGCCATTGGAAAGCATGCAGTCCAGCGCATTGCGCTTGATATCTACAAACCAACAAACGCCCACACACGCAGAGAACACGTTTCAATCCCATAAGAAGGTTTTCATACTGACCGTTTTTACCGCTGGTCTCGATTCAACCCAAGTGCGCTCTGCTAGAGCGCTCCTCGATTAAACATCAGACACAGGGAGACAGATGACAATCTATAAAACGCACATCCTAGAATAAAATGTCCACATAAATCTTATATAATAAAATTTCCACAACAGTCCCTCCTTTTTGTCATATGCTCCCATGTGTCTCTCAAAACTTGATCTTCTTACACCTGGAAATGAATCAGTCCTTACAATCCATAAAAAAGGAAAATGCGGCTTGACATGTAGATTCTGTTCTTCAGGAGACATGACTTATAAGGAGGGTACGAAATGGTGAGCTGTAGTAATCGCCGATCGGTCTGGAATCCTCTGCATCTGATACGTTGGTTGGGCTTCGGGGCGTCTTATCTCATTGAGGAAAATGTGGTCATCTGCTCGGGTTCTGGTCACGCGTCCAATCAGGCAACAGGAGCACCTCATCACGACATATAGAAGGAACAGAAACAAAAATGACATGAGTATATACACCCCTACTTCCTTCAACCACGATCCAATGGAAAATAAAAAATCCCCAAAGTTTCCCAAACCCTTAAAAGGATTCCAACCCTCACTAGCTATAGCTCTGGCTTTGCCTTGCAGGGATCTAGCCTTATCCATATGGGCCTGAACTTTGTCATTGGTATCCTCAATCCAGGTACAACAATCTTCACCTATGAATTCACAGAAACCCCCCTTGGATGCTAACAGATAATCAAGGGCCATCTTTTCCTGTAAAAGAAGGGTCCTGATCTGCCGTTGTTCCTGTGAGATTTCCCTTACAGCCTCTACGGTTTCATTGAATATCCCATCCACAATGGATGAGAAATTATTCAATCGTTTCATAAGTTCAATCCCCCAACCCGTCCAAGCAGGAAACCATGCCCAGGCCTGGTCAGAGTTGGTGAACAATTCCCTTCTAGCTTTTCCTGACGTTCTTACCTTCTCTCGTGCCATCAGATCCTCTCGATCATCCGCGATGTAAGATGCTGGGACTAGTTTAACCAGGACACATGAACCTCTTGCATTAGGGGGGATTACCTTATAAGCTGAGGTACCGCATAAGAAGTAGTAGGGGCCAGTCAGAGTCGCACAGGGGGAACCACTCTGACGGTTCCGTGCATTGAGTAGTAACAGGATAGACTGGGGGATTGCTCCCTCGGTCTGAACGTCACACCCTTCCTTCCAACAGATGTAATCTGGTCTATTAGTGTTATTAAAGAAGACGGGGGTTTCGTTGGTTAGATTAACTGTTATACCTTCTTTACAGGTGGTGGACCCAACAAAGTTATCCCCTCTACCGAAACTAAAGTTGAAGCACACTTGTGGGCTACCTAGTTGTCCCGATACCCATACTGGTTTTGTGAGGGAGGGGCAAAAGCCAGAGCTAATGTTAAAACTATAACTAATTTTACCCTCTAGGAATGTATCATTAAGTTCTATTGACAAGTGTCTGTTTGGAGTCTTTAGTTTCCTCATACCGATACGGACATCATATATCGCATGTACTGCTGCCATTGCCGGGGCATCAAGGCTTGGTGGAGGTTTGGAGCATACCCAGCAGTTGGTCCTGTTCGCCATTTTTGCCAGCTGGATATGCATTTTAAACAATAAATTGGGATGCTTTTCATCATTACCCTTGCTAAAATACACTAAACTAAAACTATAAATAAAGAAGATACTCCTCATTCTTTGATGTAGTTGAGCAGCTTCTTGCAGTGGCTGGCGTGGATCCAGTTGTCCCGTTCTTCAAGCTTTAGTGAGGTCGGCGTGGTCAGCTGAACCTGGAATGGTCCGACGTATCTCGATTCTAGTCCCGTCCTCTGGTATTTCTTTACAACGACCCAGTCACCTGGTTGGATAGAATGTAAACCGGTTATTGAGTCAGGGTCTGGAAGGGACTCATGAACCCTGTGGTGGATTTTTTTTAGCTCACGTTGCAGTGACTGCACATACCCCGTCAGCTGAGAATGTAAAGACGACAGCTGCTGGGGAAAGTACAACCCTGTTTTTGGTTGACATCCGAACAAAACCTCATATGGAGATAACCCGTGAGGTCGTCTAGGTGCATTTCTGATGGAGTGGAGAGCTATGGGGAGACATTCAGGCCAAGGTTTCCCAGTATCAGCTATTATTTTGGAGATTTTGTTTTTAAGGGTTCCGTTTAACCTTTCAACCTTACCACTACTTTGGGGGTGATAAGGAGTGTGTAATCCCTGATTGATATGGAGGGCTTTACACACTTCTGCAAATATTTGACCAGTGAAGTGGGAGCCTCGATCCGACTCGATCGTTTCAGGTAGGCCCCAGCGACACACTATTTCGGACAGGATCTTTTTGGCTGTGGTTGTGGCGTTTGCTTTCTGAACCGGCCATGCCTCTGGCCAACCTGAAAACATATCTACACAGACTAAGACGTGTTCGTACGGCCCACTCCTTGGCAATGTAATGTAGTCTATCTGGATGCGCTGAAATGGATATTCTGGTCGGGGGGGATGTCATTTGGGTACTGGTACCGTCCTACCTGGATTGTGCAATGCGCAAACCAGGCAGGCTGCTGCAAAATTAGCAGCTGCAGTAGTAAATCCAGGGGCGATCCAATGCTCATCCACCTGCGCACACATAACCATCTTTGACTGATGCCCTGGATAATGAGCCGAATGGGCCATCATTGGAAAAAGCGATCTTGGCAGACACCATTTTTTTACCAAGACCCCAGATGTCATCTGGACCTCTCATGGCCCCTAGTGCTGTCCATCTCCTCTTTTCATGTAATTCCGCTTGTGACTGTAGTCTCTTAAACTCTTCCAGAGACACATCAGAGGGGATGGCTAGCATCAGGGTTTTCACAGGAGGGTGCAGAGCACCTTCTTTGGCAGCTCTATCTGCCAAGGCATTGCCATCGGCCTCCAAAGTCCTATCAGTAGTGTGGGCCTTAACTTTTAGAATGGCTATCTCACGCGGCAGGTTGAAAGCAACGAATAACCTGTTGATTAACTGCGCATGTTTCACAGGCTTCCCTGAACTAGTCAGAAAGCCTCTTGCTTTCCAGATAGGACCAAAATCATGGGCTATCCCAAAAGCATACCTAGAATCCGTGTAGATATTGATCCTTTGACCCTCTTGGGTCTCACAGGCTCTTGCCAGTGCCCACAGCTCAGCTTCCTGTGCAGACATGTTGGAACTCAATGAACCCTTTTCCACAATTTCACTGACTGTAGTCACTGCATAACCTGTGTGTGGCTTACCATCTGGGGTGTAATACCTGGAACCATCGACAAAAAGGTTTTTAGCGTTTGGGATGGGGGTCTCCTTCACCGGGCTGATGGTTGTTGACTCGAGTTCCATCAGAGAAACACAGTCGTGGTGATCATCAGCATGTTGTCCTTCTAAATTAACAAGTTGGTTAGAGGTAGAGAGGTTGGTATTGTTAGTCTGGAAGGTTTGAGTATCATTTTTAACACCATTATCTCCCCCCTTCTCTTCCTCCTCAGTAGGAAGAAGAGAGGCTGGGTTTAAAATGGTGCATCGTCTTAAAGTCAGGTTAGTAGGGGTTAGGAGAGCCACTTCGTACTTGGTCAATCTGGCAGCAGAGAGGTGTTTTGTCTGAACTTGATTTAGGATTTCCTGCACTGAATGGGGAGTATAGAGGGTCAGTGGGGAGTCCAAGACTATGTCACCTACCTTCTGTAACAATACAGCGCAGGCGGCTACGGCTCGTACACAACCTGGTGAACCTCGAATGACTGGATCTAGGGCAGTTGATAGATACATGATGGGTCGGTACCTGGACCCATGTAGTTGGGTCAGTACTCCAGTGGCGTGGCCTTTGCTTTCATAGCAGAAAAGGTAGAAGGGGAGGTCATAGTTGGGCAAACCTAAAGCAGGTGCTTTGGAGAGTTCTTGGATCAAGTCCTGTAGGGTTGACCAGTTATCATCAGTCAGTTGAAAGGGAGTTTGGGATAGGATTTCGTAAAGGGGTCCTAAAGTCGAAGAGATGTTAGGGACCCAGTCTCTACAGTAGTTGATAAGACCAAGAATGGCTCTCGTTTGTCGTGCGTTTCGGGGTTTCGGGAAGTCTTTCAGTGTCTGAATTCTCTGGGTTGTCAGGTGTCGAGTACCCTGAGATATACAATGTCCTAAAAAGGTGACCTTCTCCCTACAAAACTGCAATTTCTCCTTGCTAGCTTTATTCCCCGTGGACGCCAGATGGTTAAGCAATGAGACAGTATGCTGATAACAGACATCCCTTGCAGGGCAACAAAGCAGCAAGTCATCAACATACTGGATCAGCACCACCTCTGGATTCGTTGGGGTCCATTGATCCAACACTATTTTAAGTTTGCAACTGTACTCCGAGGGACTAGTCACAGACCCCTGAACGAGACGTGTCCAAGTCAGTTGTCGACCCTGGAATGAAAAAGCAAAAAGGTACTGGCACTGGGGGTCCAGTGGTACCGAAAAAAATGCATTAGTCAGATCAATAACACTGAAGAAAATTGCGTTAGGTGGTATAGAGGCCAACAAGGTGTGTGGGTTGGGTACCAAAGGGGCATCGCTGATAATGATTTTATTGATAGCCCTTAAATCATGTACTAAACGGAAAGTTGTTTCCTGACCCTTGACAGACTTTTTAGCCACTGGAAACAAAGGGGTGTTACAGGGGGATTTGGTTGGCGTAAGAACTTTTATCAGCAGGTACCGGTCTATTTGGATTTTAAGGCTATCCATCTGAGCCACACTCAAAGGGTATTGTGGTAATTGGGGCAAAATACTCCCTGGTCTGATGTTTACTGTGGTTGGCGGGACCGGCAGAAGACCCACATCATACTTATCAAACGCCCAAAGTTTGGGATCCACTTCTGCTAGCACATCCAACCCCAGAAAACAACCAGGTTGTATCATATACAGTAGAGCCACCATTGCACATAGGCGCTCATCTGTCAATGCACTGCTAACCACAACACCTGTTGGAGTGTACTCAATGACCGCTTGTATCTCAGATAAAATATCAGCTCCCAATAGGTTGATGGGAACATCATCCGATACCAGTACCGACTTAATGGCTTCTGTGTGTTGGCCCAACCTACAATGGAGTGGTTTGGTGGTATGTAGAGACACTGTCTGACCTGTTAGACCCACAGTGGGTATAGTCTCCCCAGAAAGGGGAACCTTGCCTCTGAGATCTTTGGATCTCAGAACAGTTCGAACGACACCGGTGTCAATGAGGCAAGGGAGGGGATATTTTAATTCCTCGATAAACAGGTTGATATGTCCTGACACCGCTTTGCCAGCGTCCTATGAAGAATCATAGTCGTGGCTGGCCATCGCTACAACTGAAGTTGTTGGATCGCGTGAGCCTGGTACCGGATCGTCTGGGATGGACTGCCACTTACCCTTGGGTCTGTTAGGGCAGTCGCGCCTTAGATGTCCTTCCTTTCCACAGATGTAACAAGTTCGGGCTTTCCAGCGTTGTGTCTTTTTCCCACCATCCTGGCCCGTTTGTCCTGCAGAAGGGGCTTGAGACACAAGGATTTTGGATGCTTTGTCCTGTTTCTTCCTATCCATCTCTCTCTCTATAGCGGAGAGAGTGGATAGAATGGCAGGTATTGTCATTTCATTAAATTCGGGTCTGGCTAATAATAGCCGATCTCGAATTTTCATATGGATGCCTTCTAAAAATTTGGCTCTTAGCAAAAGGTGAATGGCGGATAACTTACCTCCGTCGGTTGGCACATCCGGACCAACCTCCAGATCTGCATCCAATGCAGCTTGTTTCAGGCGACGCCAGAAACAAGCACATTCCTCGCCTGGGTTTTGACTGAGTTTCATCACATCTGTGGTAGAAGATGCACCATACAACTCTGGAAGTTTGGCTAGCAGGGCTACACAGAATTGCTTACCTCCAGAAGTGGCTTGTTCGTGGGTGACAATGCCGCAACGGGAGATTATAACCCCTGCCAGTTCTTCTCCTACTTTCGCCCTCAGAACCTGGGCACAATCTGTTCCACTCATGCCGTAGCTAAATTGATTTTGACAAAACATTCTCGCGAACCCTCGTGGATTTGTTCTATAGTCAGGCAGTTCGGCCAGTATGGTCCTGATTTCTGAGGAAGCAAAAGGGACATGCCATACCACCCTTTCCCCCAAAGTCCTTTCACCGTTGGTATTTGGAACACCCTCATATTGTTGCACCCGGACTGGGTAAGTACCAGGTTCAGTGACATAAGTGGGGCTAGGTGTGTACTTTGGAGGTTGTGGCTTCATTGGTTGGCTAATGTGTGCTACCTTGCCCACAACGTTCCCTGTCTGGAAGCCAACCAATGAAGGGTAGATGGTAGGTATGACTGAGTCAAAAGCTCTCAGCGCAGTTATGCAATCCCCACGGTTCCTTAGTCTGGTCTCAATTCCCTTAGACTCACATAGCATCTGTAGATCACCAGTTGAAAATGATTCATAATCAGCCGCAATCGGCGGAGAAAATGCCCCAGATATGGGGAAAGGCGACTGATAGAGAGGGTTAGCTTGAGGTTTAGCGTCAGAGGTGACATGGTTAGATGGAGACGTGGGAGAGAGAGAGATGTTAGTTGGAGAGTGCAGAGTAGGGTTGGTTAGATTGGTGATGGCAGAAGCATCAGAGGAAACTACAACAGATCTAGTGTTGGTGGATCCAGTCTGCCTCAGCAGAGTTAGCCCAGAAAGAGCCTCTTCCGCTTCCAGCATTGGATCACCAGTCACTGCTATCCCCTTAGGCCAGGTGTACATAATGCGGTTCTTCCGGACTGAAACTGCCTTCTGTATACCCTGCCTGCTTACCATAATAGACTTCTGAAGCCACAGCTCAGCTACATCTAAGGTTTTTGCTGCCCAGAGCCTGGGTTTAAACTCAGTTATGAATTTCTCCCACCTCCAGGCATCAAATGTCCCCTCTAGAGGAATAGCCCAAGTAGTATCCTTGGACCAACTATGCCATTCCTTTAGAGGTTTCATGACCTTTGCCCCAAAGCTAGATTTCATGTACTGTGCAGCCGTCTGACTCTGGGAAGCCTCACATTCCTTCCCTTGCATGGACTTCAAATTGCCCATGGCGATTCGAATCGGCTTATAGTCTTATTCCTGCGTCCAGGAAAAACCCCTGCACCTATGTAGGAGAGCACCGTCAGGTGCCTTCTTCTACGGTGGATTGACGAACTGCAACCACTATATCTGGTCCAGTCCCCCAACTAGAAAACCTAACCGAGGTGTTATTAACTCTATGGCTTGTTGCCCCAACACTTTTGGCACAGAACTACAGAGTACTACTCTTTTACACCGCAATACTCGTAATAACTATGCCAATGATTAGTCAACAACCACAGACCACCCCCCGAATTATGTCTCTACCCCTTACAGTGTATGCATACATACCTCTGTACGACTGTACACTGCGTCGTCAGATTAAACTGCACAGCACACTTCCGTTTATTTTCGCTACAGAGCAATGTGGCTTCTCTAAATAATCACAAAAATAAAATAAAAAAATTAAATGGGGATAGCTTTCTGTTGTCTATTTCAGCAGTTGTACGATGTCTCAGTAGTTACACGATCAAACTAATAAACTAACAGTCTGAGCGTGAACAAAAAATTGACTACTTGCTGCGCAAAAGTAACTCAATTAACAATAAAAGTGAATATAAAGCGAGTTTTAAAACCAAAGCCTTTCTTTCCTACCGCAAGCTATACAATAAAAGATGCAGCTCTAAAACCAAAAACAATGGGGGAGGGGCATGAATTGCCTTCTGAGAAACTCAAAGAAAATGCCCAAACAATTAAAAATTAAAATAAAAAAATTAAAACACACACCCCGTTAAGAGTACAAAAACTCAGTTAAAGTTAGTTTTACTATCTATTGAAATTCAGTGTAAAGCAAAATTTTCACTTTAAACTGAAATTAAAACCAAAAGAAAACACAATCGTTTTACAAAAAATATGCAAAAATAACCAAACCTGAAGATTGGATTCATACAAAGAAAAACAAAAATGGTGACTCAGACCACATGGCTGAACAAACACAAAGGAAAACAAAATGGTGTCTTCAAAACAAGATGGTGTCCTCAGGCCACATGGCTGAACAAACACAAAGGAAAACAAAATGGTGTCTTCAAAACAAGACCAAACCGTGCCTCTTACAAACAAAAATCACTGTTTTAACACAAAACAGACTGTGCTACTTAACTCATACTAAACGTTAGACGAACTATAATAGCTACACACTTTACAAAAGTTATTTCACACGGTGACCAGCACTATGAAATAACTCAGACACACAATGCTATGTCATTCAATCTCTGCCGCACATTTAAAATATCAACTAACACACTCCATGCATACCATCACGTTGTACTACAGGAAATGGTTTTACATTTAACATAAACCCCATACAAGGACCCTCTAGGCTGTATTGACTATGGGGTCTACACAGAGGACAGTAATATAGACTTCTATCCCAAGCCAATACAGCTATCCCTCCCAGTACAAATATAAATCCCCGTCCTTGTACACAAAGAGTGAAACCGCAAAAATGTGTTCTTTTGCTAAGCGGAGTTACCTGCAACAGCGAGCAGAGAGACCAGATTCTGGTTCTAGAACAACAAAAATTTCAAAAGTTGAAATGGAGTCTGTCTTACCAAACTTTGCCGGCCTTTTCCTGTCCCAGAACCGCGGACCCAATCTCTCCTCTCGGATCGCTGTGCTGGAACTACGTTGGCTCCAAGCTGGCTCGCCGAAATGTCGTGGAAGAATTCCCTTGGGCTTTGTACGCAAATCCACACCGCGCCTAAATGTGGACTTCCAGCGTCTAAATGCACACAAAGCACAAAACAATTCCTTCGTGCTTAAAAGCACGTTTGTATCAAGCTCTTTGGTACAAGGAATATGAAGTACTTCAATGGCACCAGGTAGAATCAGAAACGATGCTGCTTCAAGCTGGAGTCTCAAGCGTCTGGGCAGAGCTCAGCCACCCGGATTCTTTTATTCATTGGAAACAAAAGGATAACAAAACAGGAAGTGATGGCCCCAACAGCCAATCACTTCCCTTAATACAAAATGACATCACAGGAAATGACAAACAGTAAAGGGGAGGGCACTCACAGGAGGGAAAGGGGAGGAAGTGCACACCCCCCATCTTAATCAGCATGGAGCCCACACAATACTGTTCAAAGTAAACAGTATCTAGTGAGATCATTCTACTTGTTCTTATAGTTTTGGGACAATCTGCGGGGACATTGCTACTGCTGTTGTCAATATACGGTACAAGTACACCGACAAGGCAGATATCAATGTCCTCTTATAAATACAGATATGTATCCATAAAGCGGATAACGAAGTCCGCAAGAGAGAATTAATAGGTTTCTCTCATTATGCGGACTTCGCTTCTCTAAAGTGTATAGCCATTGGAAAGCATGCAGTCCAGCGCATTGCGCTTGATATCTACAAACCAACAAATGCCCACACACGCAGAGAACACGTTTCAATCCCATAAGAAGGTTTTCATACTGACCGTTTTTACCGCTGGTCTCGATTCAACCCAAGTGCGCTCTGCTAGAGCGCTCCTCGATTAAACATCAGACACAGGGAGACAGATGACAATCTATAAAACGCACATCCTAGAATAAAATGTCCACATAAATCTTATATAATAAAATTTCCACAACAATAGTGAACGTGAAAAAAAGACCACGTTTTGCACATATACACGTAAACCACATGTGGGCATGCCTATTTGGCATTAAACAACGTTTTATATAAACATTGTTGTCTAGATGGTGTGTTGTAAGTTAAGTAGAATGTTAAATGGTAAACTAGATTCTGGGTAAAGGAGAGGACACTCAAGCAGCTGGTTACACATCTTGACTCAGGAGCACTATAGTGTGGGCCACCCGAACAACCTTTTTAGGGTGTCACACACAGGTGCTCCAGTGGATACCTTGGGCTGTATCCTTTTTTTTTGAGGACCAAGAATTAAAGTATTCTTGCTTTGTTGTATTCCCAAAATATCATATCATATGTTCATCTTGAAACTCTGGCAAAACCAACAATTGTACCCCACTTCCAGGCAAACTTATAAAATGATGCCCTCAAATCTATGTATGCTAAAGGATACCTTTTGATTATTTCATTCTCATAGGGGAGAGGAGACTGGGAGGACACCAATGTGAGGCGTCTAGGAAGCACAGACCACATAAAGAAAACCAAGATCCAAAAGAACTCCAAGATCAGCAAGTGGAGGAAGGAGAGGTGGAGGAAGCAGAGGTGGAGCTTATCACCACAACAGGTCAGTGTCTGTCACCACAGCTTCTGGTAAAAAGAGATGTAGGCCTTCAGGTTTCTAATCCATTAATTTTTTTAGGGGATGAACATGGTGGTGTGTCAGAAACTCAGACAACTCCATTCTCAAGTTATTGAGAACTAGATGTTATTATTCACAAATGAAAAAATTTAAATGTGAAAAAAAAATAAAAAAGGATTGGTGCAGTATATCAAAAAGCAGGGGTCACAGTGAGAGTCTTTTTTTATTTTGTACGATTCAAATTGCAACAGTCATGAGATGAAAATTATGTATGATTGATTCAACAAAAAATTAAACTAGGTCCCTTTTTTCTACGCAGGATGAGCTCAGCCAGGAGGAAGAGGCTTCGGAATGTGGCAGGCACGAGGAGGCAGGGGTGAGTGGCAGCCAGGAGGAGGCTGGCCCAAGTGGCACTCACCAGGTCCCCAGGCCTAGTGGCAGAACACAGTCTCAAGTGGCTCCCCTCCACGTCAGACCCCCAAAACATTGGCAGATGTCAAAGGTGGAGGAGGAGTCACTTAAGAAGATAAGGGACACTGCTGCCATAATGAGGGCACCCCTCAACCCAGTTGAGGGCTTTAGTAACTATCTGTCCGAAAAGCTGATGAAACTGGAGGAGGGACAACATGCCCTCTGTGAGCACCTGGTTTATACGGCCATTCACATTGCGGGGATGGGGCAGTTGACAGAGGCCACTCATCTCTGCCTTCTGCCCCATCCTTCTCCTCCTCCTCCTGCCACATTACCACCAACAGAGCCACAGCCTGGAAGGGTGCGTGGACGGGGTCGTGGAACAAATGCTGGAGGGAAGCGTGGAGGGAACACTGCAGGGAGCAGTGGAAGGAAGGCTACCAAGAAGAGCAGAAGGTGATTCCCTGGTTTTAAGCTGCTCTTCCAGAAGTAGCAGTTTGTAGGAGTACCACAGCTTGGGATGATGTATGTCTTCGGCTGCTGCTCCTGATTTCCTCATGTTGTTGATTTTATTGTTCATCATAGTAATGTCTGCCTTTGGGGTCCAAAGTCTTCATAAATTCCCCTAATTTAACAATTGTTGCCCTTCCTGTTTATTTATTTTTTGCCAGAATAAATGGATTTTTGATTTCGGAAAAATACTTGCCTATTTATTTTTATTGGGAGTAGCAATAAGATGTCATAAATACAATGTGTAATTAACAAGGGACACCAACCTCCTTGAGGACATTTTTTTAAACAAAATATGTTGTTGGGAGAAATTGACACCCAAAAAAATGAGCCCACAAGAACCAAAATCTAATAAAAAAAAATGGTATATCTTGATTCTAAATAACAATTAAAATTAGGGAGAACTGGCTTTAAAAATATCTAAAATTATTCTAGAGATGACAAGAAACTATAAAGAAATACGTTTGTCAGAACTCGGGATAAAGATCTGCAGCCAAAAAACATTTTAAAGACCATTATAAGGAAGAAAACAATGCGCTGCATTAAACGAGGCAAAAATTGTCAGAATGACGAATGTGCTCTCTCCATTAGGAACGCTAGTTTTACCAGAACGAGCGCTCCCGTCTCATAATTCAGTCTGAGCATGCGTGGGTTTTTTAACCGATGGAGTTGCCCATAGACGATCGGAATTTGCTATCGGTTTTTTATCTATCGGAAAAATGTAAAACATGTTCTATTTTTTGACACTGTTGTGGAGATTTTTATGGAGATGTATTTAATATGTATTGTCATAGTGTCACCCAGTGTTAGTACTTCCGCAACCCGCTCTAAAAGAGCTGATTGGGGTAGTCTGAGGCTGGTTGAATCCCGTCTGATAGGGGAAAACGTCTTGAGGTTGGAGTGTGATGTTTGCAGGGTGCGGATATGTCCGCCAACGGGGGCCCTCTGTGCATTAGCACGGACGATCGTTAAGGAGGGGATATGCTCGCTCTGCAATGACATCATGGGTTATAGACAGATGCGTGCTCTTGTCTCTGCTGTGTCTGATCAACATTGGTTGGAATTCGTAGCGCGCGTCTGCAGATAGCCTCCCTTCCCTATTCAATAATAGTATAATCTGAATATGCGTTATTCTATGGAATAGCGCAGAATAAGGATTCCTATCAACGGTAACTTTAGCCATCATACGTTATTGTATTCATTGTATGTATTATTGTATTGAATCCTTTAAGCTATATTTCTTGAGTGGGATTCATGTACGGCATTTCCTGTTGGAAGGGATGTCCTTGTATTGCCATTTTCCTGTGTGGAAGGGACATCCTGTGATGTCCCCGCCCATGGGGGAGGGGATTGGTTGCTGCAGCCAATCACCTCCTGTCTGAAATCTTTGGAAGCTAATAAAAATCCTTGAGGGGGCGTCGGCTAGACACTCTGCTTTGGGATGACTTGGTGATAAGACCTGTGATGATGTGCTTTCCTTGAATGAATGATGGGATGAACGGTGAGTGGAATTTAGCAAACTTAGCTAAAGATAGCATTATTGCAAAAAGATGAAATCTGATGTGTGCTTAGATAGCACAGGAATTATAGGCTGTGTGCTCCGTAAACAACAGCCTAGAAATTCCACAACAGTTTATGGCGGGCCAGGACCTTTGGAAATAGATGGAGTCCCTTTGGACATCGGATCGAGATGGGGGGGAGAGTGGATCTACGTTCCGATGTGTGGGGGCTCTACTCTGTAAAAGAACAAATTTTTCGTCTTTTTGAAATAATGCTGTATGGCTGAGAGATGTGTGTGTGTGTGTCTGTGAATGTATGGAACAAGTAAATTGCATGAAGAAGCTGAAAATGGCTGCTCCCATGAGGTTTAGCGGGGGCGGGGCAGGCAGCATGGCCATCAGTGGCCAGCTTGGTTGATAGTTCTGTGTATCTATTGATTTTCCAATTTTCAGAACAAAGTTGTGTGTAGTGTTTGTGCCTGTGTGAATGCTGATGGAAACTGTATATTGTGTATGAAATGAGAAATATAGACTGTATGTGATTAGATTGTTTGGCTGCATTGTTATTGATGGCCGCTGCATTGAGCCATAAGCCATGTGCTTTAGTGGGGGAGGGGCAGCCAGCATCTATCAGTTACACTGGTGGAAGTTGGTGACTCTCTGTAAATAGCATGCAGGGGATACGCCCTGGGGGATGATGATCTGATGTTACAAGCAACAATATACTGTATGTGTGTAGTGTTTGAGATTTTTATGAAAAATAGAAATGGATAAATTGTGATTTCTACCTTCATATGGGACAAAGACACATGTCCCCATAAGTGTAAAAATATTTTAAGTAAAGAGTTTGGTTTTTGAGTTGAAAGTTCCCGCCGCATATCCAAGTGGCCAGGCATTGCTAGAAGGCAGACAATAGTATGTCTGTGCGATGGCTTTGTTATGGAAGCTGAGGCCACTGTGTGTGTGAACTTTAGGTAGAGAAAAGTGGTGAATATCTCAGAGTATATTAACTTAGAGAAATGAATATGTTTTTAATATTGTCATGTAACTTACATTTATTTAAATGTGCTGTTTAGTGGCCAAAGGGTTTTAAAATGTTTTAGTGGTCATGTGGTGTCTCAGGTGTGTGGCTTTGTGGAGATGGCATGAGCCTTGTGGAGTGTACTCAAGACACACATTTTTCAGTGGATTTTGATGATAATTTAGAAAAATCTCAATGGTGTAGTCTGTCTTTGTGGAGAAAAACATTTTTGATTTTCTTTTAAAGAGATGCTGGTTTTGGCGGGAAAAAAAATAAAAATACATGTGTTAATTGCGCCATTCTTGGCTTTTGATTAGCCTTGTGGTTTGTCTGCCATTTTGAGGCACAGTTTTTCCTTAGCCTGTGGGTATCCTATAAGGGAAGGTGCAGCCACCTTTCCTTTGGGTATGATATCAAGTGACCATGCTGTGGCATTCGTCAGCTATGTTGCTGGTGGTATTTCTCAGTTTTTTTGATGTTTGGTGCGAATATAGTGCGGTCTTTTCTGCGTTGGAACCTGGTGGAGGCCATTTGTGTTTTTCTTTGTGTGAGGGAACCCATGTGGTGTTCATTGTGACGTTCCATGCTGGTTTTGGCGGGAAAAATTGCATGCGTTAATGGCGCCATTGTTGTCCATGAGGTGTGCGGTGTTCATCCACCATTTTGTTGTCCTGGCTTGTCGGCCATCTTGAGAGATGTTTACAGTTTGAGATAGGAAGTTCCAGTTTAGCAAACATGGCCCCTGAATATGCTGTATTGGCATTTGTTGATTGGCGCAGTTTTGTCCTGTTTTATGCGTTTACAGTTTGACCTGTGCACTGCTGGGGAGAGTAGTGAGACACCAGGGTGACATACTGAGAGACTGTTTTTTGTTTAATGATGAATTCGCTGGTTTAATTTTTTGGGGATTTCTCGGTTTTCATTTAAGAGAATGTAAGCTATTGCAGGGTCAGCTGACTTTGCAGTATATGAGCGGCGTTTTTTTTGTATTGGATTTTGTTTTTAAGAAAAACTTCACTTTACACTGAATTTTGATAGATTGTAAGACTAACAGAGTTTTTGCACAGTGGTGTGTTTTTATGTTTAAATATTTGGGAGTTTCCCAGAAGGCAATTCATATGTTTTGAAGCTTGTATTGTATAGCCTGTAGAGGAGGAGTGGGGGTTTGGTCGAAACTCCTAGAGCCATCTTTTTGCAGGAGTTTTGTATTTGAGCCTCAACTTGTGGTTTTGCTTGCAGGGGATGTTTGGGTCAGGACCCTCCCATTTGCAAAGGGGGGTTTTACTCCATCATTTTCTTGACAAGGTTTTAAATTGTTGAAATATATAATGTGTAGCCATGGATTTTTTGGAGTCTTGATAGACAAGGCGATTAGGGCTAAGGCCTCCCCCCTCCCCCTCCCTCTTCCTGAAGAATTGATATGTAAATAAACCAGTTTGGTTTTTTTGAGAGCTGAGCATGTAACCGGAAGTTTCTTTTCAGCATTTTATATATCAGAGGGAAGTTGGTGGGAGGAGTTTGGGGTTGTCTGAAAGGTTGGCCAATGAGATTTGTGTTTGGAAGGAAAATGGAAAGCATTTTTGCGTTTAAAAGTCTTTTATATTTTGTTCCAGTTTTGTACTGTAATACAGTTTGGGTAGAGGGCAAAACAGGGGGGCATCACCATTGTTTTATCATCTAGATACAGAGAGAAGCCACATTGTCCTGCAGGTGGTAAACTGGCGTAAGTGTTCTGTGTGGTTTAGTCTGACAACGCAGTGTATGGGTGTATAGCGGAAAATGCTTGTGTATGCATGCACTGTGAGGGGTAGAGGCCTAATTCGGGGGTTGATCTGTGGTTGTTGCTGTAGTTCCAAAAGTGTTGGGACAAAAAGCCATAGAGTTGATGCCTCGGTTAGGGTTTCTAGTTGGGGACTGGACCAGATATAGTGGTTGTAGTTCTTCAATCCACCGTATAAGAAGACACCGGGCGGTGATCTCTGAAATGGGTGCAACGGTTTAACCTGGACGCAGGTTTAAGACGATAAGCCGATTCGAATCGCCATGGACACAAGGAGGTCTGTGCAAAGGGAAGGAATGGAGGCTTCCCATAGTCAGACGGTCACACAGTGCACGAAGCCTAGTTTTGGGGCAAAGGCCTTTGAACCCCAAAAAGATTAACATAGGTGGTCCAAGGATACTATTTTGGGTATCCCTCTGGAGTGGATGTAGTTGAGCTGCGGCTTCAGAAATCTGTAATGATGAGGAACGGTGGCTCATGCCCGTTTGTTTGAACTTTGTATGGCTGGTCCATGAAGGTTCTCGAGCTGCTCTCATGTTTGTCCCATTGTATTTTTTTCTATTGCTGAAAGAGTGAAGGGAGAATTCTGTCTGTTTTTGTTTTTTTCATTTTTGGTTTTAGAAACTATGAAGTATCTCCCCCACGTTTGTATCGGAATGTTTGTATGTAGTAACGTGAATATGTTCGAACTTACCGCGGCGATCCTTCGATGCGTCGCGGCTGTTGTATTTTTGTAGGAACGGGAAAAGTAGGGGTTACAGAGGGTTTTGTTTGAATCGGTTTTGAAAGAATGTCATTGACAATTTACCAATGTACTGGAATGTCATTATTGTTTTACCATTCTTTGCAGGTTAAATATGAAGAATAGAGTAATGATTTTGCTTATAAGTATTTTTCAGGTCCAAGGAGTTTGTACATAGAGAACAGGTGTATGTAGACAGCGGTACATATGGATAAATACATGAGTCTAAGGAGGTAAAAGTATCATGGGCTATTTCATTGTTTCTTTTTTTCCTGCACCACGCATTTCTTCCTTCAGTCTGTAATGAGGAAGAAAAGGGGGGGAGTGATAAATGTAAGAGTGACAGTTTTTTTGTCAAACGAATAATGTTAACTCCTGTAATTCCAACCAAGTTTGTGCCAAGACTGTCTTTCTTTGATAGAATTTGAATCGGCAAGCAGCAGTCTGGTGAAGTAGGTTCCCATCCCAGAGGCTAAGAACCTTTTGTCAATGGTTCCAGGTATTGTAAGCCCCGCACAGGTTATGCAGTGACCACAGTCCCGATGTCTGGGTTATTGTCATATGAGGGTTGTTTGGAGGTCAATCAAAACCAGAGTCGTACTTTCCTCATTAGCTGTCACTTATATTCTCGGCTGATGGGGTGGGTGCGATCGTTGTGACATGAACTTCAAAATGTCCACCACAGGGTTCACGAGTCCCTCCTGGACCCTGACTCAATAATCAGTTTACATTCTTTCCAACCAGGTAAATGGGTCGTTGTAAAGAAGCTTGAGGGATGAGACCACGCCAGCCACTGCAAGAAGCGGCTCAACCACACCAAAGAATGAGGAGTATCTTTGTTTATTTATATTTTTGTTGTTTAGTAAATTTTAGCAAGGGTAACGATGAAAAGCATCCCAAGTTATTATTTAAAGTGTATGTCCTGACTAGCTCAGAAAGCGAACAGGACCGATGGTCTGTTCTGAGTCTTCACCAAGTTTTAGTCCCCAGCGATGACGGCGGTACATGCCATTTATGATGTTATTATGGGTATGAGGAGTTTTGACAAACTAGTGAAGACTCCAAACAGACACTTGTCAATGGAATCTAACGATGCATTTTTAGAGGGTAAAATTGGTTAGTTTTAATGGTTCTGCCTCTTGTCGGTTTGGGTATCTAGGCAGCCCACAAGTGTGTTTGAACTTTAGTTTGGTGTTTATGCGGATCTGCAGCTTATAAAGGTAATTCCCCCAAAGCAAGAGGTTCATGCGTGATGGTGAAGCTGTCCCAACATCTTAGGTCGCGGCCGATCGCGAGGATCTGATGGCGCAGGAAATTAAGAATGGCAGGGACAGCTAGAAGGGATTTGTTCACCAACCCCGACCAGGTCTGGGCATGGTGTCCTGCATGTACAAGGTGGGGGGGGCTCGGGCTTGGGATACGATTGAACAATTCTCATCCGTTAAGGATAGGGTTCTTCATGTAATTGTTGAAGCCAGAGCTGTAGCTAAGTGAAGGTTGGGAGTCTATTTTAAGGGTCTGGGAATCTTTGGGGATCTAATTTTTATTTTACAGCGGATCGTGGTTAAAGGAAGTGGGAATATATATACTCATGTCGTTTTTATCTCTATTCTTTCTATGTCGTGACGAGGTGCTCCTGTTGCCTGATTTGACGCGTGACCAGAGTTTCCTTGATGAGACGCCCCGAAGCCGGACCCACATACAAGACACAGAGGATCACAGACCGATCGGCGATTACTACAGCTCACCATGTCGTGTCCTCCTTTATAAGTCATGCCCCTGAAGAGTAGAGTCTACATGTCAAGCCGTGTTTTCCTTTTTATGGACTAAGGACTGATTCATTTCCGGGTGTAAGAAGCAGATCAACTTTCATCGAGGGACACATGGGGTGCATATGACAAAAAAGGGAGGACTGTTGTGGAGATTTTTATGGAGATGTATTTAATATGTATTGTCATAGTGTCACCCAGTGTTAGTACTTCCGCAACCCGCTCTAAAAGAGCTGATTGGGGTAGTCTGAGGCTGGTTGAATCCCGTCTGATAGGGGAAAACGTCTTGAGGTTGGAGTGTGATGTTTGCAGGGTGCGGATATGTCCGCCAACGGGGGCCCTCTGTGCATGAGCACGGACGATCGTTAAGGAGGGGATATGCTCGCTCTGCAATGACATCATTGGTTATAGACAGATGCGTGCTCTTGTCTCTGCTGTGTCTGATCAACATTGGTTGGAATTCGTAGCGCGCGTCTGCAGATAGCCTCCCTCCCCCATTCAATAATAGTATAATCTGAATATGCGTTATTCTATGGAATAGCACAGAATAAGTATTCCTATCAATGGTAACTTTAGCCATCATACGTTATTGTATTAATTGTATGTATTATTGTATTGAATCCTTTAAGCTATATTTCTTGAGTGGGATTCATGTACGGCATTTCCTGTTGGAAGGGATGTCCTTGTATTGCCATTTTCCTGTGTGGAAGGGACATCCTGTGATGTCCCCGCCCATGGGGGAGGGGATTGGTTGCTGCAGCCAATCACCTCCTGTCTGAAATCTTTGGAAGCTAATAAAAGTCTTTGAGTAGGCGTCGGCTAGACAGTCGGCTCTGGGATGACTTGACAATAAGATCTGTGTTGGTGTTTTCCTTGAATGAATGATGGGACGAATGAACGGTGAGTGGATTTTAGCAAACTTAAAGATAACATTATTGCAAAAAGATGAATCTGAAGTGTGCTTAGATAGCACAGGAATTATGGGCTGTGTGCTCTGTAAACAGCAGCCTAGAAATTCCACAACAACACCGATGAAAAAAAGACCAAAAGACTTTAGGTTTGGATGACTAAACTCCTCACAACTGAGTGGTTCCATAATTGTTTCATCCCAACCGTCTAGGTCTACCTAGCCAAACTTGGCCTTGATTTTAAGGTGCTTCTGCTGATGGATAATGCAGGAGGCCACGCCATGGATCTATCGTACGAAGGAATGCAAGTTGAGTTCCTTCCATCCAACACCACGTCTTTAATTCAGCCCATGGACCAGGGTTTGATACGAGCATTCAAGGCGCTGTACACTCGCAACTCCTTGAATCATCTTGTCGAATACATGAACAATGATGAAAATTTCAATTTGAAGGACTACTGGCGTAATTACACCATTGCAACCTGTCTGGAGAACATACAAAAAGCCCTCAAGGAGATGAAGAAGGAGACCGTGCATGCCTGTTGGAAGAAGCTTTGGCCAGAAATTATTCACAATTATGAAGGGTTCTCTCTTGACAAAGTTCATCATTCAGCTGTGGACAAGGCAATTAGGCTGGCAAAGTTGCTAGGAGGTGAAGGTTTTCAGGATATGACCCAGGACGACGTCAATGACCTAATTGAAACCAATTCAGCTCCACTAACCGATGAGGATCTGACAGAACTCACCAAGTCAGCGAGTGAGGAGAAAGTGGAGGAACAGGAGGAGGAGGAAGAATATGAAGGCTTGTCAATTGAGCACCTTGGCAGGGTCATGCGTATGGCCAATGACCAGAAACAGATGTTAGCTGAGTGGGATCCTGACATGGTTCGTTCACTGCAGTTCCAAAACAGCATTGATGGACACTTAGTATTGAAAGTAGCAAATCAAAACAGCATTACTGTTGACTGATGCAGGGCCCTGCAGAGTCAATAATAAAAATAGGACAATGGTATACACAATATGAATGTCTATCTTCTATGTAATAAACATAGGCGTGCGCACAGGGTGTTCCATGAGAGTATGTGGCCCCCGCTGCCTGTGAAACAGTTTCACAGGCAGCAGATCGTGAGAATTGCCAGAGCTGTTCGGTGTATGAAGCTGTCAGATAATGACACTACATGCAGGGAGAGACACCAGCTGTCAAAAGTCAGTGGTGATTTTGGGTGTGGGCGAGACTGAACGGCCATCAAACACCAGCCAATGGGATGGGTCTGGGCGGGCCGCTACATTTACGTGGCTCCTCCCACTCTATGAAGCAGCTTAATCATTGGCTGGTGTTTATGGCGCTTGGTCCCACCCACCCCCGACATCGCGGCTGAGTTGTAAGTCATCACAACTCAGCCACGATGTTGGGGGTGGGTGGGACCAAGCGCCATCAACACCAGCCAATGATTTGCTGCTTCAGAGAGGGGCGGAGCCAGAGAAATGTAATGGCCCACCCAGACCAATCCCATTGGCTGGTGTTTAATAACTGTTCAGTCCCGCCCACCCCCTACATCACCGCTGACTTTTAACAGCTGGTGTCTCTCCCTGCATGTAGTGTCATTATCTGACCGTTTCATACACCGAACAGCTCTGGCAATTCTCACGATCTCCTGATTGTGAAACTCCCACTCTCACCTATCTGTGCCAACCAATGCTGCCAATCAGTGCCAACCAATGCTGCCAATCAGTGCCCACCAATGCTGCCAATCAGTGCCACTGTTGCTTATCAGTGCCAACCAATTCTGCCTATCAATGCCAACCAGTGCCAACCAATGCTGCCTATCCGTGCAAACCAATGCTGCCTATCCGTGCCAACCAATGCTGCCTATCAGTACCAACCAATGCTGCCTATCAGTGCCAATGCTGCTTTTCAGTGCCAACCAATGCTGCCTATCACTGCCAGTGCTGCTTATCAGTGCCAACCAATGCTGCCTATCAGTGCCAACCAGTGCCAACCAATGCTGTATATCAGTGCCAACCAATGCTGCCTATCAGTGCTGCAAATCAGTGCCACCTATCAGTGCCCATAAGTGCTGCCAATCAGTGCCCATCAGTGCTGCCAATCAGTGCCCATCAGTGCTGCCAATCAGTGCCCATGAATGCTGCCAATCAGTGCCCATCAGTGCTGCATATGAGTGCCCATCAGTGCTGCCTATCAGTGCCCATCGGTGCTGCCAATCAGTGCTGCAAATCAGAGCCTATCAGTGCCCATAAGTGCAACTAATCAGAGCCCATCAGTGATGCATATCAGTGCCCATCAGTGCTGCCTATCAGTGCCACCTATCAGTGTACATCAGTGCTACCAATTAGTGTCCATCAACGCTGCCAATCAGTGCTGCCAATCAGTGCAGCCTATTAGTGCCCATCAGTGCTGCCTATCAGTGCCCACCAGTGCTGCCTTAGCAGGGATGGTGGAAACCCCTCTACAGATAATTGCAATACAAATTACCTTCAAGTGCAACAACTTTTTAGTTGGGAGGTTCACACCATTATAGCACTTTGGAATGTACATTTTTTAGATTGTATATGTTTTAGTCACGGTTATAATGTGAATTATTGCACTTGAAGTTAATTTTCCACCACCCCTGCTAAGTCCATGTCTTTATGGATCTTGCTTTGTGCACTGGTGTGCAGTCATGTTGGAACAGGAAGGGGCCATCCCCAAACTGTTCCCACAAAGTTAGGAGCATGAAATTGTCCAAAATGTCTTGGTATGCTGACGCCTTAAAAAGTTCCCCTCACTGGAACTAAGGGGCCAACCCCAACCCCTGGAAAACAACCCCACACCATATTATTTGGACCAGTGCACAAAGTAAGGTCCATAAAGACATGGATGAGCGCGTTTGGGGTGGAGGAACTTGACTGACCTGCACAGAGTCCTGACCTCAACCTGATAGAACACCTTTGGGATGAATTTGAGTGGAGACTGCAAAGCCAGGCCTTCTTGTCCAACATCAATGCCTGACCTCACAAATGCGCTTCTGGAAGAATGGTCAAACATTCCCATCGACACATTCCCATCGACACACCTTGTGGACGGCCTTCTCAGAAGAGTTGAAGCTGTTATAGCTGCAAAGGGTGGGCCAACTCAATATTGAACCCTATGGACTAAGACTTGGATGGCATTAAAGTTCATGTGTGTGTAAAGGCAGGCGTACCAATACTTTTGAATATATTCAAAAGTATTGGTACACCTGCCTTTACACAAAGGCAGGTGTACCAATACTTTTGTAACACTGTGTGTAAAGGCAGGTGTACCAATACTTTTGAATATATATATACACACATATGTGTGCTTAAGCTTTTGGGTGCACACCCTAATGCAATAGGCTGCGCACGCCTATGGTAATAAAGTTCTGTGCTCGCGAGCTCCCCCTAGCGGGCAGTACCACCCTGTATCCCGTCCCTGTAAGTTCTAGTCAAGCCTGACTAAGATCAATATACAAGTTCCTCAGAGGTAGGAGTCTTCGCTAGCAAACGTTGGTGCACATACTATTTGTAATCCAAAGGGTGTTGAAGAAAAACTGAACTCCCGCAATGCTTTTAGGAGTATGTAACTTTCAGGCGATGCAAACGCCAATTTTAAACTACGCACTACACATGATGCACTAAGTTCTGGTGCGTGGCGCACTATTCTAGTGATGGTGGGCCTTAACAGTCACAGGCCTATACAATAGTTAGGTACAGACAGGAAGTACCGGGTGAGAGGTGAGTCGGGAGGAAGTAGAGAGGAGACATTGCTGGAAGTGGCAGCAGGGGAGGTCCTGGATGTGCTGACATTTGGAGTTCGGAGTCACCACTTTGGAGAGATCTGATCATCCGTGCGTACCCCATCTGCTGCTGTTCCGTAAGGACGTGTCCAGAGGAGTTCCTATCTACACCGCTTGTCTGTTTGACCCACCACCGCTGGTTAGGGTTGCCACCTCATCCCTTTAAACCCGAACACATATAAATTACACAGGTTCTGAGGCTAATTTAATGTAGATAAGGCACCAAGTGAGTTTAATTACCACCTTAATCAGCCACAGAACCTGTGTAATTCATATGTGTTCGGGTTTAAAGGGATGAGGTGGCAACCCTACCGCTGGTGTGTGTGTCCACGTTTGGGGGTAAGAGTATCCATTTCTTTCCCCTCTTCCTGGTGTTGCAGCTTTCTGAACAAATGCTCACATCTATATGAACTTGAAGCTTTTTGAATTTCGAATTTGGAAAATGGGGACATTGCACTGAATTGATTTTATCTATTATCTCTCCCTGCTTCCATTTTATACATTGGGCACCTTTATTGCATAGTTGCCAACAGTCACGGATTGGCCGGGACATTCCCGGGATTCAAACCCTTTTCCCGGATTTATTTTGTCCCGGCCAATGTCCCGGCCAATCCGATTTTTCCCGTTTTCCCCGAATTTGGACGTCGCAGGCCGCCGCCGCTAGAGATCCACGGCTGGCGGAGACAATGTCTCGGCCGGCCGCCATGTTCAAGAAGACCAAAACACGGATGTAGTACAATAGAAAATAAAGCCGCTGCGGCGCCGCCCACACCCCGCACCTCCCCGGGGGTGGGCGGCGCCGCAGCAGCTTTATCTTCTATTGTACTACATCTGTGTTTTGGCTGGCCGGCAGGCCACCCCCCCGCCCCGCCCCGCTGCAGGTCTGTCTGTAATGGAAAGGGGCGGGGGTCGGCAGCGCCACAGCTTAATTTTTTTTTTTCAGCCACACTGTCGGCTCCGCCTCTATTTTGTTCCCCTTCGGGGAAGGGGAAACAATAATGGCGGCCGAGACAGGAGACGCCTGTGGTTAAGGGGGGACTCCGCTGGGGATGCCTGTGGTAAGGGGGGACTCCGCTGGGAACGCCCGTGGTAAGGGAGGACTCCGCTGGGGACGGCTGAGGTAAGGGGGGACTCCGCTGGGGACGCCTGATGTAAGGGGGGACTCCGCTGGGGACGCCTGATGTAAGGGGGGACTCCGATGGGGACGCCTGATGTAAGGGGGGACTCCGCTGGGGACGCCTGAGGTAAGGGGGGACTCCGCTGGGGACGCCTGATGTAAGGGGGGACTCCGCTGGGGACGCCTGAGGTAAGGGGGGACTCCGCTGGGGACGCCTGAGGTAAGGGGGGACTCCGCTGGGGACACTTGATGTAAGAGGGACTCCACTGGGGACGCCTGATGTAAGGGGGGACTCCGCTGGGGACGCCTGATGTAATGGGGGACTCCGCTGGGGACGCCTGATGTAAGGGGGGACTCTGCTGGGGACGCCTGATGTAAGGGGGACTCCTCTGGGTACACCTGATGTAAGGAAGGACTCCGCTGGGTACGCCTGAGGTAAGGAGGGACTCCTCTGGGGACGCCTGATGTAAGGAGGGACTCCGCTGGGGACGCCTGATGTAAGGAGAGACTCCTCTGGGGACACTTGATGTAAGGGGGGACTCCACTGGGGACGCCTGATGTAAGGGGGGACTCCACTGGGGACGCCTGCATAGTTACCAACAGTCCCGAATTTCCCGGGACAATCATGATTTTTGGACCCTTGTCCACAAGTGTGGAGGGGGCTCTGCTGGGGAGGCACCTGATGCAAGGACGGACTGCTGGGGAGGCACCTGATGCAAGGACGGACTGCTGGGGAGGCACCTGATGCAAGGACGGACTGCTGGGGAGGCACCTGATGCAAGGACGGACTGCTGGGGAGGCACCTGATGCAAGGACGGACTAGTGGGGAGGCCATCTGGTGGCAGGCGACGTGGCAGGTAACACGCTCAGGGCTTCCACTGATTCGGCATTATGGTGAGTTGAATGATTTCATTTTATATTACAATGTAAAAATAGAAATAATGCACTTCAATCATCCTGACACCGTAACAACCATGGTGCCGGGATGATTGAAGCGCCAACAGGTGTTTTGGAGTATCCTTATCTGCCAATTTTGTTACACATTACTATTGTGGTGTAGGATCTGGCTTCTTTCTTTCTATTTCTTTCTCTCTCTTTCTCTCACCTCGGACTCTAGCCACACCCCTTTGAACCACGCCCATTTAAACCACACCCACTATCGTGCGTAAACCACGCCCATTTTTCGCGCGCCTCATTTTTCACTCCAGCATGACACGCCTACAAACGAATGCCCCGCCCCCTGATTATAGCAAGGCTCCGCCTCAATACAAAAAAAGTGTCCCAGATGTTTTTTTTGCAATGTTGGCAACTATGTTATTGGACTTTCTTATCAATTTATTTATGTATATTGTTTTGTATACACGAGTCATCATGCACATATGACATTATTCTGAATGTGTTTGGACTAGCGTGTTCATACCTATGTCTATTTATTAAGCCTTCTGAGTCCGTACGCTTTCACATGTTACCACATGCCCAAACTCATACATGTTTTTGGGCCCATTTCAATTTATTTTGTTTTTTTAGGCGCCGCATTTTTGTATGTTCTATACAATAGTTAATAAATCCTGGGCAGGTGACCGCTCACCCAAATAGGCCTAGTCCGCCTGGCAGGTTCCGCTGCTGATGCTTCAGTACACGATCCCTCCATTGTCACGGTCTTCCGTCCCTCACTCCGCCACACGAGATGTCGGTAGAGGGGAAGATGTCTGAACACTCTGGAACGTCAGCTGGGCTTCCCAAAGGAGGATTATTCTCTCTTTAGCAGGCCGGCCTCTCCGACAACAGTAGGCCCAGCTATGAATAAGCACTTTAAATAGTGTGAAACGCGTCAGCTAAACTAGATCAGTTTGTTGTGTTGTGCAGAGTGTTTTTGGTTTCCTGAAACCCTTTTTTTTTGGAATAAAGGCCTTTTAACCGGAGTGCTGCGTCCAGAAGACCTTCTTTTCTTTCTTCAATTGCATTTGCATTTGCCTGCACCCTTGGTTGCTGGGAGGAGGTAATTCCAGGGACTTCCACACCTGAGCGGCTCCCTTCCTCCTAACAGTAGGCCCAGGTTATGAGGCTTACACACACACACACACAACAGTCCTCAACTAGACTCCTCTTGCTAGCAGGGCGATGTCCAGAGAGACCCTCTGTGGCTCCTCCTCTCCTTTAAGTAAACAGTCCCAGAAGGCCAAGCGACGAGGCAATGCACTGTGGGAGTACAGCTGCACTGTGGGTACTGTAGTCTATTGACTACCCATGGCAACAGAGTCTCTTTCTCCCTGTACTACGAGTTCCAGCATGACTTGCTTTGATATTATTAAACAAACAGGTTGATGCAACATAACAATTGAACACCGGAGGGAGCTAGGTTCCTTCTAGTTTGTCAACTGTAGTCTATATCTACATAGGAAATGGGAACCTTTCTACAATTACATTGTAATATAAAATGAAATCATTCAACTCACCATAATGCAGAATCAGTGGGAGCCCTGAGCATGTCGCCTGCCACCAAATGCCATCAGGTCTCCCCAGCAGAGTCCCTCCTTACATGCAGCCCTGTGTCACATCAAATGCAGCCCTGTGTCACATCAAATGCAGCCCTGTGTCACATCAAATGCAGCCTGTCCCATCAATTGCAGCCTCTGTCCCATCAAATGCAGCCTGTCCCATCAAATGCAGCCTCTGCCCCATCAAATGCAGCCTCTGCCCCATCCATTGCAGCCTCTGCCCCATCCATTGCAGCCTCTGCCCCATCAAATGCAGCCTCTGTCCCATCAAATGCAGCCTCTGCCCCATCAATTGCAGCCTCTGCCCCATCAATTGCAGCCTCTGCCCCATCAATTGCAGCCTCTGCCCCATCAAATGCAGCCACTGCCCCATCAATTCCCCCCCTTCTCTGCGGGAGCACAGTGGGTGCGGCACTTACCGTTCTGTGTGATGTCCTCTCCTTGTGTCTTCTTCCATGGCAGCGGCCATGGAGGAGTCCGCTCCTCATACTTCCGTTTTTTTCTCTCTCGGGCGCAATGAGAGAGAGAAAACAGGAAGTGACATCATGATCTACTCAGATGTCAATCAAACTGCCTGGTCGTAGTAATAGATACTACGAGCGCCGGGCAGAAGCTGTGGCGCATCGGTAAGCGCCACAAGGCGGTACAAAAGCCCGCAAATGAAGCTCTGCGTCTGCAATCTCGTGTTGCATTGACGTGGCGGTTCCCATAATGCACGTGGCCGGCACCACATAGTGCATTTGGTGAAAGGATTTTTTAAAATTTTTGACATTTAAAAAAAAAAAAAAAAATCTTAAAGCGGCCGTTTTGAAAAAATGTTTTTTTTTGTGACTACAGGAGGGGGGTTCAGCGCCCGGGCGCCCCCTATGGACGGGCCGCCACTGCTTCCTCTTTGCCGGCCGGAGCCGGCATGTTCTTTGTGGAGAAAAAAGATGGTTCCCTAAGACCATGCATAATAACGATTAAAAATCGCTACCCACTCCCACTCATCCCAGAGTTGTTTCAGCGTTTCCGGTCTGCCCGAATCTTCTCTAAGTTGGATCTGCGAGGTGCATATAACCTCATTTGAAGCAGGCCTGGGGACGAGTGGAAGACTGCCTTCAGGTCCAGGTTTGGACATTATGAATATTTGGTAATGCCTTTTGGGCTGTGTAACGCCCCGGCCATGTTTCAGCACCTGGTAAACAAAATTTTTCCAGAATACCTGGACAATTTCCTAGTTGTTTACCTGGACGATATTCTTATTTTCTCTGCCACCATTGAGCTTCACTGGGTTCACGTAAAGACAGTCCTTGCAATTCTCAGGAGACACAAATTGTACCTCGAAGCAGAGAAATGCGAATTTGAAAAATCTGCTGTGCAATTCCTAGGCTTTGTCATTTCTACCAGCGGGGTCGCCATGGATCCCCAGAAGGTCAAGGCAATTCAGGAGTGGCTGGCTCCAGTAGACAAAACATGAGTACAACGGTTTATTGGATTCACTAATTTTTACCGGAGGTTTATCATTGGTTTCTCATCCATTGTTGCACCCATCACCTAACTAACCCGCCAACACAGTCGTTTTCAGTGGTCCCAAGAGGCCCAGGAAGCTTTTACCAAACTCAAAACCCTGTTCACCTCTGCACCAATCCTACGGCATCTGGATCCAGCCCTGCCATTTGTGTTGGAGGTAGATGCCTCAGAAACCGCCACTGGAGCCATCCTCTCCCAGAGACAGAGCCCCCAAGGCCCTCCTCCATCCTGTAGCTTTCGCATCCCGGAAAATAAGTTCCCCAGAAAGGAATTATGATGTGGGAGTCAGGGAGATGTTGTCCATCAAGTTCGCCCTGGAGGAGTGGAGATATCTGTTGGAGGGTGAGTCCCATTCCATTATGATCTTCACCGATCATAAAAACCTAGAATACCTCAGGACAGCCAAATGCTTAAGACCCAGGCAAGCCCATTGGGCCCTCTTCTTTTCTAGGTTCAACTTCCATATTTCGTACAGACCCGGCTCCAAGAATGGGAAAGCAGACGCACTCTCCCGGATGTTCCCTGAATCTCCCCAGTCAACGGAACCCAGCACCATCTTATCGCCGCAAAACTTCCTTCTGCTCACACACACTGATCTTATGACCACCATCAAGTTGGCGTTCAGCCATTGTACTGACCCAGAGATATCCTCCTTGGAAAAATGAGATGACTTGCTCTGGTCCAAAGAAAATTTTTTGTTCCACTGGAGGCTAGACTCCTGACTTTAAAGATGCTTCATGATCATAAACTGGCTGGTCACTTTGGGACTCTGAAAACGTCAGAATTGGTTGCCCGTTCCTTTTGGTGGCGTGGTTGGAGGCAGGACAGTAAACAGTATATTCTCTCATGTGTTTCATGCCAGCGCAGTAAAGGGGCTAACACCAAATCTTGGGGACTACTTAGACCTTTACCCATCCCAGAACGCCCATGGGCTGAAGTTTCTATGGACTTCATTGTCGATCTTCCTCCCTCGGAAGGTTTCACCTCCATCCTGGTCGTTGTCGACTGCCTTTCCAAAATGGCACACTCCTTGCCCATGGTGGGCTCCCCCTCTGCCTTGGATACGGTTAACATTTTTATCAAAAAAATATTAAGGCTACATGGAGTACCCGACAGTGTTGTCTCTGATAGAGGGGTCCAATTCACCTCCAAATTTTGGAAAGAAATTTGTAAAGCACTAGAAATAAGGGTCTGTCTCTCCTCGGCATACCACCCTCAAAGCAACGGCCAGACAGAGAGAACAAACCAAACTCTGGAGCAGTAGCTCCGCTGTTTCTCTTCTGGCTCCCAAGATGACTGGTCCTCTCTGCTACCCTACGCTAAATTTGCGTATAATAATTTGGTTCATATAGCCACCAACCAAACACCCTTCTGGTCTAACTTTGGGTTTCACCCTTCTTTCCTTTCGAACTCTACTCCTGAATTATCTGTTCCTGCTGTTCAAGACCGAATAGCCTCCATCCAACGGAACTTTCAAAAGATTCAGGAAACAATGCAGAAGGCCCAGGATGACTATAAGAAGTACTACAACAGGGGAAGGAAGGAGAACCCGGTTTTCAAGGTTGGTGAGAAAGTTTGGTTATCTTCAGCTAACCTCAGATTACCTTGTCCCTCACGGAAATTGGGCCCGAAGTTCATAGGGCCATTCAAAATCTAGAAGATGATCAACCCTGTGGCCTTTGAATTGGCCTTACCTCAACCTGTTTTTCATGCATCCTTATTGAAACCTGTAATTCCTAGCCCCTTCCCTGGGAGAGAAGAACCGCCTCCTCTACCGGTCCAGGTGGATGGAGAAAACAAATTGAGGTTGAAACCATACTGAACTGCAGAAAAAGGGGTAGACAACTCCAATACCTAATCAAGTGGAAGGGGTACCTGCCTGAAAATAACTCTTGGGAACCCTCAAGGAACATACACGCCCCTCGCTTGATCCGAGCTTTTCATTTGGAACACCCAGAGTTAATGTCCAGTTTGGGCGTCCAGAGGCCGCCCCTCGGGGGGGGGGCACTGTCAGAGAAACATATTATAAAGAAACATATTATACTTTGAACACTAGATGGCAGCAGTGAGAAGCTGTCAGAAAAACCTTCAGCTGCAGATTGGCCGTCACATGACACGCACCACATGACTTCCTGGCTGCCTATAAAGGCTGAGCAAGTGCTCAGAGAAATTACTGGTTTGCCTTCAGCTTCCTGTACCTGAGTTCCTGTTTCCTATTGATTGATTACCTGCTGTGACCCGGATTGACCCTGACCTACTCTGATCTTCTCCTGGACCCGACCTCGGCTTGTTTTACGGACTTTGTTCCTGTCTCCTGTGTTTGACCCTCTGCCTGTGACCCGGATTCACCTTCAGTCTCCTGTGCCTTGACCTTCTGCTTGTGACCCAGTCTTGCCTCCTGTCTTCAGTGCCTTGACCCCCAGCCTGTGACCTGGATTGTCTGCTTACCTGTGTTTGATCCTCAGCCTGCTCCGGACTTTCTACCTGACTTCTCCTGCTGGATCCTGATACCCATCGGTCCCTGCTCCAGTTCTACAGGACTTCCACGCTAGCTTGTGCCTCTTTGTGCCATCCACCCTCTGTACCACCTCCAGGGGGCGGACCAGCGAACCGCCTTGCGGCATCTCGGCCTTGGTGAGTACCATATTCTGATAGCCCTGCTGTGAACTATGTTATCAAGAACTGTAATTACATGCCATTGTTAAACAGTGGCAAAAAAATTGGGCCTTTGGTGGTGGTGGTGGTGGTGCTGGTGCAACAACACTAAGTGCTCACAGTTACTCTTGGTGGGCGCTGGAACGGGCCCTGCTGTGAAATATTAGATCAAGAATTGTAATTACATGACCCTGTTGAACAGGGGCAGAATAATTGGGCCTTGGGCACTGGTGCCACAACACTGCAACCCCTCACAGAAACTGTAGTTGGAGCACAGGAATGAGCCCTGCTGCAAAGTATTGCATCAAAAATTGTAATTACACGCCCCTGTTAAACAGGGGCTGAAAAATTGGGCCTTAGCCACTGGTGGCGGTGCCCAGAATCGAAAATGTTCTTACAAGCTATCAGCATAAACATTGAGGAGGAAGAGGATAGTCACTCAGCATAACAGGATAGTCACTCAGCATCAGCATAGGCAGTCTTGAAGGGATCTCCCATTCAAAAAAAAAAATTTGGTTACATCAGCATCAGGTGCTTGGTAGCTGGTGATCCAAGACTGATTCATTTTTATGAAGGTCAGCCGATCGACTGATACGGTGGACAGGCGCACCCTGTGATCGGTTACAAAGCCTCCAGCAACACTGAATGTGCATTCCGAAAGAACGCTGGATGCAGGACAGGCCAGTAGCTCAATTGCATACTGTGCAAGCTCCAGTGATCCATCCTCAAGACCCAGTAACCCAGAGGATTTTCGGTGGGAAAGGTGTCCAAGTCTGATCTTGCTCCTAGGTATTCCTGCACCATGTAAACCAGACGCTGGCAATGGTTGCTGGAACCGATCATACCTTGGGGCTGCGGACTAAAAAATTGTCTGAACGCATCGGTCAGACGGCCACCTTCTCCACCGCTCCTTCTTTGACTGACCGAAGCCTCAGCAACATGTTGTCCAGGACCAGGATTTTATAACCTCTCAGTCTCTGGGGACGCGTTGCACAGACCTTTTTGCAAGGCCTCCCGAAGATGTTTCATCCTCTGCTCCCTCTGCGACAGCAAGATAAGGTCCGCAACCTTACCCTTGTAACGTGGATCAAGGAGGGTTGCCAGCCAGTAATGATCCCTCTCCTTGATACCAAGAATACGAGGATCCTTCCGCAGGCTTTGCAGGATCAGGGAGGCCATGCAGCGTAGGTTTGCTGAGACATTCAGTCCGGAGTCCTCTGCGTCACTCAGGACGACATGATCCACAGCCACCTCCTCCCAGCCATGTACAAGTCCATGGGTTTCTTGGGACTGTTATTGATCCCTTGAAGACTGCTGCTGATGCTGAGTGCTAGGCTCCACCTCCATGCTGACACAATCCTCCTCCTCCTTGTCCTCTTCCTGTGTGATAGGCGGGCCAGCAGGAACACTGTCTGGATAAAGGGGGCCTTGAGAGGTAAGGAAGTCTTCCTCTTCCTCCCTCTGTTCTGCCTCAAGTGCCCTGTCCATTGTTCCACTCAGCGTGTGCTCCAACAGGTGGACAGGAGGGACAGTGTCACTGATGCATGCACTGTCACTTCTCACCATCCTCGTGGCCTCCTCAAATGGTGCCAGGACAGTGCATGCATCCCTAATCATGACCCACTGGCGTGGCAAAAAAAACAAGCTCCCCTGACCCTGTCCTGGTGCCATATTGCAACAAATCCTCTTTGATGGCTCTCTGCTGCATGTGCAGCTGCTGCAGCATGGCCAACGTTGAGTTCCACCTGGTGGGCATGTCACAGATTAGGCGGTTCTTGGGCAGGTTGTATTCCTTTTGGAGGTCAGCCAGCCGAGCACTGGCATTATATGGACCGGCAGAAATGCACACAGAGTTTCTTGGCCTGCCTCAGGACCTCCTGTAAGCCCGGGTACCTTCCCAAGAACCGCTGCACCACCAAGTTAAGGACGTGAGCCAAACATGGCACATGGGTCAGTTGTCCCTGTCGGAGGTCGGAGAGGAGGTTGGTGCCATTGTCGCAAACCACCATTCTTGGCTTAAGCTGGCGTGGTGTCAACCACCTCTGAGCCTACCCCTGCAGAGTTGACAGAATCTCTGCCCCAGTGTGGCTCCTGTCCCCCAAGCACACCAGCTCAAGCACCGCATGGCATCTTTTTGCCTGCATACTTGCGTAGCCGTTTGAACGCCTACAGAGCACCGCTGGTTCTGAGGACAAAGCACAGGAAGAGGCCATGGAGGAAGAAGAAGAGGATGGGGTGGAGGAGAGAGGTGTGTCAGAATCACCAGTAGTAGCATTTTGGAGGTGTGGTGGTGGAACAACCTCCAGCACTACTGCACCTTGTCCTGCATCCTTCCCAGCTGCCAGCAGAGTCACCCAATGCTCCATGAAAGATAGGTAACGTCCCTGTCCATGCCTGCTGGACCATGAGTCAGCGGTAATATGCACCTTACCGCTGACCGCCCTGTCCAGCGAGGCCAAGACATTGCCTTCCACATGCCGGTAGAGAGCCGGAATCGCCTTCCGTGAACAAAAGTGGTGTTTGGGAACCTGCCACTGAGGAACCGCACATTCCACAAACTCACGGAAGGGGGCAGAGTCTACCAACTGAAAAGGCAGCAGTTGAAGTGCTAGCAATTTAGCCAAGCTAGCATTCAACCGCTGGGTATGTGGATGGCTGGGAGTGAACTTCTTTTGGCGGTGCAGCAGCTGGGGCAGGGAAATTTGCCTGGTACAATCTGACGTTGGTGTACCGATAGCAGATTGCCCGCAAGTACTTGACTGTGACACACCTAATTCTACACCTTCATTCCTCTCAGTGCAGGTTTCAGAGAGGACTAAAGGTATAGTGGGGTTGGAGATCCCAGCTGATAAGGAGCAAGGAGAGGTCTGCTTTGTTCTTTGGTGTGGGTCTTTTAGGTATGCTTGCCAATGAACTGCATGGCAGGTCAACATATGTCTGATCAAGCATGTGGTGCCCAAGCAGGTGATGTTTTGGCCACGCGAGATACGCCTGAGACACATGTTGCAAATAGCAACGCTGCGATCTGATGCACTCGTCTCAAAAAAGGCCCACACCAAAGAACTTTTGGAATAACGTGCAGAGACAGCAGCACCCTGCACATGCGGAGCTCTGCGGTGCGATCTTTGTCAGTGTGCTGCCCTTAAGCTGGCCCCTGGATGGCATCCTGCCTCGTTGGAGATGTGCCTCCTCCTCCTCCTCCTCTCTCCCAGCAGGCTCCCACGTAGAGTCAGTGACCTCATCATCCCCTCCCTCCTCATCACTGTAGCAAACCTGGCAGTATGCTGCAGCTGGGGGAACATGACTGCCAGATTGCTTTCCTTCTTGGGCACCCCCTCTCTCTGGGCTCACATTACTGCCTTCCTCTAGCTGGGTACCATCATCGGAGCCTTCAAAACGCTGCACATCCTCCTGCAGCATGTACCCAACACTGTGGTCAAACAGTTCGGGGGACTCCTCAGGAGGACATGGTGGGGCTAGGGAAGGAGTGACTGATGCCATTGAGCTGAGGGAAGAGGCCGCTTTGGCAGCTGCTTTGCCAGACAAAGTACCCTGAGCCTGGGTGAGAGAGGATGAGGAGGATGAGGATGGCTTGGTCATCCACTCTACCAAGTCTCCGGCATGTTGCGGCTCAACGCGGCCAGCTGCCGAGAAAAAGGACAAGCGTGTCCCACGGCCACGTGCTTATGAGGATGCACCGTGTCCACGACCAGCACTGTTCTGTTGCCTCTAAACACAGAGCCTGCTTGCCCTCTTTTATTGGCTTGTGACTGTCTGTCTCTCCTTGTTGTCCTTCCAGACATACTAATGGCCTGCAGTGATATGTAGCTGCACAAAGCTGGGATGTATATATATATATATACTGATTATACTGCAGCTATCAGAATCAACTGCCTGCCTGTAGTATTATTAGTAAGAGAACACCAGCGATTGTCTTCAGTTATCTTTAGTTGCACACTGTGCAGAGGACACAGTATACTAACTGAAAATACTGCAGCTCCCTGCCTGTGGTATTAGTATGAGAACACCAGCAATTGTATTCAGGTAGCTTTAAGTGCACACTGTGCAAAGGACACAGTACACTAACTGAAAATACTTGCAGCTCCCTGCCTGTGGTAATAGTATGAGAACACAAGCAATTGTATTCAGGTAGCTTTAGGTGCACACTGTGCAAAGGACAAAGTACACTAACTGAAAACACTGCAGCTCCATGCCTGTGGTATTAGTATGAGAACACCAGCAATTGTAATCAGGTAGCTTTAGGTACACACTGTGCAAAGGACACAGTACACTAACTGAAAAGACTTGCAGCTCCCTGCCTGTGGTATTAGTATGAGAACACCAGCAATTGTATTCAGGTAGCTTTAGGTGCACACTGTGAAAAGGACACAGTACACTAACTGAAAATACTTGCAGCTCCCTGCCTGTGGTATTAGTATGAGAGCACCAGCATTTGTAATCAGGTAGCTTTAGGTACACACTTTGCAAAGGACACAGTACACTAACTGAAAATACTTGCCGCTCCCTGCCTGTGGTATTAGTATGAGAACACCAGCAATTGTCTTCAAGTAGCTTTAGGTACACACTGTGCAAAGGACACGGTACGCTAACTGAAAATACTGCAGCTACCACAATCACCTGCCTGCCTGTCAGTATATTAGGAAGAGTATAACAGGAACGGATCTAGCTAAACTGAATACATTGTATATATATATATATATATATTATGAGGGGGTTAGCTCGGCAGCGGGTGTGTGTGACCCCCTGGAAGGGTTCACCACACAAAATTAGGCACAGCAGACAGTGGTAGGAGAAAAACAAAAGGGTGGGGTTTTATTTGAACTATATACAGACAAAAAAAATAACAGAAAACAAAAGAAACAGGAAAAGAAATCCTGGTCAACTTGACCGCTCACTACACACGTTGGTGTCCCTAACTAACAACTGGGTACAGCCTTGTGCTGCCCCAGTCCCTAGCTCCCTGCTTTTAGAAGGTCTTAGCAATAGCCACACAGGCTTTGGCTCACCACACAGAAAACACACTCCCCAGTCTCTACACACAGATCTGGTTCCAGGTTGGAGCATCTCTCTTAGCATGCTGGGAGTTCTTGTAGAGGCCTTAATGAGCCCACTTACTTCAGCTGGGCTCATTAACTCTTCCCCTGCAAGACTCCCAGCACTCTCCCTAGTGGTATAAATTGGCATAAAGCCTGAATCTAGGACATATATATCTTCCATCCTGGATGCAACCTGGTGATTTTACCTGCCTGCTGTCACATAATGTATATATATATATATATATATATATATATATATATATATATATATACATTAACACCTGGGATGCATATATATCCTCTACACACTGTAACTGCAGCTAACTGACTCGCCTGCCTGCTCTACCTAACTCAAATGAAATGACACTATCTCTCTTTCTCTCCGTCTTTCTTTCACCGCCGCCGCAACACACTACACAAGGCCGCCACGCAGGCAGCCTTATATAGTGTGGGGCATGTACTAAACCCCCTGAGACATAATTGGCCAAAGCCACCATGGCTTTGGCCAATTATGGCTCTCCGTTCTTACCACGCTGTGATTGGCCAAAGCATGCAGGTCATAGTGCATGCTTGACCAATCATCAGCCAGCAATGCACTGGGATGCCGCAGTGAATTATGGGCCATGACGCGCCACTCGAATTTGGCGCGAACGGCCCATAATGTTCGAAATTCGAACATGAGTTTGACTCGAACTCGAAGCTCATCCCTACTCTGTTCATCTATTATGGCATACATCCTAATAGCTTCCTCGGGTTGGCCCTTTGGGTATATCTTGACTAGGCATATCTTTGTGCAGCATTTGTGATCTAAGCCTTCTCCACAGACTTCTGTGAATGAAGAGAAAAATTAGCTGTGGCTGGAGCATGACCTTGTTGCTCCACTCCATGATTTGAGACAGGGCTGGAGGTAGGAGGCTGCTGTGAATTGTCAGAGGGTGGGCCCAGTTGCATAGCTGTAACATGTCTGTCGCTACTGCATTCTGTGCACTTGATGACAACTTTACAGTCTTTAGCAAAATGTCCATAACAAGCACAGCACCTGTAGCATATTCCAAGTTTCTGAAGAAACTCCCTGCGCTCCTCTAATGTCTTTGCCCTAAGCCCACAACATTTCTTTGGGGGGTGAGGCTTCTTGTGAATAGGGCACTTACGATTAGGGTCTTTATCTCTGTCACCTGAATCGCTCTGGTGAGCAGGAGAGGATACGGGTGGAGTGATGTCTGTCCTTTTAACAGATATTGCTCTATTAAAGTCTCTACGTTTAGCTGCTGTGTTATCATACCTTGATGAAGATGATGATGATGAAGCAGGCAAGTTGGTTTAACTGAAGCTGAAGCTGGGATCATTTCTCATCTATGCTTGATCACGGATGAAACTGCAAAAATATGCGAATGGAGGAAAAGATACGTCAAAGTCTCTTTTGTACCTTGAGCCCTGTTGTGCCCATTTCTCTTGCAGGTCTTATGGCAGTTTAGACACCACTGGATTGACATCATGAGCATTGTCCAGGAAGCTTAGTCCAGGTAGGCGTGGGTCTGTCTTTGCCAACTCCAGCTCCATGAGAAGGTCTCTCAGATCTTGGAGCTTGCGATAGTCTTTGTTCCCTATTTTTGGGAAGTTTTGCAGTCTCTTGAATAGAGCGCTTTCTATGGCTTCAGAGCTACCATAGGCTTGCTCAAGTCTTGCCCATGCAGTAACAAGACCTGCATCTGGGTGGTCAACATGCACTGTTCTCAGTCTTTTAACACGATCTGCAGATACTGGCCCCAGCCACTTTATGAGCAAATCAAGTTCTTCCTTGGTAGTAAGGTTTTCATCAGCAATAGCAGCTTTGAAGGTTGACCTCCAGGCCCTGTAGCTCTCTGGACAGTCATCAAACCTTGAAAGGGTAGTGTTAATGAGCTCACGGCGTACCATATATCGGGCAAAGTCATTCAAGTCTGACCTCTCACTCTTTGGTGCCAAAGTAACTTGTGGAACCCCTCGGGTGTGAAAGTTCTTTGGTGAATTAGGGTGAGGTTTATCAGGATAAAATGATGTTGCAAGAGCGTTTAACGGTGGTGTAGTCCCTAAGGATTGTGCTGGCTGTGGCTTGAGCTGCAGCTTGTCACTGAAAGTTTCCTTGTTGTCAGCTAGAGGTGATGTGGTTTGCTGCATAGATGCACTTGTGTTGTAGACTTGAAGAGGCTCAGGCATTTGGAGCTGAGAGGTCTCAATGTTGAGAGTCAGAACAGTGTTGATAGTAGGAAGTACAGAAGATGACCCTGTATCATTGCAAACATTATGCTTTAGTACATATTCACTGGTGCGTTCAACTGGGTCTTGCAGTTCCACTGGGATGGAACAGTCTGAGTTAGCACTTTCTCCCATTGCTTGCTCAAGGACCTTTAACCTTGCTAGGGCAGATGCTTCCTCCCTTTCGATTTGCAGAATCTTTATTTGGGATTCTGCCTCTGCTTCCTTTCTGACAAATGAGCTTTGTACTTGTAGCACACTCCCGTAGGAGCTTCTGGTTAGTTTTGGGCCTGTACTCTGCCTATCAACCCCTGTAAGTTTGGTTCAATTCCCCTTGGCACAACTGAACGATACACTTATTGGGGAACACACTGGCAGTTGGGAACCACAATGATATCATATAATAATAAATACAGTTAAGCGTTGTTACCTTGTATTGGCCACTTTTCCAATGAAACCAGATAAGACTCCACACCAAATGCAGTTTAACCAAGAAATGATTGTTTACTTGGTGAGGAAAAATAAGCAAAGTTAAACATCAACAGTTGACTTCAAACAGGGCCCTGTGAGAGTCAATGATATGTGAATAGATAATCAGTTTGAATAATGCAAAGTGAAGTCCGACCTGAGTAAGTACACAGTGGAGGGATCCCCCCAATGCAATACGTTAGCACTGGAGCACCTCTCCACCAGGCCTCACCCAGCTCTCTGAAATATACTAGCTATACAAACAGATTCTATTATAACATGAGTCTTTATGCTCTTAGGTTTCCTCTAGCAGGCAATTCCCATGCACGTGTCCTACTATATTAGTTCAGACAGACAAGCTGAATCCTGTAATTGTTGCTTCCGGTTAACAGTAGTCTTCGCTAGCCTTGGTTGGTGCACATTAATAATTTGTAATCCAAGGGAAAGTGTAAGAAGATTGATAAGTTAACATATGTGATGTACAATTGTGGAAGTCACCTTCCTGCAACACAGTTAATTATGTCAGTGGGCAGGTGCCCTCTCACCACATGAAGCCTTGCCTCGCAGGTATCTTCCGTCAGGGCCCTCTTGGTTCGCAGCCTCCGGACGAGACGTTGTCCCTGGTCCTCCGCTTAGCCAGACGTCAGGGGTTGGTGGGTAGGTGACTCTGGATGTTCAGGAGTGTGGAGCTGTCCCTCTCCCTGGTCCGATCAGCTGGGATGTAGCTGGGATCCCTCCGACAGACGGTCCGGCCTCCGTCACTTTAGGCCCAGGCTTTTCTGGCCTAAGCACCCTCGCTGCAGGCCTTTTGCCGCTTGCAAGATGGCATCCCAAGAGAAAGAACACAAGCCCCGCCTCCCCTTTTAAAGGGTCCTCCCAGCAGGCAGTGCATGGCGCCACGCTCATTCACAGCAAGTGGCGTTGTGGGCCTTGTAGTCCATTTCTGACCCGTAGCAATAGAGTCTCTGTCTCTCCGCACCACAAGATCCGTCATGCATTGTCCTACCATAGCTGAACCCAACAACTTGCAGCAATATGGGGCAAACGGATAATGAAAAAAACTAAGTTCTTATAGGCACAAACTGTAGTCCATGAGCTACATGCAAAAGTAACACCTTGCTACACACTCCCCCCACTTTAAATCTTTGGTTCCCAAAGACAGCAGCAGTTTGTGATCTGTTACATGCTTTGTTTAGATACACAAGGAGAAAAGGACCAGTTAGTGTGTGCATGAAATAAGGCAATTCACATTTTCATAAGAACTAGGCAGAGGAACCCCCCCACCAGGCTTTGGAAAGGAGGTTGTTCTGCCTACATGCCATCTTACCAGGAATAGCCCAAACAGATGTGCCAGGAGGTGAGCTGGGGTTGTCCTTCACTAACAGGGTAGTGGAGGAACCAGGCTCTTCAGTTCTTTTAGAGGTGAGCACAGCCTCTTCAGAGCATTCACCCAATTGATTATAAGTCAGTCTCTTTGGTGGGTGAATAGTTCTTCTTTCTCTCTGCTCTCTGGGTACCAAAGTCTCAGGTACACTAGGCTCTTGCTCCTCCACAACTTCCTCTCCTTGTTCAGATACAATTGGCATCTTCTCTTCCAAATCTTTCAGTTCTCCTTCAAAAAGGGGTAGAACTTCTTCAGATTCTTCCAATGTCTGAGAGGCCTGATCATCCTCCAGCTCCTCCAAAAACACAGAGTCCCAATATCACACACTTCTGGTGGGGACAATGAGGAAGTTGTAGGTTCCCCTAACAGCTGAGACGACCACAGCCAATCTGATTCCCCCTGCTCATCTTCAGTGTCTTCCTCCTCCATATCTTGAGGTATGGACTGTGACCTAGTGACAGGCCGAGACCTTTGGGAAGTTGAGGGGGTTTCCTGTGTATCTGACACTGGTGGTAGGCGAACCGTCTCTGAGAGGGGCAGTAGGTGGTTCCGATGCCATGTCTTTAGTGGACCTTTGGTCCCTTCAAGTATGATTTGATATACTGGGAGTTCTGGCAGTTGCTTGTGGATTACATAAGGCTGTGACTTCCAGCGATCAGTCAAATTGTGTTTTCCAGGAACACCCAGATTCCTCAGCAGTACTCTATCCCCTGGCTGTAGGTGCTGCACTCGGACTTTAGGATCAAAGTTTCTTTTGTTCCTCAACCCCCTCCTGTCCGAGGTAGCTTGAGCCTGGTCATAGGCGGCCTTTAGACTTCTCCGCAGTTGATCAACATATCCTCTATGGGAGGCTGCTGAGGTGTGATCCAAAGATATGCCAAAGGCCAAGTCTACTGGTAATCGAGCCTCTCGTCCAAACATTAATCGATAAGGAGAGTATCCTGTAGCATCATTTGCAGTGTTATTATATGCATGAACAATGGCAGCTACATGTTTGCTCCAGTGTTGCTTCTTCTCCGAGCTTAAAGTGCCAAGCATGTTAAGAAGGGTTTGGTTAAACCTTTCCGGTTGAGCATCTCCTTGGGGGTGGTAGGTAGTAGTTCTGGACTTTTTGATGCCTAATAGATCTAAAAGTCTTTTAAAGTGGTTGTAAACCCACTTTTGCAACTTGCTCCTACAGGTAAGCCTAGATTAAGGCTTACCTGTAGGTGCAAGAAATATCTCCTAAACCTACACGGTTTAGGAGATATTTGCTAAATATAAATCCAATTTATAAATCCGGCTTAGCTTATGCCTTTGTCTTGCAGGTTAGTCTGGAAAAAAAAATTCTATAACAGGGTTTACAACCACTTTAATGAGGCTGTTTCAAAATCTCTTCCTTGATTCGAATGGATACGCTGAGGCAAACCATAATGGACAAAGAACTTCTCCACCAGGACCTTGGCCACTGTTGATGCTTGCTGATCTTTTGTTGGGAAAGCTTGGGCATATCTTGTAAAGTGATCCATTACTACCAGAATGTTTCCCTGTCCACTCAGATCCGGCTCCAGGCAAAGAAAGTCAATGCACACCAGTAGAGTTGAGCGGACACCTGAATGTTCGGGTTCGACGGGTTCGGCCGAACTTCGGAAAAAAGTTTGAGTTCGGGACCGACCCCGAACCCGAACCCCATTGAAGTCAATGGGGACCCGAACTTCTGAGGACTATTCACGCTTGTTTCCCGTGCTTAGAACTGTCCCTGCACAAAGTGTCATTTCTGAAGAAAAAAAAGTCATTTAAAACTCACTCACTCACTCACTATAATGAATTGTCGGCTCCCGGCAATACAGAGAAAAGTAATTGATAAAAAAAAAAAAAATGCTTGGGGGTTCCCCCAAATTCAATTACCAGGCCCTTCAGGTCTGGTATGGATTTTAAGGGGAACTCCACCCCAAATAAAAAAAAATGGCGTAGAGTTCCCCCAAAAATCCAGACCAGACCCTTTATCCGAGCACGCAACCTGGCAGGCCGCAGAAACAGAGGGGGGACGAGAGAGCGCCCCCCCCCCTACTGAACCGTACCAGGCCACATGCCCTCAACATGGGGAGGATGTCCCCATGTTGATGGGGACAAGCGCCTCATCCCCACAACCCTTGCCCGGTGGTTGTGGGGGTCTGCGGGCAGGGTGCTTAGCGGAATCTGGAAGACCCCTTTAACAAAGGGGACCCCCAGATCCCGCCCCCCCCGTGTGAATTGGTAATGGGGTACATTGTATCCCTACCATTTCACAAAGAAAGTGTAAAAAATTTTACAAAAAATACACAGACACCATTGGGAAAGTCCTTTATTAAATAAAAAAAAAAAAAAAAAAAACATTCCAGCGATGAAATCCAGTGTCCCACAGCGATCCGATGTCCGGCGTTGTCCATACGAAATGTCATTGGCTGAGCCTGAGCGGACCTGATGGGGAACTTCCTCCGCAGTGTAATAAATGAATAGACCCGCCCCTTCTTAAGTTCCCCATCAGGTCCGCTCAGCCAATGACGTAGGTGTAAGGCTGAGGACCTGATGCGGAACGTGAGAAGGGGCGGGTCTATTCATGTATTAAACTGTGGAGGAAGTTACCCATCAGGTCCGCCCCCTCGTATGTCAGACCCCGCCTATGTCATTGGATGAGCGGACCTGATGGGGAACTTCCTCCCCAGTATAATAAATGAATAGACCCGCCCCTTCTCAAGTTCCGCATCAGGTCCTCAGCCTTACACCTACGTCATTGGCTAAGCGGACCTGATGGGGAACTTTAGAAGGGGCGGATCTATTCATTTATAACACTGCGGAGGAAGTTCCCCATCAGGGCCGCTCAGGCTCAGCCAATAACATTTCGTGTGGACAGCGCCGGACATCGGATCGCTGTGGGACACTGGATTTCATCGCTGGAATGTTTTTTTTAATTTTTTTATTTTTAATAAAGGACTTTCCCAACGGTGTCTGTGTATTTTTTTTACAATTTTTTACACTTTCTTTGTGAAATGGTAGGGGTACAATGTACTCCATTACCAATTCACATAGGGGGGGGGCGGGATCTGGGGGTCCCCTTTGTTAAAAGGGTCTTCCAGATTCCGATAAGCCCCCCGCCTGCAGACCCCCACAACCACCGGGCAAGGGTTGTGGGGATGAAGCCCTTGTCCCCATTAACATGGGGACATCCTCCCCATGTTGAGGGCATGTGGCCTGGTACAGTTCAGGAGGGGGGGGGCGCTCTCTCGTCCTCCCCTATTTTCCTGCGGCCTGCCAGGTTGCGTGCTCGGATAAAGGGTCTGGTCTGGATTTTTGGGGGTACTCCATGCCATTTTTTTTTTATTTGGGGTGGAGTTCCCCTTAAAATCCATACCAGACCTGAAGGGCCTGGTATGGATATTTGGGGGGAGCCGCACGCATTTTTTTTTTAATTTGCTGCGGGGTTTCCCCTTAATATCCATACCAGACCTGAAGGGCCTGGTAATTGAATTTGGGGGAACCCCCACACTTTTTTTTTTTATCAATGGCTTTTCTATGTATTGCCAGGAGCCAACAATTCATTATAGCCGCGAGTGAGTTTTAAATGACTTTTTTTCCTTCAGAAATGACACTTTGTGCAGGGACAGTTCTAAGCACGGGAAACAAGCGCTGCTTTACATGCATATTGCCGAACCCGAACATACAGTCAATTGTTCGGGTTCAGGTCCGGGACCCAAAAACCCAAAAGTTCGGTACGGACCCGACCTTTACAGCTCGGGTCCGCTCAACCCTACACACCAGCTCCATGGGTCCCTGACTCTGAAGATGGCCCATTGGGGCAGTTCGGGAGGGTAAGGTTTTCCTTTGGATACATCGGATACAAGAGTGGCAGTAATTCTCAACTTCGACCCGCATGCAGGGCCAGTAGAATCTGTTTCTTACTAGATGGAATGTGCTTTCAGGCCCCAGATGGCCATGATTGTCATGGAGAGCAGTTAAGACCGTCTCTCTGTGCTTCCTGGGCAGGAACAGTTGCCATTTCTCTTCCAGATCATCAGAGGGGCCCCTTCGTTACATCAAGGGGTGGTCTAACTGCAACCGGTCCCACTCTCGGTGTAGCAGTCTAGCCTCTTTCGGAGAGTCTGTGAGAAGCATATCAGGGCATTTGTCCTCCAGGGCCTTCAATACCAGTCTTCCAAGAGGGTCCTCCAATTGATCCCTTCTCAAATCCTTTTTTCGACAGTTTGGGTAGGCCTTCATCCTCCACTTGGGTCACATTACAGTAACACTTGGGCACTCCTGCAGCAGAAACTCCAATCTCTTCCAATCTCTTCCGCCCGGGATCCTCCTCCAACCTGGCGTTCAGCCCCCTGGTATAGGGCTCGCACCCCTTCTGATGTCAGTTGAGTCCACTCCTCAGGGTGGCCGTGGTGACCATGAGGCCTTCTTTATAGGGCGTTCACGTCCCTGTTCCCCACTCCATGTCGCTATTTCAGGCTGAAGTTGAAACCCGAGAGGGCGGCCAACCACCTATATCCTGTGGCATCCAGCTTGGCTGAAGTGAGGAGGTAGGTGAGTGGATTGTTGTCCGTCTTCACCACAAACTCATCCCCATAGAGGTAGTCTCTCAACTTATCCACTACAGCCCATTTCAAGGCCAGAAACTCAAGATTATGTGTGGGGTAGTTCCTTTCAGCGGGGATCAAACTCCTGCTCACGTAGGCAACAGGCCGTAAGTGACCATCATGTTCCTGATATGATACTCCACCCAGTCCATCTCGACTGGCATCGACATGCAGTTCGTATGGTTTGGTGGTGTCAGCATAGGCCAAGACTGGGGCAGTGGTCAGGCTCCTCTTCAGCTGAGTGAAAGCCTCCGCACACTTTGAAGTCCACTGATCCTGGATGGATTCTTTGGACCTTCTAGGCACTGCTGTGGGCCTCACTGGCTTTATGGGCTCTGGGACATCTTCCTCTCCTTCACTCCTTAATAGTTCGTTGAGTGGACGGGCTATCTTAGCAAACCCTTCTACAAATCTTCTGTAGTAAGAGCAGAATCTCAGAAATGACCGTAGTTCAGTCACAATAATAGGCCTTGGCCAAGAGGTGACTGCATCTAACTTCTCTGTGTCGGTGGCTATTCCCTCAGCGGACACGATATGCCCAAGTTAATGGGCCGATGGCTTGTAGAACTGGCACTTCTCCATGGAGAGTTTTAGGCCTTCTTCATGAAGTCTCTTCAGAACTTTCTCCAACCTCTCTTCATGCTCCTCCAGTGTTCTACCGAACACTATGATATCATCTAGGTATACCAGTACTTCTATCACGTTCATATCGCCCACTGTTTTCTCCATCAATCTTTGGAAGGTGGCTGGGGCTCCTGATAACGCTTGGGGCATGCGGTCAAACTCGAAGAACCCCACTGGGGTTATGAAGGCCGTCTTTTCCTTATCCTCCGGATGCATGGGGATCTGATAGTATCCACTCTTCAGGTCCATCACACTGAACCACTTGGCTCCTGACAGGCTCTGCAGGGCATCTTCTATCCAAGGAGTGGTATACTGGTCAGGAATTGTTCTTCTGTTTAGTGTTCGGTAGTCAATGCACAGCCTCAGGGGAGCATTAGTGCGCCTAGATTCTTTGATTCCTGCTCTTTTGAGTTCCGCCAATTGTTCCCTTAAATTCTCCAAGTCCCCCAGAGGAACCCGTTGGATCCTTTCTCTAAATGGTTTATCCTCCTGCAAACGGATCTTGTGGGTGGCACTCTTAGCACATCCTACATCAAATTAATTCCTGGAGAATGCAGCCTGCCATTGGGCGATTTGGGCCCTGGCCCTCTCTCTCCATTCTGGTGGGAGGGTGGCATCTTCCGGTTAGAACTCCTCCACTGGGACCTCACCCTTCTCTTCCTCTTTCAAGTCAGATGGCGAGACTGGGGTGGCCGTGTTTACTTGGCCCAATAGCAACCTGGCTGGTACCTTCACTGGTAAAGTGGTTGTGTTGCGAATGCTCACCGAGACCTTCCCATGATTTCTCTTCAGGGCCTTCAATGGGACCACTTCAGGGATTATCTTTATCCCCCTTTTTCCCTTCCGTTGGTCCGGTTCGAGGACAACAAAGGGGCCTGGTTGTTTCCAAGTGACATTGACAGACACTCTCAGACAGGTCACTTCCCCGGGCTGTAGTATTCGTTCTCCTCTGTCCAAACGCCAGATCTTGCCCACCCCTTCTGTGGGAGCTCTTTGTTCCAATACCAGGCGTCTGTAGACTTTTTTTAGTAGGGGATGCATTCCTGCAGTTGGAGTACCTTGCTCTTGGGCTAAAGGTGTCCACAGCCTCCTGACTAAGTCAGTGTTGGTCCCTATGATGAGGGAACTTTTACCAGCCCCTGGCGGGCGAGGGCAAACCACTGCCAAGGTTTCAAAAGTCTCTGTTTATCCAGCCACTGAGGGATCAAAGGTTAGCTTGATGGTAGATAACCATCATAGGGGAAGTTTTGGGTTCCAATGCCCCATATCTCCAGTTCTTCCAACTTCTACAAGGGTATGTGTTTTAGAGGTTTATTGTAGAAGTCTCTATACAGGAGGGTCACTTGAGCCCCAGTGTCCAGGAGGGCCTTTGTGTAGATTCTTTCTACTTGAATTGAGACTACTGGGGAGGGCCCCACTAACTTGACAGGAAACTTTCTGAGTGTGGCCTGCTTGGCCGGTTCAGTGATTTGCACACGTACTTCTTTTTTTTTTTTTGCTTTGGCTGTAACCCGATCCTTGTTGGGTCTGGTGTGCATTGACTCCCTGCCGCCGAGTAGGCTGGGTCGATGGGCGGGAAACATTAGCTCGCTCGGAGGCAATAACCAAAGTCCTGGTAATCATCAGAATTTATCACCCTGACTCCGGCAGCAGATTCAGCTTTCTGACTCTTCTTCTTGCTATCTAACATAACTTTTTCCTCCCTTACAATTTGGATCAAGTCTGGATATTTCAAAATACCACTATCTTGTCGGGTCCTTAACAGGAGGGTAATGGGGTTTAAAGGCTGAGCCCCTCTCAACACTTGTTTTGCTTGGATCTTGTCCACATCCCGAGGGTCTAACCCCTTTTTCAACAGTATCTGATGTATGATCTTGTCCAGGCGCCTCATGTATTCTTACAATTTCTCTCCTTCTCTCTGGGAAGAGTGCTCCATTTGGTAAATGAGGTCAGCGGCTTTCTCCGTGCGACCGAATACATCCTGCAAGATACTCAGGTAGTCTTGGGCAGTACAGTCCTTCTTGCTAAGCTTCAAGTTTCTGATAGCTTCCAAGGCAGGTCCCTTTAGACTCTCGGTGATCCTTTGTTTCTTTTGAGGCTCCGGTATGTCCCATTCATCCAGGGCTTGGGTAGCCTGGTCCAGCCGTTCCTCAAAACTGTCTTCCAATGAAGGTACTGGCTGTATTCCTGAGAAGATTCTGAGCTTCCTGTAGCCTGCAGCTGAGAAGGCCTGGGGATCCTTCTGGCACTTCTTGACAAATTCCCCAAGGACAGCACAAAGTTTGGGCCCAACGGTGGCCAGAGGTGACTTGGCGGTCTGCTAGAATCAGCAGAACTGGATCAGGAAGGACCTTGTTTGGGTACCCCTGGGTGTATCACATTAAGTTCTCCCTTGCTGGCCAACTTTACACTTGGACCCTTGAAGGGCTCGGGAATTTCTTGCTTCCATTCATTCAGTGCATATGTATTTGGTGTCCCGGGGTCTGTCTTTACAGCAATCACCCACGCTTTCTTGTCTGGGGACAATACCTTCATGGCTTGGCTTCACTGTTCTTTGTCCCAGGACTCTCCTGGAATTTCAAGGACTATGCTGAGCTCCGAGCGGGCATTTTATTCCTTGCACCATGCTATAGCAGCGGCAGAATCCATTCTTGGTGCCTCTAGAGGTTCTGTCTGGAAGGGGGTTTAGGTGGCAGAGTCACAGGAATCCCGGACGAGCCCCATGTGTAGCACACCCTCGTAGGAGCTGCTGGTTAGTTTTGGGCCTGTACTCTGCCTATCAACCCCTGTAAGTTTGGCTCAATTCCCCTTGGCACAACTGAATGATACACTGATTGGGGAACCTACTGGCAGTTGGGAACCACAATGATATCATATAATAATAAATACAGTTAAGCGTTGTTACCTTGTATTGGCCACTTTTCCAATGAAACCAGATAAGACTCCACACCAAATGCAATTTAACCAAGAAATTATTGTTTATTTGGTGAGGAAAAATAAGCAAAGTTAAACATCAACAGTTGACTTCAAACAGGGCCCTGTGAGAGTCAATGATATGTGAATAGATAATCAGTTTGAACAATGCAAAGTGAAGTCCGACCTGAGTAAGTACACAAAGGAGCGATCCCCCCAATGCAATACGTCAGCACTGGAGCACCTCTTCACCAGGCCTCACCCAGCTCTCTGAAATATACTAGCAATACAAACAGATTCTATTATAACATGAGTCTATATGCTCTTAGGTTCACTCTAAGGGGAATTCCCATGCACGTGTCCTACTATATTAGTTCAGACAGACAAGCTGAATCCTGTAATTGTTCCATCCGGTTAACAGTAGTCTTCGCTAGCCTTGGTTGGTGCACATTAATAATTTGTAATCCAAGGGAAAGTGAAAGAGGATTGATCAGTTAACATATGTGATGAAAGGGACAAATGGAATACTGATCCTTCTCAAAGTGCTAACTTAATCCTGGATGCAGCGTGACTATGCTTGCGGTACTGCAATTACCAGCAAGCCTAAGTGAATAAGTACAATTGTGGAAGTCACCTTCCTGCAACACAGTTAATTGTGTCAGTGGGCAGGTGCCCTCTCACCACATGAAGCCTTGCCCTGCAGGCTTTTCTGGCCTAAGCACCCTCGCTGCAGGCCTCTTGCTGCTTGCAAGATGGCATCCCAAGAGATGGCAACACAAGGGTCCTCCCAGCAGGCAGTGCGTGTCGCCACGCTCATTCACAGCAAGTGGCGTTGTGGGCTTTGTAGTCCATTTCTGACCTGTAGCAATAGAGTCTCTGTCTCTCCGCACCACAAGATCCGTCATACATTGTCCTACCATAGCTGAACCCAATAACTTGCAGCAATATGGGGCAAACGGATAATGAAAAAAACTAAGTTCTTATTGGCACAAACTGTAGTCCATGAGCTACGTGCAAAAGTAACACCTTGCTACATACTTTATTTTCTTCCAGATGTGCACGGGCCTCTATTATCCTATCGCTTGATGTTGAACTTTTGGAGCGAGAGGATCTGGAAAAACGTGCTGTGAGCTTAGTAGGTGTGGATTTATAAGATCTGGTCTCCTGAAGTTGAGCAATGCGGAGTTCTGCCTTATTCTGAGCATTTTGCACTAAGAGATCCCATTGTTGGTTTAGTGCATCAGTCCTGGTCAGTTCTGTTGAAGAGTCCTCTATATTACAGTCCTGCAAGAAAGCTGTGTATTTTGCAAACAGCCGATGGTAGCGTTCATACGCGACAGATAAGCGATCTATAGAGTCTCTTAGTTCAGCTGGTTGATCATTAAAGTGTGACAAAACTGACATGCAGTGTGAAGTTCTGTCTCATAAGTCTGACAGATTGCTGGAGAGCTCATCTCGTGGTTTCATAGTTTTCTCGGAGTTTCTGTGTTGGTTTCATTGTACGTTTGGGTCTTACACTCTGTTCGGCAATATCTGCAGAATCTGCTCCCTGTACATCTGCGGGTTCAGAGGTATGATGAATCGGCGTTGGTTCAGCAACAAAAGGGTGATCAGAGTCTTGTCTAGACATTTTTCAAGTTTTTGCAAAAAATGGTACTGTCTCTTTGAGAAGACGAACAGCAGCTTAGACAGGTGGGGTAACACAGTTCGATATAGAGAAACAGTTTTTAACATTCACATGAGGTGCAGTAAGCTTGTGCGACCATGTACTTTCACAAGATGACGCATGGCACTGAGCTTGATTGCAAATTAGGCACACATATACACACAGCAGGCTTTTCAACAACTAGGATTAATATATCATCATTAATTTTTCCATCGAGACTAAAATTTGGATTTAAACTTTAACATAAAGGCATGCTTTTTTAAGCACACCCACATGTGTGGTTAATATTACTATATAAATATAGATCTGAAAACATATGAGCCAACTTTTTTCAGTGCACTTTTTTGTTTACCGCGCTTTTAAATGTTTGTTTTTGTGTATGTGTGTGTTTATGTACACACACACATATATATATTTTACATATAAGTATTGTGACAGCAGGAAGGTAAAGTCACCTGGTTGCATCCAGGGGGGTAGATATATTTCGCCCAGATTCAGGCTTTACGCCGACTTATACAACTAGGTGGAGAGTTGTATAAGGCTAGTGGGCTCATGGATGACTCATACCTCTAGGGAGAGTGTGGGGCGTCGTGCAGACAGAGATGAGGAGACCAGCTGAACCTTGTCAGCTCATTTAGGCCTCTATAAGAACTCCCAGCTTCATTAGATGTTAGCTCATGCCTGGAACCAGACCTGTGTGGACTGTCTAGGGAGAGTGAACCCCTGTGCGGTGAGGCAAAGCCTGTGTGGCTATTTGTTTGGACTTTTACTAAACCAGGGACTTAGGGACTAGGACAGCACTAGGCTGATCCCAGTTGTTAGTTAGGAAACCTGTATGTTTAGTCAGAGGTCAACTTGACCAGGATTTATTTTGGTTATGTTTCTTTTGCTTTGCTGTGTTTTGTCACTGTAAATAGAAAATAAACCGCACCTTTTTTTTGATTTTGAAAACCACAACCTCCGTTTGCTGGGCCTGTTTTGTGTGGGGAGCCCATCCCGGGGGTCACACACACCCGCTGCCGAGCTAACCCCCTCACAGTTGGTGGAGAACCAGTGGCAGTTTTTTTTAAGCCAGCATGGAGGAGATACTGAAGCAGCTGGCTCTAGCAAATGCCAATCAACAGCAGACAAATGCAGGTTTGCAAAGGAGCCTTGCAGCCCAGCAGCAGACAAACGCAACTTTGCAACAGAGTCTGGAGGCTCAGCAACGAGCCCAGCAGCAATCTGAGGCCCGCTTCATAGACCTGTTGCAGAAGCAAGAGCAGAGACTACAACAACAGATGGAAGCAGTAATGCAGCAACGTCCGCAGACCAGTGAGGAAAGCCGTCCCACTAATACCGCGTCCTTTGGGGTGAGTCGTTTATTGACAAAAATGACTGGAGAGGATGATCCAGAGGTATTTTTGACCACATTTGAAAGGACCGCTGAAAGAGAAAAGTGGCCTGAGGAGCAGTGGGCTGGACTGGTGGCTCCTCTGTTAACTGGTGAATCGCAGAAAGCTTACTATGACCTAGAGCCTAACCAAGCAAAAGACTATGTGATGCTAAAAGCTGAAATATTGGCAAGGCTGGGTGTCACCCAGGCTGTCCGGGCTCAGCGTGTGCATAACTGGACTTTCCAGCTTGGAAAACCCCCCAGGTCTCAAATGTATGATCTCATTCACCTGAGCAGAAAGTGGCTACAGCCAGAGACTTTGTCCGCACCAAAGATTGTGGAACGTGTTGTAATGGATCGGTTTTTGAGAGCTCTTCCTACTGCCATCCAAAAGTGGGTAAGCCATGGAGACCCAGAGACGGCCAATGGTCTTGTGGATCGTGTGGAGAAATACTTGGCTACAGAGAACCTGACGGCCTCTTCCAGAGACACTCGGACTTTCCACCCTAAGACCAGACCATCCCCAGGGGCGGATAAGAGGATTCCAAGGGGTGAGGGTGGAGAGAGTGAGAGGGTGGGAGCTCTACCCCAAGTTTGGCGAGAACAGCCTGGGAAATCAGCGGCTCAAGAGGCGGCAAGAAGGATCGTTTGCTACCGCTGCCGGCAAGCGGGACATATTGCAGCCAATTGCCCGGTTGTGGAGGAACCCATGCAGTGTGACTTTCTGACGGGCAGACGTCAGTCGCTGTGTGCGACAGTCGCATGCACTGCCATTCGAGGAACTGAGAAACATTTATGCAAAATGTGTGTTAATGGTAGAAATGTTGTGGTATTGCTGGATTCAGGTAGCCTTGTGACCCTGATAAAGGCTGAGTTAGTTAAAACAGAGGTCTCTGGGAATAGCAAGGTAGCTGTTATTTGTGTGCATGGGGACACCCGAGAGTATCCAGTGACTACAGTGTGTTTCGAGACCCCCAAAGGTACCCTCTCTCATCCAGTGGGCTTAGTATCTCAGTTACCGCATGACGCCATTGTGGGAAGGGATTTTCCGAAGTTCTGGGAACTGTGGGATGATCCTGAGCCCCTCACTGGTGCCCCTATGTACCAGGAATGTGATAGCCAGAACTCCCCTGAGAGTGGTGAGGACTCTCCGGAATTTCCCTTATCAGTATTGGCAGGGGAGACTCAAGAAACTGTAGAGGAGCCCACCTCCTCAGACGAAAACCTACCGTCTGTGGAGTTTTCTGATCTTGAGGTTCACAGGGAAAACTTTGCCACAGAACAGTTGAAAGACCCCGCCCTAATAAAGGCACGGGAAAACGTAGTGAAAATAGATGGTGAGTTAGTGAACCCAGATAATACCTGCACTTACCCATACTTCAGCGTAGAGAAGGACCTACTGTATCGGGTGGCAAAAAGGGCAGAAGAAACCGTTGAGCAGCTTGTGGTGCCCAAACCTTACAGGAAGTTGGTGTTGGAGTTGGCCCATGGGCACATTCTTGGAGGTCATCTGGGGACAGAGAAAACCCGAGAGAGGGTATTACAGAGATTCTATTGGCCGGGGGTGATGAAGGACGTAGAAAATTATTGTTCCTCCTGCCCTGTGTGTCAGAGGTTGGCCCCGATGCCACATTTCCGTAGCCCGCTGGTCCCTCTACCCATCATTGAGGTCCCGTTTGAGAGGATCACCATGGATTTGGTAGGTCCTATAATCAAGTCCGCTAGGGGGCACCAGTACATATTAGTTATAATGGACTATGCCACCCGTTATCCAGAAGCGATCCCTCTCCGAAATACCTCGGCCAAAACCATAGCCAAAGAGCTATCTCTTGTTTTTAGCCGGGTGGGTATTTGTAAAGAACTGCTTACGGACCAAGGTACACCCTTTATGTCCCGGGTTATGAAAGAGCTGTGTAAATTGTTCAAAGTGACGCAATTGCGTACGTCTGTGTATCACCCCCAAACCGATGGGCTGGTTGAAAGATTCAACAAAACCCTAAAACCAATGTTGAAGAAAGTGGTGGATAGAGATGGAAAGGATTGGGACTGTTTACTTCCTTATTTGATGTTTGCTATTAGGGAGGTGCCCCAATCCTCTACGGGATTCTCCCCCTTTGAGTTACTGTATGGGAGACACCCAAGAGGGCTGTTGGATATTGCCAAGGAAACTTGGGAAAGTGAGCGTTCTCCCCACAGGAGTGTGATTGAGCATGTCGCCCTGATGCAAGATCGAATTGCACAGGTAATGCCCATCGTGAAGGAACATTTGGCCCAAGCGCAGTTGGCACAGCAGAGAGTGTACAACCGTGGAGCCAAGACCCGTACCTTTTCCCCGGGGGATAGGATATTGGTACTTGTCCCTACGGTTGAAAGTAAATTCCTTGCCAAATGGCAAGGCCCCTACGAGATAATGGAAAAAGTGAGCGAAGTGAATTACAAGGTCAGACAACCAGGAAGGCGAATGCCCGAACAGATCTATCACGTTAATCTGTTGAAAGCCTGGAGGGATAGAGAGTCCCTAGTCGCAGACACTTGGTCACCAGCTCAAACTGGTTGCGTGATTCCTGAGGTTGGAATAGCAGCCAACTTGTCACAACCCCAACAACAGGAGGTTAAGGAGTTTGTGCTTCGCAACAAGGAGGTATTCTCTGAGCTGCCGGGACAAACATCTGGGGTAGAGCATGACATCATTACCCCGCCCGGTGAAAGGGTGAAGTTAAAACCCTATCGGATCCCAGAGGCTCGACGGGAGGCAATACGGGAGGAAGTACAGAAAATGCTGAACTTAGGGGTGATAGAGGAGTCCCAAAGTGATTGGTCTAGTCCCATCGTGTTGGTGCCTAAACCGGATGGGAGCTGGCGATTTTGTAACGATTTTCGTCAGTTGAACAAAGTTACAAAATTTGACACCTACCCCATGCCACGTATAGATGAGTTGATCGACCGGCTGGGAACAGCCCGATACATGACGACTCTTGACCTCACAAAAGGGTATTGGCAAATCCCCCTGGCCAAGTCGGCCAAAGAGAAAACCGCATTTGTAACCCCAGACGGGGCGTTCCAATATAAAAGAATGCCGTTCGGGTTACAGAATGCGCCGGCCACATTCCAGCGGAAAATGGACCAGATGCTGAGGCCCCATCGGAAGTATGCTGCGGCTTACCTGGATGACGTAATTGTCCATAGCACAGATTGGGCCTCACATCTGCCAAAAGTGCAAGCAGTCCTGGACTCTGTTCGGGAAGCGGGGTTTACGGCTAACCCCAAGAAGTGTACCATTGGGCAGGAGGAGGCCAAATATCTTGGGTACACCATTGGGAGGGGAGTAATAAAACCCCAACTCAACAAAGTCGAGGCCATCCAGAGTTGGCCACGTCCCAACAGCAAGAAGCAGGTACGAGCCTTTCTGGGAATCGCTGGGTATTATCGGCGATTCATTCCCCACTTTGCTTCTAAGGCTGTGCCCCTAACCAACCTGACGAAGGGGAAAGGGTCGGTCATGATTAAATGGACCCCCGAGGCTGAGGCAGCATTCCAATTCTTGAAACAAGCCTTATGTAGCCAGCCAGTGTTGTACTCACCCGACTTCTCTAAAGACTTTGTCGTACAAAGTGATGCGTCAGATGTGGGGTTAGGAGCAGTATTGTCCCAGGTCTGGAACGGGGAAGAGCACCCAGTCATTTACCTCAGCAGGAAGTTGAAGTCCCATGAGGTAAAATACGCCACCGTTGAAAAGGAGTGTTTAGCGGTGAAGTGGGCTCTAGATTCCCTTCGGTACTACCTGCTAGGTAGGCACTTTGACATGGTTACGGATCACGCTCCGTTAAAGTGGATGGCTCAAAACAAGGAAACAAATAGAAGAGTGAATAGGTGGTTCCTGGCCCTCCAGGAATTCAACTTCACAGTAAAGCATCGCCCTGGCGTTCAAATGGGGAATGTGGATGCTTTGTCTCGAGTACATGAATGCCTGATTGCTGGTGTTCCAACCCCGAGGTTAAAACAAGAGGGGGGGGTATGTGACAGCAGGAAGGTAAAGTCACCTGGTTGCATCCAGGGGGGTAGATATATTTCGCCCAGATTCAGGCTTTACGCCGACTTATACAACTAGGTGGAGAGTTGTATAAGGCTAGTGGGCTCATGGATGACTCATACCTCTAGGGAGAGTGTGGGGCGTCGTGCAGACAGAGATGAGGAGACCAGCTGAACCTTGTCAGCTCATTTAGGCCTCTATAAGAACTCCCAGCTTCATTAGATGTTAGCTCATGCCTGGAACCAGACCTGTGTGGACTGTCTAGGGAGAGTGAACCCCTGTGCGGTGAGGCAAAGCCTGTGTGGCTATTTGTTTGGACTTTTACTAAACCAGGGACTTAGGGACTAGGACAGCACTAGGCTGATCCCAGTTGTTAGTTAGGAAACCTGTATGTTTAGTCAGAGGTCAACTTGACCAGGATTTATTTTGGTTATGTTTCTTTTGCTTTGCTGTGTTTTGTCACTGTAAATAGAAAATAAACCGCACCTTTTTTTGATTTTGAAAACCACAACCTCCGTTTGCTGGGCCTGTTTTGTGTGGGGAGCCCATCCCGGGGGTCACACACACCCGCTGCCGAGCTAACCCCCTCACAGTATATATATCATTTTACATATAAGTATGTACAGTGGGGCAAAAAAGTATTTAGTCAGCCACCAATTGTGCAAGTTCTCCCACTTAAAAAGATGAGAGAGGCCTGTAATTGTCATCATAGGTATACCTAACTATGAGAGACAAAATGTGGAAACAAATCCAGACAATCACATTGTCTGATTTGGAAATATTTTTTTTTGGGCAAATTATGGTGGAAAATAAGTATTTGGTCACCTACAAACAAGCAAGATTTCTGGCTCTCACAGACCTGTATCTTCTTCTTTAAGAGCCTCCTCTGTCCTCCACTCATTACCTGTATTAATGGCACCTGTTTGAACTTGTTATCAGTATAAAAGACACCTGTCCACAACCTCAAACAGTCACACACCAAACTCCAATATGGTGAAGACCAAAGAGCCGTCGAAGGACACCAGAAACAAAATTGTAGACCTTCACCAGGCTGGGTAGACTGAATCTGCAATAGGCAAGCAGCTTGGTGTGAAGAAATCAACTGTGGGAGCAATAATTAGAAAATGGAAGACATACAAGACCACTGATAATCTCCCTCAATCTGGGGCTCCACGCAAGATCTCACCCCGTGGGGTTAATATGATCACAAGAACGGTGAGCAAAAATCACAGAACCACACGGGGGGACCTAGTGAATGACCTGCAGAGAGCTGGGACCAACGTAACAAATGTTACAATCAGTAACACACTATGCTGCCAGGGACTCAGATCCTGCAGTGCCAGACGTGTCCCCCTGCTTAAGCCAGTACATGTCCGGGCCCGTCTGAGGTTTGCTAGAGAGCATTTGGATGATCCAGAAAAGGATTGGGAGAATGTCATATGGCCAGATGAAACCAAAGTAGAACTGTTTCGTAGAAACACAACTCGTCGTGTTTGGAGGAGAGAGAATGCCGAGTTGCAACCAAAGAACATCATACCTACTGTGAAGCATGGGGGTGGCAACATCATGCTTTGGGGCTGTTTCTCTGCAAAGGGAACATGACGACTGATTTGTGTACATGAAAGAATGAATGGGGCCATGTATCATGAGATTTTGAGTGCAAACCTCCTCCCATCAGCAAGGGCATTGAAGATGAAACGTGGCTGGGTCTTTCAGCATGACAATGATCCCAAACACACCGCCCGAGCAACGAAGGAGTGGCTTTGTAAGAAGCATTTCAAGGTCCTGGAGTGGCCTAGCCAGTCTCCAGATCTCAACTCCATAGAAAACCTTTGGAGGGAGTTGAAAGTCCGTGTTGCCCAGCGACAGCCCCAAAACATCACTGCTCTAGAGGAGATCTCCATGGAGGAATGGGCCAACATACCAGTAACAGTGTGTGACAACCTTGTGAAGACTTACAGAAAACGTTTGACCTCTGTCATTGCCAACAAAGGATATATAACAAAGTATTGAGATGAACTTTTGATATTGACCAAATACTTATTTTCCACCATAATGTGCAAATAAATTCTTTCCAAATCAGACAATGTGATTGTCTGGATTTGTTTCCACATTTTATCTCTCACAGTTGAGGTATACCTATGATGACAATTACAGGCCTCTCTCATCTTTTTAAGTGGGAGAACTTGCACAATTGGTGGCTGACTAAATACTTTTTTTCCCCACTATATAATTTTCACACATATAAATTTTACTTCATTTATGTCTTCATTATAAATTATAAGCTCTATGCATGTTTTGTCTAACAGCACAATACATCTATGGACTTTGTTGTGTGAGTCAGATTTGTATATATATATTTTTTTATATTTAGTTGGATACGGTATATATTTATATTGTACAGACATTCGTATGGACTTCTCTCGATTAAGACTATATTCTCATATATTCTTATTCTTTCATATTTTTTTCCATTAAGTTCGCTTATGGTTTAATGTACAGTTGTTACTATATCTGTTTTGGTAGCAGCACTCAGCATATATACTAGTGTACATCTATATTTAATTCATTATTTAGTTTAATTGAGCTCATTCATGAAACTATTCAATACATCCCACACAAACACAACTTCTGTTGTCTTGTCACTTTAATTAGTCCTTTATTTCAGAACTTAAGTGCGTACATCAACATACACTGGTGTATTTTGCATTTATAATAACAATTATTATTCTTACTTTTAAAAACAACATTCAACACCAGATATCACGTTCTTATTTTGATCTTGATTTAGATTTTTATCTTTATTATTGGGTTGTATACACGTGTACATGTATATATAGTACACATATACACTTTTTGATTCAAATGTATGTTTGATATAATATGACACAGCATTAATTGCTTTATTGTTTTCATATGTATGTTTTTCACATGAATGTTTTTTCATACGAGTGCTTTTTCCATTTCGAAGTATGTCGGAGTTAATTACAGCTTTATTTCATTCTGCTGCGTTCAGTCAGCACTGATTGGTATGAAATTTATTTCATTTCCTATTTATGCCTCTAATGGATTCCCACACACTTCAGCTATGAGTAAGCGTCAAACACTGACGTGAAACGCATTAGCCATCCACCCCTGCATGACCACTGTTAGTTTTGGATTCATGGATTAATTTTAAACATTATTTTTGAAAATAAAACTGTCTAACTGTCTATACAGAGTGCGGCAGCCCAGGGCTTTTTTCTTCCCACACACAGCAGGCTGTAGGAATTCTATACATCTTTTGACTATTCTGACTCCAATTGTTGTGAAGCGATTTATCCCTTGTGAGACCTCTATGCCTGGCCTGTATAAGCAGATATAATCACTGAGGACAATCCTTATCAGATAGCTTGAACTCACCAAGTACCGATTCTATTTGTAGAAGTGCTTTAATCCAGAAACAGGTTAGAGCATATGACAGGATACAAACAGATGAATAGGTTGTAGTGCTTATGCGGTCAAAAGATAATACTGTCTGTAGCTTACTTATGCAGAATACATGTGCCCATGTTACATGTGGCCTGTTAAGCTGTCTCCATTACACAGGAAGTACAAAACTCAGGAAGAAGGGTGGAGCATTATACAGAAAGGAAGTGTGTCATAAATCAGACAAAAGAAATATAGAAATAGGCGCATTACCACAAAAGATCACTAGATGGCAGCATGTAAACTAAATATAACTTCCATAGAAAATGGTTCAGAGAAACAATATATATATAACAAATTCTATGGCCAATGGGGCAGCACAACACCCAACTCCTGCCTGGAGAAGTCTGGCCAGAAGTGGTCTTCATGGAGGAACTGTGGCCAAAAAGCCATACCTCTGACATGGAAACAAGGCTAAGTAACTCAACTTTGCACAAAAACATAAGAAATGGGGTTTAGAAAAATGGCAGCAGGTGCTCTAAACTGATGAGTCGATATTTGGCTGTAACAAAAGGCAGTTTGCTCGTGAAGGGCTGGAGAATTCTTGCTCACCCATGTGTTTATGGACCTTGCTTTGTGCACTGGTGCGCAGTCATGTTGGAACAGGAAGGGGCCATCCCCAAACTTTTCCCACAAAGTTGGGAGCATGAAATTGTCCAAAATATCTTGGTATACTGACGCCTTAAGAGTTTCCTTCACTGGAACTAAGGGGCCAAGTCCAACCCCTGCAAAACAATCCCACACCATAATCATCCCTCCACCAAATGATTTGGACCAGTGCACAAAGCAAGGTCCATAAAGACACGTATAAGCAAGTTTGGAACTAGCATAGTTTTCCCCCTTCCATGTATCTTAAAAGCTGAGATTTGGATATGTCAGCTTTTACATACAACCTTGTCTATACTGTACTGGCAGATCTCCCTTATCAGTTGCAAACTAGATGTGCACATTGTCTGTCCTAACAAAGTGTTTACGATCTCAAGTCTTGGGTGGTACAATATACGTTAATAAATAATAATAATGCCTTTCAGTCTGTCTCCTAATTTCACATTGCCTAATTGCAAATGTAGCACACCCCCGTAGGAGCTGCTGGTTTAAATTTGGGCCGTTACCTCGGTAGTCCTTGACTAGAAGAAAGTCTGTAAGAACTCCAATGTCCACACAAGATGTAAAACCTTCTGCTGTTAGGTTTTATTTTCCTTTGCTTATAACTTGTGAAGAACAGTAGAAGGATGAAGGAGGAAAGGGGTAGGTTCAGTTACACAGTACAGATCACTGGGGAAAAACTTCTCAGCTACAAAGTCATTCACCACTCTTCCTCGAGTGGGTATTTCTCACCCGGATAGACCCCTCTCACATGGCCTAGCAGCCGGGATGATGCACGGACAATGATCAGGACCAGTCTCTGCCACAGACTGGTTGTGAACAAATTGGATAGTCCGGGATCCTCTGCCACAGGACCTAACACCCGAACTTTCAGCCAAACAGTCCAAGAGCCTTTAAGCCGACCCGGCAGACTGTAAGGTAACTTTAGCTATGGTGCATCCTCCAACAGAATCACCAGGCCTTCCTCAAGACACCAGCCTTCCGCTCGGTCTTCTACAGGACAGGTCCTCCCCTGGTTTCCTCCATTGAGCGGCTTCCTCCCACAGGGCGGTCAGCACATGATCACCTTCCAAGTGTAGGCCCCAGTCAACATAACTGGGCCTACTTGGTAGAGTTGCAGCCTCAGACCAACATGGTCCCGGGGCCGAAATCACACAACACACCCCTCGCGCCAGGAGGGCCACGAGGGGAAGAAGGACCCCAAAAGATGGCATCTGCCCTTTAAGTATCCTTCTCCAGCATGCTCAGCAGGTAGACCACTCGTACTGAACTGTTCCCGGGGAAAGATACCCAATGCACTTTAGCCTGTCAGTCTTCCACATTGGCCTGGGTGGTAACGCCACCTACAGGCAAACAGTGGGAAGTCTTCCAACACAGCCATAGCCGGAACAGAGGCTGATTTAGCATAATCACTTAAATCTAATCCCAACTATTGTCACCCACTAAATTTAACATAGCGCCCAGTCATTAGGAGCAAGGCGCTACACAAGTTATTTTGAACAAAGCAAGCCTCTTATAGAGTCCTATGTCAAAACATATTTTTTACATTATTTTAGGTATGCTGTGGGAACAAGTACATAAAAAAAAAAACATAGCAAAGACTTTTAAAATGTTTTACAAAAGGTGAAAATACAGTTTGAAAGGCTTCCACTTTGTTGATTACCAGTCCATAAAGGTATTCTGCTTCCTGTATTGATGTAGGAGCTGTGGAAAGGAACCTCAGCACCATGGCAGGGGAGTCTTCAGCACACCCGGAAATGTCATATACCTGCAGTGACCATGAATCAGCAGCATGAAGAATGTCTTAAAGTAGACTTTTTTTACAGGCAAGCTTTTGTTCTAGGTCACTTTAACCTTCATATTGTGGCAGACGCAGAAAAAAAACAGATTTATAGTGAAACTATTTGTGTTTTATGGAGATTACGCAGCAGTACAGAGAAGCTGTCATGGGAAAACGGAAGGAACTGAGCTTAAAACCTATGCAAATCTATTGTTTGAAGAGTTATTCTTTTCTGATGAGATATTGATAATGTCAATTTTTTCTGTTTTATTGGAACAGCGGAGGACATTCATCAGGTGTAACCAGAGCAAGATATAGAGCATTGTTTCTTTCATTAATTGCCCATTGTTTCACCAATGTTCTTGAATTTTAGTTGAACAAACTGATGAAACAAGATACTAAGCCTGCTTACAATGCAATTCAAGTTAAAGAACCATGTGAATCTAAATGGCAATCTGTTTTTTATAAAGCAGAAATTCAAGGTTTGTTTACCCAGCTAAGAATGCTTGTTTCCAATTTAACCTGTTCCTGCCTTCCTTGGTCACTGGGTGGGTGGGCTTTAACCCCAAGCGGCTGCATATATGAATCTGTAGAGAACAGATTATCTGTGCTGAGAGAGCACTCACTACATGCTCTCAGCACAGTGACTAAGCTGTCATGGGTAGCTCCCAATGCATATTTGTGATCAGGAGGTTTATCTGATAGCCTCAGACAGCCAATCAAAGTGGTCACTAGATTGGAAAGCCTGCCTCTTCCTCCTGGCATTTAGATACTCTTAAAGAATCAGGGGGGCTCTGGTGGCAAGGGGTTAAGCATTAGATAATGACTACCCAAAGTCAGGTGACAATCAGAATTTACAAGGTCGCCATGAGGTGTCCATACTTTCCCTGGCTACACCTGTCAGCTCAACTGAAATAAGGAGGGGTTTTTGAATGACATCTTGGCATGCATGCTTGTAAGATACTGTATATGTCCATGTACTGTACCTATTAAATAAAAGAAAAAAATTCCAGCTGGGGGCAAGTCCGGAATGACCTTGGCTCAAAGGATGTAAATTGAATGATGCTGACTATCAGAATGATGACATCTAGTGGCAGAAAAAAAAAAAAACGACTGAAGGTGAATAATGCCTCAAACACTTGCTTTCTTATGTAGTCTTTATACGGGCTATCGATTTTAACTATTTTAGTTTTTTTGCTGGAGTTATTCTTTAAATCTGCAAAACTCTGTATTTGAAAGAGAGGCCAATCACATGAATTTGAAAGGTCACATGACTGATCTCTCCTTAGGCATTTTCTTTTGTTCCATTCATTTGAATAGTGTTCTGCTTGCTTCACAATCCTGATGCAAGGGACGCACAATGCACATTTGTAAAGCACATCATATTTTTTTAAACAGTATTAGGGTCATGCTGTTGCTTATCACTGCGGCCCTTAGAAACAGTTGTCCACTGTATACATTTAAAAAGGCAACTTACTTTTTCAGCATGCATAAAAAAAGAACTTTGAGATAAGTAAGCATTGTCTAAATACAAGAGGTATGTGTATTCTTCCTTGAATATCGGTGTGCTTTGTGTATTTCTTCCAGATCTGTGCAGTAATCCAGTGCAAAACGTTGCCTTTGTGCAAGAGCTTCCTGTATTAAAGACTGGTGACTGCTTCTCTCTCCTCTGTGCAGGGTGACTGGCCTTGACTGTGTATTTATATTCTTTATGGCTATTGAGAAATATATTCATATTAAAGTGGAGTTCCACCCAAAAATGGAACTTCCACTTTTTGGAATCCTCCCCTCCTCCGGTGTCACATTTGGCACCTTTCAGGGGGGAGGAGGGAGCAGATACCTGTGCAATACTGGTATTTGCTCCCACCTCCAGGCATAGATCACCGCAGTGACCTATGGAGGGGAGAGAGTCGCGGTAAAACCATTCACACGAGGGATTAGGAATATGCTGCAGCAGGAATCAGAGGTCCATGCGATTAGCTGCATCAGGGAAGCTTGTACAAATGAATGATAGGCTGACAGTGGCTGCATCTGTCTTCATGTAATTGCACATGGAGGAATTACCTGCAGATAGGGACAGATGATCACCCCTAGACACCCCCTGGAATTCATAAAGACTAGTGCAGACAGATTTTGGGAAAGTATCTCTCATGCATTCTAAAAGAGGCACAGTGTGCACCAAATTCATCAGTGGCAGCCTGTCCATACGGGGCGCAGGGCCACTACCCCCCTAATCCATGCACCTGGCCCCTAATCTACATGCAGGGTGCTGGACGCATGGATTCCAATAGGGTTTTTTTTTCTTAAGCCTGAAGCTCTAATTGGCTTAAAAAAAAGGGTGGGCTCGGGGTGCAGAGCACTGTGCCCCGAGCCCACCCAGTTGTGTAACAATAACAAATTAATATTTGCTATTGTCTTGCTTATTCTTCTGCCGACCAATCAGATTGAGATCCGATTGGCCGAGAGGAGAAGCGATCCTATTGGCCACCGAGGAGGAGGGAGGAGACGCAAAGGAAAGCCGACATGAAGCCCAGAAAGAGGTGACGCAGGGTGAAGCTGCTGCCCGCCGCCCAGAGGAAGATGGTGTACAGTAAGTGTGGAGCTGGTGACCGATTCGCCAACTGACCAGGGGGTGTGGCAGATGGGTGGATTGTTTGCCGCCCCCCCCCCCCCAAAAAAAATATACCACCAGCTGTCAGTGAAATTCATGTACCTGTCTAGAGCTTGTACTTGAGATTGGCACATGCTGCTCTACTTTTAGAATGAATGCAAGACACTTTCACAAAATTCTATCTGCACCAGTTTCTCTCTATACGCCAAAAGAGGGTTCACAGTAGAACATAATCTGTGTGCATTTCCTGATCCGTGTTCAAAATGCACTGCCCTTGCAATCTGCAGCGGGTGTCAGTGCAATGTCAACGACACCCCAAATGAAGGATTTGCCTGCACCAGATCAGTGCAGTGCAATCTGAGCCCATTCAAAATAAATGCAGTGTTCATTCCTGTGCAATTCATAGTGTGAACCTTGGTCTCAATTAGCTCCACTATTGTAAGACACAAACTGTTGGTAGTTTTTTTCGAATTTGACGCATTCAATGCACCACAATGTAGGTGTCCATGCATACTAGGAGCAGAAAAAATGCTCATAGAAGCTCATACTGCACAAGAGTTTAAGAGAGTTTATGGACATTTGCTTTTATAAGCATTTTTTACCAAAATATTCCCCTCTGCAAATTTCTTATTATAATCAACGTATACTTGCAAATGCTGAACGCTTCTGAACGTTACTAAATCCTCTCAAAATGCTTGTGATTAGAGTTGAGCGGACACCTGGATGTTCGGGTTCGACGGGTTCGGCCGAACTTCGGAAAAAAGTTTGGGTTCGGGACCGAACTTTAACCCGAACCCGGACCCGAACCCAAACCCCATTGAAGTCAATGGGGACCCGGACTTCTAAGGACTAAAAAGGCTCTAAAAAGGTAATGGAAAGGGCTAGAGGGCTGCAAATGGCAGCAAAATGTTGTTAAGAGCATGGCAAGTGGATAGGGAAATAACTTAAAATAACATAAAAAAATAAAAATAAAAAATTATAATCTTGACCAAGGAGGACGAGGTCCATATGGAGTAGGAGGTTGAGGTGACGGTGGATGTGGCTGTGTAGGTGGAAGCGGCGGTGGAGGAGGACGAGGTAGCCAACACTGATTCAAAAATACAACAATGGCTGGGTAAGGCCGGTGATGTGTCGAATTCTGTCCCCCGTCAAATAGTGTCCACCCTGTACTGCGCTTGCTCAGTATGTAGGACAAGGGGATTTCGAAAATCTCCCAAGACGAACGGCGCCTGCGTGTTGAGTTCAGGTGAAGGCCACACCATCCGTGGTTCAAGCCGAGCCAAGTGAGGCCGTGCCCGAAGCGTGGCGATCGAACCGAGCCCGTGAGGGGCCCTGTTACTATGTGCTACCGTATGTCCACTTGGATGGTGGGGCTTGAACCTGCACTCACAGCGCAGGTGCCGTTCATCTTCGGAGATTTTGTGACTCTCCTTGTCCTCTGTACTGCGCAAGCGCTGTGCCTTTGCAGTATGGGCTGGACACAATCCGATGGCCGGACAGTTTTTGTCACAACACCGGTATACATGTCTATTCTGCACAAGGTACGGACAAGTCCTGTGGGATCCATGCCTGGTTCATTTTAATGAACGTGAGCTTGTCCACATTGGCTCTGGACAGGCGGCTGCGCTTGTCTGTGATAACGCCCCCTGCCGTGCTAAATACACGTTCAGATAATACACTGGCTGCAGGGCAGGCCAGCACCTCCAAGGCATAAAGGGCAAGCTCAGGCCATGTGCCCAATTTGGAGACCCAGAAGTTAAAGGGGGCAGACCCGTCATCCAGTACGTGTAGGCCTGTGGACACATACTGCTCAACCATGTTGGTGAAATGCTGCCTCCTGCTAAGACGTTCCATCTCAGCTGGTGGTGCTGGTTGTTGTGGCGTGCTGACAAAGCTTTTCCACATTTCAGCCATGCTAACCCTGCCTTCTGAGGTGCTGCCGGTGCCCCGGCTGCGTTGGCGACCTCTTCCTCCTCCTCTGCCTTCGCCTTGTGCTTCCACCGTACGCCCGCTGTCAGGTGGGAATGCCACCAGCAGCGCGTCTACCAGCGTGCGCTGGTACTCGCTCATCTTACGATCCCGCTCCAGTGAGGGAATTAAGGACGGTACGTTGTCCTTGTAACGGGGATCCAGCAGGGTGGCCACCCAGTAATCAGCACCAGTTAAAATGTGGGCAACTCGGCGGTCATTGCGGAAACACTGCAGCATGTAATCGCTCATGTGTGCCAGGCTGCCCAGAGGCAAAGAAAAGCTGTCCTTTGTGGGAGGTGTATCGTCTGTGTCCTCTGTATCCCCCCAGCCACGCACCAGTGATGGCCACGAGCTGGTCTGGGTGCCACCCTGCTGTGAAAATGGCTCCTCCTCCTCCTCCTCCATCTCCTCCTCCACCTCGTCATCCTCCAGAACTGTGCCCTTTCTGCCGGACAATTGTGTACCTGGCGTTTGTTGGTGCAGGAACCCACCCTCATAGCCACTTGTGAAAGACTGCCCTGAAAGCCTTTGAAATGATCCTGCTTCCTCCTCCTCCTCATCCTCCTGTGCCACATCCTCTTCCATCATTGCCCGAAGCGTTTTTTCAAGAAGGCATAGAACTGGGATAGTAACGCTAAGAACGGCGTCATTGGCACTGGACATGTTGGTGGAGTACTCGAAACAGTGCAACAAGGCACACAGGTCTCGCATGGAGGCCCAGTTATTGGTGGTGAAGTGGTGCTGTTCCGCAGAGTGACTCACGCGTGATTGCTGCAGCTGAAACTCCACTATCGCCTGCTGCTGCTCGCACAGTCTGGCCAGCATGTGCAAGGTGGAGTTCCACCTTGTGGGCACGTCACATATGAGGCGGTGAGCGGGAAGGCCGAAGTTACGCTGCAACGCTGACAGGCGAGCAGCAGCAGGGTGAGAACGCCGAAAGTGCGCACACACAGCCTGCACTTTCTGCAGCAGCTCTGGCATATTGGGGTAATTTTTAAGGAACCTCTGGACCACCAAGTTCAGCACATGCGCCAGGCAAGGGATGTGCGTCAAACTGGCTAGGCCCAGAGCTGCTACGAGATTTCGCCCATTATCGCACACCACCAGGCCGGGCTTGAGGCTCACTGACAGCAACCACTCATTGGTCTGTTGTTCCATGTCCCTCCACAACTCCTGCGCGGTGTGGGGTTTTTCCCCCAAACAGGAAAGTTTTAAAACTGCCTGCTGTCGTTTACCCCTGGCTGTGCTGAAGTTGGTGGTGAAGGTGTTACGCTGACCGGATGAGGAGGCGGTAGAGGATGAGGAAGCGGAGTAGGAGGAGTTAGCAACAGGAGGCAAACTGAAGCGCCCTGCAATCCTTGGTGGTGGAAGGACATGCGCCAAACTGCTATCTGCCTCAGGCCCAGCCGCCACTGCATTTACCCAGTGTGCTGTTAGGGAGATATAACGTCCCTGACCGTGCTTACTGGTCCACGCATCCGTAGTTAGGTGGACCTTGCCACAGATGGCGTTGCGCAGAGCACACCTGATTTTGTCCTCCACTTGGTTGTGCAGGGATGGGATGGCTCGCCTGGAAAAATAGTAGTGGCGGCTGGGCACGACGTACTGTGAGACAGCCAATGCCATCAGGCTTTCAAAACTCTGCGTCTCCACCAGACGGAATGACAGCATTTCAAAGGCCAGGAGTTTTGAAATGCTGGCATTCAGGGCCAGGGATCGCGGGTGGCTAGGGGGGTACTTCCTCTTCCGCTCCAATGTTTGGGAGATAGAGAGCTGAACGCTTCCATGGGACATTGTGGAGATGGTTGGTGACCCAGGTGGTAGTGTTGCTGGCAGATCCTCTGTTTGCGGGGTGGCAGGTGCCACTGTCACTACAGAGGTGGATGAAGAGGCCGAGACTGCAGCAGAAGAGGAAGCAGGAGGAGCCAGAGACCTTTCTTGGTTTTTGAGGTGTCTACTCCACTGCAGCTCGTGCTTTGCACTTAGATGCCTGGTCATGCAGGTTGTGCTCAGGTTGAGAAAGTTTATGCCTCGCTTCAGGCTCTGATTGCACAGCGTGCAAACCACTCGTGTCTTGTCATCAGTACATTGTGTGAAGAACTGCCACGCTGGGGAACTCCTTGGACCTGGCTTTGGTGTGCTCGGTCCCTTGCTGCGTTGGGCAGTAGCAGACATACTGTCTAGCTGACAGACGCTCCGCTTTTGCACCCTGCTCCCTCTTCTGCTGTGCTGGTGGCTCTGTGCGACCACCGCCTCTTTCTCCAAACTACACTGGTCACCTGCATAACGTTGATTCCATGTGGAGTCGAGGACCTCATCGTCCTCCACATCATCTTCCACCCAGTCTTCACCCCTGCCCTCCTTGTCTGTCTGCACAATTGCGAAAGCAGCAGCAGTTGGCACCTGTGTTTCGTCATCATCCGAGACGTACTGCGATGGTCCTCCCATGTACTCATCATGAAACATAAGTGGTTGGGCATCGGTGCACTCAATCTCTTCCACTTCTGGGGCAGGGCTAGGTGGATGGCCCTGGGAAACCCTGCTAACAGAGTCATCGAAAAGCAGAAGAGACTGCTGCATGATTTGGGGCTCAGACTGCTTGGCTGATTTGCAAGGGGGTGAGGTGAAAGACTGATGGACATGGGTTTCAGGTGCCAACTCTGTTCTTTCATCAGAAGAGTGGGTGGGAGACAATGTGAAGGAACCCGAGGCACTGTCAGCAACCCAATCTACTATCGCCTGTACTTGTCCTGGCCTAAACATTCGTACAGCCTCATTAGGCGCGTCAAAATACCGCCGCAGGCTCGGTCGCCTACTCGCACCTGAGGAAGGTGTTTCACTTGTGCGTGTATCTGGCACAGATCCACCACGTCCTCTCCCTGCAACAGGAGCTCCACCAGCAGCACCACGACCGGGGCCACCACGTCCCTTTGACCTTCTCCTCATATTTTCCAAATTTAGGATCTTGCCCTAAATGGGTGTTTTTGGAAGCGCAGAACACAACCAAAGTACGTAACCGCTGAATCGCACAGCTACAGAACTGCAGAAAATGCTATTCAAAAAAAAAGTTTTTTTAGTATAGCACAGTAGGAGAAAACTATATAGAAATTGTTTATTTCACACGCCTCAAAATATGTATAACACACTGCAAACTTTTTTTTGTGCCCCTAAACAGCGTTTTTTGGAAGAGCAGAACACACCCACAGTACGTAACCGCTGAATCGCACAGCTACAGAACTGCAGAAAATGCTATTCCAAAAAAATTTTGTTTTTTTAGTATAGCACAGTAGGAGAAAACTATATATAAATTGTTTATTTCACACACCTCAAAATATGTATAACACACTGCAAACTTTTTTTTGTGCCTAAACGGGTCTTTTTTTGCACGTGCAAAATAAAATGCTTTTTTTTTTTTTTTTTTTTGCCCTATGGGTCTTTTGGAAAAGAGCACAATAAAGTGCCTTTTTTTTTCCCCTAAAAGTTAGATTTTCTCTGACACTGGGCTCATGGCAGTGTAAAAAGACTGCACTGCAACACAAATAGGTAAACCTATGCAGATCGCTGATTTTAATCTCTGAATCTGGACTCCTATATAATATTCTCTCTCCCTGAAAGCACCAACACAAGAACCTGGCCCTACACTACACTATCTCTCTATCTTTTCCCTCAGATTGTAGAATCAGGACTACCTCATCTATCTTTCTATCTCTCCCTAAAAGCAGCAGCAGCAGACTAGATCCTATCCCTATCTATTCTGAAGCAGAGTGACATGTGTGCTGTGTGCCTCTAGCTTATATAGAAGCTGGGTCACATGTTGCACTGACCAATCACAGCCATGCCATTAGTAGGCATGGCTATGATGGCCTCTAAGGGCACACCAGCTAATCAAAAGGTGATTGGCTGGCCCCTGAAGCATTTCTAAATGCGTAATTAGATTGCCGAACCCGAACCCAAACTTTTGGGCAAAGTCCGGGTTCGGGTTCGGGAAAAAGCTAAAGTTCGGTACGGACCCGAACTTTACAGTTCGGGTTCGCTCAACACTACTTGTGATGTTTTTTTTTTTGTTTTTTTGCATCTAAACTCTTCTTAAAATATGCCCCCAAACTCCCTAATGTGCATGGACACGTAGGATAACATTGAGCTGCTTCTTAAGGCAGGAGAAGTATAGTTTTTAAGCCCTGTGTGCATGGACCCTAAATGTGGTACATTTTAGAACTATCTGAATTTGTCTCATGAGTAGGGATGGGCTATCTATTCAAGTCAAACATGAGTTTGACTCGAACATTGCCTGTTCGCCCATTCGCCGAACAGCGAGCAATTAGGGGTGTTCACGGCAAATTCGGAAAGCCGCAGAACACCCTTTAAAAGTCTATGGGAGAAATCAAAAGTGCTAATTTTAAAGGTTAATATGCAAGTTATTGTCATAAAAAGTGTTTGGGGACCTGGGTCCTGCCCCAGGGGACATGTATCAATGCAAAAAAAAGTTATAAAAACTGAAGTTTTTTCGGGAGCAGTGATTTTAATAATGCTTAAAGTGAAACAGTAAAAGTGAAATATTCCTTTAAATTTCGTACCTGGGGGGTGTCTATAGTATGCCTGTAAAGTAGCGCATGTTTCCCGTGCTTAGAAAAGTCCCTGCACAAAATGACATTTCTAAAGGAAAAAAAGTCATTCAAAACTACTCGCGGCTATAATGAATTGTCGGGTCCCGGCAATACAGATAAAAGTAATTGAAAAAAAACAGCATGGGTTCCCCCTTTGGGCCCTTTGGGCCCTTTGGGTCTGGTATTAATATTAAGGGGAACCCTGAACCAAAATTTCAAAAAAAAAAAGCGTGGGGGTCCCCCCCAAATTCCATATCAGGCCCTTCAGGTCTGGTATGGATATTAAGGGGAACCCTGTGCCATTTAAAAAAAAAATGACGTGGAGTTCCCCCAAAAAATCCATACCAGACCTTTATCCGAGCACGCAACCTGGCAGGCCACAGGAAAAGAGGGGGGATGAGAGAGCGCCCCCCCTCCTGAACCGTACCAGGCCACATGCCCTCAACATGGGGAGGATGTCCCCATGTTGATGGGGACAAGGGCCTCATCCCCACAACCCTTGCCTGGTGGTTGTGGGGGTCTGCAGGCGGGGGGCTTATCAGAATCTGGAAGCCCCCTTTAACAAAGGGGACCCCCAGATCCTGACCCCCCCCCATGTGAATTGGTAACGGGGTACATTGGACCCCTACCATTTCACAAAGAAAAAGTGTGAAAATGTTAAAAATGACAGAAGACCGCTTGGAACAAGTCCTTTATTAAATATTAAAAAAAAAAAAAAACATTCCAGCGATTTAATTCAGTCTCTCGATGTCCAGCGTTGTAATCCATTCTCTATGTCCAGCGATGATCCATTCTCCAGCGATGCTCTCCACTCTCCAGCGAGGAACATTGGTGTACTGTGTGTGGTCCATTTACCAATAATATTGCATGACAGCCCTGCTAAAAAGCCTACAATCCATAATATTCTTAGTAGCATTTATACTCCCACATCATTCTCTTAAAGGGCCAGGCCTCATTTGTCCTCTCTTTATATATATATTTTTGACTGTGCGTAACACATCCTGGACTGGGCTCCTCGCTCTCTGAGGATTCATCCATTTGACGTGCCTCCTCTGCTTTTGCCCATATATGTAAACATAATTTTGGGATGTAAGTATCATGCACTTTTTTAACCATTCAACACATCTTAACCACTTAAGGACCGCCGCCTGTACTTATACGTCGGCAGAATGGCACGGACAGGCATATCAACGTATGGTTTACAGTAGGTGCCGCCGATATTGTGTCAATCTTGCCTCTTCTATCGGCGAGATTGACACCCTACGAGCCCCGTCGCGAGAGCCAGCGCCAGGCCCGGTCTTCCCCGTCATCTCGTCCGGCTCTCCTTTGTCCTTCTGCTGCCCCCTCCACTATCTTCTTCCAGCTCTTTTGCTAGTGGAGGGGCCGGTCTTCCCGTCGGCGTCGTCTTCTCTCTTCTCCTCATCGATGTTGACTCGTCGCTTCCTTCCGCTGTAATGCTGGGTTTTGCGGTGCGCTCGGTTTATATAGGCTTCTCATGACGTCACAGTCACATGTTCCCATGACGTCACAGTCACATGCTCCGGGGCCACCCGGAACATGTGACTGTGACGTCATGAGAAGCCTATATAAACCAAGCGCACCGCAAAACCCAGCATTACAGCGGAAGGAAGCGACGAGTCAACATCGAGCAGGAGAAGAGAGAAGAAGACGCCGACGGGAAGACCGGCCCCTCCACTAGCAAAAGAGCTGGAAGAAGATAGTGGAGGGGCCGGCAGAAGGACAACGGAGAGCTGGACGAGACGACGGGGAAGACCGGGCCTCCGCTAGCAAAAGAGCTGGAAGAAGATAGCTGAGGCCCGGCAGAAGAAAGAACCGGAGAGGAGAAGAGGGAAGAAGGCGACGGAGAAGACCGGGCCCCGCTAGCAAAAGAGCTGGAAGAAGATAGCGGAGGCCCGGCAGAAGGAAGAAAGAACCGGAGAGCGCGGCGACGACACCGGAGACCCCACGAAGTCCGAAGAAGAACCCCGGAGCTGTGCAATAAATTACTTTAAAAAGCTGTGTTGTGTTTTTTTATTGCCATTTTTTTCCACCAGGTGAATGGGTAGGGGTACGATGTACCCCATACTCATTCACATAGGGTGGGGGGCCGGCATCTGGGGGCCCCCTTATTAAAGGGGGCTCCCGGATTCCGATCAGCCCCCGCCCGCAGACCCTGACAACCAACGGCCAGGGTTGTCGGGAAGAGGCCCTTGTCCCCATCAACATGGGGACAGGGTGCTTTGGGGTGGGGGGGCCACAGGTCGCCCCCCTGCCCCAGAGCACCAAACCCCCCCCATGTTGAGGGCATGCAGCGTGGTACGGTTCAGGAGGGAGGGGGGCCGCTCTCTCGCCCCCCCTCTTCCCCTGCGGCCTGCCAGGTTGCGTGCTCGGATAAGGGTCTGGTTTGGATTTTGAGGGGGACCCCCACGCCGATTTTTCAACTTAGGGGAGTCCCCTTCAAATCCATACCAGACCGAAGGGCCTGGTATGCTCCTGGAGGGGGAACCCATGCCGGTTTTTTCTTTAAAAATTGGCGTGGAGTTCCCGCTCAGGATTCATACCTAACACAGTGCCTGGTATTGGCGGGAATCCACGTCGGATCCCGTTCAATACAGTGCCGCGTCTCCTCGCTATTGCAGCGAGCGCGAGATGTGTCACCACCCTGTCGCCAAGATGTCAGCACCCCTGTCGCTGAGAATCTCTGTGATAGGATCGCGATGAATATACAATGTCGGCGGCACCTACTGTATGTATGGGCAAAAAATATATTAGATTTTTTTCTGATGAAAAGAAACAGAAAACATAGTATCAATATGAGAGTGAATAGAATTGTTTGTTTCTTTAAGTCTCTCATAAAAAAACACATAATTTATATACTAATTAATGACAAAACATCCAATAGTCTTTTAACCACTTAAGCCCCGAACAATTTTGCAGCTAAAGGACCAGGCCACTTTTTGCGATTCGGCACTGCGTCGCTTTAACTGACAATTGCGCGGTCGTGCGACGTGGCTCCCAAACAAAATTTACGTCCTTTTTTTCCCACAAATAGAGCTTTCTTTTGGTGGTATCTGATCACCTCTGCGGTTTTTATTTTTTGCGCTATAAACAAAAAATAGAGCAACAATTTTGAAAAAAATTCAATATTTTTTACTTTTTGCTATAATAAATATCCCCAAAAAATATATAACGTTTTCTTTTTTTCCTAAGTTTAGGCCGATACGTTTTCTTCTACATATTTTTGGTAAAAAAAATCGCAATAAGTGTTTATTGATTGGTTTGCGCAAAAGTTATAGCGTTTACAAAATAGGGGATAGTTCTATGGCAGTTTTATGATTTTTTTTTTTTACTAGTAATGGCGGCAATCAGTGATTTTTTTCATGACTGCGACATTATGGCGGACACATCGGACACTTTTGACACATTTTTGGGACCATTGTCATTTTCACAGCGATCAGTGCTATAAAAATGCACTGATTACTGTGAAAATTACACTGGCAGTGAAGGGGTTAACCACTAGGTGCCGCTGTAGGGGTTAAGTGTTCCCTGCATAGTGTTTCTTACTGTAGGGGGGGTGGGCTCTGTGTTTCGGCTCACCCAGCGTCTATATACCCCTGTCAAGCAGCCCAGCTAAATCCAAACCCAGGCTAGACACTGACTCTCCAGCTGCAGAGATGCGCAAAGGGCACATCTCCCTGGATGACAGCTGATAGACTCTATTAACTCTTTCCCTACTTCCAATCAGCCTATATCATACACAACATTGAAGGATATACTGATCTCCCTCCGCAGCTCTCTCCATTCAGACATGATGACCTGTATGCAAATCTTTAAAACTGAAATAGGGGAGCTGGGAGGCAGGGTTGACCATGTGGAGAAAAAAATTGGAGAGTTTGCATCATCTTATAACTCACTGGTTGACTCCCATAATGAGCAATCGTCAGACGAAGGAGCCGCACATGCTCTGAAATGCGTTACCGCCCCTTTCAACCCACTGACATCATAAGCCTTGTGTCTCCCGCGAGAATGCTTTACAGCTGCTGGACGGCTCTACACTGCTCTCTACCACCGTGCCCAGGATGGACACATGCCACAGATGAGGACTCTTGATTTAATCATGTTTTTTAACACTCAACAATCTTGTAAGTGTTTTTAACCCTTACACAGAGCCGAGGTCAGTGTCATTGTCACTAGTCAGAGCGGGGAGATGCTCGTTTACACAAACATCTCCCCGCTCTATACCTCCGTGAGACGATCGCGGTCCGACTTACGGGGATGGCGGCAGGGTCACGAGCATGCCACCGGCGGCGCGCACGCGACCACACAAACAGGCATTTAAAGTGGACGTACAGGTATGTAACCCTTTGTGCACTTTATAAAATTTTGCATACTGCACTTAGAGGCGCCTTTCTTTTCTTTTTTTTAGTTGCTTCTCCTCTAACCAAAGTGCTGCCAGAAGTGCCATCTCATCACTATCATCCCTCTGACCAGCTATTCACCTCCACCAGAGCGCCCTTATTTTCTCCCAATATGATGAGGTTAACTGGCTTAAAGCAAAAAGTTGCTGATTGACAAGATCGCTCACGAAGGAATAATGTGAAAATCCGTGATATACAGCCAGCTCAACTCCGTCAATATGCCACTGATTTCATAAAGGAATTCCTCCCTGATGCACCAGATTCTGAGATAGCAAACAACAGGATCCAATGTCTTCCTAAACCGGCCTTTTTAGCTGACAATGTACCTAGAGATGTATTGATGCAGGTACATTTCTACCACATTAAAGATCAGTTTATGATGGCATTCCCCAAGAACTCCCAACCTCCTAACAAATATGCTGCCATTCAAATCTTTGCGGACCTATCCCAATATACCATGCAAAAAGCAAAGCTTATTGCCTATCACCAAGGCTCTACGCAATCACAGCATAATATACCGCTGGGGCTACCACACTAAATTGACTGTTATGCCACGTACACACAACGGAATTCCTCTCAAGCCTGCCTTGCATATACACGGACACAAAATAGTCTGGTGAACTTTTGACTGCCAAGAACGCGGTGACGTAAAAAACTGTGACGAGCCGACAAAATGAAGTTCTATGCTTCCGAGCATGCGTCAAATTCTTTCCGAGCATGCATGTTTTTTTTCCCGTCGGAAAAGCATACAGACAAACGTTTTTTCCGCTAGGAATTTTTTCAGACGGAAAAATAGAGAACCTGCTCGCTATTTTTTTTCCGCCAGTTTTCCTGTTGGAAAACGTCTGATGGAGCATACACACGGTCGGGATTCCCGACCAAAAGCTCTCATCAGACTTTTTCCTACAGGAAAACCGGTCCTGTGTACGGAGCATTACTCGCAAAGGATCATCTACCATGATCTCATCTTTAGAGGAGGGCCTGAAACTACTACTCTCCTGGGATGTACTGCCTGAGAAAGAACCGCTGCACCAGTCTCCCTCTATTAAGTTGGACTCCCAGGAAGACTGGAAGTTGGTGTCCCACAAATGCTGCAACAAAAAGAACAACACATAACCTTCTCACCTTCACCTTACAACAAACAGCAACCCTATGGCGCTTAGGAGCTTAAAGCCCTCTAATTTACCCCCAGTTATAATGCGCAGTACTATTGCTAACGGATTCCCGTTGGGATCCTCCTTTTTATACTACCACTGTATTGTTTATTTTTTGACTCTATGGGGGTAATTTACTATAGCGCCGCGGCGCTAATTAGCGCGAATTCGCGCTAAGTAGCGCAAATTGCCCCGAATTTGCGCTAATTAGCGCAAATCGCGGCAATTTGCGCTAATTAGCGCCAAAACGGTATTCACTATAGCGCTGGAGAAAAAATACTTACCAAAATCGAATTTACTATAGCTCCCAGAATCCAAATAGCGCCCAAATCCTTACTCTACTAAAAGCTGGAGTTGTGCACATGAAAATAATGTTTAGAGCATGATATAATTGCCTAAATGGTACTGAAATATGCAGTATATTATTTAAAGATAATCTGCTTTTAAACTGTGTGAAAAAGTGATTTCTACACTGAAATATCTTTAAAAGTCTGAGAAGTAAAAAAATGCCCGTTTTTGGACAACTATTTGCAAGCTAAACTGAGCATGCCCAGAGCTAATATAACTCAAATTTTAACTCAAGTGACTTTTTTCACAAGAGTTATAGTAAATACTGAAATGAGAGCTAATTAAAGAGCATGTTTTGGAAGTGAAAATCTGAGCTATTTTAGTCCAATGCAAGTTTTAGCCATTGATTCTAATGATACAATTGTAACTTTCACAAATAAATCCTTTTAATGTTGAGATGAAATGTATCTTTCTCTGAAATAAATTTTCCTTTGCAACAATGTTGCTTCTAATTAAAATATTTTGTTTTTAAAGAAAGCTAGAATGTGGAATGTTTTGATAAAATATATTTTTCTCTGTCACTTTCACTTGTTACTCTCCATCTCACACCAATTTTTACCCAACTCACACAGGTGTCTTTACAAAGCACAAACATTACCATTGCTGATGCAAATTTAAAATTAGTCACATTTTTTTGTGCTTTTTATTATTTCTAAATAATCATAATTTGAGCCCCAAAAATCTGATATGTGTTCCAACATCAGAAATAAAAATGTAATTCCCCAAAATTTGAGGGTAATATCACTATTCTAAACTCACCCCCCAAAAAAACACCAAATATCACAGAATAAATCAAGAAGAATAACTCTTGAGTAATGTAATTCCATCTCCTGTATGTCCAAAGAAATGCAGTATTTATGTGTATTTACGTGTAGGAGGTTTCCACATGTGGCAGCTCTGTGGCTTAGAGGTTAGAACTTCTGCTTGGCATCCCTGAGTGTCTGGGTTCAAATCCCAAGCATGCTGCTTCATGTAGAGAAGTTGTCTCATCTCCCAGGTCCTAAAACTATGGCTAAATGTTGTATTTACGTGTAGGAGTATTCCACATGTGGCAGTTCTGTGGCTTAGAGGTTAGAACTTCTGCTTAGCATCCCTGAGTGTCTGGGTTCAAATCCCAAACATGCTGTTTCATGTAGAGAAGTTGTCTCATATCCCAGGTCCTAAAACTATGTCTAAATCTTGTATTTATGTGTAGGAGGGTTCCACCACCACTGTAAATCTTGCCAGATACACAATTTAGCCCAAAGTATTGGGACGCCTGCCTTTACACACACATGAACTTTAATGGCAGCCCAGTCTTAGTCCGTAGGGTTAAAATTTGATTTGGCCCACCCTTTGCAACTAGAACAGCTTCTGGGAAGGCTGGGAAGGCTGTCCACAAGGTTTAGTGTGTCTATGGGAATGTTTGATCATTCTTCCAGAAGTGCATTTGTGAGGCCAGGCACTGATGTTGGATGAGAAGGCCTGGCTCGCAGTCTCTGCTCTAATTCATCCCAAAGGGAGTTCTATCGGGTTGAGGTCAGGACTCTGTGCAGGCCAGTCAAGTTTCTCCACCCCAAACTCACTCATCCATGTCTTTATGGACCTTGCTTTGTGCACTGGTGTGCAGTCATGTTGAAACAGGAAGGGGCCACCCCCAAACTGTTCCCACAAAGTTGGGAGCATGAAATTGTCCAAAATGTCTCAGTATGCTGATGCCTTAAGAGTTCCCTTCACTGGAACTAAGGGGCCAAGCCCAACCCCTGAAAAACAACCCTACACCATAATCCCCCTCCACCAAATGATTTGGACCAGTGCACAAAGCAAGGTCCATAAAGACATAGATGAGTGAGTTTGGGGTGGAGGAACTTGACTGGCCTGGACAGAGTCCTGACCTCAACCCGATAGAACACCTTGGGGATGAATTAGAGCGGAGACTGCAGGCCAGGCCTTCTCGTCCAACATCAGTGCCTGACCTCACAAATGCACTTGGAAGAATGGTCAAACATTCCCATAGACACACTCCTAAACCTTGTGGACAGCCTTCCCAGAAGCCTTCCCAGAAGAGTTGAAGCTGTTATAGCTGCAAAGGGTGGGCCAACTCAATATTGAACCCTACGGACTAAGACTGAGATGCCATTACAGTTCATGTGCGTTTTAAGGCAGGCGTCCCAATACTTAGGCCAATATATTGTATATTGCTTGGAGACACGGAACTTGGCTATGGACTTAGGGCTGGTTCACACAACAGAGATGCAGAGAACATGTGTGAGGCTGCCTGGTGGCTAAGTGGGCAGCAATTCCGTCTAGCAACACTCGGGTTGCTGGTTCAATTCCCCAACATGCTAATGCTTATGTTGAAGACATGCTGGCATTTTATTTGTCTACTGTCAAAATAGTCTCTAATGTAAGAAAGTTTATTTTGGACTTTAGATTGGAAGCTCATTGGAGCCAGGGCCTGATGTTAATGTTTATTAGCACTAATCATAGCCAGGGACTTGGACATTTAAAATTGTAGGGTTTACACTGCACAGGTACATATGCTTAGAAAACTGTTGCTTTGTTTATGTGCATGTAAATGGACTTGGATCTTTGGCCTGTAGTTGGAGATTTGATGCACATAACCAAGGTTGCAAATAGTATTATTTGTTCCTGCCCATCAGGTGAAATAACTTTAGACATACACGAAGAGACAGATTGAAAGATACTGGTGGGCGTGTACTTCTAGTGGGCGTGTACTTCTATTGGGCGTGTGTCAGTTTGCTAACAATACAACCTCTCTTATATAAAGGCTTGCAGTATGGGGGATCGTTTGGTCTGAGAAGGCCAGGTTTTTTGCTGTGATTTGTGGGGGAGAAGGAATGATATTGTGCTGATTGACAAACCCCCAACTAGTGTAATTTGCTGAAATTCTTGTGCATTTTTTCAATCAAAAATTGTGTGTGTATTGTTCCTGTCTGACCATGCAAAATCGTTTGGAAGCATCTGCTGACCTTCTACTCTTGGATCTCATTGCTTAATCATGTACACAGAAATACAGCTTCCAGCAGAACATAGTCACCAATGTATGTATATGTGGATTGTGGGGTGGGGGTGGGTGTTTTGAACATGTGTCTTTTTTATTATTATGTTGGAATGCTTTGTAAGAATAATGACTTGAGTATGTTTCTATAATCTTGCAGATAAAAATGTGATGTGTTGCCCGTTATACACTAAAAGTAAAGCTGTGTGCACTCTAAGGTTTTGACAAATTTTAGATTGTAAGCTCCTATGAGCAGGGCCCTTAAAATCCAATTGCTAAATGTAGCACCATGTATCCTGTCCAAATTTTTTTGAAGCTAGTAAATGAATGTACCTAATTTTGTTTCTGCTAGCAAAATAAAAGTACGTTATTGAGCTTTGGTGTGTGCGCGTTTTTTTTTTTTTTTTTGCCAAAGTGCAAAATCCTTAATATTTTATTTCTATATGAATTTGTGCACCAAAAAATGAATCTCTTTGCCCTTGTTCACATTGATGCTACTTTGAAATCGCGCTACTTCACTTAAGCTAGCGCGATTTTAGGTACTAAATAGACATCTGTGTGGCTTCATACACAAATGTCTATTGAAGTCGCACCTGAAATTGGCAAAAGTAGTGCAGGAACTACTTTTGGAAATCGGTGCAGCGCCACAAAATTGGGGTTGCATCGATTGGAACAGTGCCATTGCCACCAATAGTCATGCGATTTGATTTCTGAAAGTGCATGACAAATCGCCCCAATGTAAACCTAGGCTTCAGCACACCTGCAAGTAAATGATAAAGGTGGAATCTTTATATATACCAGCTGTGGAGAATTGCAGGTAATGAATTCAGCTGGAGGATAGACAGTGTTGTATGTGTCAGCTCTGGGTCACATTGGTGCGATTTGACATGTCAGATCGGTGGTAATTGCGCCGTTCTAATTGGTGTGATTTGTATTGATATAAGTGCAGGAACCTGCACAGATTTCTCTGATGTCCCCCTCCCTCCTGCAGTCGGGACTGACATGCGGGAATGAAAATCGTATGAGTTCAGCTGAACGATTTCCTCCCGCTGTCAGTGTGAAGCAGAGCTCAAACCGGGCCTTTTGCCTTTGTAATTCACCTGCTGCTATGGCAGAGACACCATTCCTTTTCAAACTCCCTTAAGTTTACCTTCAAACATCATATGTAGAAATACAGATTTGCATATCTGCAAATAATCAAAAATAATAAATTCTAAGTGTGATTGAGATCAAATTTTCGCAGCTGCAATCAACAGAGCGTGGTTTCACCTCCTGACCCAGGAATGAGTCATTGTAATCACCCGGAAGTGCCTGTGCTGGTCAGGATCTCCATCTAGCTGGACATGGCGAGCTCCCTCTTTAGCATAGAGGAAGTGCTGCTGATTTGCCGGGTAAGTGTAGGATATGTACTTGTGCTTACTCAAGGTGGGGGTGGATTTGGTGTGGGTGGGCTTCATTCATTTGTTTGGTATCACTACACATTTGCTTCTGGACCATGTGCACACATCACTACTTCCTGCATTTGTTCTGCCAATGTAAATCAGTAAGGACTATGCAAGTATAAATGAGAGCTCCTTTCTATTAAAATATATATGACTTGATTCACAGTTGGGCAACTTTTCATGATTCTCAATGATAACCATTAGAGTTGAGCGGACACCTGGATGTTCGGGTTCGACGGGTTCGGCCGAACTTCGGAAAAAAGTTCGGGTTCGGGACCGAACTTTAACCCGAACCCGAACCCCATTGAAGTCAATGGGGACCCGGACTTCTAAGGACTAAAAAGGCTCTAAAAAAGTAATGGAAAGGGCTAGAGGGCTGCAAATGGCAGCAAAATGTTGTTAAGAGCATGGCAAGTGCTCTGCAAACAAATGTGGATAGGGAAATAACTTAAAATAACTTAAAGAAAATAAAAAAATATGCTGGAGGCCCCCTTTTCAGCAGAAGTCATTAAGAACCTCAGAAACTCAACGGCACAATGCCACACATATGGTGGGAATGCCCCAGAATATGCCCTTTCTGGAATAAATTATTCAATTTAATGGATAAGCTAGTGGGAAAATAAAATACTTTGAAATAAAAATGTAGCGGGGTGCTAAATTTAAGGGAAGTGTTTGAGTGGTAAATAGGCTCAAACACCCTAATTCTGTAGGATTCATGGACCATTTTGTCCTTGGGGACAGTATTGGTGTGCAGTTCCCTGCGGCCTACAGGTGGCGCTGCCATGGTAGGCTAGGGTTGAACCGCCGATACAGTGCTGTGCCTTTTGTGTCCCCTCTTGGCAGTAGTACAGCGGGGCGGGGAACCTGCTGTGCATGCCGGGAGAGCTTATAAAAGGGGCAGACCTTTGGCCTGGGGGCTGATGTCCAGTGGGGTCCACGCCCAGGTGCCTTCGGCCTGGGTGCATGTGTTCCTGTTCCATCTCGGGTACCTTTAGCCCGAGGTGAGGTACTATCCTGGAGTTCCTGCTGCCCTGGGTATGGAGGCCTAGGTGCGGGAGTAAAGCCTGGAGTCCAGAGCCTTCGTCTGGAGTCCGCTAAGGGTCGAGGAGTCTTAGGGTGCCGCCTCATGTAGGGGACCATGTTCCAGGGAAGGGAGGATCATTCTGATGGACCGATGCGGGAGTCACGGTGAAGGAAGGGTCTGTTGACTCCCTGGAGAGATGTCTTGCCCTTGATATGGGCTAGGTTCGTAGAAGGAGAAGCTCAAGGTCATCTTGACTGTATCAGAGGCCTTATTCACCCGGCCCGTGGCAGGGGCCTTATACACCCTGGTCTGTGGCAGAGACCAAAGTTCTCTAGGTCCGTGGCAGGGGCCCTGTACACCCGGTCTGTGGCAGAGACCAACCTCAAGGTCTGTGGCAGAGACCGTGCACCTAAAACTGTTTGAGAAACCTAAGCAGTGAAGTGAATGTGCTACGTTTGTGCCTGGACCTCCTCCACACCTTAAGCTGTCCTGTTTCTTTGCTCTAACCTTTTCTATCCGAGTAGAGTTTATTTTGCCAAGAGAGAATAAGAGTTGTAATTTCAGCTGGTGTGGACATTGACTTTACTGGGAATTAAAGGACTTGCCTCTACCTACAGTAGAGGTGAGAATCATCCTCTGGAGGAGTTTTGACTCCGGCTGTGGACACGGCCCGTCAAGTACACCGCTCAACCTCTTTATATAGGAGGGTACGGGCTGGTAGTGCGGTGTGCCTTTCTCCCTCCTACGAGGAGCCAACAACATAAAGGCAGGTAAGGGGGAAAGGATCTGTGCGCTACAAAAAAATAAAATAAAAATTATAATCTTGACCTAGGAGGACGAGGTCCATATGGAGTAGGAGGTTGAGGTGGCGGTGGATGTGGCTGTGTAGGTGGAAGCGGAGGTGGAGGAGGACGAGGTAGACAACACTGGTTCAAAAATACAACAATGGCTGGGTAAGGCCAGTGCTGTGTCGAATTCTGTCCCCCGTCGAATAGTGTCCACCCTGTACTGGGCTTGCTAAGTATGTAGGACAAGAGGATTTCGAAAATCTCCCAAGATGAACGGCGCCTGCGTGGTGAGTTCAGGTGAAGGCCACACCATCCGTGGTTCAAGCCGAGCCAAGTGAGGCCGTGCCCGAAGCGTGGCGATCGAAGCGAGCCCGTGAGGGGCCCTGTTACTATGTGCTACCGTATGTCCACTTGGATGTTGGGGCTTGAACCTGCACTCACGGCGCAGGCGCCGTTCATCTTCGGAGATTTTGTGAATCTCCTTGTCCTCTGTACTGCGCAAGCGCTGCGCCTTCGCAGTACGGGCCGGACACAATCCGATGGCCGGACAGTTTTTGTCACAACACCGGTATACATGTCTATTCTGCAGAAGGTACGGACAAGTCCTGTGGGATCCATGCCTGGTTCATTTTAAGGAACGTGAGCTTGTCCACATTGGACATGGACAGGCGGCTGCCCTTGTCTGTGATAACGCCCCCTGCAGTACTAAATACACGTTCAGATAATACACTGGCTGCAGGGCAGGCCAGCACCTCCAAGGCATAAAGGGCAAGCTCAGGCCATGTGCCCAATTTGGAGACCCAGAAGTTAAAGGGGGCAGACCCGTCATCCAGTACGTGTAGGCCTGTGGACACATACTGCTCAACCATGTTGGTGAAATGCTGCCTCCTGCTAAGACGTTCCATCTCAGCTGGTGGTGCTGGTTGTTGTGGCGTGCTGACAAAGCTTTTCCACATTTCAGCCATGCTAACCCTGCCTTCTGAGGTACTGCCGGTGCCCCGGCTGCATTGGCGACCTCTTCCTCCTCCTCTGCCTTCGCCTTGTGCTTCCACCGTACGCCCGCTGTCAGGTGGGAATGCCACCAGCAGCGCGTCTACCAGCGTGCGCTTGTACTCGCACATCTTACGATCCCGCTCCAGTGAGGGAATTAAGGACGGTACATTGTCCTTGTAACGGGGATCCAGCAGGGTGGCCACCCAGTAATCAGCACCAGTTAAAATGTGGGCAACTCGGCGGTCATTGCGGAAACACTGCAGCATGTAATCGCTCATGTGTGCCAGGCTGCCCAGAGGCAAAGAAAAGCTGTCCTCTGTGGGAGGTGTATCGTCTGTGTCCTCTGTATCCCCCCAGCCACGCACCAGTGATGGCCACGAGCTGGTCTGGGTGTAACCCTGCTGTGAAAATGGCTCCTCCTCCTCCTCCTCCATCTCCTCCTCCATCTCCTCCTCCACCTCATCATCCTCCAGAACTGTGCCCTTTCTGCCGGACAATTGTGTACCTGGCGTTTGTTGGTGCAGGAACCCACCCTCGTAGCCACTTGTGAAAGACTGCCCTGAAAGCCTTTGAAATGATCCCGCTTCCTCCTCCTCCTCCTCATCCTCCTGTGCCACATCCTCTTCCATCATCGCCCGAAGCGTTTTTTCAAGGAGGCATAGAACTGGGATAGTAACGCTGAGAACGGCGTCATTGGCACTGGACATGTTGGTGGAGTACTCGAAACAGCGCAACAAGGCACACAAGTCTCGCATGGAGGCCCAGTTATTGGTGGTGAAGTGGTGCTGTTCCGCAGAGTGACTCACGCGTGATTGCTGCAGCTGAGACTCCACTATCGCCTGCTGCTGCTCGCACAGTCTGGCCAGCATGTGCAAGGTGGAGTTCCACCTTGTGGGCACGTCACATATGAGGCGGTGAGCGGGAAGGCCGAAGTTACGCTGCAGCGCTGACAGGCGAGCAGCAGCAGGGTGAGAATGCCGAAAGTGCGCACACACAGCCTGCACTTTCTGCAGCAGCTCTGGCATATTGGGGTAATTTTTAAGGAACCTCTGGACCACCAAGTTCAGCACATGCGCCAGGCAAGGGATGTGCGTCAAACCGGCTAGGCCCAGAGCTGCTACGAGATTTCGCCCATTGTCGCACACCACCAGGCCGGGATTGAGGCTCACTGACAGCAACCACTCATTGGTCTGTTGTTCCATGTCCCTCCACAACTCCTGCGCGGTGTGGGGTTTTTCCCCCAAACAGGAACGTTTTAAAACTGCCTGCTGTCGTTTACCCCTGGCTGTGCTGAAGTTGGTGGTGAAGGTGTTACGCTGACCGGATGAGGAGGCAGTAGAGGATGAGGAAGCGGAGTAGGAGGAGTTAGCAACAGGAGGCAAACTGAAGCGCCCTGCAATCCTCGGTGGTGGAAGGACATGCGCCAAACTGCTATCTGCCTGCATTTACCCAGTGTGCTGTTAGGGAGATATAACGTCCCTGACCGTGCTTACTGGTCCACGCATCCGTAGTTAGGTGGACCTTGCCACAGATGGCGTTGCGCAGTGCACACCTGATTTTGTCCCCCACTTGGTAGTGCAGGGAAGGGATGGCTCGCCTGGAAAAGTAGTGGCGGCTGGGCACGACGTACTGTGGGACAGCCAATGCCATCAGGCTTTTAAAACTCTGCGTCTCCACCAGACGGAATGACAGCATTTCAAAGGCCAGGAGTTTTGAAATGCTGGCATTCAGGGCCAGGGATCGCAGGTGGCTAGGGGGGTACTTCCTCTTCCGCTCCAATGTTTGGGAGATAGAGAGCTGAACGCTTCCATGGGACATTGTGGAGATGGTTGGTGACCCAGGTGGTAGTGTTGCTGGCAGATCCTCTGTTTGCGGGGTGGCAGGTGCCACTGTCACTACAGAGTTGGAGGAAGAGGCCGAGACTGCAGCAGAAGAGGAAGCAGGAGGAGCCAGAGACCTTTCTTGGTTTTTGAGGTGTCTACTCCACTGCAGCTCGTGCTTTGCACTTAGATGCCTGGTCATGCAGGTTGTGCTCAGGTTGAGAATGTTTATGCCTAGCTTCAGTCTCTGATTGCACAGCGTGCAAACCACTCGTGTCTTGTCATCAGCACATTGTGTGAAGAACTGCCACGCTAGGGAACTCCTTGGACCTGGCTTTGGTGTGCTCGGTCCCTTGCTGCGTTGGGCAGTAGCAGACATACTGTCTAGGGGACGGACGCTCCGCTTTTGCACCCTGCTCCCTCTTCTGCTGTGCTGGTGGCTCTGTGCGACCACCGCCTCTTCCTCCAAACTACACTGGTCACCTGCATAACGTTGATTCCATGTGGGGTCGAGGACCTCATCGTCCTCCACATCATCTTCCACCCAGTCTTCACCCCTGCCCTCCTTGTCTGTCTGCACAATTGCGAAAGCAGCAGCAGTTGGCACCTGTGTTTCGTCATCATCCGAGACGTACTGCGATGGTCCTCCCATGTACTCATCATGAAACATAAGTGGTTGGGCATCGGTGCACTCAATCTCTTCCACTTCTGGGGCAGGGCTAGGTGGATGGCCCTGGGAAACCCTGCTAACAGAGTCATCGAAAAGCAGAAGAGACTGCTGCATGATTTGGGGCTCAGACTGCTTGGCTGATTTGCAAGGGGGTGAGGTGAAAGACTGATGGACATGGGTTTCAGGTGCCAACTCTGATCTTTCATCAGAAGAGTGGGTGGGAGACAATGTGAAGGAACCCGAGGCACTGTCAGCAACCCAATCTACTATCGCCTGTACTTGTCCTGGCCTAAACATTCGTACAGCCTCATTAGGCGCGATAAAATACCGCCGCAGGCTCGGTCGCCTACTCGCACCTGAGGAAGGTGTTTCACTTGTGCGTGTATCTGGCACAGATCCACCACGTCCTCTCCCTGCAACAGGAGCTCCACCAGCAGCACCACGACCGGGGCCACCACGTCCCTTTGACCTTCTCCTCATATTTTCCAAATTTAGGATGTTGCCCTAAATGGGTGTTTTTGGAAGAGCAGAACACACCCACAGTACGTAACCGCTGAATCGCACAGCTACAGAACTGCAGAAAATGCTATTAAAAAAAATGTTTTTTTTTTTAGTATAGCACAGTAGAAAAAATCTATATAGAAATTGTTTATTTCACACACCTCCACATATGTATAACACACTGCAAAATATTTTTTGTGGCCCTAAATGGCGTTTTTTGAAAGACCACAACACACCCACAGTACGTAACCGCTGAATCGCACAGCTACAGAACTGCAGAAAATGCTATTAAAAAAAAATGTTTTTTTTTTTTAGTATAGCACAGTAGAAAAAATCTATATAGAAATTGTTTATTTCACACACCTCCACATATGTATAACACACTGCAAAATATTTTTTGTGGCCCTAAATGGCATTTTTTGGAAGACCACAATACACCCACAGTATGTAACCGCTGAATCGCACAGCTACAGAACTGCAGAAAATGCTATTCAAAAAAAATGTTGTTTTTTTAGTATAGCACAGTAGAAGACAAATATATAGAAATGGTTTATTTCACACGCCTCCACATATGTATAACACACTGCAAAATATTTTTTGTGGCCCTAAATGGCGTTTTTTGGAAGACCACAACACACCCACAGTACGTAACCGCTGAATCGCACAGCTACAGAACTGCAGAAAATGCTATTCAAAAAAAATGTTGTTTTTTTAGTATAGCACAGTAGAAGACAAATATATAGAAATGGTTTATTTCACACGCCTCCACATATGAATAACACACTGCAAAATATTTTTTGTGGCCCTAAATGGCGTTTTTTGGAAGACCACAACACACCCACAGTACGTAACCGCTGAATCGCACAGCTACAGAACTGCAGAAAATGCTATTCAAAAAAAGTTTTTTTTTTAGTATAGCACAGTAGAAGAAAACTATATATAAATTGTTTATTACACACACCTCCACATATGTATAACACACTGCAAAATATTTTTTGTGGCCCTAAATGGCGTTTTTTGGAAGACCACAACACACCCACAGTACGTAACCGCTGAATCGCACAGCTACAGAACTGCAGAAAATGCTATTAAAAAAAATATGTTGTTTTTTTTGTATAGCACAGTAGAAGACAAATATATAGAAATGGTTTCTTTCACACGCCTCCACATATGTATAACACACTGCTAAATATTTTTTGTGGCCCTAAATGGGTCTTTTTGCAAGCGTACATTAAAGTGCAAATTTTTATTTTTATTTTTTTTGCCCTAAACGGGTCTTTTTTTGCACGAGCAAAATAAAATGGAATTTTTTTATTTTTTTTGCCCTTAATGGGTCTTTTGGAAAAGAGCACAATAAAGTGCCTTTTTTTTTTTGTCCTAAATGGATCTTTTTCCAAGAGCAGAATACACCCACAGTATGGAAACGGTGTATCTCTCAACGTAATATATGCAGTGCTGGTGCACTGAGCTTGCAGATAAAAGGTAGATTTTCTCTGACACTGGGCTCATAGCAGTGTAAAAAGACTGCACTGCAACACAAACAGGTAAACCTATGCAGATCGCTGAGTTATATCTCTGAATCTGGACTCCTATTCCTATATAATATATCTCTCTCCCTAAAAGCAAAAAACAGGAACCTGGCCCTACACTACACTGTCTCTCTATCTTTTCCCTCAGATTCCAGAATCAGGACTAACTCATGTGTTTTTCTATCTCTCCCTAAAAGCAGCAGCAGCAGACAAGATCCTCTCCCTATCTATTCTGAAGCAGAGTGACGTGTGTGCTGTGTGCCTCTAGCTTATATAGAAGCTGGGTCACATGTTGCACTGACCAATCACAGCCATGCCATTAGTAGGCATGGCTATGATGGCTTCTAAGGGCACACCAGCTAATCAAAAGGTGATTGGCTGGCCCCTGAAGCATTTCTAACTGCGTAATTAGATTGCCGAACCCGAACCCGGACTTTTGCGCAAAGTCCGGGTTCGGGTTCGGGTTTGGGAAAAAGCTAAAGTTCGGTACGGACCCGAACTTTACAGTTCGGGTTCACTCAACACTAATAACCATTCATATCTGTGCTACTTTAAGTCAGACCAACTTCAAAGTAGTCCTTGTACTACTTTGGTGTGACTTTCAGGCTCGGTTTCCACTAGTGCGACTTGTCATGCATGTCATACCCTATGATTTCCAATGAGTATGGTTCATATCTGTGCGACATCAAGTCGCAGCGACTTCAAAGTAGTCCCTGCACTACTTTGGACACACTTTGATACAACTTGAGGTCCATAGACCTCAATAATATACAGGCATTGCTCCAAGTCGCATCAAAATCGCGGCAAAAAATTGCGGCAAAATCATGCGAATTTAGGGTTGCAATAATGGAAACAGAGCCTCATGTGACTTGAGGTACATAGGGCGCAATATTACACAGGCATTCCCAGAAGTTGGGGCCAAGTTGCAGCGACAAAGTGGCAGCAAATTAGGGTGACTTTCAGGTCGCAGCAGTGTGAAAGAGATTCAAGGATATCTTTGAATTTGGCCCTATTGTCACTTGTGCATCCTGAAAGTGGGGAAAAGTCATCCCTGCACTACCTTCGTTTGACTTTGATGCGATTTGAGGTCCATACACCACAAGATAACACAGACATTGCTTCAAGTCATGGCAAAGCTGTGCAATTTTAAGGTCGCACAAGTGCAAATGGGGCTTTATTCAAAGGTGTTATTTAATCTCATTAGGTTACTTTCACGCTTATGTGACTTTTCATGCAGCTTTGGACCTCAGAGTCGCATTAAAAGTCCCCCCCCCCCATGAGTTCCATTCATATCTATGCAACTTCACCCATGTTCACCTAGCTCTGAATTGACATGTCAAATTGCAGGCCAAATCGGCGCCTATTGACGGCAATAGAACTGTCCGAATTGGTGCGACGCCACACAGATTCCCAAAAGTATTTCCTACACTACTTTGGGCGACTTCAGGAGGCGATTTCTTACCTCCCAACTTTTTGAGATGGGTATAAGGGACAACTATTAGCAAAAGTATGTAGGCATAGTACACACCTCCTAAAACACCTTTTTAAAGGAGAATTATTAATATATATATATTGTGACAGCAGGAAGGTAAAGTCACCTGGTTGCATCCAGGGGGGTAGATATATTTCGCCCAGATTCAGGCTTTACGCCGATTTATACAACTAGGTAGAGAGTTAATGAAGCCCAGCTGAGACTAGTGGGCTCATTGATGACTCATACCTCTAGGGAGAGGGCTGGGCGTCGTGCAGACAGGGAGTTGATGAGGCCAGCTGAAGCTTGTCAGCTCATTTAGGCCTCTATAAAAACTCCCAGATTCATTAGATGTTAGCTCATGCCTGGAAGCAGACCTGTGTGGACTGTCTAGGGAGAGTGAACCCCTGTGCGGTGAGAGAAAGCCTGTGTGGCTACATTTTGCTTGGACATTTAAAACCAGGGACTAGGACAGCACTAGGCTGATCCCAGTCGTTAGTTAGGAAACCTGTAAGTTTAGTCAGAGGTCAAGTTGACCAGGATTTATTTTGTTTATGTTTTTTTTTGCCTTGCTGTGTTTTTGTCACTGTAAATAGAAAATAAACCGCACCTTTTTGATTTTGAAAACCACAACCTCCGTCTGCTGGGCCTGTTTTTGGGTGGGGAGCCCATCCCGGGGGTCACACATACCCGCTGCCGAGCTAACCCCCTCACAGTTGGTGGAGAACCAGTGGCAGTTTTTTTTAAGCCAGCATGGAGGAGATACTGAAACAGCTGGCTCTAGCAAATGCCAATCAACAGCAGACAAATGCAGGTTTGCAAAGGAGCCTTGCAGCCCAGCAGCAAGCTCATCAACAGAGCCTTGCAACTTTACAACAGAGTCTGGAGGCTCAGCAACAAGCCCAACAGCAATCTGAGGCCCGCTTCATAGACCTGTTGCAGAAGCAAGAGCAGAGACTACAACAACAGATGGAAGCAGTAATGCAGCAACGTCCGCAGACCAGTGAGGAAAGCCGTCCCACTAATACCGCGTCCTTTGGGGTGAGTCGTTTATTGACAAAAATGACTGGAGAGGATGATCCAGAGGTATTTTTGACCACATTTGAAAGGACCGCTGAAAGAGAAGAGTGGCCTGAGGAGCAGTGGGCTGGACTAGTGGCTCCTCTGTTAACTGGTGAATCGCAGAAAGCTTACTATGACCTAGAGCCTAACCAAGCAAAAGACTATGTGATGCTAAAAGCTGAAATATTGGCAAGGCTGGGTGTCACCCTGGCTGTCCGGGCTCAGCGTGTGCATAACTGGACTTTCCAGCTTGGAAAACCCCCCAGGTCTCAAATGTATGATCTCATTCACCTGAGCAGAAAGTGGCTACAGCCAGAGACTTTGTCCGCACCAAAGATTGTGGAACGTGTTGTAATGGATCGGTTTTTGAGAGCTCTTCCTACTGCCATCCAAAAGTGGGTAAGCCATGGAGACCCAGAGACGGCCGATGGTCTTGTGGATCGTGTGGAGAAATACTTGGCTACAGAGAACCTGACGGCCTCTTCCAGAGACACTCGGACTTTCCACCCTAAGACCAGACCATCCCCAGGGGCGGATAAGATGATTCCAAGGGGTAAGGGTGGAGAGAGTGAGAGGGTGGGAGCTCTACCCCAAGTTTGGCGAGAACAGCCTGGGAAATCAGCAGCTCAAGAGGCGGCAAGAAGGATCGTTTGCTACCGCTGCCGGCAAGCGGGACATATTGCAGCAAATTGCCCGGTTGTGGAGGAACCCATGCAGTGTGACTTTCTGACGGGCAGACGTCAGTCGCTGTGTGCGACAGTCGCATGCACTGCCATTCGAGGAACTGAGAAACATTTATGCAAAATGTGTATTAATGGTAGAAATGTTGTGGTATTGCTGGATTCAGGTAGCCTTGTGACCCTGATAAAGGCTGAGTTAGTTAAAACAGAGGTCTCTGGGAATAGCAAGGTAGCCGTTATCTGTGTGCATGGGGACACCCGAGAGTATCCAGTGACTACAGTGTGTTTCGAGACCCCCAAAGGTACCCTCTCTCATCCAGTGGGCTTAGTATCTCAGTTACCGCATGACGCCATTGTGGGAAGGGATTTTCCGAAGTTCTGGGAACTGTGGGATGATCCTGAGCCCCCCACTGGTGCCCCTATGTACCAGGAATGTGATAGCCAGAACTCCCCTGAGAGTGGTGAGGACTCTCCGGAATTTCCCTTGTCAGTATTGGCAGGGGAGACTCAAGAAACTGGAGAGGAGCCCACCTCCTCAGACGAAAACCTACCGTCTGTGGAGTTTTCTGATCTTGAGGTTCACAGGGAAAACTTTGCCACAGAACAGTTGAAAGACCCCGCCCTAATAAAGGCACGGGAAAACGTAGTGAAAATAGATGGCGAGTTAGTGAACCCAGATAATACCGGCACTTACCCATACTTCAGCGTAGAGAAGGACCTACTGTATCGGGTGGCAAAAAGGGCAGAAGAAACCGTTGAGCAGCTTGTGGTGCCCAAACCTTACAGGAAGTTGGTGTTGGAGTTGGCCCATGGGCACATTCTTGGAGGTCATCTGGGGACAGAGAAAACCCGAGAGAGGGTATTACAGAGATTCTATTGGCCTGGGGTGATGAAGGACATAGAAAATTATTGTTCCTCCTGCCCTGTGTGTCAGAGGTCGGCCCCGATGCCACATTTCCGTAGCCCGCTGGTCCCTCTACCCATCATTGAGGTCCCGTTTGAGAGAATCGCAATGGATTTGGTAGGTCCTATAATCAAGTCCGCTAGGGGGCACCAGTACATATTGGTTATAATGGACTATGCCACCCGTTATCCAGAAGCGATCCCTCTCAGAAATACCTCGGCCAAAACCATAGCCAAAGAGCTATCTCTTGTTTTTAGCCGGGTGGGTATTTGTAAAGAACTGCTTACGGACCAAGGTACACCCTTTATGTCCCGGGTTATGAAAGAGCTGTGTAAATTGTTCAAAGTGACGCAATTGCGTACATCTGTGTATCACCCCCAAACCGATGGGCTGGTTGAAAGATTCAACAAAACCCTAAAACAAATGTTGAAGAAAGTGGTGGATAGAGATGGAAGGGATTGGGACTGTCTACTTCCTTATTTGATGTTTGCTATTAGGGAGGTGCCCCAATCCTCTACGGGATTCTCCCCCTTTGAGTTACTGTATGGGAGACACCCAAGAGGGCTGTTGGATATTGCCAAGGAAACTTGGGAAAGTGAGAGTTCTCCCCACAGGAGTGTGATTGAGCATGTCGCCCTGATGCAAGATCGAATTGCACAGGTAATGCCCATCGTGAAGGAACATTTGGCCCAAGCGCAGTTGGCACAGCAGAGAGTGTACAACCGTGGAGCCAAGACCCGTACCTTTTCCCCGGGGGATAGGATATTGGTACTTGTCCCTACGGTTGAAAGTAAATTCCTTGCCAAATGGCAAGGCCCCTACGAGATAATGGAAAAAGTGAGCGAAGTGAATTACAAGGTCAGACAACCAGGAAGGCGAAAGCCCGAACAGATCTATCACGTTAATCTGTTGAAAGCCTGGAGGGATAGAGAGTCCCTAGTCGCAGACACTTGGTCACCAGCTCAAACTGGTTGCGTGATTCCTGAGGTTGGAATCGCAGCCACCTTGTCACAACCCCAACAACAGGAGGTTAAGGAGTTTGTGCTTCGCAACAAGGAGGTATTCTCTGAGCTGCCGGGACAAACATCTGGGGTAGAGCATGACATTATTACCCCGCCCGGTGAAAGGGTGAAGTTAAAACCCTATCGGATCCCAGAGGCCCGACGGGAGGCAATACGGGAGGAAGTACAGAAAATGCTGAACTTAGGGGTGATAGAGGAGTCCCAAAGTGATTGGTCTAGTCCCATTGTGTTGGTGCCTAAACCGGATGGGAGCTGGCGATTTTGTAACGATTTTCGTCAGTTGAACAAAGTTACAAAATTTGACACCTACCCCATGCCACGTATAGATGAGTTGATCGACCGGCTGGGAACAGCCCGATACATGACGACTCTTGACCTCACAAAAGGGTATTGGCAAATTCCCCTGGCCAAGTCGGCCAAAGAGAAAACCGCATTTGTAACCCCAGACGGGGCGTTCCAATATAAGAGAATGCCGTTCGGGTTACAGAATGCGCCGGCCACATTCCAGCGGAAAATGGACCAGATACTGAGGCCCCATCGGAAGTATGCTGCGGCTTACCTGGATGACGTAATTGTCCATAGCACAGATTGGGCCTCACATCTGCCAAAAGTGCAAGCAGTCCTAGACTCTATCCGGGAAGCGGGGTTTACGGCTAACCCCAAGAAGTGTACCATTGGGCAGGAGGAGGCCAAATATCTTGGGTACACCATTGGCAGGGGAGTGATAAAACCCCAACTCAACAAAGTCGAGGCCATCCAGAGTTGGCCACGTCCCAACAGCAAGAAGCAGGTACGGGCCTTTCTGGGAATCGCGGGTTATTATCGGCGCTTCATTCCCCACTTTGCTTCTAAGGCTGTGCCCCTAACCAACCTGACGAAAGGGAAAGGGTCGGTCATGATTAAATGGACCCCCGAGGCTGAGGCAGCATTCCAGTTCTTGAAACAAGCCTTATGTAGCCAGCCAGTGTTGTACTCACCCGACTTCTCTAGAGACTTTGTCGTACAAAGTGATGCGTCAGATGTGGGGTTAGGAGCAGTATTGTCCCAGGTCTGGAACGGGGAAGAGCACCCAGTCATTTACCTCAGCAGGAAGTTGAAGTCCCATGAGGTAAATTACGCCACCGTTGAAAAGGAGTGTTTAGCGGTGAAGTGGGCTCTAGATTCCCTTCGGTACTACCTGCTAGGTAGGCACTTTGACATGGTTACGGATCACGCTCCGTTAAAGTGGATGGCTCAAAACAAGGAAACAAATAGAAGAGTGAATAGGTGGTTCCTGGCCCTCCAGGAATTCAACTTCACAGTAAAGCATCGCCCTGGCGTTCAAATGGGGAATGTGGATGCTTTGTCTCGAGTACATGAATGCCTGATTGCTGGTGTTCCAACCCCGAGGTTAAAACAAGAGGGGGGGGTATGTGACAGCAGGAAGGTAAAGTCACCTGGTTGCATCCAGGGGGGTAGATATATTTCGCCCAGATTCAGGCTTTACGCCGATTTATACAACTAGGTAGAGAGTTAATGAAGCCCAGCTGAGACTAGTGGGCTCATTGATGACTCATACCTCTAGGGAGAGGGCTGGGCGTCGTGCAGACAGGGAGTTGATGAGGCCAGCTGAAGCTTGTCAGCTCATTTAGGCCTCTATAAAAACTCCCAGATTCATTAGATGTTAGCTCATGCCTGGAAGCAGACCTGTGTGGACTGTCTAGGGAGAGTGAACCCCTGTGCGGTGAGAGAAAGCCTGTGTGGCTACATTTTGCTTGGACATTTAAAACCAGGGACTAGGACAGCACTAGGCTGATCCCAGTCGTTAGTTAGGAAACCTGTAAGTTTAGTCAGAGGTCAAGTTGACCAGGATTTATTTTGTTTATGTTTTTTTTTGCCTTGCTGTGTTTTTGTCACTGTAAATAGAAAATAAACCGCACCTTTTTGATTTTGAAAACCACAACCTCCGTCTGCTGGGCCTGTTTTTGGGTGGGGAGCCCATCCCGGGGGTCACACATACCCGCTGCCGAGCTAACCCCCTCACAATATATATTAGTTAAACCTCCAAGTGCTTTTTTTTTAACAATAATATCCCTTTAGATTGGCTTTGAGAATTTACAAACAAAGCAATTTAGAAATTAGATGAAAGGTTTAGCGCTGGGAAACACTTTTTGAAAGATAAAAATTGCATTTTATATCAAACTATACAGATCAGTACAAAATGAGGGACAAATGAGGAGGAAAGAGGGACAGAGGGACTTTGGTCCAAATCAGGGACAGTTGAGACCTATGTGATTTCACTAGACATCTGTGCAGGAAAGTGCACTGATGTCTCTGAAATCGGTCACAAAGTCGGGCTGAGGCCCCTTTCACACTTGAGCGACTTTTCCTGAGACTTTGGTCATCAGAGTTGCATGACAAGTCATACCCCATGATTTTCAATGTGTACCATTTATATCTGTGCAACTTCAAGTCACACCGACTTCAAAGTAGTCCCTGTACTACTTTGGTCCGACTTTGATACGAGTTGACAGGCATTCCCTGGGGTCGCAGAAAAAATGCAGACGGAAGTTTGCGCGCCTTTCCCTGCGACTCCTGCGTCCATAGACCTCAAGATTACACAGGCATTGCTTAAAGTCGCATCAAAATCACACAAATTTCAGGTCGCACAAGTGTGAAAGGGGCCTAGGTCACTGTGCTGAGTACTATTATACCTAGAATATAAAGTAGTGCCACCATCAAACACTCAGCAGCATATGCTGAAAAGAGGCGAATGCCTATTAGCCAATGCCACATCAGCATGAGCATGGTTGTTACAATAATATTAAAGTGGTTGTAAACCCACTTAGACAACTTGCATCTATAGGTAAGCCTATATTAAGGCTTACCTGTAGGTGCAAGAAATATCTCCTTAACCTACACACACTAGTAGATGTTTGTGCTACGCTCAATAGGCTAGTGGTCAGCACTTCTACCTTGAAAAACTCAGGCTTTGAAGCACTCATGAGTTCAAATCCCACAGAGAGATACTAAAAGATTGTATTGGTGAAAAAAGGCAAATGCCTATTAGCCAATTAGCCAAAGCAGCATATGCTGAAAATAGGTGAATGCCAATTAGCCAATGCACTTTTATTCAATAATATTATGGTGTGGACTTCCAAACATCACACACTAGCTAACGGGCAGTTTACATTTCTTTGTTTGTTTATTTTAATTTGCTTGTGCAAATAATAAACATAGCTGTTGGATGGTATTTGAACTTGTAACATGAGAGCTGTATAGACATGGGAGGAGACCACTAAGCCATTGTGCTAAGTACAAGACCTGCATAATAGTGTAGTAGGATTAAAGAATGGACATAAATAATTACCGCTTTATAGCCACCTAAATGAAAAAATAAAAACATGAAAAAAACAACATAAAACAAATAGGTAACCTAATATGTGTAATTTTACATAATAGCAGACATTACTATGTAATAATCCTTCATAACTGCATTTGTTAGCAAAAGAAGGAAAAAAACTAGGAATACTAATTGCAATATACATCAATAGATAGAGCACATCTCATATAAAAATGTTTTTTTCACATACATGGATCATGGTTACAGTGCAGTGCTATATAAAAAACGTAGTGGAAATTGGCATTTGCGCGTACGCGGATTTGCTAATTAGCGCTGATTTCACATTTACTAACACTTGTTTGCTGCTAATAACGCTCTTTTTCATTCGCAAATTCGCGCATGGAATTTTTAATTGTCAAAAATTGGAGCTATTTTTTGCGATGTGCTCAGTACTTCCTGGAGTTATAGTAAATCAGCCCCTATATGTTCAATATTTCTACTATTTTTGTTCTACATGTTCAAGGTCCAACTTAAAGGCTACAAAGTGTTTTCTCTCCATTGATCGCCTTAGATCTACACACCCTGGGCATTTCCTTCTGTTCCTCCCGACATGGACTTGTTTTCAATTTATTTTTATAGTTTTTTTTCTTAAGTACAAAAAGTTTACATTTAAACAAGATTCTATCACATTATGTATCTGTTCCTACTCATTATTCAATATACAGAATCTTGATCAATATCCATAAATCATATTATCTTTAAAACAGAATTTCCTACAACATATACCTACATATATTCTACTATCTTCCATTCCCTTTCATCCTCACACCCATTCATCCAACCACAACAACAACAAAAGAAAACATAACCCCCTTATCTCTCCCTTTCCATGTGCTCATTTTATACTTCATTTATATTTCCCCCCTCATATTTTCCTTACTTTCCATTTATAAATATTCTTTCATTCTTTTTGAGAGCTGAAATTTGTCCCATTTTTGACATATTTCTGGCATTTGACTATTAATGTGTCCTTCTTCTCTTATCTGTCTTTCCATATATTGTATTTCGTTAATTTCACATATCCATTCTGCTATGTTTGGGTTTTTATTTTCTCTCCATTTGCGAGCTATTATTGTTCTAGCTGCTGATGTCATATGATGAAAAATATCCTTCTTAATACTCTTTATTGATTCTGGCATCAGAGATAATAATGAGATATCTATATTTAGATTCCTCTCTATTCCTGACATTTTTTGATATATCTTATGAATTGTTTTCCAGAATTTTCTCACCATATGACATTCATACCAAATGTGTTCCATAGTCCCCATTTCCACCTTACATCTCCAACAAATATCTGTTTGTCCACTGTTTATTTTATTTAACGCTACGGGGCTCCAATACCATCTCGTTGCTATTTTGTAATTTCTTTCTTGATATTTATTCGCTATAGATGTTTTGTGAATTATTTCAAATATTTTCTCCCATTCTGTTTCTGATATTGATCTCCCTATTTCTTTTTCCCATATTTTTATTCCTGTTAGCTCTTTAAGGGATCCTGAGGGGAGTAGTAAGCCATATATCTTGGATAACTTTTTAGTTGGCTTTTGTTCATCTATTAATATTTCTTCAAATTTTGTTTTTGATCTATTTATTAAAGGCAATTCTATATTTGTTGCAATATACTGTATGTGTTTAATTGATGGTATTGTAGCCACTTGTGTTTATGTTCGGGTCCCAAATCTTGTATTTTTGGCATTTTCCCTTCCACTAGGATCTGGGCCACCCTTGCGTTCTCCAATATATTCCATTTTAAGTATTTTGTGGTTGCTAAAGCTGGCGGAAATTCTGGATTGGAGAACAATGGGGGCATAGGTCCCATAATAGTGGATAGGTTCCCCTTTTTTAATTCTGCGTCCCATATTTTTAATATGGCTCTTGTAAAGATTGTTAATTTTTTATTTCCAGGTCTTAGGTGAGGTTTTATCCAGGGGAGGGCTTTGAGTTGGATTCCTATAAGATCTTCTTCAAGTTTAACCCATTGTTTGTCCTCCCTATTATAGTACCAGTCTATAATCCTAATCAGGGAGGCTGCTTGTAAATATTTTGAGAAATCTGGTAGTGCTAACCACCCATTTTTCTTAGTTCTAGTTAAAATTTCTCTTCTAATTTGTGGTGTTTTGTGGGCCCAGATAAAGCTTCCTATTGCTTTTCTTAGTTCAATCTTTAATTTTTTTGGGATAGCTAGGGGAATAGTTTGAAAAATGTATAACAATTTTGGTAGTATATTCATTTTTATTATGTTAATTCTTCCCATCCATGAGTGTGTTACCTTTTCATATTTTTGTAATAGTTGTATTACTTTTCGGAATGTCGCATTGTAATTCAATTCTTGTAACTTGTTCAGGTTTCTCTGAATATAAATTCCCAGATACTTAATTGCTACTTGCTGCCATTTAAATGAGAAATCCTTTTGCAATAGTAATTGTGTTTTTTCTGTTAGTGATATGTTTAGCATTTCAGATTTATCATAATTAACTTTAAAATTACTTAATTCCCCAAATCGTTTAAATTCTTTTATTAAATTAGGTATTGTTATAATGGGGTTAGTCGCATATATTAATAAATCATCAGCATAGACTGCTGTTTTATATTCTTTATCTTTAATACTAATCCCTTGTATATCTTTATTTTTCCTTATTGCTTGTATAAGATGTTCCATCACTAGTATATATAATAAAGGAGATAGTGGATAACCCTGTCGGGTTCCTTTTGATATTTCTATATATTCTGATAACATTCAGTTTGTTCTAATTTTGGCACGTGAATTAATACAATGCAACAATCCTACTAAGCATTTTTGGGCCCATTACTATCTGAACTAATGTTTCCTCCAAGAACTGCCATCCCACTCTATCGAACGCTTTTTCAGTATCAATGGATAGTAAACATGTTGGGATGGCAGTTCTTTGAGCATATTCTACCAATATACAGGTTTTTATAATATTATCCCTTGTTTCTCGTCCTTTTGTAAAGCCTGTTTGATCTAGATTTATATATCCTGGTAATATGGGTGCTAATCTATTCAAAATGATCTTTGAGTATAGTCTTATATCAATATTTGTCAAAGAAATTGGTCGGTAGGATTTTAACTATGGAGGTCATCGGTTGTTGATTTTTTACAGTTCTGGCTAGTAACTTCCCTGTTTTATTACCTTGTTGGTACCATTGTGTTTTATTCTTATCCCTCAACCGAAGGGATTCCTCATCAAGCAGGTATTGTAGCTGCATTTGTTTTTCTTTTAGTGCTATTTTGTCCCCCATTTTAAGACTCTGTTTATGCTTATTTTCTAATTTTATGATTTCCGTCATTAGTTGAGACTGCTTCTGTTCTTTTTATTTTTTCAGCCTAGATCCACGCTTGATGAAAATTCCCCGCAGCACACATTTAAGTGTTTCCCATTGTATAGGGATTGAGGTGTCATCTTCATGAATTACCAAAAATTCTCTCACTGCTTGTCGTATGTCATTTTCACATTCTTTATTTTTTATTAAATTATCATTCAATCTTCATGTCCTATTGGTTTTTTATATTCAGCTATCTTAAGTTCCAAGTATATCGGAGCATGGTCTGACCAGGAAAAATTACCTATGTCTGTTAAGGGAGTCATAATTAGACCGGATTGATTGATAAAAAATAATCTATTCTGTGATATGAGCTATGTATATTTGAATAATATGTATAGTTTTTTTTCCGTCTGATGTTGAACCCTCCATATATCTATCATTTGGTGTCTTCCCAATAAAGGTTTAAATTATTTTATTTGACTGTTTTTCCTATGGGAATGAGAACAAGTTGTATCTATCGTTGAATCCAATACAAAATTAAAGTCTCCGCCCATAATTACTGTGCCTTCTGTTTTTTCAATTGCTTCCACAACAGATTTTATGCCACACTTAATTTGTTCATAGTTTGGTAAATATAAATTTATGATTGTAATTTTTTTTTCATATAGCATATCCTTTATAATCAAGGCCATCTTTGCCTTTCCAGCTTTGTAATATTTGGTGAGGTATATCTTTGTGGAACGCAATAGATACTCCTCTTGTTTTAGAGTAGGGGAATGTATCATGGATCCAGGTAACATAATTTCTATTATTTATTTTAGGAATGTGTTCTGAACGAAAATGTGTTTCTTGAAACAGAATAATACCAATTTTTTGTTTGTGAAATGAGTTTAGAATTTGAGATCTTTTAAAGGGTGAATTAAGGCCTCTTGCATTAAAAGACCACAATTTTACCCCTCCCATGGGGACAATGCAGGGGGGGGGGGGGCAAACTAATATATCGGAGAGGGATAAAAAAAAATAATAATAATAAAAAACAAAAAGAGAGAAAGATGGAAGAAACCCCTGAAACACACTCACTCACTGCCACACGTAACTCTGGATTCACACAACACTCTCTCACAACTATACGACTTTGGTACATCTGTCTTACTGTTCGTAAGATCCCTATCTGGGAGTGAACCGGGGCTGCTGTTCCCGATCTGCTACTCCCCTAGATCATGCATGCTGCATTCTCAGATTCTTTTAAAAATTTGTTGGACGGTTTAATTGTTTTATCTTTTATTTGTTTACATTTTTATATGTTATTAATCATTACTTTAACCACTTCCCGCCCGGTTGATAGGAGATTGACGTCCGGGAAGTGGTTCTGTTATCCTGACTGGGCGTCATATGACGTCCAGCAGGATAACAGCCGCCACGCGCCCGGGGGGGGCATGCATCGCGGCGATCGGTGCTGCGGTGTGTCAGTCCGATGGAGGCTCTTTACCACGTGATCAGCCGTGTCCAATCATGGCTGGTCACGATGTAAACAGGAAGAGCCGTTGATCGGCTCCTCCTCACTCGCGTCTGACAGACGTGAGTAGAGGAGAGCCGATCGGCGGCTCTCCTGACAAGGGGGGGCTGCGCTGATTGTTTATCAGCACAGCCCCCCCACAGATGCCCACACTGGACCACCAGGGAAGCCACCGGGATCACCAGGGAAGGGGGCAACATGTGGATGGCCAGGTATGTACCCCATGGCCATCCACATAAGAAAAATATTCACAATAGATGCCAATCAGTGCCCACAAATGGGCACTGACTGGCATAATTATTGACAAGAAAAAAAAGTGATGCTCAGCAATGCCACCCATCAGTATCATTAGTGCCACTCATCAGTGTCCATCAGTGCCACCTCTCAGTGCCCATCCATACCCATCAGTGCCCACCTATCAGTGCCCATCAGTGCCCATCTGTGCCACCTATTAGTGCCACCCATAAGTACCCATCAGTGCCACCTATGAGTGCCCATCAGTGCCGCCTATCAGTGACCCTCATCAGTGCCACCTCATCGGTGCTGCCTTATCAGTGCCCATCAGTGCAGCCATATCGGGGCCTGTCATTGAAGAAGAAAACATACTTATTTACAAAAAAGAATAACAGAAACAAAGAAAACCGTATTTTTTATTTTTACCAAATTTTTGGTCTTTTTTTATTTGTTGCGCAAAAAATAAAAATCGCAGAGGTGATCAAATACCACCAAAAGAAAGCTCTATTTGTGGGAACAAAATGATTAAAAAGTTGTTTGGGTACATAGTAGCATGACCGCGTAATTGTCATTCAAATTGCGACAGCGCTAAAAGCTGAAAATTGGCTTGGGCAGGAAGGTGCGTAAGTGCCTGGTATTGAAGTGGTTAAATACCAGGGCATTAATCATTACTTTAAATGCATGGACTTGAAACTCCTCAAATCAGAATCAAGTCACACGAGGTACTGTTTAATCTTCCTCCTACTTCACATATTATTAAGTTTGTTTCATTTAATGTCAACAGGCTCAACCACCCCGTTAAAAGCGCGGCACTATGGAAGGAAGCCCTTAAACAAGGAGCTGACATTCTGTGTTTTCAGGAATCCCACTTCCAAGCATCCAACACTCCAACCCTCAAACATAAACTATTCCCTCACATATTCCTGGCCTTTGCAGTCGGCATAGCTATTAAAACTTTAGTTGCCTTTAATCTACTGGAAATCCATGCAGAGGGCAGATATCTAATACTTATTTGTGAACTCAATAGTAAACCTTACAAGATCGCAAAAATATCTACACACCCAATTCCAACCAACTCTGATTCATCAGGAAGATGCTACGCAAGATTACTCCTCTTCGAAAGGGAGCTATACTTATATGCAGGGATTTCAACGTTACCGCTGATTCTAGCCTGCACACAACTTCTAAGGCAAGGCAATGTCTACCGGCGCTTCAGCCCCTCCTACACATCAATGACTTATTCGACATTTGGAGAGATTTCATACTATAAAGCTAATTATAGAAAATCAATCAATCATTCTAGGTATGAATATAAATCCCTCTCTTAAGATTAAACTTCAAACTTAATTTATCTATTCCTGGTCTGAATCCACCATCTCATACCTAGGACTCCCACTGACAGCAGACCCCTCCAAACTAGCTAAGGTCAACTATATTCCCCTCATTAATAAAATATTCCAGGAAACGAAACACCTAGCTAGGGTGGAGCTGACTTGGTCAGGATGCCTAGCTTCTTTTAAAATGCTATGCCTACCTCAGATTCTGTACCTGTTTCGTACATTACCGATCCCTTTGGAAAACAACCATTTAAAACCCCTGCAGAATATACTGAAGCAATATTTATAGAAATCCAAATGCCCTCGGTTCTCTCAAACTCTTCTTCCAAAACATAGAAAAGCAGGAGGAATGGGTAACATAGACCTCAAGGACTTTTACTACTCATCTCTTCTTACCCAACTCAGACACTGGTTCTCCCCATCCCGGATATTCTTTGGACTGAAATAGAAATTACTTTTAGCCCTAGAGGAGAACTCCGCTCCTTTCTACTAACAGACATGTGGAAACCCTATCCTCTACAACAACTCTCACCCTCAATCCAAGCTGCCCTGGTGGCCTGGAGAGCGATGAGGAACATCCAACCTTCTCCAACTTTCCAAACTAATATACCCCTCCCTCTCCCTCTCACAATTCTAGAAAAACTAATTCCAAACTTAAACCTTACGCATTGGCAGTATTAACTCAATCACAGATCTCCTCTCAGTCAAGAGAATTAAAACATTTGAGGAACTATCTACAGAATTTAACCTCTCATCTAAAGATCAATATGTATACCTTCAAATTTGCCATATTTTGAGATCATTACAATTTTACGATATCACACTTCCAACTGTAGCATGGAGGTTCCTCACTGCTCTCCCACCTATCCCTAAGGGAATCTCTATATTTTATAATCTATTCCAAGACAAACTCACTTATACTAAGTCCACACCATATCTAAAATTGGAAACAGACTTAGGTACCGTAATTCCTATACTACGGAGCAGTGACAATCTGCCTTCAAATCCATATACAATGCCTCACACTGTGTGAATCATTGGGAAATGTCCCAAAAAAATTGAATTGAGGTGGTAACCCCCCTACGTACATTTAAGTTTCTCCAGTCCTCCTCACCTCTCTGTTGGAGAGGGTGTGGAGAGGTCGGACACCTTTTGCATATGTTTTGGACCTGTAAAAATCTCACTGGTGCGCAGTCATGTTGGAACAGGAAGGGGCCATCCCCAAACTGTTCTCAAAAAGTTGGGAGCATGAAATTGTCAAAAATGTCTTAGTATGCTGACGCCTTAATAGGGGTCAAGCCCAACACCTGGAGAACAACCCCACACCATAGTCCGCCTTCCACCAAATGATTTGGACCAATGCACAAAGCAAGATCCATAAAGACATAAATGAGCGAGTTCGGGGTGGAGAAAATTGACTGGCCTGCACAGAGTCCTGACCTCAACCTGATAGAACACCTTTGGGATGAATTAGAGTGGAGACTGAGAGCCAGGCCTTCTCGTCCACAGCAGTGCCTCACCTCATGAATACGCTTCTGGAAGAATGGTCAAACATTCCCATAGACACATTCCTAAACTTTGTGGACAGCCTTCCCAGAAGAGTTGAAGCTGTTCTAGATGCAAAGGGTGGGCCAACTAAATATTTAACCCTACAGACTAAGACTGGGATATCATTAAAGTTCATGTGTGTGTAAAGGCAGGCGTCCCAATACTTTTGTGAGAATAGAAAAAGAAAAGAGGGCGCACTGGCCTAATGCATTACCCAATGGATTTATTAAAAGATCTGAATAAAATAATAAAGATGTCTACAGACATACATAAGTTAAAAACACGCTTGTCAGGCCACATGTAAGGCTATCTCTCATCGGTTGCTCAAATCACCGAACCTGGGAGTCCTGGATGATGCATTTCGAAGGACTGGCCTTATTTTTCCGAGCTTAGCTTGAAATGGCTTAATTCACAGTACTTACACCATAAAGACACCCAGGAGCCATGGTCCCTTCCATGAGATGGAATGAGGGAGGGCTAAGAGGTGAAGTGAAGTGCACCAAAGCACCAACCAAATGAACACCACAAAAATACAAAAACACACACAAGGCAGATATGTAGCTACGAGGTGAAGGACAAATGCACATGCAGCATTATGATACAGGACCCCCAACAGTCAAAATCATCACTACTGTACTACACTCCAAACGCTAGCAGTGAGTGACTACATCATTAAGTAGCAAATAGCTAGGGGATCCAAGGATGTTGTCAGGGAAATCTTCCGTCCAACAGCGCCAATCAGCGTCCAATGCGCACGCGCGGCGGAACGACGCTTCGGCGCGTGCGCGGGACGGCGCTTCAACCTTCTCGGGAGCGCGCGCCGACGCAGCGGCGCGTGCGCGTGCGCATGCGCAGCGGTGCGCTAATAGGAGTCCAGGCGGGCCTATTTAAAGAAACCCAGCTGCACTGACAAGTTGCTGGTTTGCCAGCTTTCCTGTGTACCCAAGACTCTGGAAAACTACTTGAAAATCTCCTTGTGACCCGGACTGGCTTGATTCCTCTGATCTCTCTCCTGGACCTGACCCTCGGCTTGTTATACGGACTCCTGCCTTCTCTTGTGTTTGACCCTCGGCCTGTGACTCGGATCTGCTGCCTGTCTACAACCCTTGACCTCCTGCTTGTACCTTTGGACTTCCACGTTTCCTTTGAACTTCTGCCTTGTTCCTGGCATTCTCTGGACTTGTTACTTATTGCTGTGCTAGACCCCCAGCCGGGATTGTTACCTCTGCAGTTGCAACCCGGACTCAGCCTGCACCGGCTTCTATTGACTCTTGCTGCTTGAACTATACCGATCCAGCTAATTCCTGCTAGAAGCCTGCTCTCCAGTCTACTCAGCACTACCGGACTGTCTACAAGTACCCATCACCTGCCGGTAGCCGGTGCCGCTTCTCGCCATCCACTCCATGTCTCACCTCCAGGGAGTGGAGTGCGTCAAGTTGCAAAGGTGCACCACTCTTGGCATCTCGGCCTCGGTAAGTACGTACCTGACAGTACAAACCAGCCAGATGTCTGAGGCCGACAGGGTGCGTTCACCGTTCGAGACCCTGTCAGCAGGTTACCGCGCTAACCGAGGCGGTTCAGAAATTACAAGAGGGTTATGTCCAAATGGATGGCCGCTTTCAGCTACTTACCGGAGCTACAGGACCAGCATCACCAGCTGCTACCGCTGCCAATGTTGCCTCCACGTCTCAAAATCAGGCAAACCCTACCGTAGTAATGGCTACCCCTGAACCCAGGGTCCCTCTGCCTGAACGATTCTCTGGCGTCCATAAGAAATATTGGGCTTTCAAAAACGCATGTTCTCTTTACCTCGCCCTTCAACCCAGGACTTTTTCTTCAGAAGTCGTAAAGGTGGGGTTCGTTATCTCCCTTTTAACCGACGAACCTCAGGCCTGGGCCCATGGCCTAATGGAGCAAAGCAGCCCCATACTGGATTCCGTGGACACCTTCTTCGAGAGTATGGCGCAGCTGTATGACGATCCTCAGCGATCAGCCACAGCCGAGTCTGTTCTCCACAGTTTAACCCAGGGGAGAAGGCCGGTGGAGGACTACACGGCAGAATTCCGGAAATGGTCAGCTGACACTGGCTGGAATGAGACGGCTCTCAAATACCAGTATCGCCAAGGACTGTCTGAGGCTCTAAAAGACGAGCTGGCCAGGATTGGTGTTCCCACTACTCTGGAAGATTTGATCCAGTCTGTCACTCAGCTTGACAGACGCTTGTGGGAGCGGCGTTCTGAGCGTTTCCAGACTACCCGTCCGAACTGGACTTTGCCCCGATCAGCTCCTGTCTATAAATCCATCCCAGTTCCTACAGCATCTTCTTCCCCTAAGCCTGAACCCATGCAGCTTGGTCTGGTTCGTCCTCCCCTTTCTCCTGAGGAAAAGCAGCGCAGGCGTCAGGCCAATCTGTGTCTTTACTGCGGGGGTACTGGCCATTTCCTTCGGAGCTGTCCAGTAAGACCTAGTAAGTGTACCCCCAAAGACACTTTGAACTACCAAGTTTCTGGCTTACCACAGACTTACGTTGTTCTTTCTATTTCGTTACAGCTACCAGCAGGAGTAACCCGCCTACCGGCGATTATTGATTCCGGAGCCTGCAGCTGCTTTTTGGACTCTTCACTTGCTTCCCAACTTCACTTTCCTCTGCAAACCAAAGACCGTTATCTTCAGGTCCGTCTGGCGGATGGATCCCTGCCTCGTTCAGTGGTGATTACGCAAGAAACAAAACCCGTCCTTGCTACCACGGATTCAGGCCACCAAGAATACCTCCGATTTGACCTCATCCCATCTTCCATGTTCCCCATCATCCTGGGCCTCCCTTGGCTGCAAGCACACAAGCCTCACTTAAACTGTGCCAAAAGGGAAGTCAACTTCACTTCTTCGTACTGTTCCCAACACTGTTTCTCCGCACTTCCAACTGTCTGTGCTACTTTAACCCCTCAACCAGATAATCTACCACATGTTCCATCAGCGTACTTGGAATTCCGGGACGTCTTCGACAAACAGCAGGCCGACCGCCTACCACCACATCGGCCCTACGATTGCCCCATTGACCTTCTGCCTGGCTCTAAAATTCAGTTTGGCCGCATCTTTCCCTTGTCCGAATCTGAGTTGAAGGCCCTCAAGGCCTATATCAAGGAAAATCTGGAAAATAAATTCATTCACCCCTCTTCTTCCCCAGCCGGTGCCGGAATCTTTTTCGTTGAAAAAAAAGACGGGACTCTGAGGCCCTGCATTGACTATAGGGAATTAAATAAAATTACTATTAAAAACAGATACCCGCTGCCTCTCATCCCGGAGTTGTTTCAACGATTCCGATCAGCTCGGATCTTCTCTAAACTGGACCTTCGAGGGGCCTACAATCTCATCCGGATCAGAGCTGGAGACGAATGGAAGACCGCTTTTAGATCTAGGTTCGGTCATTTTGAATACTTGGTCATGCCATTCGGGCTTTGTAACGCCCCAGCCACTTTCCAGCACCTGGTCAATGACATTTTCCGTGAACATCTTGACGACTTCCTAGTAGTCTACCTAGACGATATTCTTATTTTCTCGTCCTCCCTTGAACTGCACCGGATCCATGTCATTAAGGTCCTCACTATTCTCAGAGAACATAGACTTTACCTCAAGGCCGAGAAATGTGACTTTGAGAAAACCACTGTGCAATTTCTGGGATTTATTTTTTCTACCAATGGGGTCGCAATGGACCCGCAGAAAGTCAAAGCTATCCAGGAATGGCCAGCCCCAACAGACAAGAAAGGGGTACAACGGTTTATAGGTTTCGCCATCTTCTACAGGAGGTTCATTGTGGGGTTCTCCTCTATTGTGGCACCTATAACCCAACTGACACGTCAGGGCTATCGTTTCCACTGGTCACAGGAAGCCCAGGATGCCTTCGATAAACTAAAAAACGCATTCACATCGGCACCTGTATTGAAGCATCCAGATCCGCTACTGCCGTTTACTCTGGAAGTAGACGCTTCCGAGTCAGCCACTGGGGCCATCCTCTCTCAAAGGCAGGGCCCCAAATCCCTTCTTCATCCAGTAGCCTTTGCCTCTCGTAAACTAACTTCTCCGGAATGTAATTATGACGTCGGAGACCGGGAATTATTGGCTATCAAATTCGCCCTGGAAGAATGGTGATACCTTCTGGAGGGAGCCCCTCACCCTGTCATGATATTCACGGATCATAAAAATCTAGAATATCTGAGAACAGCAAAACGTCTATGACCCAGACAAGCCCGATGGGCCCTCTTCTTCACCAGGTTTAATTTTCATATTTCTTATAGGCCCGGTTCCAAGAACGTGAAAGCGGATGCACTCTCTAGGATGTTTCCCAAGACCTCTCAAGCAGAGGAACCAAGTACCATCCTATCAGCACAAAATTTTCTGCTCATCCCACAGGCTGATTTTCTAACCTCCATAAAAGCTGCCTCTAAGCATTGTCCTGAACAAGTAACCTCTTCCCTAGAGAAGCGTAACGACTTGCTCTGGTCCCAAGGTAAAGTCTTCGTCCCTCTGGAAACGAGGCAACTGATCCTGAAAACTTTCCACGACCACAAACTAGCTGGCCACTTTGGAGCCAAAAAAAACATGGAACTAGTCTCCCGCTCCTTCTGGTGGCCTGGTTGGAGGCAAGATTGCAAGTCCTATGTTGCCTCCTGTACCCGTTGCCAATGGAATAAGGGACCCAAAACCAAGAGTTGGGGGCTACTCAAACCTTTGCCTATCCCTGAACGTCCATGGGCAGATGTGTCCATGGATTTCATTGTAGATCTACCGCCCTCTGGAGGTTTTACCACGATTCTGGTCGTAATTGACCGCCTCTCCAAAATGGCACACTTCGTGCCCATGATCGGTACCCCCTCTGCTGCAGATACAGCCAAAGTCTTTTTTCAGGAGATAACCAGGCTCCATGGGGTGCCTAAGAGCATCACCTCTGACAGAGGCGTCCAATTCATGTCGAAATTCTGGAAGGAACTTTGCAAATCTTTAGAAGTCAAGATTTGCCTATCATCGGCATATCACCCTCAGAGCAACGGACAGACAGAGAGAACCAACCAAACTCTGGAACAATATCTCTGTTGCTTCTGCTCAGCCTCACAAGACGATTGGTCCTCCCTATTATCCTACGCTGAATTTGCATTTAACAACTCGGTGCATTCAGCCACCAGTCAAACTCCTTTTTGGGCCAACTTTGGCTTCCATCCTTCCTTCCTCCCTGACGACATTCTGGAGAGCTCTGTTCCTGCTGTTCAAGATCGGATAGCCTTTGTCCAATCTAATTTTCTGACACTTCAGGAAATTATGCAAAACACCCAGGAATCTTACAAGAGACACTATGACAAGGGTAGGACGGAAAATCCAATCTTCAAAGTTGGGGAGGAAGTATGGCTCTCCGCCACCAACCTCAAATTACCTGTCCCTTCACGGAAATTGGGACCAAGATTCATAGGCCCTTTTAAAATCAAGCGAGTAATCAACTCTGTGGCCTTTGAATTGGCACTGCCCCACTCCTACAGGATACACCCGGTCTTCCACACATCTCTGTTGAAACCGGTAGTCTCCAGCTCCTTCCCGGGAAGGGATGAGCCACCTCCTCCACTTGTGGAGCTTGATGGTGAAAATGAATACGTGGTGGAATCTATCTTGGGCTGCAGGAAAAGAGGCAGGCAATTACAGTATTTAATCAAATGGAAGGGGTATCCCCCAGAGGACAACTCTTGGGAACCATCTAGGAACCTACATGCTCCCCGTCTAATTAGAGTCTTTCACCAGGAACATCCCGAGTTGATGTCTAGTTTGGGCGTCCAGAGTCTGCCCCTAGGAGGGGGGCACTGTCAGGGAAATCTTCCGTCCAACAGCGCCAATCAGCGCCCAATGCGCACGCGCGGCGGAACGACGCTTCGGCGCGTGCGCCGTACGGCGCTTCAACGTTCTCGGGTGCGCGTGCCGACGCAGCGGCGCGCACGCATGCGCAGTGGCGCACCAATAGGAATCCAGGCGGGCCTATTTAAAGAAACCCAGCTGCACTGACAAGTTGCTGGTTTGCCAGCTTTCCTGTGTACCCAAGACTCTGGAAAACTACTTGAAAATCTCCTTGTGACCCGGACTGGCTTGATTCTTCTGATCTCTCTCCTGGACCTGACCCTCGGCTTGTTATACGGACTCCTGCCTTCTCTTGTGTTTGACCCTCGGCCTGTGACTCGGATCTGCTGCCTGTCTACAACCCTTGACCTCCTGCTTGTACCTTTGGACTTCCACGTTACCTTTGAACTTCTGCCTTGTTCCTGGCATTCTCTGGACTTGTTACTTATTGCTGTGCTAGAACCCCAGCCGGGATTGTTACCTCTGCAGTTGCAACCCGGACTCAGCCTGCACCGGCTTCTATTGACTCTTGCTGCTTGAACTATACCGATCCAGATAGTTCCTGCTAGAAGCCTGCTCTCCAGTCTACTCAGCACTACCGGACTGTCTACAAGTACCCACCACCTGCCGGTAGCCGGTGCCGCTTTTCGCCATCCACTCCCTGTCTCACCTCCAGGGAGTGGAGTGCGTCAAGTCGCAAAGGTGAACCACTCTCGGCATCTCGGCCTCGGTAAGTATGTACCTGACAGATGTTAGCTGTATTGTAAACAGTATCACTGTATGTGCACTTACCACAACGACGCAAGTGGCCCAATGGGGGTAGGGAATGTGGAGCACTCATTTGCTGTCCAGGTGAGATCCAAGTGTGGGAGTTCCACACATTCCAGCAAGCACTTGCTGCTGCTATGCATGTCATTTCCCCTCCACGGGCCACCGCCATCTTGGTAAAGACCAAAATGTAGAGGTCAAAGCTCAGTATTCTTGGGAAAACAAAGAGTGAAATGCAGATGTCACATGGGTTCCAAGAATTAGTGAAGACCACCTACATTATGCTGAGTGAAATCAGTACTTTTTCAATGTGAACAAGGCTACATAGCTCTCATCTGGTGTTCACACTCATACTAACATAAAAATACCATCACATTAGAGTATGTAGCGGGGGTCTAAATCTAGGGGGTGCACCTGGGTGGTAGTATGATCCAGGATGTACCAATCATGAGAGGGTTTAGACCATTTAAGTCGTGGAGGACTTTGGTAGTGTGCTGTTCTCCTTGACATGTGGGTGGCGATGTTTTCCCGAGTCGAGGTAGAACCACTGCCGTAGTTCTACACCCTTTTTGTCCTGCTCTGGCAGTGGTACAGCGGGGTGGGGAACCTGCTGTGCCGGCTGAGGGGAGGGCATAAAAGGGGGTAGACGCCCTCGCCACGGGGTCTTCTTGCCATCCCGCGCCCAGGCACCCTTGGCCTGGGTGCTGGCGGTCCGGAGTTCCGGCCCAGGTGCCCATGGCCTGGTCGGAGCAGTGTTGGCGTCCATCTCAGGCACCTTAAGCCTGGGGTGAGGTACTACACCGGAGGCCTGGGGCCCAGTGACTTCGACTGGGCTCCGCAAGGGTGGATGAGTCCGAGGGACCCTGGGGTGGATGGGGCCCGTATCTGAGGTGAGGAGGCCGGAGAGGTTACCCTTCTGAAGAGCACGGAGCAGCATCAACCCAGTGACAGAGGGGCCTCTGGTAACTCCCTTGGAGGGACATCTACAGGGGCCGCAACGCAGCGAAGGTACTCCAGTTCATGTTCTCTAGAGTTGCTGGTAGAGACTCCGAAGATTCAAGTTCTCTCTCAAGCTGATGGCTGTATCAACCGCTGGTGAAAACACAGTGGTTTAGTTTGATTGTTAGGACTGTGCCTCGACCTGCTCACCCCACCATATTGAACTGTTTTATGGGTCCCAACCAGTCGGCTGACAAAGGACTGTTTATTAGTGTGCTATAATAAACAAGTGTTGGACCCTTATCGGTGTGTGGTACTCTGGTTAATGGGAGCAAAGGGAAGTGTCAGCACGACAGACTTGGCTCTTAAAGAAACACACAGGCCCGAGGAGAACAACAGGTACTGGCCTTCACCTCACCCGCTGCAATGGGGAGGACATGGGCCGTGGCGCATCTCACTCTTGCATACAAGATACCCCTAGACAAGAGCTATCAGATAACCGATTCACGAGAGAAGGGAGTGAGGCCGCTACACGTGGGGGCTCGGAAGTCCGGATCGTGTGTGTTTTGACTATGGAACTGAGAACGTCTGTGTTTGAACTTCGCTGCCCGAAGGAGTTCCGAGTGGGTCGGCCATGTTACTGGCCAAAGTGCATCCCTGCTCGAAGTCATGGACATGACCCTAAGAAGGGAAAGGCCCATGCGGAAGAGCGAGAAGAGGGAGAAGTCCAGCCGTGTGACGTACTACATGTGGGGGCTTTTACTGCACTGCGCCATGAGGCACCCCGTAACTGTGCAGTTCGTGGGCGGAGGCTGGTGGAAGCCCACGAAAATGTGCAGATTATGGGAGGAGTCTGGCCATGTGGGGAGATACACGTGGAGACTCCGGCACGAGGTCAGTGCGTGATGGAGCAGCAGATAGTCGGGATGACCTCAAGTTCCCCGTGGATTCCGGTTCCCTACCCTACGAAGATGACTGCTTTTGCTGCTCCCCTTACAGACACTGGGATAAGACTTAGACCCAGAGGGCAGTTGGCTTTGTACACTTGCAGAGACACGGAGGCCCTCAGCGTGATCTGTCCCGGATGTTCGGGACTGGTGGTCCACCTGAAGCCATTCGGGCGTTGCGAGGCATGCAAAGAGTTCTTGTTCGAGGTGGAGCCATCCACAGTAAGGCCCCCGGCCCTTCGCCTCAACTGCCTCACAGGTACCGCTACTCCGGAAGGAGAGATCCAGGCCTTTGCGGAGGTCCCCGTACACACTGACCAGGGCGACGTGACTGCCCAACCAGAGACTGAGAAAGAAAAATCAGAGGATGCTGCTTCGGTCGCCACAGATTCCCTGCTCCCACCTCCGAAGAGGAAAGTCGGTCTGGTACAGGCGTCCTGTGGTCGTGGTCGAGCTTCACCCCGCCGCTTGCTGGGCCTGGATGGATCCGGTCGGAAGAGTCCTGGACATCCCTGTTCTTCCAAAGGTCCAGGTGAGCCAGGGGCTGGGACTGTGGTGTTGGTTGGAGGTGTCAGGAGTCCACAGTCGGTGGAGCCCGCCAGGAAGGGTGGTTCCGTGTCTACTGGGAACTACCTACCCGCAAAGATGTACGACACCTCCGACCTAGAATCGCTGTCGGACTGTGGAGATGATGGTGAAATTGATGAACTCTTTCACCGCAAGGGCTGGGACAAAATGCCATTGCTTGCGCTACGTGCACCACAGGATCCGCCTATGTCCACAAGAGGCAGTACGCCCCGGGCGGAAGCCCCGGAGTTTACGAGGAAGCCTAGTCCTCTGCTTGTCCTTCCACCACCCGCAGCATCACCCGTTCCGGTAGCGGGAACACAGCACGCATCACTGCGGGCACCAAGACTCAAACCTCAGGAGGTAGTTAAAGTACCTCGGCATCCAGAAGCTATCGTTCCACCTGGAGAAGGTGAGCGGGCCACGATGCCACCTTTGGCCCGACTACAGCGGCTCTTTTGTCAGAGGGTTGCCCGTGAATATGGATGGGAATACCCCTATTTGCCTCGGGACTTACTTTTTGAAGTCGAGGTCTTGCGGCAGCGATGGTATGACGAGTTTGTCTGGGAAAAACTCAAAGTACCTCATGCCCGCCGGTACTTGTCCTGTTCACCATCAGTGTCTAAACAATTCAGGGACTTCAAAGCGGAGTGGATGCTGGGCCGTCACATCCATGCAGACAGGGTGCTTATCTGCCCGAAGGATGGAGAGAACATTGAATATAATGTTGAAACTTTTGATAAGCATCTGAAGCCCCTGTTCTTGCCGCATCCGAAGTTTTACTTGTAGGAGAAGAAAGACTCCTGTGTGCTGTTGCACTTTTGTTTACTGCAGAACTCCCTTGAACACAAGGACTGTGCCCTAGTTTTTTATTTGGGCTTTTCTACTCTTTGGAGAAATGGGAGCTGTTTTTGTTTGTTCTCCCTCTTTCTTCATGCATCAAAGGCAAAGACTTTTGGGGTAGAATCAGAGTAGGGACACAGCCAGAAGAAGGAAGGTTGTCTGGAAGATTCAGCCAAGTGTCATTACCGCAGCACTGTCACCAGGTGGCAGTGTTGCGCAACGGTTGTTTTTTTTTTTTTTTTTTTACACTTGCACCACCTTACTTATTGGAGCGAATGGGCCTCTCGGCTGATAGACCCATTCATTCCAAGTCACACAAATGTGTTAGGATGTTGTGTTTTTTTTTTGTTTCCCTTCTGCAGGAGATCCATCTGTCAAGGCTACTGAGTATGGGGTGGTTCTTAGACAGTTATGGGAGGGATTGTATATGTGTATATGTTCAGATTGTTTATTGGAAAGTTTATTACTTTATATTCCCCTTCCCTCGAGCAGGTCTTGGCACAAATTGGGATTTAAGTTTGAGGGATGGCCTCTGGGGTCAAGCTTATGTTACCACTCCTTGGGAGGCATGGGTTTGCGCCAGACGCTGGGGACCAGCGTCAAACCACTAGGGGGAGAGTGTAGCGGGGGTCTAAATCTAGGGGGAGCACCTGGGTGGTAGTATGATCCAGGATGTACCAATCATGAGAGGGTTTAGACCATTTAAGTCGTGGAGGACTTTGGTAGTGTGCTGTTCTCCTTGACCTGTGGGTGGCGATGTTTTCCCGAGTCGAGGTAGAACCACTGCCGTAGTGCTACACCCTTTTTGTCCTGCTCTGGCAGTGGTACAGCGGGGCGGGGAACCTGCTTTGCTGGCTGGGGGAGGGCATAAAAGGGGGTAGACGCTCTCGCCACGGGGTCTTCTTGCCATCCCGCGCCCAGGCACCCTTGGACTGGGTGCTGGTGGTCCGGAGTTCCGGCCCAGGTGCCCATGGCCTGGTCAGAGCAGTGTTGGCATCCATCTCAGGCACCTTAAGCCTGGGGTGAGGTACTACACCGGAGGGCCTGGGCCTCAGTGACTTCGACTGGGCTCCGCAAGGGTGGATGAGTCCGAGGGACCCTGAGGTGGATGGGGCCCGTATCTGAGGCGAGGAGGCCAGAGAGGTTACCCTTCTGAAGAGCATGGAGCAGCATCAACCCGGTGACAGAGGGGCCTCTGGTAACTCCCTTGGAGGGACATCTTCCCCCTGACAGGGGCCGCAACGCAGCGAAGGTACTCCAGTTCATGTTCTCTAGAGTCGCTGGTGAAACCACAGTGGTTTCGTTTGATTGTTAGGACTGTGCCTCGACCTGCTCACCCCACCGTATTGAACTGTTTTATGGGTCCCAACCAGTCGGCTGACAAAGGACTGTTTATTCGTGTGCTATAATAAACAAGTGTTGGACCCTTATCGGTGTGTGGTACTCTGGTTAATGGGAGCGAAGGGAAGTGTCAGCACGACAGACTTGGCTCTTAAAGAAACACACAGGCCCGAGGAGAACAACAGGTACTGGCCTTCACCTCACCCGCTGCAATGGGGAGGACATGGGCCGTGGCGCATCTCACTCTTGCATACAAGATACCCCTAGACAAGAGCTATCGGATAACTGATCCACGAGAGAAGGGAGTGAGGTCGCTACAAGTATATATGTGATTATCAATATGATCTAATGCCTAAAAGAGTGGAGATACCATAGGCAATATGTGTATGTTAAAAATATATTCTTAAACCCTATAAATAGTGTAGAAAAATATAAGCAGCGCTGTGAATAAACTATAAGGAATGTCCGTTTTCACAGACAAAGTGATAATGTCCTTGAAATATCACCCTGTGCCATATGTGAGTATGTGCACAAACACAAAAAATATTTTAAATAATTTTTAAATATTATTGGAAATGTCCATAAATCAAAATCAGGTTGATAGTGTACAAATTAACCTAAAATCTTCCACCACACCCGGTGCCAGTGATTCCTCTCCCATCAGATGCAAAACCCACTAACTCAAATTACCTTACACTCTCGTGCTCGGCGTGTAAGCGTATACAAAAACCTCTCAGATAGCAGATGTTCCAGGTTCCAACCGATTAACTGCCAGATTGCTCCGCATGTAAATATATAAAGAATACTCCAATAGCGTGATACCGTAAAATCAGTTTAATATCACACTGTAAAAGCTTCAAACATTACACTCACATGAATCTCATAGATTTGAGCACTGCACAGCACAGCACAGCAAACACGTTCAAAGACAAAACCCAAAGCCGAGTGAATTGGTCGCGGCGGACCCGAGGTAACACACTGATCTCTCACCACCTCCCCGCTATTCCTCCCTGGATCACTGCTTCCTCGATCAGCTTTGTAACGTCACATGTACACTTAGACGGTTGCGCACAGCCACGCCCCGACATGTTTCGTCATAAAGACTTAGTCATGGGATTGGCTGTGCGGCGCAGCAACCCCTCCTCTTATCCCTTCCGCACAAACTCCGGGCGGAAGTAAAAACTAACCCCTCCGGCAATGGGCGGAAGAGAAGACTACACCAGCAGCTATGCTAAGACTCAACAGGTGTCCATGGCCATGATACAGTCGCCTGTGGTTATATTATACCACTCGGGAAAATAGGATTACATCATTCCAAATATTTTCATGATTCCTAAGCCCACATAGTGTTACATGATCATAGAGTTCATACACAGAGCGAAAGTAAAATATTAAAATCATCAAACATTACGAGATTAAGTCCTAATATCGGATATTATGCACTTGAAAAAAACTTAAAATTACACATTCTATTAAAAATAATATAATTAAATATATATATAAATATATACCCAAAATTACACATTCTGTTAAAAATAGTATAATTAAATATATATAGAAATATAATTTCTGGATGAGTGCTGGATTTCAGATTTCATCCTTTACCCACCTCAACGTGGGCAACACTGATGAAAAACTGAGTGAAAACGTTAAGTTTAAAATACAATTGAACAAATACATTTAATTCAAGATTTTACCCACATAATAGATAAATGTATGTAATATATATTAACTGATAAACATATATATATACATATCCCACTATATCCTGGGTTAATTCTACAAATTACCATGCACTATAACACTCAGTGGTATGGGTGCATCAACCCCTGAGTAGTACAAAATTATTAGAGACTTTTAAAAATTAGAAATTATTAATAAAACAATTGAAGTCCAACTCAATATTAAGGCCCCTAGGATAAAGACTGTAACGGGTCCCCAAATATCAAGGGGATTAGCGCCGTTTACGATGTCCCCTCTCCTGGACACACATCCACTCGCTACCAATCTTCCACAGCCAAACGACCCTTTCCCATAGGAGTTAATCCTTTTGAAAGAACGAGACAACATGCTCTGTATCTTTCTGGGGTAGAATGACTCCTTTATTGAGAAAACATTGAAACTTTATACACAATTCAATACACATTAGTTAACATGAACAAGGGTCCAGCTCCACCCACACCTTACAAGACTCAATGCATTATTTTGACGTCTGTTAGGAGACAACAGGCTTCACACAATAGATCCTAAAGATCCCCAATACACATCTTATCACAAAGTGTTTGGCAGGCGGTCTGTCAGGAGACAACAAGTTCTAATCCCTTTACATCTTAAATCCCTTTGTATTGTAAATCCCAGTCTGCCTTTACAATACACACAAGTCTAGTGTTAATTACCTCTATTCACACCAGACCTTCCCCAGTCACAATGAACGATAGAATGCAAAACACCTTAATTCCTCACAGCAATGATTACACAAAGGCAGGGCTGTGGGTGATGATATTAGCATCTAAGAGTATGTGTCCAAACATCATGAAGGCGTCACTTTTCAATTAACCTGTTGAGGTCATAATCAAACAGTAAAAGTTCTTTGCAGATATCCTGGGGAATATGGTGGATGAATATTACAGACCCAATCTAGATAAAATGTATGTACAGCATTGAATATGGATATCATAGACCATATTGGGGTTTTCATTCACCCTGTGCCCCTAATAGAGACACAGGGTGATTGACACATAAGAGCCACTGGGGAAGCTGAAGCAAGGGTATTTCATACTTTCTAAGCGATTCTGAGTTCCCCGGGCCTTCCCGTTACAAAGACTTTTTAAAAGAAATATCCATTTGGTCTCTCTTTGTGACAGGTCCCTCACACGATTAGAGCCCCTCCATGATGGGTGCACATAATCTATGCCACAAAACTGAATCAGGAAAGGATCCCGTTGATGTTTTTCTTCAAAGTGTAATGAAACACTATGGTACTTAAAACCATGTTTTATCTTTTCAAGGTGTTCAGTATGGAAGAGCCCTGGGGCCATCATAAAAAATAAAAAAAATGACAGAATTTTTTTTTTTTTTTTTTACAGAATTTTGAGTTTGAAAGTCAGAATTCTGAGATTAAATGTCAGAATTCTGAGATTCAAATGTCAGAATTCTGAGATTAAATGTCAGAATTCTGAGATTCAAATGTCAGAATTCTGAGATTCAAATGTCAGAATTCTGAGATTAAATGTCAGAATTCTGAGATTAAATGTCAGAATTCTGAGTTTATAAATATTGTAGTCTCTATTAGGAGGATTTTAGGAGCAATTAACAATAATGTAGTAACACCCACAGACCATCATTCTGCAGACATACATGATGTCTTCTGCTCTGTATATGGATATGTAAATCTATCTTAGTTACAGCACACAGTATTGGGAAGCAGGCAGTGCTGGGCTCTCTGGTTCCTCTACTGTTTTAATAGTTCCTTGGTTTGCTGTCTTATTCTCCTTCTCTGTCATCTGCTCCAACATAAAGAGCCATGCTGAAAACGTGTGTAAGGGGGGGGGGGGCACAGCTTCCATAGATAACAGAACACAATGGCCAGCACAGCTCTGCACCCCAACTTGTAGGAAACATTGCACTATTGCCCCTACATGAGGGAATTGTGAATGGCTAGAAGGCAGCAGGACAATGTGTGTCTATGGTCATAACGGATTGATCATAGCAATTACTTGTCTGGACTAATTGTTGCAAATAATAAACCTCATATCAAACATAAAAACCAAACAAAAAGTATGTGTTGGGCAATAGCTTAGTGGTTAGAGTAACAGGCTTATGCTGGATAAGCTGTGAGTTCTAGTCCAGGAGAGAACACTTTTTTAAGTTATATATATTCAATATATTGTTTTTATATATATTGCTTTTATATTACATATTATATATCTTAAAATATGAGATAGTGACGGCTTAAATTGTATTTTATCAATATATCCAAATTGATTTCAAGGTATATTAACAAAGACACACTGATATATTGAGCACACAAAGTTGTAGTATATGCTGACTAGTATAAATTAGAGTAGAGATTTAAAAAAAACAAAAAACAACTGTATATATATATATATATATATATATATTAGGGTAATCAGATGGGATTATTAGGGTGCCATCTGCAGTTTCCCTGGGGGCACTTCCCAATTCCAGGAGACTGGTCATAAGGAATCGATCATAGCAATTACTTGTGTAGACTAATACAAAACAGAGATTTAACCTCATATTAAACATAAAAAACACTCATAATGTACATTAAATGATAGCATAGTGGTTAGATTATTAGGCTTATGTTGTTGAAGTTCTGGGTTCTGATCCAGTCCAGAGCACATTATTTAGTTTTATTAATAGTTTCAATATATTGATTTTATATTAAACATATTTTAAAATATAAGTTAGTAAAGCCTTAAATTGTATTTTATTGATATATCCAAATTGATTTCAAGGTATATTAACAAAGACATATTGATACAATTTTTGTATATGCTGACCATAGGCCTGCACAGCCTATTGCATTAGGGTGTGCACCCAAAGCTCAAACACACATGTTTGCGTGTGTGCATATATATATGTAGCGGGGTCCCCAAATTTAACCCCGCTATACCTAAATTTAGGGGTGACCAGAGCAATAGTTGGCTTGGGTCTTTTGATTATTTGGACTCTGCTTTACTGCTGTGTCACCTGGCGTGCAGTTCCCCTTTGGCCGTGTAGGTGGTGTTGTCACCTATACCCGGGGTTGAACCACAGGCGATGGAGTGGATATTGGATGTCCTTTCTCGGCTGCCGTTGGTGGGCGGTTCTGGCCTGCTGTGCATGCCGGGAGAGGATATATAAGGGGCAGACGCCATTACACTGGGGGCCAATTTTTTGCGAGGAGGGAGCTACCCCTCAAGGGGGGGTGCGCCCCATCATGATCGAGCACCTTTAGCTAGAGACTACAGAGTTCCGGATGGGCTCAGTACCTTTGACTGAGTCTATAGAAGAAGCTGAGGAAACCCAGGGAACCTTGGAGGGGTGACCGCTCTGACTGAAGGGGAACCGGGGGAGGATCTATCTCATAACAAGAGGGTAGTGATAAAGATTGCTAACTCGGGAAAGGCCTGGTGACCTGTCAGAGGGAAGGATTCCTAGCTTCACGGACTGCCTTAGAGGAGCTGTTTGCTGCTTAAAAAGGAGGGATCTCCTTGACTTGGTCCTTGGAGGAGACTGCGTCATTGTTCCAGCATCACGCCGGCTGCTAGTGCTATTGAGTGACTATCCGGGTGAGCTGTACCCACTCAGGACCGAGTGGCGACGAAGCCAAGAGTGTGCCTGAATCCACTTCTATCTGCTAACCTTTTTCTTCTCACTTCAACTCTCTGGTTCCTGGAAGCAAGATAAAATAAACTCACGTTGGAGTTGATATGTTGTGTGGACATTGACCTCATTGGGGAAAGATAAAGACTCGCCTCTATAAACATAGAAGGGAGAACCAGAAGAAGGGGACTTATCAACTGCAGGACCCAAGTATGTGACACCGCCTGACCTCTATAACCTAGAGGACACGGGCATGTGGCATGGTGTGTCTTCTCCCACCGCTTAAGAAGGTAAGACGGGGAAAAGGATCCGTGTGCTACATATATATATATATATATATATATATATATATATATATATATATATTAGGGATGAGCTTCGTGTTCGAGTCGAACATACGTTCGACTCGAACATCAGCTGTTCGATCGTTCGCCGAAGATCGAACGTTATGGGCCGTTCGCGCCAAATTCGAGTGACGCGAACGGCCCACAATACACTGCGCCATCGCAGTGCAATCCCGGCGCTGTGATTGGCCAAGCATGCACTGTGACCCCGCATGCTTGACCAATCACAGCGCCGGCATCGAGGAGAGCCATAATTGGCCACAGGCAGGATACCTGTGGCCAATCATAGATCAGGGGGGTTTAGTACACGCCCGACACTATAAAAGGCCGCCAGCACGGCGGCCTTGTGCAGTGTGTTCCGGCGTGCAGGGAAAGAGATACATAGGCAGGGACAGTGTGTTCTATTCTTTTCTCAGGCATCTGCAGGAGTTAGTGGGTGTTGTGTGCCTCCAGCACAGTATACACCTGGATCTACACTTTATTGCTGTTCTCTTAGCTAGATAGGCAGGCAGGGAAAGAGATACATAGGCAGGGACAGTGTGTTCTATGTTCTATTATTTTCTCAGGCATCTGCAGGAGTTTGTGGGTGTTGTGTGCCCCCAGCACAGTATACACCTGTATATATCCGTCATTGCTGTTCTCTAATACAGGCATCTGCAGATGTTAGTGGCACAGTATACACCTGTATATACCCGTCATTGCTGTTCTCTAATACAGACATCTGCAGAAGTTAGTGGCACAGTATACACCTGTATATACCCATCATTGCTGTTCTCTAATACAGGCATCTGCAGGAGTTAGTGGCACAGTATATACCTGTATATACCCATCATTGCTGTTCTCTAATACAGGCATCTGCAGGAGTTAGTGGCACATAGTGATGAGCCGAACACCCCCGGGTTCGGTTCGCACCAGAACCCGCGAACGGACCGAAAGTTCGTACGAACATTAGAACCCTATTAAATACAATGGATGCGAACGTTCGAATTCTAAAGTGCTAATTATAACAACTATTATGCATGTTATTGTCCTAAAAAGGGTTTGGGAACCCGGGTTGTGCACCAGGGGACATGTATCAATGCAAAAATAAGTTTTAAAAACGGTCGTTTTTCGGGAGCAGTCATTTTAATGATGCATAAAGTGAAAAAAAAAAAGTCAAATATTCCTTTAAATATCGTACCTGGGGGGTGTTTAAAGTATGCCTGTGAAGTGCCACGTGTTTCCCGTGTTTAGAACTGTCCCTGCACAAAATGACACTTCTAAAGGAAAAAAAAGCCATTTAAAACTGCTTGCGGCTTTAATGTAATGTCTGGTCCCGGTAATATGGATGAAAATCTTTAAGAAAAATGGCATAGCTACCCCATGACCCCCCCCCCCTACCCCAGCCCATTACCAGCCCCTTTGGGTCTTGTATGGATATTAAGGGGAACCCCGCACATAAAATAAAAAAGGCCCTATATACTCTGAACAGCCGTATACAGGCGGTGCATACAAGACAGGGACTGTAGGTTTGTTCTTATGTAGAATCTGTTTGTAATTTTGAACAGGTACATTGTTTAAGTGTAGCTCCAGCCCAAAAATCTATTTTTAAACTTTTTGGAAAACATAGGTAAGGGTTATCACCCCTGTAACATTTGTTTTGCTGTCTGTGCCCCTGTTCAGAACATTTCACCTCACTTTCCGTCCCAATGACAACTGTTTTTGAAATGTGGTGTTTTTCTTGAAACAAGGATTGGTGATAAAGCATCAGTACAGAGGAGACACCTTTCTCCCATATTAATTCTTACAGGAGAGAATTTTCCTTCCTAGGGGTAGATTTCCTCTCACTTCCTGTTGTCTTCTTGCGTTTGCAAGTAGGAGTCGTTTGTAAGTTGGATGTTTGAAAGTAGGGACCTGCCGTATATACTCTGCAGAAATAGGCCCCTTAGTTGTTGGTGTTGGCACAACACTGTAAGCACTCACAGTTACTCTTGGTTGGTGCTGGAACGCCCTGCTGTCAACTATTATATCAGGAATTTTAATTACATATAATTGTTGAACAGTGGTAGTAAAAATTGGGCCTTTGATGGTGGTGCTGGTGCCACAACACTGTAAGCCCTCAGAGTTACTCTTGGTGGGTGCAGCAATGGGCCCTGCTGTGAATTATTAGATCAAGAATTGTAATTGCATGCCCCTGTTGAACAGGGGCTGAAAAATTCTGCCTTTCGTGGTGGTGGTGGTGGTGGTGGTGTTGCCACAACACTGTAAGCCCTCAGAGTTACTCTTGGTGGGTGCAGGAATGGGCCCTGCTGTGAATTATCAGATCAAGAATTGTAATTACATGCCCCTTTTGAACAGGGGCTGAAAAATTGGGCCTTTCGTGGTGGTGGTGGTGGTGGCGTTGCCACAACACTGTAAGCCCTCAGAGTTACTCTTGGTGGGTGCAGGAATGGGCCCTGCTGTGAATTATTAGATCAAGAATTGTAATTACATGCCCCTTTTGAACAGGGGCTGAAAAATTGGGCCTTTCGTGGTGGTGGTGGTGGTGGCGTTGCCACAACACTGTAAGCCCTCAGAGTTACTCTTGGTGGGTGCAGGAATGGGCCCTGCTGTGAATTATTAGATCAAGAATTGTAATTACATGCCCCTTTTGAACAGGGGCTGAAAAATTGGGCCTTTCGTGGTGGTGGTGGTGGTGGCGTTGCCACAACACTGTAAGCCCTCAGAGTTACTCTTGGTGGGTGCAGGAATGGGCCCTGCTGTGAATTATTAGATCAAGAATTGTAATTACATGCCCCTTTTGAACAGGGGCTGAAAAATTGGGCCTTTCGTGGTGGTGGTGGTGGTGGCGTTGCCACAACACTGTAAGCCCTCAGAGTTACTCTTGGTGGGTGCAGGAATGGGCCCTGCTGTGAATTATTAGATCAAGAATTGTAATTACATGCCCCTTTTGAACAGGGGCTGAAAAATTGGGCCTTTCGTGGTGGTGGTGGTGGTGGCGTTGCCACAACACTGTAAGCCCTCAGAGTTACTCTTGGTGGGTGCAGGAATGGGCCCTGCTGTGAATTATTAGATCAAGAATTGTAATTACATGCCCCTTTTGAACAGGGGCTGAAAAATTGGGCCTTTCGTGGTGGTGGTGGTGGTGGCGTTGCCACAACACTGTAAGCCCTCAGAGTTACTCTTGGTGGGTGCAGCAATGGGCCCTGCTGTGAATTATTAGATCAAGAATTGTAATTGCATGCCCCTGTTGAACAGGGGCTGAAAAATTGGGCCTTAGGCACTGGTGGCACAACACTACAACCCCTCACAGATACTGTACTTGGAGCACAGCAATGAGCCCTGTTGCAAAGTATTGCTTCAAAAATTGTAATGACACGCCCCTGTTAAACAGGGGCTGAAAAATTGGGCCTTAGCCACTGGTGGCGGCACCCATAAACAAAAATGATCTTCCAAGCTATCATCATCAATCGTATCATTGAGGACTCGGAGGAGGAGGATAGCCAGTCAACATAACAGCACAGGCACTCAGCATCAGCATCAGTCTTGAAGGGATGTGACATGTTAAAATCAATTAGTCTGTTATATCAGCATCAGGTGTGTGGTAGCTGGTGGTGATCCAAGACTGGTTCATCTTGATGAAAGTCAGTCGATCAACCGAGTCGGTGGACAGGCGCACCCTGTGATCCGTGACAAATCCTCCAGCAGCACTGAATGTGCGTTCCGAAAGAACGCTGGATGCAGGACAGGCCAGTAGCTCAATTGCATACTGTGCAAGCTCTGGCCAGTGATCCATCCTCAAGACCCAGTAAGCCAGAGGATTTTCGGTGGGGAAGGTGTCCAAGTCTGACCTTGCCCCTAGATATTCCTGCACCATGTTTATCAGACGCTGGCGATGGTTGCTGGAACCGATCATACTTTGGGGCTGCGGACTAAAGAATTGTCTGAACGCATCGGTCAGACGGCCACCTTCCCCACCGCTCCTTCTTTGACTGGCCGAAGCCTCAGCAACTCGTTGTCCAGGACCAGGAGTTTGTAACCTCCCAGTCTCTGGGAACGCGTTGCACAGACCTTTCTGCAAGGCCTCCCGGAGTTGTCTCATCCTCTGCTCCCTCTGCGACGGTAACATAAGGTCCGCAACCTTACCCTTGTACCGTGGATCAAGGAGAGTGGCCAGCCAGTAATGGTCCCTCTCCTTGATCCGAAGAATACGAGGATCCTTCCGCAGACTTTGCAGGATCAGGGAGGCCATGCAGCGTAGGTTTGCTGAGGCATTCGCTCCGGAGTCCTCTGGGTCACTAAGGACGACATGATCCGCAGCCACCTCCTCCCAGCCACGTACAAGTCCACTGGTTTCTTGGGACTGTAAATCATCCCTAAAAGACTGCTGCTGATGATGCTGAGTGCCAGCCTCCACCTCCATGCTGACACAATCCTCCTCCTCCTCCTCCTCCTCCTCCTCCTCCTCCTCTTCCTGTACGATGGGTGGGACAGAAGGAACACTGTCTGGGTAAAGGGGGCCTTGAGAGGCAAGGAAGTCCTCCTCTTCCTGCCTCTGTTCTGCCTCAAGTGCCCTGTCCATTATTCCACGCAGCGTGTGCTCCAACAGGTGGACAAGAGGTACAGTGTCACTGATGCATGCACTGTCACTGCTCACCATCCTCGTGGCCTCCTCAAATGGTGCCAGGACAGTGCATGCATCCCTGATCATGCCCCACTGGCGTGGAGAAAAAAAACCAAGCTCCCCTGACCCTGTCCTGGTGCCGTAGTCGCACAGGTACTCATTGATGGCCCTCTGCTGCGTGTGCAGCTGCTGCAGCATGGCCAACGTTGAGTTCCACCTGGTGGGCATGTCACATATAAGGCGGTTCTTGGGCAGGTTCAACTCCTTTTGCAGCTCAGCCAGGCGAGCACTGGCATTATAAGATCTGCGGAAATGCACACAGACTTTCCTGGCCTGCCTCAGGACATCCTGTAAGCCCGGGTACCTGCCCAAGAACTGCTGCACCACCAGGTTAAGGACGTGAGCCACACAGGGCACATGGGTCAGTTGTCCCTGTCGGAGGGCGGAGAGGAGGTTGGTGCCATTGTCGCAAACCACCATTCCTGGCTTAAGCTGGCGTGGCGTCAACCACCTCTCGGCCTGGCCCTGCAGAGCAGACAGGACCTCTGCCCCAGTGTGGCTTCTGTCCCCCAAACACACCAGCGCAAGCACGGCATGGCATCTTTTTGCCTGCGTACTTGCGTAGCCCCTTGAACGGCTACGGAGCACCGCTGGTTCATAGGACAAACCACAGGAAGAGGCCATGGAGGAAGAAGAAGAGGAGGGGGTGGAGGAGAGAGGTGTGTCGCAACCAGTAGTAGCATTTTGGAGGCGTGGCGGTGGAACAACCTCCAACACTACTGCACCTTGTCCTGCATCCTTCCCAGCTGCCAAAAGAGTGACCCAATGGGCCGTGAAAGAAAGGTAACGTTCCTGTCCATGCCTGCTGGACCATGAGTCAGCGGTAATATGCACCTTACCGCTGACCGCCCTGTCCAGCGAGGCCAAGACATTGCCTTCCACATGCCGGTAGAGAGCCGGAATAGCCTTCCGTGAGAAAAAGTGGCGTTTGGGAACCTGCCACTGAGGAACCGCACATTGCACAAACTCACGGAAGGGGGCCGAGTCTACCAACTGAAAAGGCAGCAGTTGAAGCGCTAGCAATTTAGCCAAGCTAGCATTCAACCGCTGGGCATGTGGATGGCTGGGAGTGAACTTCTTTCGACGGTCCAGCAGCTGGGGCAGGGAAATTTGCCTGCTAGAATCGGACGTCGGTGTACTGCTAGCAGAGTGCCCGCAAGTACTTGGCTGTGACACACCTAATTCTACACCTTCATTCCTCTCAGTGCATGTTTCAGAGAGGACTGAAGTTATAGTGGGGTTGGAGATCCCAGCTGATGCGGTGCAAGGAGAGGTCCGCTTTGTTCTTTGGTGTGGGTCTTTGAGGTAGGCTTGCCAACGAGCTGCATGGCAGGTCAACATATGTCTGGTCAGGCATGTGGTACCCAAGCGGCTGATGTTTTGGCCACGCGATATACGCTTGAGACATATGTTGCAAACAGCAGCTGTGCGATCTGATGCACTAGCCTCAAAAAAGGCCCACACCAAAGAACTTTTTGAATGACGGGCAGAGGCAGCGCCCTGCACAGGCGGAGCTCTGCGGTGTGATTCCGTCGGTGTACTGCCCTTACGCTGGCCACCAAAGGGCATCCTGCCTCGTTGGAGATGTGCCTCCTCCTCATCCTCCTCCTCTCTCCTATTAGGCACCCACGTGGAGTCAGTGACCTCATCATCCCCTCCCTCCTCATCACTGGAGCCAATCTGGCAGTATGCTGCAGCTGCTGGAACATGACTGCCAGATTGGTGTCCTTCTTGAGCATCCCCTCTGTCTGCTCTCACGCTACTGCCTTCCTGTAGCTGGGTTTCATCATCAGACCCTTCGAAACGCTGGGCATCCTCCTGGAGCATGTACCCAACACTGTGCTCAAACAGTTCGGGGGACTCCTCAGGAGGAGGACATGGTGGGTCTAGGGAAGGAATGACTGATGATGAGTCTGACATTGATACCAGGGAAGAGGACGCTTTGGCAGCTGCTTTGCCAGTACCCTGAGCCTGGGTGAGAGAGGATGAGGAGGAGGAGGAGGGCTTGGTCATCCACTCTACCAAGTCTTCGGCATGATGTGGCTCAACATGTCCAGCTGCCGAAAAGAAGGACAAGCGTGTCCCATGGCCATGTGCTGATGACAATGCACCGCGTCCACAACCAGCACTGTTGCCCCCAGACACAGAGCCTGCTTGCCCTCTTTTATTGCCTCCTGACTGTCTGCCTCTCCTTGTTTGCCTTCCAGACATTCTAATAGATGGCCTGCAGGGAGATGGGAAAAAAGCAATAAGGGCTACCTTCAGGTGTCCTTCTCTGTCCCTTTACTTAAGGATTTCTAAATATGGTTGAGGATGATTGCTTTTGCACAGAATAGCACAACGACAATTTCCCTGACTGTCCAAAAAACAAGGATTTCAAAGATGGTTGATGAGGAATGCTTTAGCACACTATAGCACAAGGAGAATTTCCCTCACTGTCCTTCCCTGTCCCTAGAAACAAGGATTATCACAGTGAAAGAAACTGACACTCTTCCTACCTATAGTTTTCTGTCCCTAGAAAAAATGTTTTTTTAAAGCACACTATAGCACAAGGAGAATTTCCCTCACTTTCCTTCCCTGTCCCTAGAAACAAGGATTATCACAGTGAAAGAAACTGACACTCTTCCTACCTATAGTTTTCTGTCCCTAGAAAAAATGTTTTTTTAAAGCACACTATAGCACAAGGAGAATTTCCCTCACTTTCCTTCCCTGTCCCTAGAAACAAGGATTATCACAGTGAAAGAAACTGACACTCTTCCTACCTATAGTTTTCTGTCCCTAGAAAAAATGTTTTTTTAAAGCACACTATAGCACAAGGAGAATTTCCCTCACTTTCCTTCCCTGTCCCTAGAAACAAGGATTATCACAGTGAAAGAAACTGACACTCTTCCTACCTATAGTTTTCTGTCCCTAGAAAAAATGTTTTTTTAAAGCACACTATAGCACAAGGAGAATTTCCCTCACTTTCCTTCCCTGTCCCTAGAAACAAGGATTATCACAGTGAAAGAAACTGACACTCTTCCTACCTATAGTTTTCTGTCCCTAGAAAAAATGTTTTTTTAAAGCACACTATAGCACAAGGAGAATTTCCCTCACTTTCCTTCCCTGTCCCTAGAAACAAGGATTATCACAGTGAAAGAAACTGACACTCTTCCTACCTATAGTTTTTTGTCCCTAGAAAAAATGTTTTTTTAAAGCACACTATAGCACAAGGAGAATTTCCCTCACTTTCCTTCCCTGTCCCTAGAAACAAGGATTATCACAGTGAAAGAAACTGACACTCTTCCTACCTATAGTTTTCTGTCCCTAGAAAAAATGTTTTTTTAAAGCACACTATAGCACAAGGAGAATTTCCCTCACTGTCCTTCCCTGTCCCTAGAAACAAGGATTATCAGAGTGAAAGAAACTGACACTCTTCCTACCTATAGTTTTCTGTCCCTAGAAAAAATGTTTTTTTAAAGCACACTATAGCACAAGGAGAATTTCCCTCACTGTCCTTCCCTGTCCCTAGAAACAAGGATTATCACAGTGAAAGAAACTGACACTCTTCCTACCTATAGTTTTCTGTCCCTAGAAAAAATGTTTTTTTAAAGCACACTATAGCACAAGGAGAATTTCCCTCACTTTCCTTCCCTGTCCCTAGAAACAAGGATTATCAGAGTGAAAGAAACTGACACTCTTCCTACCTATAGTTTTCTGTCCCTAGAAAAAATGTTTTTTTAAAGCACAGTATAGCACAAGGAGAATTTCCCTCACTTTCCTTCCCTGTCCCTAGAAACAAGGATTATCACAGTGAAAGAAACTGACACTCTTCCTACCTATAGTTTTCTGTCCCTAGAAAAAATGTTTTTTTAAAGCACACTATAGCACAAGGAGAATTTCCCTCACTTTCCTTCCCTGTCCCTAGAAACAAGGATTATCACAGTGAAAGAAACTGACACTCGTCCTACCTATAGTTTTCTGTCCCTAGAAAAAATGTTTTTTTTTAAAGCACACTATAGCACAAGGAGAATTTCCCTCACTTTCCTTCCCTGTCCCTAGAAACAAGGATTATCAGAGTGAAAGAAACTGACACTCTTCCTACCTATAGTTTTCTGTCCCTAGAAAAAAATGTTTTTTTAAAGCACACTATAGCACAAGGAGAATTTCCCTCACTGTCCTTCCCTGTCCCTAGAAACAAGGATTATCACAGTGAAAGAAACTGACACTCTTCCTACCTATAGTTTTCTGTCCCTAGAAAAAATGTTTTTTTAAAGCACACTATAGCACAAGGAGAATTTCCCTCACTTTCCTTCCCTGTCCCTAGAAACAAGGATTATCACAGTGAAAGAAACTGACACTCTCCCTACCTATAGTTTTCTGTCCCTAGAAAAAATGTTTTTTTAAAGCACACTATAGCACAAGGAGAATTTCCCTCACTGTCCTTCCCTGTCCCTAGAAACAAGGATTCGCACAGTAAAACACACTGACACTCTCCCTACCTATAGTTTTCTGTCCCTAGAAAAAATGTTTTTTTAAAGCACACTATAGCACAAGGAGAATTTCCCTCACTGTCCTTCCCTGTCCCTAGAAACAAGGATTCGCACAGTAAAACACACTGACACTCTCCCTACCTATAGTTTTCTGTCCCTAGAAAAAATGTTTTTTTAAAGCACACTATAGCACAAGGAGAATTTCCCTCACTGTCCTTCCCTGTCCCTAGAAACAAGGATTCGCACAGTAAAACACACTGACACTCTCCCTACCTATAGTTTTCTGTCCCTAGGAAAAATGTTTTTTTAAAGCACACTATAGCACAAGGAGAATTTCCCTCACTGTCCTTCCCTGTCCCTAGAAACAAGGATTCGCACAGTAAAACACACTGACACTCTCCCTACCTATAGTTTTCTGTCCCTAGGAAAAATGTTTTTTTAAAGCACACTATAGCACAAGGAGAATTTCCCTCACTGTCCTTCCCTGTCCCTAGAAACAAGGATTCGCACAGTAAAACACACTGACACTCTCCCTACCTATAGTTTTCTGTCCCTAGAAAAAATGTTTTTTTAAAGCACACTATAGCACAAGGAGAATTTCCCTCACTGTCCTTCCCTGTCCCTAGAAACAAGGATTCGCACAGTAAAACACACTGACACTCTCCCTACCTATAGTTTTCTGTCCCTAGAAAAAATGTTTTTTTAAAGCACACTATAGCACAAGGAGAATTCCCTCACTGTCCTTCCCTGTCCCTAGAAACAAGGATTCGCACAGTAAAAAACACTGACACTCTCCCTACCTATCCTTCTCTTTCCCTAAACTAAAGGAATCCAGGTTAAGCAAGAAAAAATAAATGTCACTGTCCCTGCCAGTGCCTATGCTTCTCTTTCCCTGCTCCGGAACACACTACACTAGGCCGCCGTGCTGGCGGCCTTTTATAGTGTGGGGCGTGTACTAAACACCCTCAGCAATAATTGGCCACAGGCATCCTGCCTGTGGCCAATCATTGCTCTCCTCGCTGCCGGCGCTGTGATTGGCCAAGCATGCGGGGTCACAGTGCATGCTTGGCCAATCACAGCGCCTGGATGACACTGCGATGGCGTAGTGCATTGTGGGCCGTTCGCGTCACTTGAATTTGGCGCGAACGGCCCAAATCGTTCGATCTTCGTCGAACGATCGAACAGCCGATGTTCGAGTCGAACGTATGTTCGACTCGAACACGAAGCTCATCCCTAGTGGCACAGTATACGCCTGTATATACCCGTCATTTGCTGATCTCTAATAAAGGCATCTGCTGGAGTTAGTGGGTGTTGTGTGCCTCCAGCACAATATACACTACCCAATTGCTGGTTTTCCCATCTCCCTGCAGGCCATTACTATGCCTGGAAGGCCAACAAAGAGAGGCAGACAGTCACGAGCCAATAAAAGAGGGCAACTGTGTCTGGGGTCAACAGTGCAGGTCGTGGATTGTCATCAGCACGTGGCCATGGGACACGCTTGTTCTTATTTTCAGCAGCTGGACGTGTTGAGCCGCATCATGCCGAAGACTTGGTAGAGTGGATGACCAAGCCCTCCTCATCCTCCTCATCCTCTCTCACCAAGGCTCAGGGTACTGGCAAAGCAGCTGCCAAAGTGTCCTCTTCCCTGGTATCAATGTCATCATCAGTCACTCCTTCCCTAGACCCACCATGTCCTCCTGAGGAGTCCCCCGAACTGTTTGAGCACAGTGTTGGGTACATGCTCCAGGAGGATGCCCAGCGTTTCGAAGGGTCTGATGATAATTCCCAGCTAGAGGAAGGCAGTAGCGTGAGCGCAGAGAGAGGGGATGCTCAAGAAGGACAGCAATCTGGCAGTCATGTTCCAGCAGCTGCAGCATACTGCCAGATTGGCTCCAGTGATGAGGAGGGAGGGGATGATGAGGTCACTGACTCCACGTGGGTGCCTGATAGGAGAGAGGAGGAGGATGAGGAGGAGGCACATCTCCAACGAGGCAGGATGCCCTCCGGGGGCCAGCGTAAGGGCAGCACACCGACTGAATCACACCGCAGAGCTCCGCCTGTGCAGGGCGCTGCCTCTGCCCGTTATTCCAAAAGTTCTTTGGTGTGGGCCTTTTTTGAGTCGAGTGCATCAGATCGCACCGCTGCTATTTGCAACATAGACTCAGTCAAAGGTACTGAGCCCATGAGTCTCTAGCTAAAGGTGCTCGATCATGATGGGGCGCACCCCCCCTTGAGGGGTAGTTCCCTCCTCGCAAAAAATTGGCCCCCAGTGTAATGGCGTCTGCCCCTTATATATCCTCTCCCGGCATGCACAGCAGGCCAGAACCGCCCACCAACGGCAGCCGAGAAAGGACATCCAATATCCACTCCATCGCCTGTGGTTCAACCCCGGGTATAGGTGACAACACCACCTACACGGCCAAAGGGGAACTGCACGCCAGGTGACACAGCAGTAAAGCAGAGTCCAAATAATCAAAAGACCCAAGCCAACTATTGCTCTGGTCACCCCTAAATTTAGGTATAGCGGGGTTGAATTTGGGGACCCCGCTACATATATATATGCACACACGCAAACATGTGTGTTTGAGCTTTGGGTGCACACCCTAATGCAATAGGCTGTGCAGGCCTATGGTCAGCATATACAACAATTTTATCAATATGTCTTTGTTAATATATCTTGAAATCAATTTGGATATATCAATAAAATACAATTTAAGGCTTTACTAACTTATATTTTAAAATATGTTTAATATAAAATCAATATATTGAAACTATTAATAAAACTAAATAATGTGCTCTGGACTGGATTAGAACCCAGAACTTCAACAACATAAACCTAATAATCTAACCACTATGCTATCATTTAATGTGTATTTACAAGTGCTTTTTATGTTTAATATGAGGTTAAATCTCTGTTTTGTATTAGTCTAGACAAGTAATTGCTACGATCGATTCCTTATGACCAGTCTCCTGGAATTGGGAAGTGCCCCCAGGGAAACTGAAGATGGCACCCTAATAATCCCATTTGATTACCCTAATATATATATATATATATATATACAGTTTTTTTTTTTTTTTTAAATCTCTACTCTAATTTATACTAGTCAGCATATACTACAACTTTGTGTGCTCAATATATCAGTGTGTCTTTGTTAATATACCTTGAAATCAATTTGGATATATTGATAAAATACAATTTAAGCCGTCACTATCTCATATTTTAAGATATATAATATGTAATATAAAAGCAATATATATAAAAACAATATATTGAATATATATAACTTAAAAAAGTGTTCTCTCCTGGACTAGAACTCACAGCTTATCCAACATAAGCCTCTTACTCTAACCACTAAGCTATTGCCCAATACATACTTTTAGTTTGGTTTTTATGTTTGATATGAAGTTTATTATTTGCAATAATTAGTCCAGACAAGTAATTGCTATGATCAATCCGTTATGACCATAGACACACATTGTCCTGCTGCCTTCTAGCCATTCACAATTCCCTCATGTAGGGGCAATAGTGCAATGTTTCCTACAAGTTGGGGTGCAGAGCTGTGCTGGCCATTGTGTTCTGTTATCTATGGAAGCTGTGCCCCCCCCTCCCCCCCCCTTACACACGTTTTCAGCATGGCTCTTTATGTTGGAGCAGATGACAGAGAAGGAGAATAAGACAGCAAACCGAGGAACTATTAAAACAGTAGAGGAACCAGAGAGCCCAGCACTGCCTGCTTCCCAATACTGTGTGCTGTAACTAAGATAGATTTACATATCCATATACAGAGCAGAAGACATCATGTATGTCTGCAGAATGATGGTCTGTGGGTGTTACTACATTATTGCTAATTGCTCCTAAAATCCTCCTAATAGATACTACTATATTTATAAACTCAGAATTCTGACATTTAATCTCAGAATTTTGACATTTAATCTCAGAATTCTGACATTTGAATCTCAGAATTCTGACATTTAATCTCAGAATTCTGACATTTAATCTCAGAATTCTGACATTTAATCTCAGAATTCTGACATTTAATCTCAGAATTCTGACATTTGAATCTCAGAATTCTGACATTTAATCTCAGAATTCTGACTTTCAAACTCAGAATTCTGTAAAAAAAATAAAATAAATTCTGTCATTTTTTTTTTTTATGATGGCCCCAGGGCTCTTCCATAGTTCAGCTATGCGTACTCTTAGTAATCTTTTTGTTCGCCCTATAACCCACAGGGGCACCACATGAGGTAAACCACATATGAATCGCACAAGATAAATTCCTTGATATCAAAAGTTTCCTGATCATTATTCGTGATATTCATTTTACCCCTGTTTTGTATTTTCACAGTCACTTTCTGCATGAATAGAATCTCTTCAGATCAATCCTTAAAATTTGCTCATCAAGTGGATCCAGAATTTTGCATACCACTCGATCCCCAGAACTCGGGGCATGTCTATATATGATTTTGGGTTGTTTGGGTAGAACTTCACCTAAAATGTGCCAATATTTAAAAAAAATGGTCTCTATTTCCTTATACTGAAAGTGAAAGCCTGTTATAAATCCCCATTGATGTTGACCACTGTTTGGTTGGATTTCCTTCTTCTTAAAGCATTGTTCTCTGGGAGCATCACCCACTTCTTGTATTAGTTTCTTTAGGCTTTCTTCCCGATAACCCTTCTGTACAAACTTATCTTTCAATGTATTGGCCTATGCGACAAAATCCTCCCGATTAGTACAGTTACGTCGCACTCTGAGTATTTGTCCTTTAGGGATTTTTTTATCCAGGCAGGATGATGTCCACTTCTAATGGAAATATAACTATTTCGGTCTGTAGGTTTGAGGTAGACCCGAGTCTTTAGTCCCCCCAAACCTTTTTCTATAGTGACATCAAGAAAGTTCACCATTTTGTCACTGATCTGGTAATCCAGTTTAATGTTATTGTTGTTTTTATTCAGGGTCTCCAAAAACTCCACCACAGATTCCTCCGATCCCTCACAAATAAACAGGAGGTCGTCAATGAATCTGCAGTAGAATCGCAACTGGGGTCTCTGTTTCCTGAATACATGCCTATCCTCCCACTCCGCCATGAACAGGTTGGCTAGGCTGGGGGCGAACTTCGCCCCCATAGCCACGCCAACCTGCTGTGAGAAGAAAGAGTCATGGTACCAAAAATAGTTATGGGACATGCAGAAATCCAAAACATGTCCCCAAAATTGTTTCTGCATATGTGGAATATCCTCCCTCCTACTCAAAGCCCAATTCAATGCTAAAGCAGTATCCTCATGCTGTATAATGGTGTATAGGGCCGATATGTCAGTCGTTACCAGATAAGTTTCAGAACAAGGATTGATTTCTATTTTTTCTTGTAATTGGAACAAATCTGCCGTGTCCCTAAGGTAGGCCTTCGTGTTCTTCACGCTAGGTTGCAGAAATCTGTCCAAATACTCTCCCAATCTTGCCGTCACAGATCCTATCCCATTAACAATGAGTCGTGTCGGTGGGGTTTGGACATTCTTGTGAATCTTTGGTAAAGTGTTAAAGACTGGAATTCTACACGCTGAAGGAACCAAATATCTCTTTTCCTTTGAATTTAAAGCACTGGTCTGATATCCCCATTCTATTAAAGAGCTGAGTTGAATTTTATATGATTCAGTCGGATCCGATCTCAGTTTCTTGTACGTTATCTGGTCCTCAAGCAGTTCCATCAGCTGATTGTGGTAGAATGATTTGTCCATCACTACTACCCCTCCCCCTTTATCCGCTGGGCGAAAAATGATATTCTTCTTCTTTTCTAGGGCTTTTACACCTTCTTTAATATATTCTGGATTGGCTCTCTTTTTTGGAGGAATAAAATGATTGTTAGAATTTTGAGGATTAAAAATCGATTTGTTTTTGAGACCACTATCTATTCTATCAGGCACATTATAATTCCTTATTTCAGGGTTAGTAGGGTGACTCAGAAAATATTTTTTCATGTTGAGTGTTCTTATATATTTATGTGTATCAATATACACTTCGAACTTGTTCATAATTTTCCTAGGGGCACATTTCAGACCCAAATTTAGTATATTTAATTCTTTCTGATCCAATTCTACCCCACTTAGATTGAATATTCCAGAACTCAGTTGTTTCTCATCCTTCTTCTTGAATTGTTTGAGTCTGCCCACCCTGCATCCCCTTCTTCCCTTTGAAATGGTATGACATCTCTGTTGGGAACTTGAGGTGGTCCACTTCTGCTCCCTCCTCTGTTGTTCATTTGGTGTTTGTTCCTCCTTGGTGTTCTTCCCCTCCCTCCCCTCCCCTGTTGTTCTAAAAAATAATCCTGTTGGAGGCGCATGCGCGGCACCGAACGGGATGGATGCTTCAGTGACTAGCTCCGCTCTACCCGGGCTGAATTCGACTCTCAGAGGGCAATAAACATTCATGATCCTTGCTCTTTTAACACCCCTCGAGTCCTTCTAGTGTGGTGCATGCCTTCAGCTAGGAAGAAAGGTCAGGGCTCTGCTCAAAAGTCACTCACTCACTACCTTCTTCACACGAGGGAGCTGTACGGCATGGAGCAAGATGGCGCCAGAAGTGGAGCTCAATCATCTACCCCAGCTCCTTCCCCGGGTCCCTCGGAAGCACACAACCGTGAGTACCCATCTACGCTTTCTAAAGCGGACCTGGATGCCAGTCTGGAGGACATGTATACTAAGCTAGCTGCGAAATTTCAAACGGAGCTGCAGAAAACCTCACAGACCCTGTCCTTAGAAATTGCAGCACTTGGCACCAGGACCGACAAACTAGAGACCAAACACGATGAACTTGCCCTAGCCTATAATGATCTTAGCCGCGAACATGACTCTCTGGCTACAGCTTTCTTGCAGATCCAGGCCCAGGTCGAGGATCTCGACAACCGCAATCGACGCAATAACCTGCGGGGGATCCCTGAAACAGAGATGGATCTCATCCCCACAGTCATCCGGCTGTTCAAATCCCTCCTGCCAGAATGCGATTCCGCGTCCTTTACCTGTGACAGGATCCACAGGGCTCTAAGGCCCAAACCACCAGAGGATAAGCCGCCAAGGGACATTGTCCTCTGTATGAAAGATTTCCTCACCAAAGAAGAGATCCTGAGAGCCGCGCAGAACCAACCGAGGATCCCCCTGGATGAACACGTCGTCCAGATCTATCCGGACATCTCCCCTGCTACCCTGGAGAGACGTCGAGGCCTGAAGGAGGTTACCTCGGTTCTACAGTCGGCGCGGATTCGCTATCGCTGGGGGTTCCCCTTCAAACTAGTGATCCCGCACAACGGCTCCACATACACAGCCACCTCCCTGCTGGAAGGTCAAGAGATTCTTGTCAAGTTGGGCCTCCTGGATCCAGAGGTAATCCGCCGCCCCCCGCTGACCCCCAGACCGTCTCCGATATGGCGCACGCCTCCCTCTCGCCTGAACCGAATAAGGATCAGATATGATGCTGGTGACCGAGTTGTGGACTGATACCCGGCTTTACTATGCTTCACTGCACCCTCGTGCCTTCTTCAACTGCCACAAGTTTTTTCTTCTTCATCCCTGTTTGTTTTGCCCGGACATTTTGGAGTTCTCCCACCGAGGCCGTTGTATGAACTCCCACACCAGCCTCCAGTGTTTTTTTTTTCTCTTTTGCTTTTTTGTTGACTATGTTCTCTGATGAGCCCCTCTCCTCCAGTCTTTTTTCTGGACAGAGATTCAGGAACTGCTCTTAGGCTGGGTTTGAGACGAATATGTCTCATAAGTTTGTTCTTTTTTTCAGGTTATGTCTTTTTACCTGAACCATTTCACTTTTTCAGGTTCTTATTTTATTTACTTTTGGATTCTGTGTTATTTTTTTATGCTTTATTTTTTTTCAGGATGGTGCTTTTTTTATATATGTATGTTCTACTGCCTATATGATCTTGTGGTTTTACTAATAATTAAGTTGCATGGCCTCTTAGTCCTGTTAGGTAATCTCTGCTCTGATATAGTTTCACTTTACTGCATTTGGGCGACCCCTGCGGTTTCTGCAGGGTACTGCAGGCTCCAATGTAGTGAATTTATCCCTGTCAATTTTGATAATTTTGCTCTGTTGATAGTCCTCATTCTAAAATATAATGGTCTTTAATTGCATATCCCACAATGTGAAGGGATTGAACTCCCCTGTTAAACGGAAAAAGGCGATCGCCTTCTATAAGAATTTACATGCTAAAATCCTCCTACTCCAGGAAACACATTTCTCTCACTCCTCTCACCCCAAGTTTTTCCATAGACACTTCCCCCATTCCTTTTACACGCTTCACTCTACCAAGAGTAGGGGGGCTGCAATTTTTCTGCATTCCTCCCTCTCTATGGATGTGAAGAGGGTGTATAGGGACAAGGAAAGCAGGTTTGTTATAATACAAGGTCTTTTGAATAACAAGGAACTAATTATTGCAAGTGTCTATGCCTCCAACGACTCCCCTGCTTCATTCTTTGTATCATTTTTTGAATGTCTCACACTATACCAATCTCCACACATGATTGTAGGAGGAGATTTCAATTTGGTTGCTAACCAGGTACTAGATAGATGTTCGGTTGCGACTTCCTGTAAGATTTTTCCCAGATCACTTACTAGGAGTTTACGGGATTGTCAACTGGTGGACTCCTGGAGGGCGCACAATATTGGAGCTAGGGAGTACACTTTTTACTCCCACCCCCACAACAGCTACACTAGGCTTGATTATATTTTTGTCACTCCAATTATTCTGGCCAACTCCACAGCCGCCTCCATACACCCCTGTGTTTGGTCCGACCACCAAGTTACCTCCTTTGAGACCGAGTTCATTGGGTTAGCCCCCACCCCCTTCACCTGGCGCCTAAATGAGCCTCTTTTGTCGGACCTGGCTATTGAATCGGAGGTGTCACAGGCCATAGACCAATATTTTGACCTCAATGGCATCCCCGAGACGCCCATCCCGGTTGTCTGGACGGCCCATAAGGCTGTTATCAGGGGCAAACTCATTGAAATTGCCTCTGCCCGTAATAGGGAAAACAAACAAAAGATCCTTCAACTCACATCTGATTTGGACCTGTTATATAAACGTTCCTCTGCGCTGAACCAGGAGTCCACCAGGGAGTTGATTGATAAGAAACGCCTTGAACTAGACTCTTTGCTTACCTCTAAGGTGGAGAAGGCACTCAGATGGTCTAGGGCTAGATTCTTGCTCCATAGCAATGCCTCATCAACCATGTTTGCCAGGCGACTGAACCAGTCTGCTAGGCCTGCACATGTATATAAACTGATGACAGACTCTGGTCTGACCACGTCACACCCTCAGGAGGTTCTTAAAATATTTAATCATTTTTACTCCACTCTATTAGCTCCCTCTCAATCTCGGCCCTCCGCTGAGGATGTTACCTGGTTTGATTCTATCCCTCTTCCATCACTCTCCCCCTCCCAGGTGGACAAACTGAACTCACCTATCTCGCAGGTTGAAGTACTGAATATTATCAAATCACTGAAATCCACCTCGGCTCCTGGCCCAGACGGTTTCACAGCCACCTATTACAAAAAATTCGCCCCTGCCTTATCTGGTAGGCTAGTTCAGTTGTTTAATTCGGTCCTGCAGGGTGGCTCTTTCCCAGCTGAGATGTTACTGGCGAACATGTCGCTTATTCCCAAACCAAACAAAAACCATACCCTCCCCCAAAACTATCGACCCATATCGGTTATCAATAATGATCTAAAGATATTTAGCAGGATCCTGGCAGACAGACTGGCCCACACCATCTCCTCCCTGATTTCCCCATATCAGGCTGGCTTCATTCCCCATAGGCTCATTACGGACAACATCCGTTTAACCACTAATATTATTCAGGATGCCAATTTGTTTGCTAAAAAAGTGTTTCTATTGAGCCTGGATATACAGAAGGCATTCGATAGTGTGTCCTGGGGTTACCTGTCCACCTTGTTACAACACATGGGCTTTCAGGGTGAATTCCTCTATGCCTTCCAGGCTTTGTATGTTGATCCCCAAACACGGATCAAAATACCGGGATGTAGTTCCAAATTTTTCACATTAGGCAGAGGCACGAGACAGGGGTGCCCGCTTTCCCCTTTGATCTTTGCCCTGGCCCTGGGACCCCTAGCTGTGGAGCTTTTGAGGAACCCAGATATATCTGGTTATCGCAAAGGCACTACAGACTATAAATTCTGCATGTATGCGGATGACGTTTTGATGTTTATCACCAACCCATTGATCTCCTTGCCCAATCTTTTTCAATCCCTGTCCAGATTCGCTGGGATCTCGGGCCTCTCTGTGAATGTCTCTAAATCCCTGGCCCTCCCTATAGGCTACCCTCAACCCGAGTTGGAACACCTCAAACAGTCCTTCAGATTCTCATGGGCTGGCCAATCCCTACCATATCTGGGGGTTAATTTGACGGGCGATTTTTCCAAATTATTTGAAGCTAATTACCCCCCTATGGTCTCTAAACTTAAGCAACTACTCAAACTCTGGTCCCCACTTCACATCTCCTTCTTGGGTAGGATAACCACACTCAAAATGACTGGCCTACGCAAATTACTTTACCTATTCCGTTACCTGCCGATTGGGCTTCCCAAGTCATATTTGCTTAAAATTCAAATAATCTTTAATAAATTTATATGGAAAGGTAGGCCCCCTAGATTCGCTAAAGCAATTCTTTACCGCACACCCAGACAGGGGGGTCTGGGTGTCCCGCAAGTCTGGCTCTACTACTTATCCAGCAGGTTTTCACAACTAGCTCAATGGAACATTCCCCACTCTAAGGTCCCTTGGGTTAAGTTTGAACAGGACTCGATTTCTCCTGCTTATCTCCCAGGCATTATGTGGTCCTCTAATTCTTCACGTTCCCTAGTAGGGATGAGCTTCGTGTTCGAGTCGAACATACGTTCGACTCGAACATCGGCTGTTCGATCGTTCGACGAAGATCTAACGATTTGGGCCGTTCGCGCCAAATTCGAGTGACGCGAACGGCCCACAATGCACTACGCCATCGCAGTGTCATCCAGGCGCTGTGATTGGCCAAGCATGCACTGTGACCCCGCATGCTTGGCCAATCACAGCGCCGGCAGCGAGGAGAGCAATGATTGGCCACAGGCAGGATGCCTGTGGCCAATTATTGCTGAGGGGGTTTAGTACACGCCCCACACTATAAAAGGCCGCCAGCACGGCGGCCTAGTGTAGTGTGTTCCGGAGCAGGGATAGAGCAGCATAGGCAGGGACAGTGACTTTTATTTCTTTCTTGCTTAACCTGGATTCCTTTAGTTTAGGGAAAGAGAAGGATAGGTAGGGAGAGTGTCAGTGTGTTTTGTGCTTGTGCTATATTGTGCTTAAAAAAAACATTTTTTCTAGGGACAGAAAACTGTAGGTAGGGAGAGTGTGTCAGTTTCTTTCACTGTCAAAGTCCTTGTTTCCAGGGACCTGGAAGGACAGTGAGGTAATTCTCCTTGTGCTAAATTGTGCTTAAAAAAAACATTTTTTCTAGGGACAGAAAACTGTAGGTAGGGAGAGTGTGTCAGTTTCTTTCACTGTCAAAGTCCTTGTTTCCAGGGACCTGGAAGGACAGTGAGTGAATTCTCCTTGTGCTATATTGTGCTTAAAAAAAACATTTTTTCTAGGGACAGAAAACTGTAGGTAGGGAGAGTGTGTCAGTTTCTTTCACTGTCAAAGTCCTTGTTTCCAGGGACCTGGAAGGACAGTGAGTGAATTCTCCTTGTGCTATATTGTGCTTAAAAAAAACATTTTTTCTAGGGACAGAAAACTGTAGGTAGGGAGAGTGTGTCAGTTTCTTTCACTGTCAAAGTCCTTGTTTCCAGGGACCTGGAAGGACAGTGAGGTAATTCTCCTTGTGCTAAATTGTGCTTAAAAAAAACATTTTTTCTAGGGACAGAAAACTGTAGGTAGGGAGAGTGTGTCAGTTTCTTTCACTGTCAAAGTCCTTGTTTCCAGGGACCTGGAAGGACAGTGAGGTAATTCTCCTTGTGCTAAATTGTGCTTAAAAAAAACATTTTTTCTAGGGACAGAAAACTGTAGGTAGGGAGAGTATGTCAGTTTCTTTCACTGTCAAAGTCCTTGTTTCCAGGGACCTGGAAGGACAGTGAGGTAATTCTCCTTGTGCTAAATTGTGCTTAAAAATTTTTTTTTTCTAGGGACAGAAAACTGTAGGTAGGGAGAGTGTGTCAGTTTCTTTCACTGTCAAAGTCCTTGTTTCCAGGGACCTGGAAGGACAGTGAGGTAATTCTCCTTGTGCTAAATTGTGCTTAAAAAAAACATTTTTTCTAGGGACAGAAAACTGTAGGTAGGGAGAGTGTGTCAGTTTCTTTCACTGTCAAAGTCCTTGTTTCCAGGGACCTGGAAGGACAGTGAGGTAATTCTCCTTGTGCTAAATTGTGCTTAAAAAAAACATTTTTTCTAGGGACAGAAAACTGTAGGTAGGGAGAGTGTGTCAGTTTCTTTCACTGTCAAAGTCCTTGTTTCCAGGGACCTGGAAGGACAGTGAGTGAATTCTCCTTGTGCTATATTGTGCTTAAAAAAAACATTTTTTCTAGGGACAGAAAACTGTAGGTAGGGAGAGTGTGTCAGTTTCTTTCACTGTCAAAGTCCTTGTTTCCAGGGACCTGGAAGGACAGTGAGGTAATTCTCCTTGTGCTAAATTGTGCTTAAAAAAAACATTTTTTCTAGGGACAGAAAACTGTAGGTAGGGAGAGTGTGTCAGTTTCTTTCACTGTCAAAGTCCTTGTTTCCAGGGACCTGGAAGGACAGTGAGGTAATTCTCCTTGTGCTAAATTGTGCTTAAAAAAAAACATTTTTTCTAGGGACAGAAAACTGTAGGTAGGGAGAGTGTGTCAGTTTCTTTCACTGTCAAAGTCCTTGTTTCCAGGGACCTGGAAGGACAGTGAGGTAATTCTCCTTGTGCTAAATTGTGCTTAAAGAAAACATTTTTTCTAGGGACAGAAAACTGTAGGTAGGGAGAGTGTGTCAGTTTCTTTCACTGTCAAAGTCCTTGTTTCCAGGGACCTGGAAGGACAGTGAGGTAATTCTCCTTGTGCTAAATTGTGCTTAAAAAAAACATTTTTTCTAGGGACAGAAAACTGTAGGTAGGGAGAGTGTGTCAGTTTCTTTCACTGTCAAAGTCCTTGTTTCCAGGGACCTGGAAGGACAGTGAGTGAATTCTCCTTGTGCTATATTGTGCTTAAAAAAACATTTTTTCTAGGGACAGAAAACTGTAGGTAGGGAGAGTGTGTCAGTTTCTTTCACTGTCAAAGTCCTTGTTTCCAGGGACCTGGAAGGACAGTGAGGTAATTCTCCTTGTGCTAAATTGTGCTTAAAAAAAACATTTTTTCTAGGGACAGAAAACTGTAGGTAGGGAGAGTGTGTCAGTTTCTTTCACTGTCAAAGTCCTTGTTTCCAGGGACCTGGAAGGACAGTGAGGTAATTCTCCTTGTGCTAAATTGTGCTTAAAAAAAACATTTTTTCTAGGGACAGAAAACTGTAGGTAGGGAGAGTGTGTCAGTTTCTTTCACTGTCAAAGTCCTTGTTTCCAGGGACCTGGAAGGACAGTGAGGTAATTCTCCTTGTGCTAAATTGTGCTTAAAAAAAACATTTTTTCTAGGGACAGAAAACTGTAGGTAGGGAGAGTGTGTCAGTTTCTTTCACTGTCAAAGTCCTTGTTTCCAGGGACCTGGAAGGACAGTGAGGTAATTCTCCTTGTGCTAAATTGTGCTTAAAGAAAACATTTTTTCTAGGGACAGAAAACTGTAGGTAGGGAGAGTGTGTCAGTTTCTTTCACTGTCAAAGTCCTTGTTTCCAGGGACCTGGAAGGACAGTGAGGTAATTCTCCTTGTGCTAAATTGTGCTTAAAAAAAACATTTTTTCTAGGGACAGAAAACTGTAGGTAGGGAGAGTGTGTCAGTTTCTTTCACTGTCAAAGTCCTTGTTTCCAGGGACCTGGAAGGACAGTGAGGTAATTCTCCTTGTGCTAAATTGTGCTTAAAAAAAACATTTTTTTCTAGGGACAGAAAACTGTAGGTAGGGAGAGTGTGTCAGTTTCTTTCACTGTCAAAGTCCTTGTTTCCAGGGACCTGGAAGGACAGTGAGGTAATTCTCCTTGTGCTAAATTGTGCTTAAAGAAAACATTTTTTCTAGGGACAGAAAACTGTAGGTAGGGAGAGTGTGTCAGTTTCTTTCACTGTCAAAGTCCTTGTTTCCAGGGACCTGGAAGGACAGTGAGGTAATTCTCCTTGTGCTAAATTGTGCTTAAAAAAAACATTTTTTCTAGGGACAGAAAACTGTAGGTAGGGAGAGTGTGTCAGTTTCTTTCACTGTCAAAGTCCTTGTTTCCAGGGACCTGGAAGGACAGTGAGGTAATTCTCCTTGTGCTAAATTGTGCTTAAAAAAAAAATTTTTTCTAGGGACAGAAAACTGTAGGTAGGGAGAGTGTGTCAGTTTCTTTCACTGTCAAAGTCCTTGTTTCCAGGGACCTGGAAGGACAGTGAGGTAATCCTCCTTGTGCTAAATTGTGCTTAAAAAAAACATTTTTTCTAGGGACAGAAAACTGTAGGTAGGGAGAGTGTGTCAGTTTCTTTCACTGTCAAAGTCCTTGTTTCCAGGGACCTGGAAGGACAGTGAGGTAATTCTCCTTGTGCTAAATTGTGCTTAAAAAAAACATTTTTTCTAGGGACAGAAAACTGTAGGTAGGGAGAGTGTGTCAGTTTCTTTCACTGTCAAAGTCCTTGTTTCCAGGGACCTGGAAGGACAGTGAGTGAATTCTCCTTGTGCTATATTGTGCTTAAAAAAACATTTTTTCTAGGGACAGAAAACTGTAGGTAGGGAGAGTGTGTCAGTTTCTTTCACTGTCAAAGTCCTTGTTTCCAGGGACCTGGAAGGACAGTGAGGTAATTCTCCTTGTGCTAAATTGTGCTTAAAAAAAACATTTTTTCTAGGGACAGAAAACTGTAGGTAGGGAGAGTGTGTCAGTTTCTTTCACTGTCAAAGTCCTTGTTTCCAGGGACCTGGAAGGACAGTGAGGTAATTCTCCTTGTGCTAAATTGTGCTTAAAAAAAACATTTTTTCTAGGGACAGAAAACTGTAGGTAGGGAGAGTGTGTCAGTTTCTTTCACTGTCAAAGTCCTTGTTTCCAGGGACCTGGAAGGACAGTGAGGTAATTCTCCTTGTGCTAAATTGTGCTTAAAAAAAACATTTTTTCTAGGGACAGAAAACTGTAGGTAGGGAGAGTGTGTCAGTTTCTTTCACTGTCAAAGTCCTTGTTTCCAGGGACCTGGAAGGACAGTGAGGTAATTCTCCTTGTGCTAAATTGTGCTTAAAGAAAACATTTTTTCTAGGGACAGAAAACTGTAGGTAGGGAGAGTGTGTCAGTTTCTTTCACTGTCAAAGTCCTTGTTTCCAGGGACCTGGAAGGACAGTGAGGTAATTCTCCTTGTGCTAAATTGTGCTTAAAAAAAACATTTTTTCTAGGGACAGAAAACTGTAGGTAGGGAGAGTGTGTCAGTTTCTTTCACTGTCAAAGTCCTTGTTTCCAGGGACCTGGAAGGACAGTGAGGTAATTCTCCTTGTGCTAAATTGTGCTTAAAAAAAACATTTTTTCTAGGGACAGAAAACTGTAGGTAGGGAGAGTGTGTCAGTTTCTTTCACTGTCAAAGTCCTTGTTTCCAGGGACCTGGAAGGACAGTGAGGTAATTCTCCTTGTGCTAAATTGTGCTTAAAGAAAACATTTTTTCTAGGGACAGAAAACTGTAGGTAGGGAGAGTGTGTCAGTTTCTTTCACTGTCAAAGTCCTTGTTTCCAGGGACCTGGAAGGACAGTGAGGTAATTCTCCTTGTGCTAAATTGTGCTTAAAAAAAACATTTTTTCTAGGGACAGAAAACTGCAGGTAGGGAGAGTGTGTCAGTTTCTTTCACTGTCAAAGTCCTTGTTTCCAGGGACCTGGAAGGACAGTGAGGTAATTCTCCTTGTGCTAAATTGTGCTTAAAAAAAACATTTTTTCTAGGGACAGAAAACTGTAGGTAGGGAGAGTGTGTCAGTTTCTTTCACTGTCAAAGTCCTTGTTTCCAGGGACCTGGAAGGACAGTGAGGTAATTCTCCTTGTGCTAAATTGTGCTTAAAAAAAACATTTTTTCTAGGGACAGAAAACTGTAGGTAGGGAGAGTGTGTCAGTTTCTTTCACTGTCAAAGTCCTTGTTTCCAGGGACCTGGAAGGACAGTGAGGTAATTCTCCTTGTGCTAAATTGTGCTTAAAAAAAACATTTTTTCTAGGGACAGAAAACTGTAGGTAGGGAGAGTGTGTCAGTTTCTTTCACTGTCAAAGTCCTTGTTTCCAGGGACCAGGAAGGACAGTGAGTGAATTCTCCTTGTGCTAAATTGTGCTTAAAAAAAAAAATTTTTCTAGGGACAGAAAACTGTAGGTAGGGAGAGTGTGTCAGTTTCTTTCACTGTCAAAGTCCTTGTTTCAAGGGACAGAGAAGGACACCTGAAGGTAGCCCTTATTGCTTTTTTCCCATCTCCCTGCAGGCCATCTATTAGAATGTCTGGAAGGCAAACAAGGAGAGGCAGACAGTCAGGAGGCAATAAAAGAGGGCAAGCAGGCTCTGTGTCTGGGGGCAACAGTGCTGGTCGTGGACGCGGTGCATTGTCATCAGCACATGGCCATGGGACACGCTTGTCCTTCTTTTCGGCAGCTGGACATGTTGAGCCACATCATGCCGAAGACTTGGTAGAGTGGATGACCAAGCCCTCCTCCTCCTCCTCATCCTCTCTCACCCAGGCTCAGGGTACTGGAAAAGCAGCTGCCAAAGCGTCCTCTTCCCTGGTATCAATGTCAGACTCATCATCAGTCACTCCTTCCCTAGACCCACCATGTCCTCCTCCTGAGGAGTCCCCCGAACTGTTTCAGCACAGTGTTGGGTACATGCTCCAGGAGGATGCCCAGCGTTTCGAAGGGTCTGATGATGAAACCCAGCTAGAGGAAGGCAGTAGCGTGAGAGCAGACAGAGGGGATGCTCAAGAAGGACACCAATCTGGCAGTCATGTTCCAGCAGCTGCAGCATACTGCCAGATTGCCTCCAGTGATGAGGAGGGAGGTGATGATGAGGTCACTGACTCCACGTGGGTGCCTAATAGGAGAGAGGAGGAGGAGGAGGATGAGGAGGAGGCACATCTCCAACGAGGCAGGATGCCCTTTGGTGGCCAGCGTAAGGGCAGTACACCGACGGAATCACACCGCAGAGCTCCGCCTGTGCAGGGCGCTGCCTCTGCCCGTCATTCAAAAAGTTCTTTGGTGTGGGCCTTTTTTGAGGCTAGTGCATCAGATCGCACAGCTGCTGTTTGCAACATATGTCTCAAGCGTATATCGCGTGGCCAAAACATCAGCCGCTTGGGTACCACATGCCTGACCAGACATATGTTGACCTGCCATGCAGCTCGTTGGCAAGCCTACCTCAAAGACCCACACCAAAGAACAAAGCGGACCTCTCCTTGCACCGCATCAGCTGGGATCTCCAACCCCACTATAACTTCAGTCCTCTCTGAAACATGCACTGAGAGGAATGAAGGTGTAGAATTAGGTGTGTCACAGCCAAGTACTTGCGGCCACTCTGCTAGCAGTACACCGACGTCCGATTCTAGCAGGCAAATTTCCCTGCCCCAGCTGCTGGACCGTCGAAAGAAGTTCACTCCCAGCCATCCACATGCCCAGCGGTTGAATGCTAGCTTGGCTAAATTGCTAGCGCTTCAACTGCTGCCTTTTCAGTTGGTAGACTCGGCCCCCTTCCGTGAGTTTGTGCAATGTGCGGTTCCTCAGTGGCAGGTTCCCAAACGCCACTTTTTCTCACAGAAGGCTATTCCGGCTCTCTACCGGCATGTGGAAGGCAATGTCTTGGCCTCGCTGGACAGGGCGGTCAGCGGTAAGGTGCATATTACCGCTGACTCATGGTCCAGCAGGCATGGACAGGGACGTTACCTTTCTTTCACGGCCCATTGGGTCACTCTTTTGGCAGCTGGGAAGGATGCAGGACAAGGTGCAGTAGTGTTGGAGGTTGTCCCACCGCCACGCCTCCAAAATGCTACTACTGGTTGTGACACACCTCTCTCCTCCACCCCCTCCTCTTCTTCTTCCTCCATGGCCTCTTCCTGTGGTTTGTCCTATGAACCAGCGGTGCTCCGTAGCCGTTCACGGGGCTACGCAAGTACGCAGGCAAAAAGATGCCATGCCGTGCTTGCGCTGGTGTGTTTGGGGGACAGAAGCCACACTGGGGCAGAGGTCCTGTCTGCTCTGCAGGGCCAGGCCGAGAGGTGGTTGACGCCACGCCAGCTTAAGCCAGGAATGGTGGTTTGCGACAATGGCACCAACCTCCTCTCCGCCCTCCGACAGGGACAACTGACCCATGTGCCCTGTGTGGCTCACGTCCTTAACCTGGTGGTGCAGCGGTTCTTGGGCAGGTACCCGGGCTTACAGGATGTCCTGAGGCAGGCCAGGAAAGTCTGTGTGCATTTCCGCAGATCTTATAATGCCAGTGCTCGCCTGGCTGAGCTGCAAAAGGAGTTGAACCTGCCCAAGAACCGCCTTATATGTGACATGCCCACCAGGTGGAACTCAACGTTGGCCATGCTGCAGCGGCTGCACACGCAGCAGAGGGCCATCAATGAGTACCTGTGCGACTACGGAACCAGGACAGGGTCAGGGGAGCTTGGTTTTTTTTCTCCACGCCAGTGGGGCATGATCAGGGATGCATGCACTGTCCTGGCACCATTTGAGGAGGCCACGAGGATGGTGAGCAGTGACAGTGCATGCATCAGTGACACTGTACCTCTTGTCCACCTGTTGGAGCACACGCTGCGTGGAATAATGGACAGGGCACTTGAGGCAGAACAGAGGCAGGAAGAGGAAGACTTCCTTGCCTCTCAAGGCCCCCTTTACCCAGACAGTGTTCCTTCTGTCCCACCCATCGCACAGGAAGAGGAGGAGGAGGAGGAGGAGGAGGAGGAGAAGGATTGTGTCAGCATGGAGGTGGAGGCTGGCACTCAGCATCATCAGCAGCAGTCTTTTAGGGATGATTTACAGTCCCAAGAAACCAGTGGACTTGTACGTGGCTGGGAGGAGGTGGCTGCGGATCATGTCGTCCTTAGTGACCCAGAGGACTCCGGAGCGAATGCCTCAGCAAACCTACGCTGCATGGCCTCCCTGATCCTGCAAAGTCTGCGGAAGGATCCTCGTATTCTTCGGATCAAGGAGAGGGACCATTACTGGCTGGCCACTCTCCTTGATCCACGGTACAAGGGTAAGGTTGCGGACCTTATGTTACCGTCGCAGAGGGAGCAGAGGATGAGACAACTCCGGGAGGCCTTGCAGAAAGGTCTGTGCAACGCGTTCCCAGAGACTGGGAGGTTACAAACTCCTGGTCCTGGACAACGAGTTGCTGAGGCTTCGGCCAGTCAAAGAAGGAGCGGTGGGGAAGGTGGCCGTCTGACCGATGCGTTCAGACAATTCTTTAGTCCGCAGCCCCAAAGTATGATCGGTTCCAGCAACCATCGCCAGCGTCTGATAAACATGGTGCAGGAATATCTAGGGGCAAGGTCAGACTTGGACACCTTCCCCACCGAAAATCCTCTGGCTTACTGGGTCTTGAGGATGGATCACTGGCCAGAGCTTGCACAGTATGCAATTGAGCTACTGGCCTGTCCTGCATCCAGCGTTCTTTCGGAACGCACATTCAGTGCTGCTGGAGGATTTGTCACGGATCACAGGGTGCGCCTGTCCACCGACTCGGTTGATCGACTGACTTTCATCAAGATGAACCAGTCTTGGATCACCACCAGCTACCACACACCTGATGCTGATATAACAGACTAATTGATTTTAACATGTCACATCCCTTCAAGACTGATGCTGATGCTGAGTGCCTGTGCTGTTATGTTGACTGGCTATCCTCCTCCTCCGAGTCCTCAATGATACGATTGATGATGATAGCTTGGAAGATCATTTTTGTTTATGGGTGCCGCCACCAGTGGCTAAGGCCCAATTTTTCAGCCCCTGTTTTACAGGGGCGTGTAATTACAATTTTTTTAGCAATAATTTGCCATAGGGCTCATTGCTGTGCTCCAAGTACAGTATCTGTGAGGGGATGGAGTGTTGTGGCACCAGTGCCTAAGGCCCAATTTTTCAGCCCCTGTTTAACAGGGGCGTGTCATTACAATTTTTGAAGCAATACTTTGCAACAGGGCTCATTGCTGTGCTCCAAGTACAGTATCTGTGAGGGGTTGTAGTGTTGTGCCACCAGTGCCTAAGGCCCAATTTTTCAGCCCCTGTTCAACAGGGGCATGCAATTACAATTCTTGATCTAATAATTCACAGCAGGGTCCATTGCTGCACCCACCAAGAGTAACTCTGAGGGCTTACAGTCTTGTGGCAACGCCACCACCACCACCACCACGAAAGGCCCAATTTTTCAGCCCCTGTTCAAAAGGGGCATGTAATTACAATTCTTGATCTAATAATTCACAGCAGGGCCCATTGCTGCACCCACCAAGAGTAACTGTCAGGGCTTACAGTGTTGTGGCACCAGCACCACCATCAAAGCCCCAATTTTTACTACCACTGTTCAACAATTATATGTAATTAAAATTCCTGATATAATAGTTGACAGCAGGGCGTTCCAGCACCAACCAAGAGTAACTGAGTGCTTACAGTGTTGTGCCAACACCAACAACTAAGGGGCCTATTTCTGCAGAGTATATACGGCAGGTCCCTACTTTCAAACATCCAACTTACAAACGACTCCTACTTGCAAACGAAAGAAGACAACAGGAAGTGAGAGGAAATCTACCCCTAGAAAGGAAAATTCTCTCCTGTAAGAATAAATATGGGAGAAAGGGGTCTCATCTGTACTGATGCTTTATCAGCAATCCTTGTTTCAAGAAAAACACCACATTTCAAAAACAGTTGTCATTGGGACGGAAAGTGAGGTGAAATGTTCTGAACAGGGGCACAGACAGCAAAACAAATGTTACAGGGGTGATAACCCTTACCTATGTTTCCCAAAAAGTTTAAAAATAGATTTTTGGGCTGGAGCTACACTTCAACAATGTACCTGTTCAAAATTACAAACAGATTCTACATAAGAACAAACCTACAGTCCCTGTCTTGTATGCACCGCCTGTATACGGCTGTTCAGAGTATATAGGGCCTTTTTTATTTTATGTGCGGGGTTCCCCTTAATATCCATACAAGACCCAAAGGGGCTGGTAATGGGCTGGGGTAGGGGGGGGGGTCATGGGGTAGCTATGCCATTTTTCTTAAAGAATTTCATCCATATTACCGGGACCAGACATTACATTAAAGCCGCAAGCAGTTTTAAATGGCTTTTTTTTCCTTTAGAAGTGTCATTTTGTGCAGGGACAGTTCTAAACACGGGAAACACGTGGCACTTCACAGGCATACTTTAGACACCCCCCAGGTACGATATTTAAAGGAATATTTGACTTTTTTTTTTCACTTTATGCATCATTAAAATGACTGCTCCCGAAAAACGACCGTTTTTAAAACTTCTTTTTGCATTGATACATGTCCCCTGGTGCACAACCCGGGTTCCCAAACCCTATTTATGACAATAACATGCATAATAGTTGTTATAATTAGCACTTTAGAATTCGAACGTTCGCATCCATTGTATTTAATAGGGTTCTAATGTTCGTTCGAACTTTCGGTCCGTTCGCGGGTTCTGGTGCGAACCGAACCCGGGGGTGTTCGGCTCATCACTATTCCCTAGGTCCCCTCAATAATAGTATAGTGACAGCGAGCTTGAAACTTTGGGATAGGTATAAACTGAAATGCAATCTTGTTTCGAGCTTCCCCTTGGGCGCTTCATATCTGGGAGACTCGAGGTTTCCCCCAGCCCTCGCTCGCCCGGAGGAGTTTCGACTCTGGACGGGCTTAGGGCTGGTTAGGTTGGGTGACTTTCTACAGGGGGTACGATTTGGGTCTTTTCCTGATATACTGGCTAAACATCCGGCCCTTGCTGGCGAATTTTATCACTATCTCCAAATTAGGCATTTCTTCTTGAGTCACTATGCGGGCCCCCTTTCAAACTCTAGAACATTCTACGAGAAGATATGTTTTACAGCACCTAGACAAAAAGGTCTTATTTCAATTGTGTATAAGGCTTTGGAGACAGCTATGGAGTGCCCAGTGCTCATATATAGAGCCCAATGAGAGAGGGAGCTCGCTTTTACCGCAGAGGACTTGGACTGGAATGCTGGCTGGACCAATATGAGAAAATGCATGCTCTCTCTCACGATTAGAGAGACAGCGGTTAAATTGTTGACCCGCTGGTATTACGCTCCTCTGCGCCTCAACAGGATATACCCTCAGGTGTCACCCTCTTGCTTTCGAGGTTGCGATCTCCTGGGCTCCCTCTCTCATTTGTTCTGGGAGTGTGACAGGCTGCGGCCCACATGGACTACTGCTCTGGACCTAATTGATAACCTTGCAGGTGGGCAGGTGCACCTGACACACACTCAGTGCCTCCTTTTCCAAAAAATGCCAGACACTCCTAGGCCCCTTTTGAGATTGATTAATTCGATCTGTTTGGCTGTACAATGGGCTATAGCTCTCTCTTGGAAATCTGACTCGGTTCCCTTTTCATTAGTTACATCCAGAATAGATCAAATGATGCTAGCCGAAAAAATACACCACACGTTGCGGGATTCCATGCCTCTGTTTGACGCTAAGTGGAACCCCTGGTCCATCTTCAGACTTCAGCACTGACCTCTTATTCATTTTTTTTTTTTTATTACTTGTTTTGATAGATTCTCTATTTTTTTTATTTTTTTATTATTGTATGATATTTTTCTATTTTATTTTCTGTGTTTTTTTTTTTTTTTTCGTCTCTTTTACTTTCTATCTTGTTGTTCTCTAAATTACTACTCCTATTTCTCAATTGTGTACTACTACTGTTACTTCATTGCACCATTAGACGTAGCTGGGTCCTTATTGAATCATTTAGATTAACCACTTTATACTGGTCTAGTACCCTAGGACATAGGTTTTTTGTTTATCTGCAAGAAATGTGATCTAGCTATGTCAATTTGCAGTTTTCTTTATTTTACCATATATGTAGACTGTATATCTATGCTTTCTTTCTAATAAACTTTTTGAAATACAAAACACTTTATAGGTTGTAAAGAAAATAATCCTGTTGGTAATTAGCCTCAAATTCTTCCTCGGCCAGAGGTTGGTATCTGTTATATATGGGTGTATAATTCCTGGGGTCAGGGGGATAATCCAAGGGTGGATACAGGTACCATTGTTGGTGATCCTGATGAGGATTATAATTGTGTAATTAATTTCTTCCGTATGGCTGAAAAGCTTGATAATTCACACTTTGTTGATATCTGCCTCTTCCATAGCGTGGTGGAGCGGGTGAGTGCTAGTTTTCTCCATAATGCCCGCCCCTGCTCGTTTGGGGTGCACCTCCCCGTGGCTGGTTCAATGTTGTTTGTTCACCTCTATTTCCCAATCCTTTAGTACCCACATTCTTCCCTGACTCTTTCTTTGGGATGGTTATTGTCTCCTTCTGAATTATGCTCACATCAGGTATATCTTCATTCCCTGTATTAGAGCTCTGCCATACATATATATTATTGGTCTTAAATCATTTGAGACTCTGTTATATTTCTTGACCTTTCTTTTCTGTGTGTCCCGGTCCACTTTCTCCAATTTTTTATTCATATTGCTATTAAATTATTTCACTATATTGGAGTCAATATGTGTATGTTGCCAAAATGATATTAGCAAATGCTTAAGGTGCCCTATCGTTATTAGACCTCTAGATAACATGTGTCTATATAGGGGAGTGCAACGTTTGTCAGAAATACTGAAAACCCACGAAAGGAATGCATTTTATATTTGGACGCTTGTTTTATAGGAAAACCTTTTTAACTTAAAAGTGCTGGTTCAGAATCCCAGCCATGACCCCACCCGCCCGGAGCCTGCATGCTCTCCCTGTGCCCGTGTGAGTCTACTCTGAGCACTTTGGCCCCTCCCACACTCCGAAGACATGCTGGTAGGTCAACTGGATCCTGTCCAAACTGGCCCCAGCATATGCATGTATGAATGTGAGATAGGGACCCCAGACTGTAAGTTCCCTGAGGGCAGGGTACACTATACATGCAAAGCACTATGTAAATAGAGGACGCTATATAAGTACCTTAAATCAATAAAAGTGTATAGAAAAATTGTATTAAAAGCAGAAAAAGAGAAAATGCTTGGTGGACCCTAAAAAGCTGGACAGAATCAGGGGCAAGCACAAAAAAAAAGGAAGAGAAATTCCACATCATTGCCACTCTTACAGTAAAGAACCCTCTACAGTCTAAGGTTAAACCTCTTTTCTTCTAATCTTAGTGAGTGGCCTTGTGTCTTATTGGAAAGGCAATACCCCCTATAATGAATGAGACTTTAACGGCAACAGAGTAACAATAAAATACAATATAATTTTATTCAAAATTTTGTATACATATCATGACATAAAGTCATGATATGTATACTAAATTTTGAATAAAATTATATTGTATTTTATCGTTACTCTGTTGCCGTTAAAGTCCCATTCATTATAGGGGGTATTACCTTTCTGATTGAATCTTATCAGGGATGTTGGCAACTCAATTAGGTTTAGCTGGATGTTCTTTCTTATTCCTTGTGTTTTATTAAACTCCCTTCCACAAAAAAGTGTTATCCCTATTGTGGGGTCACCAGTATGGTATTTGTAAATTAAAATCATATCCCCTCTCAAGCGTCTCTTCTCCAGAGAGAATAAGTTCAGTGCTCGTAACCTTTCTTCATAACTAATATCCTCCCGTCCCTTTATTAGCTTTGTTGCCCTTCTCTGTACTCGCTCCATTTCCACCACAGAACCCTGGGGGACCCCACTTTCCACCCCTGGCCATTCCAAGTCCTCCTCATTTATCACCACCGTCTGAACTCGCCCTTGTAGCCAGTTTTCAATCCATGTACTCATCCTATGGTCCATGCCAATGGACTTTACTTTGAACAGTAAAATGCTTTTGAAAAATCCAGATACACCATGTCTGCGGGCCATTCTTTATCTAGATGGCAGCTCACCTCCTCATAGAATGTTAATAGATTGGCTTGGCAACAACGATTCTTCATGAATCCATGTTGATTACTGCTAATGATACCGTTTTCATTACTAAAATGTTGTATATAGTCCCTTATCATCCCCTCCAAGAGCTTGCATACTATTGATGTTAGGCTAACTGGTCTGTAATTCCTAGGGATGTATTTTGGCCATTTTTTTAATATTGGAGCTTCATTGGCTTTTCTCCAATCAGCTGGTACCATTCCAGTCAGTAGACTGTCAGTAAAAATTAGGAACAATGGTCTGGCAATAACTTGACTGAGTTCCCTAAGGACCCTCAGGTGCAAGCCATCTGGTCCCGGTGACTTATAAATGTTACGTTTTCCAAGTCTATTTCTAATTCTGTCCTCTGTTAGCCATGAGGGTGCTTCCTGTGATGTGTCATGAGGATAAAAACTGCAGTTTTGCTTACTGAAGCCCCCCCGATTCCCTTGTGAAGACTGAGGAGAAGAATAAATGTAATACCTTCGCCATCTCCCAATCCTTGTAACCAGATTTCCTTCCTCATTCTTTATGGTGCCAATATGGTCTGTCCTCCCTTTTTTACTTTTTATACTGTATACTTAAATAATTTCTTGGGATTTTTTTTGCTCTCCTCCGCTATGTGTCTTTCGTGTTCTATCTTAGCCGCCCTAATTGCACCCTTACAATTCTTGTTGCATTATTTTTTATTTTATTTTTTCATTTTAATTTTAATTTTATTAATCTTTATCACAAAACGTTTCATACATTCAATTACATAAAAAACACATTAAAAGTACATACATACAAATACAATATTAATTTGTTTGGTCTCAATTTACTCCTTACCAATAAGTCCCTTCATGACATTATAGTTCATATCTTAAGGAAACGATTTATCCCTATAGGATATGTCTAGTCCTATAAACCCCAATGCTCTTTATCTGTTAATTTGGAGAGTCGGCATATAGGATAGGAACAGGAGTGCAAAAGGATAAGAGAGAAGAAGAAAAACGAGAGGAGGAAGAAAGAGAAGAAGGGAAGAGAGAAAAGAAAAGAAAAAAAAAAAGGGGGGGAGGGGGGAAATCACCAAGTACTAGTGCTACTTAATCGTGACAACTTCCAAATTGAAATTTGTGACAAAAAAAAGGGGGGGGGAGAAAGTATGTGAAGAGTGCTAATAGATATGCTAAGTTACTATGTGTATTAAATCCAGAGGGCTTAAACTCCCAGCCTAATAATGACCTCTGAGATAATACTGACTTAAGCCCTGTACACATGATCAGATATCCTATGGATTTTCGTCTGATGGATTTGTCCATCAGAAATCCGATGAAACTGTTTTCCATCAGTCTTGCCTACACACCATCAGTCAAAAAACCGACCGTTCCAAACGTGGTGACGTAAAACACTCCGATGAGTTGAGAAAAATGAAATTCAATGCTACTGAGCATGTGTCGACTTGATTCTGAGCATGCTTGGGTTTTTTATCTGATGGATTTCCCCACAGACGATTGGAAATTGCCATCGGTTTTTTATCCATCAGATAATTTTAAAACATGTTCTATTTTTTAAAACCGATGGAAAAAAGACTGATGGGTCCCATACACGATCGGTTTGTCTGATGAAAACAATCCATCGGACGGTTTTCATCAGTCAAACTGATCGTGTGTACAGGGCTTAAGAGTGACATATTCCATGTTAAATTTTAAGTGTTAATTAAAAACAGAGAGAAATGATCTTCCTTCTAAGAGTTGGGCCAACTCCCAACCTAATGGTGAGGTCTCAAAATAAACCTGAAAAAAAAAAAAATATGAGAAGGAAGGGGAGGGAAAAGGAAGAGAAGTGAAGAGTGCTAGTAGATGTGCTAAGTTACTATGTGAATTAAATCAAGAAGGCTTAAGCTCCCAGCCTGAAAGTGACCTCTGTGATATTACTAACTAAGAGTGACAAATTCCATATTAACTTTTGGGTGTTGTTAGAACCAAAAAAAATAAAATTCTGCTTCCTGCCAAATGTTGGGCCAACTCCCAACCTGATAGTGAGGTCTCAAGGAGAAACCCCACAAAAAAAAAAGATAAAAAAAAGGAAACCCCCCAGGTGCTTAAAAGTTCAAACAATATATTAGGACTTCTATCCTAGTGTTAAAATCGAAAAAAAAAAAAGGGGGGGAGGGGAAGGAAGGGAAGGAGAGGGGACTGTCACCTAATGGAAAGCCTCCTCGTCTTCCAGTCCCTCCTTATAGACCTCTACTTCCCTAAACTCTCTCCATCCTCTCCAGGTCTTGTTAAAATTTTCCCTAGTTTCATTATGGTTTGACATCAACTCCTCCATCAATCTAATTCTACCCATTTCTTTAATCCATTATCCCTTTGTTGGGACTTATTTTTCCTTCCATTTCCTAGGTATTAACGCTTTAGCACCGTTCAATAGGTATGGTACTAACGTCTTTCTGCACTTCTTCCTTGTTATTTCTGTGTTATGGAATAGGCAATACCAAGGATCTAGTTGCACCTTCAAACCACTAATCCTCTTTATCAAACTTAGTATCCCCCTCCAATATTCTTGTATCAGAGGGCAATACTAGACATGTGCGATTTGTTTCGTACGAATCGAAAATTCGTACAAATTTTTTGAAATTCGTACATTTGTACGAATCCGAATTATGAATTTTTACGGATACGAATTCTGTACGAAATACGAAGTTTCGTTTACGAAGTTTCGTTTACGAATTTCGGCTCCAAATTGAAAAGATTCGACATTATAGAGAGAAAAGATTCGACATAGAGAGAAAAGATTCGACATTATAGAGAGAAAAGATTCGACATTATAGAGGGAAAAGATTCGACATTATAGAGGGAAAAGATTCGACATTATAGAGGGAAAAGATTCGACATTATAGAGAGAAGATTGCTGCTGGAATTGGGTGGGGGAAGGACATTTCCGGTCGAATCATTCGTTCGTTCCGGTCGAATCCTTCGTTATATGCGTCGTACGAAATTCGTATTTCGTACGAATCCGAATTGAATTCCATACACGACTTACTAATTATGATTTTTTTTTAATACGAAACGGAACGAAACGGAACGAAACAAATTTTTCAATGGCTCCCATGTCTAGGCAATACCACCATATATGGGCATGGGTTCCCTCCATCCCACACTCTCTCCAGCATAAGGGTGATATCTCCTTGTTTATTCTATGTAGTTTTGTTGGGACAAAATACCATTTAGTTATAATTCATTTCTTTAACTTTTGCTTCTACAGATGTAACATGTACATATTCTAAAATGTGTCTCTTTTTTTCAACTGTTATAGTTTGATTTAGTTCTACTTCCCAACTTTCCAATACTTTCCAATCGTCAGGTCCCCTTGTGGGTGTCAATATCCTATATATATTCGATATTCCCTGTCTTGCTGTTCCTCCACGCTTTACAAGTTTCTCCCATGCATTTAACTCACTCATTGCTCGCAGGGGTTTTGATATAGTGTTTACAAAATGTTGAACTTGTCTATATCTCCAACTGTCTCCTGTCATATATCCATATTTCTCTCATAGTTCTAACATTAAGCACAGGATGTTCCCTTTCAGTACATCTTTTAGTTATAATGTGCTCTAGGTTGTCCATTGAAGGAACAAGCCCCCCCTTTGCTCCGTGGGAAGAAGTCAGTACCAGTGAGGGGCAACAGTGGGCTATTATATTGCCACTTCTTGACTTTACACACTTTGTCCATATTCTAAAAGTTTCTTTTGTTATTGATGGTATCTCTTGAGTAAGGCCTCTGTATTGTTTTGGAATCCATATCAGCTTACCCACATCTTTTTTACTCAGACTTTCTTCAACTCCTACCCATTTTTTCTCCTTTTGTCCATCCTCCTGCAACCAATCTAATACCCTTTTAAATACAGCTGCCCCATAATATCTTTTAAAGTCTGGTAGGTATAGTCTCCCCCCTTGCCTGGGTCTAGACATGATCTCTTAGCTAATATTTTAAAATATGAGTCAGGGATTTTTATCGGGAGAGTTTGGAAAATGTACAGAGCTTTAGGCAGTATCATTATTCTCCCCCACCACAAGAGTTTTTCTATTGGGTATCCCTTCAGCTCTAATTTTATTTTATTTAATAGAGGAATATAATTATATTCATATAGATCTCTCTCTGTATTAGACAGGACTACTCCTAGATGTTTCATCCCCCTCTGTTTCCAGGTAAATGGATAAAGGACTCCAAGATCTCTCCATTCTTTCAGATTTAGAGATATACTCAATATCTCAGTCTTCTCTTTGTTAATTTTCAAGTTTGAGATCTCCCCATACTTTTCATATTCTACTAAGATCTTAGGTAGTGTCTGCCTTGGATTTGTCACATACAGCATCATATCGTCCACGAACGCCAAGATCTTGTGTTCCCTCCCATCCACCTTAACCCCTTCAATCTCCTGATTGATTTGTAAAGTTGCTAGTAATGGTTCCAGTGAGAGGATAAAAAGAAGGGGAGAAAGCAGGCACCCCTGTCGGGTCCCATTGTAGAGTGGGAATCTCTCCTAATGAGTTCCATTAACCCGCACCTGGGCCGAGGGTTTGGAATACAGTGCACCTATCCATCTTAGCATTTTAGACCCCAAACCTATATGTCTCAAAGTTGCTAGCATAAAGTCCCAATTCAGTCTGTCAAAAGCCTTTTCGGCGTCTATTGACAGAAACAGTGCTGGTATCTTATTTTTTTTTACTTTTTGTATCAGTAATACTGTTCTTAGGACACTATCCCTTGTTTCTCTGCCCGGTACAAACCCCGCCTGGTCATTTTCTATCAGCCCTGGCATGAGAGGTTTTAGTCTCTCAGCCAGTATCTTCGCGTAGATCTTGATATCCACATTGATCAAGGATATGGGCCTATAACTAGCACAGATTGAGGGGTCTTTTCCTTCCTTTCCTACAAGCGTTATGTGGGCTCCCAAAGCTTCCTCACGTATTGTCATACCTTTACCTATGGAATTCATGTATTCCTGAAAGTAAGGTAGCAGGGTTACCACATACCTCTTGTAATATAGTGAAGTTTACCCATCTGGGCCAGGGCTCTTTCCCATTTTAATATTTTTAATTGTTTGGTTTATTTCCTCCCTAGATATTTCCTTATTTAATTTATTACTTTTTTCTTCTGATATTTCCGGGAGTTCAATCTTTTCTAAATATTGTTTGATTTTCCTATTTCTACACTGTGTTTCTAATAGACCTTGTTCTTTGTTTACATTATATAAATTTTGATAGTATTCTTGAAAGATTTTTGTTATCTCCCTCGTTGAGTGCCTCATCTCCCCTTTCTTATCTTTTATTTTTGATATGAAATTCTGTGTGTTTCTAGGTTTAATTATCCTTGCTAATAGTTTACTTGGTTTTTTCCCCATGACATAGAATTTCTTACTCATGTTGTTAAAAACCCATTTGGTTTCTAGTTCCAACAGATCCCTTAACTTTTCTCTTTTCCCAGTTAATGTTGTTAAAACTTGTTCTTCCTGTCTTTCTTTATGCTTCTGTTCCAGATCATGGATTTCCTCTAATACAGTTTTTTGTCTCATTTTCTTCCTCTTGACCTTTTCTGCTATAACGTTGATGGGGCAACATTTTCTATGTCATTTTCTTTAAAGAAGAGACAAATATACCTCTCTAGATCATCCGCAATCTCATTGTTAATTATGAGCGATTCATCCAGTCTCCACACTCTCTTAATGACAAAGGTTGGGTGTCTAATACTGGGTCGAAAACAAAATTAAAGTCCCCCGTTAATATCACCTTTCCCTCTTTAAATACCTCCAATCTACTCAAGATTTTCCTCAGATACATTGCCGACCGTACATTAGGACAATACACATTTACAAGATTACATTTTACATTAAATAGGGAGCCCTTAATAAAAATATATCTTCCCTCGGGATCTGATTCCATAGCTTCTAATGTAAAACGTGTGTTCCTATCAAACCCTTTTCCTTTTGATCTTTTATTAGGAGAGTAACAATGTATCCAAGTAGGATAGTCTTTTGAATTCAGTTTATTCTTGGAAGTCAACTTTAGGTGCGTTTCCTGCAGAAACACTATATTTGCCGACATTCGCCTCATCTCCTGCAGTATCTGATGTCGCTTTTTTGGGTTATTCAATCCACGCACATTATACATGACTATTTTCAAGGCTGGCATATTCTATAATTTAGTTCCTTAGTACTGTACCAATAGTAATATATCATATACACACAGAATAGGAAGGGCATCGTATACTCTAATTCCCTCAAGGAAGTTTCATCAGACCATGATTTTATGGGACATACCCTACTTGCTAGAACATACTTCAGAAACAAAAATAGATTTAATTGAGACCACATATACCCCCCTCCCCCCGCCCCCCCATTCACATTGAAAACCAATGTTGTAGGTCCTTTGGCCTGGGCCCACCCAGGCAGTCTGCCAGGTGGGCTCCGCCTCAGGGTACCTCATTTGTCCACCCATTCCCTGGGGGCCCACCCCCCAAAAAAAGCGCAGGCGGGCATGGAAGCTCCATATCTCCCCCTCCCAGCATCGTTAACTTTTAACTTTTAATATTTAATTTTATTCTATTTCTTCTGTATACTTCCCCCCTTCCTTCCTGTATACATTAGGTCTACGAGACTATGCTCTGTTCCAGTCCTGGTCCTTCCACCTTTTCCAGACTGGGGGCCTCTTTTCCCAATTATCTACATGTATACATTGTATATTTAGTCTATTACAGAATTCTTTTATGTCTTCTGGAAACCGAACATATGCTGATATCCCCTCATTTTTCACCGACAGACATGCTGGGAACCCCCATCTATAAGGAATGTTATTTGCCTGCAGATGGTTTATTAAAGGCTTCAATGCTCTTTTTCGTGCTAAGGTCTCTGGCGCTAGATCTGAGAAAATAGATAATTTACTTCCTTTATATTCCATCGGGATAGAGTTCCTTGTACTTTGGGAGACTTGGTCTTTTTGTCCATATTCGTGGAATCTTATTATAATATCTCTTGGTAGGTCTCTTTGGGCACTATATGGCCTTTGTATTCTATGCACCCTTTTAAATTGCATGAGGATAAAAACTGCAGTTTTGCTTACTGAAGCCCCCCCGATTCCCTTGTGAAGACTGAGGAGAAGAATAAATGTAATACCTTCGCCATCTCCCAATCCTTTGTAACCAGATTTCCTTCCTCATTCTTTATGTTGCCAATATGGTCTGTCCTCCCTTTTTTACTGTTTGAACTGTATACTTTAAGAATTTCTTGGGATTTTTTTTGCTCTCCTCCACTATGTGTCTTTCGTGTTCTATCTTAGCCGCCCTAATTGCACCCTTACATTTCTTAATGCATATTTTTAAAGTCTGAATGCTGATTATCCCGCAGCCTTGTATTTTTTGAAGGCCTTCTCCTTTGCTTTTATATGCATTTTTACATTGGAGTTAAGCCATCCAGGACTTTTGTTCACTCTTTTAAATGTATTTTCCCAATGGGATGCACTGGCTAATGCCCTTATCTAATATGCTCTTAAAGCAAACCCATATCTCCTCCATGTTCTTTGTTCCTAAGATTTTATCCCAATTTATATCTTCTAGCGAAGTTTGTAGTTTAGGGAAGTTTGCTCTTTTGAAATTCAATGTCTTTGTATTCCCCTAATGTTTCCTATTTGTGTGATTTATACTGAAGCCAATTGACCTGTGATCGCTGTTACCTAATGTAGCGGGGTCTTTAAATCTAGGGGAATGTTTGAGTGGTAGTTGTACTCAAACACATTATTTGATAGGGCTTTGCTAAACCATTTTATACTACAGATGGGAAACTGGTGTGTAGTTCCCTGTGGCCTGTGGATGGCGCTGCCATCGGAGGCTTGGGTTGAACCGCTGGAACAGTGCTGTGCCTTGGATGTCCCCTCTCGGCGGTGGTATGGTGGGCGTGTCGGCCTGTTGTGCATGCCAGGAGAGGGCTGGGATAGAATACCCCTATCCTCCGCCAGAAGTAGAAGGGATTCACCCAAAGACCCTGGGGATATCGCACCCCGGGTGGAGGCCCATGTGCTTGAGGAAGTACCATGCCTACATCATCCAGACCTATATTGCCTGTGCCTACCGCTGTGGCTGAGTATGCGCTATTGCAGACTGCTATGTTGGGTCTCAAGGCAGTGAAAGTGCATAGGCATCCGGATGCCATTGTCCTACCGGGTGCGGGAGACCGTGCTACTCTTCCTCCACTTTCCAGGATGCAACGGCTCTTCAATCAGAGAGTGGCCGCTGATTACGGATGGGAGTACCAGTATGTCCCAAAGGACTTGCTTTTTGAGGTGGAGGCCTATAGGGAGAGATGGTACGCTGACTTTCTGTGGAACTATTTGAAAGTGCCCAATGCCCGCAGGTATCTCTCTTGTTCTGCTGCTGTTGCTGAGAGGTACAAGGGGTGTAAGCTGGACTGGGTACTTGGTCGGCACATACACGCAGATCGGGTGGTTGTGTGTCAGAAGGAGCGGGAGGATGCCGTGTATTCCATTGAAATTTTTGACAAGAACTGGAAGCTCCTTGTTTTACCCAATCCAAAATTTTACCTTTAAAAGACTGGATTCCATTGTGTTTTTTTTCCGGAGTGTACTCTCTTGGAGTCCAGGGACTTTACCCTTGTAAGTCGGGGTAGTCTACTCAGCTGGGGAGCCAGGAGAGCTGTTGCTGTTTCTCTCCGCTCACAGTGCCACAAAGACAGAGACTTTGGGGGTAGATACAGTTAGGGCCAAAGAAGAAGAAAAAGAAGAAGATATATTCCAAATGTTTGGGACAGTGTTATGACGGTAGCACTTCCACTAGGTGGCGGTGTTTGTTCGTAAAGAGTTTCTGTGCGCCCAAAAGAAAGATTTTTTTTTTATATATATTAATGTTTATTTTACACTAGGACTAGTGTAATAGGTACTTATTTTAGAAGGAAAGTGTCCTTCCCTCGGGGAGGATAGTTCCCTTCCTATGTAGATAATAGTATAGGATGTTATTATGCTGGTTTTATATGTGTTTTCTCCCTTTGCAGGTGAATGACTGGCAACCACTGAGCATGGGGGGGTCAGCTAGTATAGGAGGGGAGGGAGATGTAAATGTGAATATTATAATGTGTTTTATATTGATATGTGACATTGAGAATGGGATGTACACATTTTTTTTTCTTCTTGTTGATCTTCCTTCATTTCTTTATTCAATCCCTTTCCCCACATTCAGGTTCCGGCACAAACAAAACATTTTTTTTGTACATAGTTCAGGAATAAACCTGCGTAGACTCAGGCTTGAGGTACGTAAGTTTGCTCCAGACACTGGGGACAGTGTCTATCTGTCCTGGGGGAGTGTGTAGCGGGGTCTTTAAATCTAGGGGAATGTTTGCGTGGTAGTTGTACTCAAACACATTATTTGATAGGGCTTTGCTAAACTATTTTATACTACAGATGGGAAACTGGTGTGTAGTTCCCTGTGGCCTGTGGATGGCGCTGCCATCGGAGGCTAGGGTTGAACCGCTGGTACAGTGCTGTGCCTTGGATGTCCCCTCTCGGCGGTGGTATGGTGGGCGTGTCGGCCTGCTGTGCATGCCGGGAGAGGATATAAAAGGGGAAGACCCTGCCTGTGGGGGGTGAGTTCTCGGGGGTCCAACCCGGGGAGTGTGTTGTTCTGTTCGTGGCCACCCCAGGCACTTCCTGGCCGGTACACTGGCGGATCAGTCCCAGGCACCTTTAGCCCTGGGGCTGCAACTAAAGGGCCTTGGGTCCAGCACCTTCGGCTGGAGCCCACGGATGGAGGAGGAATCCCAGGGTGCTGCCTTGTGAGGAGACCCGGATCTGGAAGAGGCGGCCGGGGGAGGACCGTTCCGAGGGACTGGTGAGAGATCACAGTGAAGGAAGGGGCCCGGTAACTCTCTGGAGGGATGTCATCTCCCTGAAAGAGGCCTAATACCAGAAGCAAAGTTCACCAGGTCTGTGGCAGAGACCCAAAGTTCACCAGGTCTGTGGCAGAGACCCAAAGTTCACCAGGTCTGTGGCAGAGGCCTAAATTCACCCGTAATAGTTTGTGCAGAGACTGTGTGTGTTATCTAATTCGAGCATCACTCCGGCTGCTAGGATCCACTCTAATGGTGAGCTGAGACTACTTGAAGATATAGGTAGTGAATATGTATTTGTTTGTGCCTGGACCTACTCCAACACCTCTTGCTGTCCTGTTCTCCATCCATCCTTTTCTATCTAATGACTATGCATATGAGAAAATAAACTCTACGTTGGAGTTGCAATTGGCGTAGACCTTGGAGTTATTGGGGCATAGAGACTTGTCTTTATTGCAGTAGAGATGAGAACCATTCTCTGGAGAACCTAGCCATAGAGACCCAGGTACAATACACCGCTCAACTTCTTTACACAGGTGAGCCAAAGGTAGGGAAAAGGGGTCTGGTTGTTACAATAAATTGGCCCTTATTTCCACATCCATGATCAGGTCTGTGTTGTTGATAATCAGTAGATCTAGTAACGCTTTGTTTATAGTTGGTGTATCTACCATTTGACCCATGAAATTGTCCTGCAAGACATTTAGGAACTGGCGAGCCTTAGACGAGTGTGCGGTTCCTTCCGCCCAGTCAATGTCTTGATAATTAAAATTCCCAATTATGATGACACTTCCCATCCTTGCTGCTAATCAAAATTGTGATAGGATGTCCGTCTCCCCCTTCTCCCTCAGGCTAGGTGGCCTATAGCATACTCCCAGTATTATTCTCCCCTTAGTTTCATCCCTTTGGAGCTCTACCCATAAGAATTCCACCTCCGTCCTAGCTCCCTTTGTGATGTCATCTTTCACATTCACTTGTACATTATTCTTAATATACAGGCATACCCTTCCCCCTTTTTTACCCTCTCTATCCCTGTGATAAAGGGAATAACCTTGAATGGTTGCCGATGCAATCATGAGAGCTGTTGAACCAAGTCTCTGAAATTCCCACAAAATCAAAAGCCTCCTCGTACAACAGTATTTCTAGTTTTCCCATCTTGTCCATGCCACGTAGTTTAGACCGGTCGCATATTGTCCTTTTATTGGGTGTTCCAAAATTGCAAATAGGATTTGTTATTTTTGCTATACTTACCTCAGGTTTATGTGTTTTAGTCAACCTACCACTAATGCCCCCAATACTACCTTCTGGAATATGTTCCGCTCTAACTATCTCTACCTCTGGACCCCTCCCCCCGTCATCTAGTTTAAAAGCCCCTCTAACTTTTCAGCCACCTTCACTCCCAGCAGATCTGCACCTTCCTTATTTAGGTGCAGTCCTTCTCTTCTATAGAGCTGGTGACCGACTGAGAAGTTGGCCCAGTTCTCCAGGAACCCCTAACCCCTCCTTACTACACCAGCTCCTCAGCCACTTGTTTACTTCCCTAATCTCCCTCTGCCTTTCTGATGTGGCTCGAGGTACCGGTAGTATTTCTGAGAATACTACCTTGGAGGTCCTTTTCCTCAATTTAGCTCCTAAGTCCCTAAAATCGTTCTTTAGGACACTCCATCTGCCTCTGACTTTGTCATTTCTGCCAACGTGCCTCATCACAGCCGGGTCTTCCCCAGCCCCTCCCAGTAATCTGTCCACCAGATCCGTGATGTGCCGAACCTGAGCACCCGGTAGACAGCATACAGTTTGGCGCTTAATGTCTTTGTCACAGATTGCCCTCTCTGTCCTTCTCCCCTACCACCAGAATATGTCTTTCCTTTCCCTTCGCTTCCCCCCCACTCTCACTGGAGGAGTTCTTCCCCTGGCAGCTAGGGGTCGTCCCTCAGCTCCAGCAGTGCTGGTCCCTGACTGGTTTCACCAATGTCACTCAATGGAGCATACTTATTGGGATGTTCCAGTCCAGGATCGTCCTCCCTGGCACTTTCCCCTCTAACCTTCCTGGCACACATCTTTTCTAGTGCCTGCTCCTCTTTGTCTCTACCGCCTCTGTGCTGGCCCCTGCCAGCACCTGCCGGGTATGATCCCGGGTCTCCTTTAGTATGGAAGGTGTAAGGGCTTACCTTGGTTGGAGTCCATAATTCAGAGTTGTATGCTCACCCTTGCAAATACACACAGCCCACGGTAACAAGGTAAGAAGCTACCTGGGCTGTGAGTCTGTGCACGGGGGCTTGATAGGATTTTTCCAAAGAATAATCGAGGCAAGCCATAGTCAGGGATTCCAGAAGTCAGAATAAATGATCAACATAGCCAGGGTCAGAAGCCGGAGTCAGTCTTGTAGCGGTAAAAGGAACACAAGAACACAGGAACCTTTGGCAATGATTAGGGATGAGCTTCGATTTTGAGTCAAACCCATGTTCGACTCGAACATCGGCTGTTCGATCGTTCGACGAATTTGAGTGGTGCGTCACGGCCCATAATTCACTGCAGCATCGCAGTGCATTGCTGGCTGTTGATTGGCCAAGAATGCACTATGACCCGCATGCTTGGCCAATCACAGCGCCGTCTGAACAGAGAGCCGTAATTGGCCAAAGCCAGGGTGGCTTTGGCCAATTATGGCTCGGGGGTTTAGTACACGTCCCACACTATATAAGGCCGCCGGCTCTGCGGCCTTGTGTAGTGTGTTGGAGTTGTGAAAAGAGAGAGTTTACAGAGACAGACAGTGTCATTTATATTGAGTTAGATAGAGCAGGCAGGCGAGGCAGTTACAGTGTGTAGAGGATATATGCATCCTAGGTGTTGTATATATATTTATACACTGTATTGAGTTTAGCTAGATGCGTTCCTGTTAGTCTCTATACTGTGACAGGCAGGCAGGTGATTGTGCTAGCTGCAGACAGTCAGTGTTTCACTTAGTGTACTACTGTGTGCTTTGCATAGTGTTCACCTAAAGCTCACTAGAATACAGTTAGTGACTATTATAGTGGTGTTCTCATAATAAAACCAATAGCAGAGAGCTGGAAGTATTTTCAGTGTACTGTGTCCTCTGCACAGTTTTCACCTAAAACTAACTGAAAACAATTTCTGCTTTTCCCATACTAACACCACAGCAGGCAGTTAATTCTGATAGCTGCATTATCAGTACAGACAAATATATATACAGGGTATATACAGTATATATATATATATATATATATATATATATATATATATATATATACACACATCCCACCTTTGTGCAGCTACATCTCACTGCAGGCCATTAGTATGTCTGGAAGGCAAACAATGAGAGGCAGACAGTCACGAGGCAATAAAAGAGGGCAAGCAGGCTCTGTGTCTAGAGGCAACAGTGCTGCTGGTCGTGGACACGGTGCATCCTCATCAGCACGGGGCCGTGGGACACGCTTGTCCTTCTTTTCGGCAGCTGGCCATGTTGAGCCACAACATGCCCAAGACTTGGTAGAGTGGATGACCAAGCCGTCCTCCTCCTCCTCAACCTCATCCTCTCTCACCCAGGCTCAGGGTACTTTGTCTGGCAAAGCAGCTGCCAAAGCGGCCTCTTCCCTCGGCTCAATGGCATCAGTCACTCCTTCCCTAGCCCCACCATGTCCTCCTGAGGAGTCCCCCGAACTGTTTGAGCACAGTGTTGGGTACATGCTCCAGGAGGATGCCCAGCGTTTTGAAGGCTCCGATGATGGAACCCAGCTGGAGGAAGGCAGTAACGTGAGTTTAGAGAGAGGGGGTAGTAACGTGAGCCCAGAGAGAGGGGGTGCCCAACGAGGTTAGCTATCTGGCAGTCATGTTCCCCCAGCTGCAGCATACTGCCAGATTTGCTCCAGTGATGATGAGGTCACTGACTCCACGTGGGTGCCTGATAGGAGAGAGGAGGAGGAGGAGGCACATCTCCAACGAGGCAGGATGCCCTCCAGGAGCCAGCTTAAGGGCAGCACACCGACTGCATCACATCGCAGAGCTCCGCATGTGCAGGGCGCTGCTGTCTCTGTGCGTTATTCAAAAAGTTCAAAAATGTTACTACTGGTGATTCTGACACACCTCTCTCCTCCACCCCTTCCTCTTCTTCCTGCATGGCTTTCTTCCTCTGCTGATTTGTCCTCGGAACCAGCGGTTCTCCGTAGGCGTTCAAGGGGCTACGCAAGTACGCAGGCAAAAAGATGCCATGCGGTGCTTGAGCTGGTGTGCTTCGGGGACAGGAGCCACACTGGCGCAGAGATTCTCTCAGCTCTGCAGGGGCAGGCTCAGGGGTTGCAGTGTTGTGGCACCAGTGCCTAAGGCCCAGTTTTTCTGCCCCTGTTTAACAGGGGCATGTAATTACAATTTTTGATCTAATACTTTGCAACAGGGCTCATTGCTGCGCTCCAACTACAGTATCTGTGAGGGGTTGCAGTGTTGTGGCACCAGGACCAGTGCATAAGTGTTTAACAGGGGCATGTAATTACAATTCTTGATCTAATAATTCACAGCAGGGCCCATTCCTGCACCCACCAAGAGTAACTGTGAGGGCTTACAGTGTTGTGGCAACACCACCACCACCACCAAAGGCCCAATGTTTCTGCCCCTCTTCAACAGGGGCATGTAATTACAATTCTTGATCCAATATTTCACAGCTGGGCCCATTCCTGCGCCCACCAAGAGTAACTGTGAGGACTTACAGTGTTGTGGCACCAGCACCACCGCCACCACCAAAGGCAACATTTTTCAGGCCCTGTTCAACAGGGGCATGAAATTACAATTCTTGATCTAATAATTCACAGCAGGGCCCATTCATGCGCCCACTAAATTTTTCCATCGGAAAACCGATGAAGCTGACTTTCATCAGTCTTGCCTACACACCATCAGTCAAAAAACCGACCGTTCCAAATGCGGTGACGTAAAACACTCCGATGAGCCGAGAAAAATTAAGTTCAATGCTTCTGAGCATGCGTCGACTTGATTCTGAGCAAGCGTGGGTTTTTTATCCGATGGAGTTCCCCACAGACGATAGTAATTTGCTATCGGTTTTTTAACCATCGGATAAATTTAAAACATGTTCTGTTTTTAAACACAGATGGAAAAAAGACCGATGGGGCCCATACACGATCAGTTTGTCCGATAAAAAAAGTCCATCGGACTGTTTTCATTGGTAAAACCTATCGTGTGTACAGGGCTTTAGAGTAACTGTGAGGGCTTACAGTGTTGTGGCACCAGCACCACCACCAAAGGCCCAATTTTACCTACCACTGTTCAACAATGGCATGTAATTACAATTCCTGATATAATAGTTCACAGCAGGGCGTTCCAGCGCCCACCAAGAGTAACTGTGAGGGCTTACAGTGTTGTGGCAACACCAACACCTAAGGGGCAAATTTCTGCAGAGTATATACGGCAGGCCCCTACTTTCAAACATCCAACTTACAAATGACTCCTACTTGCAAACAGAAGGAGACAACAGGAAGTGAGAGGAAATCTACCCCTAGGAAGGGAAATTCTCTCCTGTAAGAGTTAATATGGGATAAAGGTGTCTCCTCTCTACTGATGCTTTATCACCAATCCTTGTTTCAATAAAAACCCCAAATTTTCCAAAAACAAAAACATTTGTCATTGGGACGGAAAGTGCGGTGAAATGTTCTGAACAGGTGCACAGACAGCAAAACAAATGTTACAGGGGTGATAAACCTTCCCTATGTTCTTCAAAAAGCTTAAAAATAGATATTTTGGCTGGAGCTACGCTTAAAAATGTACCTGTTCCAAATTACAAACAGATTCTACTTAAGAACAAACATATTCTACTTAAGAACAAACCTACAGTCCCTGTCTTGTTTGCACTGCCTGTATACTGCTGTTCAGAGTATATAGGGCCTTTTTTTATTTTGGGTGCGGGGTTCCCCTTAATATCCATACAAGATCCAAAGGGGCTGGTAGTGGGCTGGTAGTGGGCTGGGGTGGGGGGGGGGGTACCCGTGGGGGGGTACCCATGCCATTTTTTTCAATGATTTTCATCCATATTGCCGGGACCAAACATTACATTAGCCGCAAGCAGTTTTAAATTACTTTTTTTCCTTTATAACTGTCCCTGCACAAATTGACATTTCTAAACACGGGAAACATGTGCCACTTCACAGGCATACTTTAGACACCACCCAGGTACCACCACCCAGGTTTAAAGGAATATCTCACTTTTTTTTTTCACTTTATGCATCATTAAAATCACTGCTCCCGCAAAAACAGACATTTTTTAAAATTATTTTTGCATTGATACATGGCCCCTGGGGCAGGATCCGGGTCCCCAAACTCTTTTGAGGACAATAACTTGCATATTAGCCGTTATAATTAGCACTTTTGATTTCGAACGTTCGCGTCCATTGTATTTAATAGGGTTCTAAAGTTCGCACAAACTTTCGGTCCGTTCGCAGGTTCTGGTGCGAACCGAACAGGGGGGTGTTCGGCTCATCCCTAGCAATGATAGAGACAGAACAATGAACTGTCAAATCCCTCAGAGTGAAGCAGTGTTTTATACCCTAGTTGATTAGGTAACCTGCCTCAGCTGAACCAGGAGAGACAGGTGCAGATTGCAAGGAGATCCAGAAAAAGGCTTTCAGCACATCATGCAGAACTAGGCTCAGCTGGAAAGCAGGCCAAATAGAGAACTGAGGTGTGGCTCAGAGGTAAAGCAACTGAAGCAATAACCACACAGTCCTGGGTTCAATACCTCCTTGAGCCACTTGGGGTGTGACCACGCCTGGCAGTCTGCATGACACGGTAGGGACCGTGACAGAAGGTCTTCTCAGTGCTGACATTTTCTGCCCTAGATTCAGAACCTGGGCTTCCAGGGAAACAATGTGCTTACATTCTGCACAGCAGTATTTGTCCTTGTTCAGATGAGTCACATCTCCACACTCGCCGGGTATCGTACCTACTAATTTAATGAGGATTGGGGATTATACCCTGTCCAAATGAACTAACAACTAGCTTCCTGACACTAATACTTAACGAATACACAGGTACTCAACAATACAATACACAGGTACTCACAGCCCACGTCCACTCGCAGCTAGAGTGACCACATTTCCAAACTACCATTCAGGGACACCCCCCCTTCCCAAAAATCAGCTTGTGCTGTAACAAATCACAGCACAGTCATTAGACACAATAGTCAGGATTTATGATTTCTCCAACCACAAGCAGGAGGTGGGGATTGTGCTCCTCCAGGCATTCCCGGCCAGGACAAGTACTGTCGGTGGGTAAAGCGGTGATATGGCAGCCTTTTTTGGGACCATCAGATCGACCCAGGGAATGGCTGTGTCAGTTTCATTCCGGGACACTGTATTGTCCTGGCATAAAGGTACCCGGGACAGACCTGCAAAATGCGGGACTGTCCCGGGCAATCTGGGACTTGTGGTTACCCTACTCGCAACCCACGTGTACTCACAGTCCACGTGCACTATACTGTCATAGAAATTTTATGAAGATGTATTTAATATGTATTGTAATAGCATCTCCCAGTGTTAGTTCTCCCGCAACCCGCTCTAAAGAGCTGACTGGGGCAGACTGATGTTGGTTGAGACCTGTCTGGTAGTGGAAAAACGTCTTAAGGTTGGAGATGATGTTTTCAGAGTGGGGATATGTCAGCCGACGAAGGGCCCACTGTGCATTAGAGCAGATGATCTTCGAGGGGGGGATATGTTCGCTCTGCAAGGACATTATTGGTTATAGGCGGATGTGCGCTCTTGTCTCTGCTATGTCTGATCAGCATGGTCGGGATTCGTAGCACACGCCTGCAGATAGCCTCCCTTCCACAAGCAATAATAGTATAATCCGGATATGCGCTGTTCTATGGAATAGCGCAGAATAAGGATTCCTATCAGCGGTAAAACGGAAATCTTGGGTTGTTATGACCAGAGATGGCATCCATGTTTGTTTAGCTTACATTCACCCTGTCTCTGCTCAGACACACCCATCAGAATCCTTTAATTGTTTTGTATTGTTTTGTATTGGACATCCTGTTGGAGGGATGTCCTTGTATGGTCATTTTCCCTGTGTGAAGGTCACATGCTGTGACATGACTTTCTGTTGGTGACTTCTTTTAATGATGGTGACATCACTTCCTGTTGGGATTTAAATAAAAGAGCGAGAGACACTGCTCCTAGGCAGTAATGCTGGGATGCTGAGATGAACATAACAGTCTGGTGATGTCTGCTTTTTGGATGAATGGGAAATCGAATGAAAGGTGAGCTGCGTTATATCATTAAGACGAAATGTGTTATTATTAGAGACACAAGATTTGGCTGTGTGCTCTGCGTACAGCCTTATTTTGCTAACAATACTCAGGTACTAACGATCCACCCACACTACTCAGATAAACATTACTCCCAATACACAGGTACTCCCAATACTCAGGAACTCACAACACTCAGGAACTCACAACACTCAGGAACAGGGATGAGCCGAACACCCCCCTGTTCGGTTCGCACCAGAACCTGCGAACAGACAAAATGTTTGTGTAAACTTTAGAACCCTATTAAATACAATGGACTCGAACGTTCAAAATCTAAAGTGCTAATTATAAAGGCTTATATGCAAGTTATTGTCCTAAAAAGTGTTTGGGGACCCGGGTCCTGCCCCAGGGGACATGTATCAATGCAAAAAGAAGTTTTAAAAACGGCCGTTTTTCCAGGAGCAGTGATTTTAATAATGCTTAAAATGAAAAAATAAAAGTGAAATATTCCTTTAAAATTCGTACCTGGGGGGTGTGTATGATATACATGTAAAGTGGCGCATGTTTCCCGTGCTTAGAACTGTCCCTGCAAAAAATGTCATTTTTGAAGGAAAAAAAGTCATTTAAAACTCACTTGCGGCTATTAATGAATTGTCGGCTCCCGGCAATGCATACAAAAGTCATTGATAAAAAAAAAAAAAAAAAAGCGTGGGGGTCCCCCAGAATTCAATTACCAGGCCCTTCAGGTCTGGAATGGATATTAAGGGGAATCCCGCCGCAAATTAAAAAAAAAAATGCCTGGAGTTCCCCCTAAATATCCATACCAGGCCCTTCAGATCTGGCATGAATTTTAAGGGGAACTCCATCCTAAATTTTTAAAAAAATGGCGTGGAGTCCCCCCAAAAATCCATACCAGACCCTCATCCGAGCACGCAACCTGGCCGGCCGCAGGGGAAGAGGGGGGGATGAGAGAGCGGCCCCCCCTCCCTCCTGAACCGTACCAGGCCACATGCCCTCAACATGGGGAGGATGTCCCCATGTTGATGGGGACAAGGGCCTCATCTCCACAACCCTTGCCCGGTGGTTGTGGGGGTCTGCGGGCGGGGGGCTTATCGGAATCTGGAAGACCCCTTTAACAATGGTGACCCCCAGATCCCGGCCCCCCCATGTGAATTGGTAAGGGGTACATTGTACCCCTACCATTTCACGAAGAAAGCGTAAAAAAATGTAAAAAAAAAACACACAAACACCTTGAAAAAGTCCTTTATTAAAAAAACAAACAAAAAAAAAAACATTCCAGCGGTGAAATCCAGTGTCCCGCGGCGATCCGATGTCCAGCGCTGTCCGTCATTGGCTGAGTCTGAGCGGACCTGATGGGGAACTTCCTCCGCAGTCTATTACATGTATAGACCCGCCCCTTCTAAAGTTCCCCATCAGGTCCGCTCAGCCAATGACTCGGTGTAAGGCTGAGGACCTGATGCGGAACATGAGAAGGGGCGGGTCTATACATGTATTACAAAGTGAGAGAAGTTCCCCATCAGGTCCGCCCCCTCGGTATGTCAGACCCCGCCTACATCATTGGCCTGAGCGGGAAACTTCCTTCACTGTGTAAATTTTAATTACACAGTGAAGGAAGTTCCCTGCTCAGGCCAATGACGTAGGCGGGGTCTGACATATCGAGGGGGCGGACCTGATGGGGAACTTCTCTCACTTTGTAATACATGTATAGACCCGCCCCTTCTTGTTTTTTTTTACATTTTTTACGCTTTCTTCGTGAAATGGTAGGGGTACAATGTACCCCTTACCAATTCACATGGGGGGGCCGGGATCTGGGGGTCACCATTGTTAAAGGGGTCTTCCAGATTCCGATAAGCCCCCCGCCCGCAGACCCCCACAACCACCGGGCAAGGGTTGTGGGGATGAGGCCCTTGTCCCCATCAACATGGGGACATCCTCCCCATGTTGAGGGCATGTGGCCTGGTACGGTTCAGGAGGGAGGGGGGCCGCTCTCTCGTCCCCCCCTCTTCCCCTGCGGCTGGCCAGGTTGCGTGCTCGGATAAGGGTCTGGTATGGATTTTTGGGGGGACTCTACGCCATTTTTTTTTAAATTTGGGGTGGAGTTCCCCTTAAAATCCATGCCAGATCTGAAGGGCCTGGTAATTGAATTCTGGGGGACCCCCACGCTTTTTCTTTATTTTTTATCAATGACTTTTCTATGTATTGCCGGGAGCCGACAATTCATTAATAGCCGCGAGTGAGTTTTAAATGACTTTTTTTCCTTAAAAAATTACACTTTGTGCAGGGACAGTTCTAAGCACGGGAAACATGCGCCACTTTACATGCATATCATACACACCCCCTAGGTACGAAATTTAAAGGAATATTTCACTTTTATTGTTTCACTTTAAGCATTATTAAAATCACTGCTCCCAAAAAAACGGCCGTTTTTAAAAATAATTTTTGCATTGATACATGTCCCCTGGGGCAGGACCCGGGTCCCCAAACACTTTTTATGACAATAACTTGCATATAAGCCTTTATAATTAGCACTTTAGATCTCTCCCATAGACTTTTCGAATTTGCCGCGAACACCTCAATTTGTTCGTTGTTCGGGGAACGGGCGAACAGGCAATGTTCGAGTCGAACATGAGTTTGACTCAAACTCGAAGCTCATCCCTACTCAGGAACTCACAACACTCAGGAACTCACAACACTCAGGAACTCACATACACTCTCAGTCAGGTTTTGTAGTTTGTGTCTCTGTGTCACTCTGCACAGCCTCCCCTTGTAATCTGACACTAGCAGTCAGTCAGGCCTCGTACACACGACCGTTTTTCTCGTCCAAAACAGTCAAGAAAAGTGCCGCGAGAGTTTTTTTGTCTAGAAAAACGTTCGTGTGTATGGTTTTACGACGAGAAAATTGCCGAGAATCTCGACGAGAAAATAGAGAACCTGCTCTCTATTTTCTCGTCAGGATTCCAGATTTCCTCGTCGTGTTTCTCGTCGGCCTGTTTTGTGACGAGAAAATGGTTCGTGTGTATGCTTTTACGACTCTTCCAAAAGCGCGCATGCTCACAAGCAACTATGAGACGGGAGCGCATCTTCTGGTAAAACAAGCCTTCGTAATGGAGAGAGCATATTCGTCACGCTCAAAAATATTTCATCGTTTAAATGTTCTGCATTGAAATCTTCGTTAGAATGTTACATTAATCAAAACGAGTGACCTTCTTTTGCTGCTGATATTCACACAGAGTTATGCCTTATTTTTAACCTTTTTCATGCTGCTCTTTATAAGATTTATGTGTATTATATCGTGCAAGTTTTTAGGAATAATTTAAATGGTTAGATTTTTCAAAATGATGTTAATTATAATTTCACAATGTTTTGATAGTGATCTCCCATTTAATTTTGGAATCTATATTAGTTAAATTTCCCACCATGTTTTTGTGCTAATCAGATTTAGTTATTCTTTTGGGGGGGTGATATCTGTCCCTTTTATTGTCAGTCAAATGTATCTGCTTACTCCAAAGCTTGATTTGGTTTATTTAAAAATACACATAGTCAAGTATGAACTTAAACAAAAATCACATTTATTCATGTTTATAAATTAAATAAAGAGAAGGCAGCGCTGGAGAAGCTGCTGCCATTTGTGCATCCCAGGGACCCCAGAGCACACAGCAACCCTGTGTGGACACTAAAATTGGGAGCTTGAGAAGGCCAACATTTCTGAACACAATCTGATGCTGGCCTCCCAGAGGTCAGGAACAGCAGCAGGTGATATATATGTCCCAAGTGTGTGGTACTACAACAGGCTGCCTTCTATCCGACCACAATGAAGCAAGGCCATCACTTCCTCTTCTTCCTGGCAACCTTCCCTGCAGCCTTTCCTGAAGCCTTCCCTGCAGCCTTCCTTCTTCGTTTGGCTGGAGGCTGGCCCACTGTAGGGGTACTCCTGTCAGGAGGAGGAGGTGGAGGTGTAGCAGAAGGGGGTGGGGCAGAAGAAGAAGGTGGAGGTGTAGCAGAAGGGGTGGGGCAGAAGAAGAAGGTGGAGGTGTAGCAGAAGGGGGTGGGGCAGAAGGTGGAGGTGTAGCAGAAGGGGGTGGGGCAGAAGGTGGAGGTGTAGCAGAAGGGGGTGGGGCAGAAGGTGGAGGTGTAGCAGAAGGGGGTGGGGCAGAAGGTGGAGGTGTAGCAGAAGGGGGTGGGGCAGAAGGTGGAGGTGTAGCAGAAGGGGGTGGGGCAGAACAAGAAGGTGGAGGTGTAGCAGAAGGGGGTGGGGCAGAAGAAGAAGGTGGAGGTGGAGGTTGAGGTTGGGTCAGTTGGGCCACCTCACATATGGCGGTATTGGGTGTAATTTTCTCCATCACCCCCTTGTTGAGCAAGGTGATGAGCAGGGGCTCGCATAGGAGGCGTTGCTCCATGCTCATCACCTTGAACTTAGCCTCCACTAGGCCGGCAATGGCCTCTTCAGGGGATGTGGGCTCCTTGAGGGTGGCATGGGCCTCTTTAATAAGGGCCATTGCTGCCTCACTGGTGGTCCTGTCCCTCCTGCCTCTTTTGTGAAGCCGGATGGGAGGCACCTGGGATCTGGTGCTTCTCCTTTGCCCTGCCACCTCCTGTCTGCCACTGGGCCCTGCCACCTCCTGTCTGCCACTGGGCCCTGCCACCTCCTGGCTGCCACTGGGCCCTGCCACCTCCTGGCTGCCACTGGGCCCTTCCTCCTCCTGCCTGACAGTTTACAGACCCTCCTCCTGGCTGATTTCATCCTGTGTATGAAAAAGGAACATAGTTTAATATGTTGGTTTAATCTTTGCATCAAACTTTGTAATCCTGATTGAAGCAATTAGAATGTAAATCCATAAATCCTTGCTTTAAATTTACCACTACATCAGATTGGCTATTTAGAACCCAATTAAGTGCAGAATAATGTCTACAGATCTTGATTTCACTTGTGGAATCCAAAATAATGTATGTTTCTCATCCTGACATATTTGTCAAACATTAATTTTATCCCAATACATTTTCAGTTAATACTATACCTGGCTCCAGATGGCCAAATCAGGATCATCCAGGATGGCTGCCTCCTCTTGCTCCAGAGAAGGCTCAGGTTGGCTGCAGGGAAGTCTGGGGGGAAGAGTGGAGAGTGATGGCCTTGTGTCAATGTGGTCATCCAGGAAGGACATCCTGTTGTAGTACCACAAAATCGGGACATAAACATCATCTGCTGCTGCTCCTGACCTCTGAGAAGCCAGCACCTTAGAGCGTTCAGTCCTGTAGGTACCTCTCAAGCTCCCAATTTTAGTGTCCACTTGTTTTGCTGTGGCTGTGGGCACCTTGGTATGCACAAATGGGAGCAGCTTCTCCAGCGCTGCTTTTCTCACCCCTTTTTTTTTTATGGATTGGGTTTTTCGTCTCCCACAGAGCCGGCAGCTCCCTTACCCGGTCAATAAATTCCGCCAGGAACTCTTTGTCGCTAATAAAGACATTCATATTGTATCTGCAAGTTAAATAAATTATATTTAACTAATGTGAGGCAAACAGTCTAACCTCCTTAACATCCTAGTCACCATATATATCCTCCAACAATCTCAAGACAGTATAGGCCAACAATTTTTACAAGTCACAAAATCACATACCTTCGTTCGCACGTCCGTCACTTGAACTCCTCTCTCCGCACACCGAACGTACTATAGTCACATGTGTGTTTGCTATATACACACCACGCATGCGTCAAAATTCGAACACGTCGCTCCGCACACGTCGTCCGCCCATGACGTTCTAACTAACATCTTTTCCCCGCCCCTTCTCTTTCGGCGCGCAGACAGATATGGCGGAGTTACAGCAGGTGTCTGATAATTCCGCAACTAACGAGGAGACAAGCCCGGAGACCGAGGACACGTCACGATCAAGGAGGAGATTCAAGGCATCGAATATGTCTTTGGCGGAGATGGCGGAGATGGTGGACATCTTGCTCAAGGCTGATTATGATGCCAAGCATGGGCCGTATAGCAAACCAAATAGAAGGAAGGCCAAAATCCTCACTAAAGTTGTGAAGAGTCTGAGGGCGAAGTTCGGGGTGAAACGCTCAAATGAGCAGCTCAGAAAGAGGTGGTCAGACCTCAAACTGAGGGAGCCAGACCAGTTGAGGAGCATAAAGAGGATGCTCGCTAAAAGTAAGTAAAATGTAGACTTTTCTGCTATTAATCTTTTTATAAACTGACATGTTTTTTTTTTTTTTCTCATATTGGACTCCCTTCCAAAATGTAACATTTTGAACTTGGTTGGGCACAGTAATCGTTCGTTACGTTACCGACACTTCGTTCGGCCACTATCCGCGGTTTTGGCTTATTTTAGAGCCACAAAAGTAATTAGACATCTGCCATTTTTGATCAAATATTGTTGATAATTTTTTAGTCTAGATGATTTGTTTGTAAAGAGAATGAAATGCAAACTTTTATCAGTGTAAAGGAGAGGACACTCAGCAGCTGCTTCCACATCTGTACTTTGGAGCACTATAGTGTGGGCCACCAGACCCGCCTTTTTTGGGTGTCCCACACAGGTGCATCAGAGAATTTTTGTGGTGCCTCCATGTCAAAAAAATTACATCCAAATGTGAATACTAAACATATTTGGGGTCATAAATAATGCATTCTTCTTTAAATTCCGCACAAACACACACTTGTACCCCACTTCCAAGCAATTTAGCCTGTTTTTATTTTAACAATGAGATTTACAGTGTGATAAATAGACCTTTGGTTTTATTCTCATAGGGGAGAGAAGACTGGGAGGAGGACACTCCAGGGAGCACATGCACCCCACAACTTCCAAGCAACCCCAAACTCCCAAAGACCCACAACCGAAAGATGTGCAGGAAGTTGAGGTGGAGGAAGGAGAAGTGCAGGAAGGAGAGGTGGATGACGTTGTGGATCTGGTCACCACAACAGGTCAGTATCTGTCACCACAGCTTCAGGTAAGAGAGGTAGGCCTGCAGAGTTATAATACATTTTTTTTTTGGTTTTTAGGGGATGTAAATGTTGTGAAGGATAGTACACGGTTCTCTGCTGACAGTGCACTCTGCCTCATCCAGCAAGTGATGGAATGTAGCACGGAACTGGACCTAATTAAACAAAGAATCCATGTGATGGAACAAACATTTAAAGACATTCTCGATGTTTTGGGGAGAATTCAATAAGCCATCCAAACACGTTTGTTTTTGTAATTTTTTGAATTTTTTGGACTATCAAACCAGCCAAAAATTGAATATGCACACAGTGTGTCAACATGTGCTATCTGCCATCAGGGGATATCTATGTACGTCTTTTGTGGGTGCAACCCCTTCCTCGTATCAAAAGTCGGTGAACTGAGGAAGGGGATGCACCCCCAAAACACGTCCATTGATCACCCCTGATGGCAGATAGCACATGTTGACAATAGGGATCAGGATTGTAAACTTCCTAGATGAAAAAAATCCCAAATGTGTGCATATTACATTTTTGGCTGGCCAAGGGGTGGCAGGACCCCATATTAGGACGGGCAAATAGAGACATAGTTTGTGTAAGTGAATGTCTCTGATTGCTCAGAGGTATCCAATGTTGTAATTTTTGAAATGCAACTGTTATTTTTGTATTTTCATAAGCAAAAAATTGCCGGGTTGGGGCCAGGCCAACCCAAAAGTAAAAAAAAAAAAAAAAAAAAATGAAGAGAATGTGCACAGAGTAAAATATTTGACCACAAACAACGTGTAGCTTCTTTTTATAATACCCTCTAAGCTTATTTGGTTCTTTTGTAAGGTTACATAGTGACATGGTTGTTATTTACTAAAGTAAAATACACTTGCCACTACAAATGCACAAAGACAAACTAGGAGACAGGAAAGAACAAATAATTAAAGGTTTAAACAAGCTTTTTATTGGGATACTTAGACATAGGCTGGCATAGGAATTGCCCCCCTACCCGTGAAATACTCCATGTATTTGTCCCGAACCTCACGGGCATTTTGGGGGGGCAAGCCAAGACGGGCAGATTCCAGGCCCGGAAGGGGATTTGCAGGGGAAAGTCCAGCCTCTGGCAAAACTGAGGCCATATATGAATTAGATTTGCGGCAAAGAAAATTGTGTAGCACACAGCAGCGTAACAGTACATAGTTTATTTTGTAGTCCGCCAAGTGGATGGAAGTCATAAAAAGGCGGAACCGGCTGGCCATTATGCCGAAGGCATTTTCAACGACTCTTCGGCCCCTGGCCAGCCGGTAATTGAACACCCTCTTCTCTGGGGTCAGGGTCCTCTGTGGAAATGGCCTCATAAGATGCCGTCCGAGTCCGAAGGCTTCATCAGCCAAAAAAACAAAGGGGAGTCCTTCAATATTCCCTGCATCCGGTGGCAATGCAAGGTCGTCACTCTGGAGACGGAGGGCAAACTCCGTCTGGATGAAGGATCCCCCATCGGACATCCGGCCATTCTTCCCTACATCAACATAGAGGAATTCATACCGTGCTGACACCACCGCCATCAGCACAATGCTATGAAACCCCTTGTAGTTGTAGTAGTAGGACCCAGAACGGGGTGGCGGCACGATGCGGACGTGCTTCCCGTCTATGGCACCACCGCAGTTGGGGAAGTCCCACCGCGTGGCAAACTCCGATGCCACAGTCTGCCATTCCTGTGGCGTGGAAGGAAGCTGTGGAGTGAAACAAGATGAAATAATATTAGATAAACAAAGTCATACATTACAAGGAAATTCTATCCCAAAAAATTAGAGGACAACATCAATCAAATTATACGTTTATTAAGGTGTTTAAAAAAAGTATAATGGAAGGCTCATTTATCATATTCATCACCCCCTCTGATGGGCCATTACTAAATTATTTTGGGGGGGGGGATGTGTTTGGCCACAGGATAGCATTGCAGTGGCGGTGCGTCCAGAGTGGGCGCTGGAGCACTGCCCCCTCTCTCCTGTGCCCAACACTCAGAACAATACATAGGTTCATGCGTTGCATGAACCTATGTATTGTCTATGCCGCACACTATTCAGGTGGATGGCCTCTTGTAAAGCGACCGACATATGAATCATTGCGTCGTTTAGGGGGTTAAAATTGCATAGCAGAAACAGGTAGTAAAATAGTCTTGCACATTACAACCTGAGGGATGTAATTGGCTTCCTAAAAGAAAAATCGGGGACGCAGGGGGGGGGGGGCATTCCTTGGGTAAACACTGACAGGCTGCTCTGCCAATCATGTTCACCAAGTCTGTTTAATGGTAACATGATTGGCTGATGCAACATGAAGGGAAGGAGAAGACATCAAGGACAGAAGAAGGATGGCGCTGACCACAAGAAGGTAAGTGCAGGGCTGGGGGGAAACTGGCTGCATTAGAGGGGACTAAATGGCTGCATTTGAGGGAACAAAATGGCTGCATTGGAGGGGACAACTGGGGGCGTTTAATAGGCACCAGAGCAAAAAAGGAGGAAGTTTATTTCCTAAATTGGGGTTTGAACCCCCAAACATTTGGAGCAACAGGCGCCCCTGCTGGAAAAGTTAGTGAAGGGAAATATTTATGGAGGAGAAAAAAGGGGCAATCTAAAGCTTCCAACATGCATGGGGACAAAGGGGACATTCTCAGCATATTACAATCATGGTAATTAGCCACTTAACGACCGCCCACCGCCGATTTACGTCGGCAGAATGGCACGGACAGGCAGAATCACGTAGATCTACGTGATCGCCTTTGTGCAGTTGGGGGGTCCATCCGGACCCCCCTTCACTGCAGTGAGCGGCCGTTAAGTGTTCGGGAGCGATCAGGCATGAGGGGGCGGCCGCTCGATTCCGCCCCCCCCCTCGCGATCGCTCCCGGCCAATGAAATTGCTTCCTCCGCCATGTGATGTAAACACAGGCTGGAGGAAGTGATGTCATCTCCCTCGCCGCGGTCTTTTCGTTCCCGGCGCCGAGGAGTGAAGACAGAGGTTAGTGCTCCAACAGTCCACTGACACGTAGGTACACATAGGCACACAAATCACCCCCCAGTCACCCCCAGATCACCCCCCAGGTCACCCCAAAGCCCCCAATCACAGTGTCACTGATTGCAGTGATCATTTATTTTACTGATCACTGCATTTAGTGTCATCTGTGATTGTAAAAAGTTGCAAGGCAGTTAGGATTAGGCCCCTTTAGGTCCAGGGTAGCCCCCTAACCCCCCTAATAAAGGTTTAACCCCTTGATCACCCCACTGGTAACCCTTTCACCCCCTAACTTCAGCGTCACTAAGCGATTGTTTTTCCGATCGCTGTATTCGTGTCGCTGGTGTTTTAGATAGGCAGTTATTTTTTTTTTAGGTTCGCCGCAGGTTTTTATTGGTGTCAGGTACCCCCATATTTAACCTAATAAAGGTTTTAACCCCCTGATTGCCCCTAGTTAACCCTTTCACCAGTGATCACCATATAAAGGTTACGGGTGACGCTGGTTGATTAGTTTGCTTTTTATAGCATCAGGGCACCCGCCGTATATAACCCAATAAAGGTTTAACCCCCCTGATCGCCCGGCGGGTGAGATCAATTAGGTTTTAGCGCCAGAGAGGGTCTGCGTCGCCCCAGGCAGTGTTAGGTTAGTGCCAGTAACGCTAACACCCACGCGCAAAGCATACACCCCCCTTAGTGGTATAGTATCTGATCAGATCTATACTAGCATCCCCAGCGGTTTAGGGTTCCCAAAAACGCAGTGTTAGCGGGATCAGCCCAGATACCTGCTAGTACCTGCGTTTAGCCCCTCCGCCCAGCCCAGCCCAGCCCACCCAAGTGCAGTATCGATCGATCACTGTCACTTACCAAACACAACACACATAACTGCAGCGTTCGCAGAGACAGGCCTGATCCCTGCGATCGCTAACAGTTTTTTTGTAGCGTTTGATATATTTGCTGACAACAGTCAGGTGCTTTTTTTCCTGTGAATCTTACTAGTGTACCCCTAAATTTAGAGCCCAAAATGGCAAGTCGAAGGTACACTAGTAAAGAGGCCTACGAGATTCTGAGCATGACAGATAGTGAAGAGGAGGTCACGTATCTGTCAGATTCAGGCTCAGAATATCTTCCCGTAAAAGACAGTGACGTCAGCGGCCCCACGTCAGATAGCTCTGACGACGAAGTTGAGGTCCCTGCTAAGGTCAGGCGTACCCGATCCCGATCTTCTGAGGTTGTTGAGGAGCAAGAACCGCAGGTCTCTCGTATCATGGAGCAGAGTAGTACTAGCGCCGCTATTCCTTCTGGTGAACTGGCAAGCACCAGCGGCCTAGTACAGCCTGGACGTACATCCAGCACTGCAGTAACACTTGGTGACGTGGCGAGTCCCATAAGTGCAGTTCAAGCTGGCGAGGTGGCAAGCACAAGTAGTGTCCCGCTGCCACCAAGAAGACAAAGGCAGGCCCGTCGTGCCCATACTGCCCTTCCTGCAGAATTCGCCTATCCTGATTGGGTCCCCACCACTTCTGCAGAACCCGTACTTCCCCCATTCACTGCCCAACCCGGTATTCAGGTGGAAACAGCTGATTTTATGCCAATCGATTTTTATTCGCTGTTTTTCACGGAAGATCTCTATAGATCTATTGTGGACCAGAGTAATTTATATGCTGGTCAATTTATCGCCGCTAACCCCCAGTTGCCTAAAATTGCCAGAAATTGGAAACCAATTACGGTTTCCGAATTTAAGACCTTTCTGGGCCTTTCCCTCAACATGGGCACACATAAATTTCCGTCATTGCGTGCTTATTGGTCCACGCACCCAATTGACCACATGCCCGTGTTCTCTGCCTCCATGTCCAGGGCACGATACGAGCAGATTTTGCGGTTCATGCACTTCAACGACAATGAACTGTCGTCCACGTGGGGACCCTGAATACGACCGGCTCTATAAAATTCGGCCCCTCATAAACCACTTCAACGAACGTTTTGCAGCCTTGTTTACTCCCGATCAAGTTGTCTGCGTTGATGAGTCCCTGATTAAATTTTCTGGCCGCTTGTCTTTCAAGCAGTACCTTCCCAGCAAGCGTGCCAGATACGGGGTCAAGCTCTACAAGTTCTGTGACAGGGCAACAGGCTATGTAGTGAACTTTACGGTTTATGAGGGAAAAGACAGTCAGATTGAGTCGGTCAACTGCCCGGATTACATAGGGAGCGCTGGCAAGATAGTGTGGAACTTGGTGTCACCCTTATTCGGAAAGGGGTACCACTTGTATGTGGACAATTATTACACGAGCGTGCCACTGTTTAGTCACTTGTTTGATCATAAGATTGGAGCATGTGGCACCGTGCGACCTAATCGCCGGGGCTTTCCCCAGCGGCTTGTAGATGCCCGTCTTAGGCTGGGGGAGAGAGCCTGCTTGAAGTGTAATAACTTGCTCGCTATGAAGTGGAGGGACAATAAGAATGTTTTCCTTCTTACCTCCCTTCATGCAGACACGACAGTCCAAATTCGTACGGCGACTGGTGTTGTGGAGAAACCCCTCTGTGTCCACGAATATAACCAAAATATGGGAGGGGTGGACCTCAACGACCAGTTGATGGCGCCGTATCTAATTGACCGTAAGGCGAGACGCTGGTACAAAAAAGTGTCTCTATCATTATTCCAATTGGCTTTGCTGAACGCTCATGTGCTATACAGAGCTTCAGGCGGGACGTTATCTCTTCTAAAATTCCAGAATGAGATAGTCACAGAACTCCTGTATCCAGGCGGTTCTGCACCTCACCATCCCCAACCAAATGCAGTAAGCCGGCTGCATGAGAGGCATTATTCGTATGTCCTCCCGAGTACCCCTACCCAAAGCCACCCCCAAAAAAGATGTCGTGTCTGTAGCAAGCGCGGATTTAGGCGTGACACCCGTAGTTTTTGTCCACTCTGTCCTGACAAGCCTGGTCTTTGCCAAGGTGAATGTTTTGAACGCTACCACTCAAAAGTGAAGTTTTAGCGTAGGGTACAGCATTTCACAGACTAGGACACACTTACACAGGGTCTCCCAAGATGCCATTACATTTTGAGAGACCCGAACCATTACAGTTGTAAAGTTACAAAAAAAAGTGTAAAAAAGAAAAAAAAAACGTAAAAAACAAAACACAAAAAAAATATAAAATAAAAAAACCAAAAATAGTTGTCGTTTTATTGTTCTCTCTCTCTCTATTTTCTCTCTATTGTTCTGCTCTTTTTTTACTGTATTCTATTCTGCAATGTTTTATCATGCTTGCTTTTCAGGTATGTAATTTTTTGTTTTCAGGTGCGCCATTCAACTGCAGTGCGGAATTATTTATCTTGACAGCAACAGCGTTTGCTCCCACGATACATAAAGCCGTGACTCCAGTGCTGTAGGAGGTGATTTCACCACCACAGTTAAAAAAAAGAGCATATATGCCGAAGCATGGGGGCAGCAGGGGCGGAGGAGCGATTTTGCTCCTAATGCCGCGTACATACGGTCGAAATTCCGACCGTGTGTACGCGGCATAACTTTTTTGCGGGAGGATGCCCCCATGCTTCGGCATATATATATTTTAGGCACAGGTTGCGTTAAAACATTTTTTTATTTTTTACTAGGTTTTGTTTTGGTATTTGCTTTGCAGGTATGGCATGGTAAGGTCTTACTGTTGTACTGTAATGTTACTTTGTTTTAATGTTAACCACCATTTGCTTAGCAGGTACGCCATTCAGTTGCAGCGCGGATCTATTTATCTTGACAGCAACAGCGTTTGCTCCCACGATACATAAAGCCGTGACTCCAACGCTGTAGGAGGTGATTTCACCACCACAGTTAAAAAAAAGAGCATATATGCCGAAGCATGGGGGCAGCAGGGGCGGAGGAGCGATTTTGCTCCTAATGCCGCGTATATACGGTCGAAATTCCAACGGAGGCTTATCCGTGGAAAAGTCCGACCGTGTGTACGCGGCATAACCTTTTATGCCGCGTACATACGGTCGAAATTCCGACGAAGGCTTGACCGTGTGTACGCGGCATAACTTTTTTGCGGGAGGATGCCCCCATGCTTCGGCATATATGCCCATCATTAGAAGTGGGTGGATGAAGGGAGGTATTCTAATGGTGGGCATACCCACCAATCAATCTCTTTTTTTCGTTCAGCCAATAGGCTGTATGAAAAAAAAGATTACAATACATGTCCAACAAGGACCAGCAACGTACTGGTATGTTGCTGGACTTTGAATGTTTATACCAGAATGATGCCTGCGGGTTTAGGTATCATCTTGGTATCATTCTTTTCAGCCAGCAGCCGGCTTTCATGTAAAAGCAATTCTAGCAGATAATTAGCCTCTAGACTGCTTTTACAAGCAGTGGGAGGGAATGTCCCCCCCCCCGGATATAAAAAGCGCCATTGGGAAATTGGGAAAGCATTTTATCACACCGATCTAGCGTCATATGTAAACAGCAATTGCATCATGCATGTGAGGTATCACCGCGAAGGTCAGATTGAGGGCAGTCATTTTAGCAGTAGACCTCCTCTGTAAATCTAACGTGGTAACCTGTAAAGGCTTTTAAATGCTTTTAAAAATGAATGTAGTTTTGTCGCCGCTGCGCGTTTGTGCGCAATTTTAAAGCATGTCGTGTTTGGTATCCATGTACTCGGCCTATGATCATCTTTTTTATTTCATCAAACATTTGGGCAATATAGTGTTTTTTAGTGCATTAAAAATAAAAAAAGTGTGTTTTTCCCCCAAAAAATGCGTTTGAAAAATCGCTGCGCAAATACTGTGTGGAAAAAAAAATGCAACACCCACTATTTTAATCTGTAGGGCCTTTGCTTTAAAAAAATATATAATGTTTGGGGGTTCAACATAATTTTCTTGCAAAAAAAAATTTTCTTTCATGTAAACAAAAAGTGTCAGAAAGGGCTTTGTCTTCAAGTGGTTAGAAGAGTGGATGATGTGTGACATAAGCTTCCTAATGTTGTGCATAAAATGCCAGGACAGTTCAAAACCCCCCCAAATGACCCCATTTTGGAAAGTAGACACCCCAAGCTATTTGCTGAGAGGCATGTTGAGCCCATTGAATATTTTTTTTTTTTGTCCCAAGTGATTGAATAATGACCAAAAAAAAAAAATGTACAAAAAGTTGTCACTAAATTATATATTGCTCAAACATGCCATGGGCATATGTGGAATTACACCCCAAAATACATTCTGTTGCTTCTCCTGAGTACGGGGATACCACATGTGTGGGACTTTTTGGGAGCCTAGTCGCGTACGGGACCCCAAAAACCAAGCACCGCCTTCAGGATTTCTATGGGTGTAAATTTTTGATTTCACTCCTCACTGCCTATCACAGTTTCGGAGGCCATGGAATGCCCAGATGGCACAAACCCCCCCAAATGACCCCATTTTGGAAAGTAGACACCCCAAGCTATTTGCTGAGAGGTATGTTGAGTATTTTGCAGATCTCGCTTTTTGTCACAAAGTTTTGAAAATGTAAAAAAATAAAGAAAAAAAAATGTCTTTCTTAATTTTCAAAAACAAATGAGAGCTGTAAAATACTCACCATGCCTCTCAGCAAATAGCTTGGGGTGTCTACTTTCCAAAATGGGGTCATTTGTGGGGGTTTTGGGCTATTTTGACATTTTATGGCCTTCAAAACTGTGATAGGTAGTGAGGAGTGAAATCAAAAATTTATGCCCTTAGAAACCTTGAAGGCGGTGCTTGGTTTTTGGGGTCCCGTACGCGGCTAGGCTCCCAAAAAGTCCCACACATGTGGTATCCCCGTACTCAGGAGAAGCAGCAGAATGTATTTTGGGGTGTAATTTCACATATAACCATGGCATGTGTGAGCAATATATCATTTAGTGACAACTTTTTGTACATTTTTTTTTTCTTTTTGTGATTATTCAATCATTTGGGACAAAAAAAAATATTCAATGGGCTCAACATGCCTCTCAGCAAATAGCTTGGGGTGTCTACTTTCCAAAATGGGGTCATTTGGGGGGGTTTTGTGCCATCTTGGCATTTTATGGCCTTCAAAACTGTGATAGGTAGTGAGGAGCGAAATCAAAAATTTATGCCCTTAGAAACCTTGAAGGCGGTGCTTGGTTTTTGGGGTCCCGTACGCGGCTAGGCTCCCAAAAAGTCCCACACATGTGGTATCCCCGTACTCAGGAGAAGCAGCAGAATGTATTTTGGGGTGTAATTTTACATATGCCCATGGCATGTGTGAGCAATATATCATTTAGTGACAACTTTGTGCAAAAAAAAAACAGTTTGTCATATTCCCGCAACCTGTGGCAAAATATAAAATATTCCATGGACTCAACATGCCTCTCAGCAAATAGCTTGGGGTGTCTACTTTCCAAAATGGGGTAATTTGGGGGGGTTTTGTGCTATTTTGGCATTTTATGGCCTTCAAAACTGTGATAGGTAGTGAGGAGTGAAATCAAAAATTTACGCCCTTAGAAATCCTGAAGGCGGTGCTTGGTTTTTGGGGCCCTGTACGCGGCTAGGCTCCCAAAAAGTCCCACACATGTGGTATCCCCGTACTCAGGAAAAGCAGCAGAATGTATTTTGGGGTGCAATTCCACATATAACCATGGCATGTGTGAGCAATATATCATTTAGTGACAACTTTTTGTACATTCTTTTTTTTTCTTTTTGTCATTATTCAATCATTTGGGACAAAAAAAATATTCAATGGGGTCAACATGCCTCTCAGCAAATAGCTTGGGGTGTCTACTTTCCAAAATGGGGTCATTTGGGGGGGTTTTGTGCCATCTTGGCATTTTATGGCCTTCAAAACTGTGATAGGTAGTGAGGAGTGAAATCAAAAATTTATGCCCTTAGAAACCTTGAAGGCGGTGCTTGGTTTTTGGGGTCCCGTACGCGGCTAGGCTCCCAAAAAGTCCCACACATGTGGTATCCCCGTACTCAGGAGAAGCAGCAGAATGTATTTTGGGGTGTAATTTCACATATGCCCATGGCATGTGTGAGCAATATATCATTTAGTGACAACTTTGTGCAAAAAAAAAAAAGAAGTTTGTCATATTCCCGCAACTTGTGGCAAAATATAAAATATTCCATGGACTGAACATGCCTCTCAGTAAATAGCTTGGGGTGTCTACTTTCCAAAATGGGGTCATTTGGGGGGGTTTTGTGCTATTTTGGCATTTTATGGCCTTCGAAACTGTGATAGGTAGTGAGGAGTGAAATCAAAAATTTGCGCCCTTAGAAATCCTGAAGGCGGTGCTTGGTTTCCGGGGTCCCGTACGTGGCTAGGCTCCTAAAAAGTCCCACACATGTGGTATCCCCGTACTCAGGAGAAGCAGCAGAATGTATTTTGGGGTGCAATTCCACATATAACCATGGCATGTGTGAGCAATATATCATTTAGTGACAACTTTTTGTAATTTTTTTTTTTTTTTTGTCATTATTCAATCACTTGGGACGAAAAAAAAAAAAATTCAATGGGCTCAACATGCCTCTCAGCAATTTCCTTGGGGTGTCTACTTTCCAAAATGGGGTCATTTGGGGGGGTTTTGTACTGCCCTGCCATTTTAGCACCTCAAGAAATGAGATAGGCAGTCATAAATTTAAAGCTGTGTAAATTTCAGAAAATGTACCCTAGTTTGTAAACGCTATAACTTTTGCGCAAACCAATAAATATACGCTTATTGACATTTTTTTTACTAAAGACATGTGGCTGAATACATTTTGGCCTAAATGTATGACTAAAATTGAGTTTATTCGATTTTTCTTATAACAAAAAGTAGAAAATATCATTTTTTTCAAAATTTTCGGTCTTTTTCTGTTTATATCGCAAAAACTAAAAATCGCAGAGGCAATCAAATACCATTAAAAGAAAGCTCTATTTGTGGGAAGAAAAGGACGCAAATTTCATTTGGGTACAACATTGCATGTCCGCACAATTTACAGTTAAAGCAGCGCAGTGCCGAATCCCAAAAACAGGCTTGGTCCTAATGGCCCGAAATGGTCCGGGGCTTAAGTGGTTAGGGAAGGATGAAAGAAATACAATACATTAGCATACATGTAATACATAAAATGTGATGTTAAGGGAGCAAACTTACCCTAATATAGTCCTCCTGCAGGACTTGGATGATGGCAGAACAGGTGTCTGGGATTATGAGGCCCAGAGCCTGGGGGGAGATGCCTGTGGTGAACTTCAAGTCCTGAAGACTTCTCCCTGTCGCCAGGTAACGCAACGTGGCGATGAGCCTCTGCTCAGCACTGATGGCTTCCCGCATAACGGTGTCCTTCCTGGTAATATAGGGGGACACCAAAGCCAACAGTTCCTGAAAAACGGGGTCAGACATCCGCAGAAAATTCCTGTAGTCCTCAGGATTATTCTCGACGATCTCCCGCAGCAGAGGCATGTGGCAGAATTGGTCCCGCTGGAGCAACCAATTCTTGGTCCATGAACTCCTCCTCACACCATTCATGGACTGGTCTTGGTCCAAAACAAGCAGACCAACACCAAGCGCACGCACAGCATGAACTCGACGACGAGAACATCCAGGCGACATGGCTAGGAAACGGTCGTCTAATCAGAACGTACAGAACAGAACGCACTTTAGAACAGCAAGGCCTATGAATAACGAACTGAAAATCAGAAACGAACAGGCAAGAACGCACTGTAAAACAGATACGACCTGCCTAGACGCCCTGAAAGTCAAGATACGAACCCACAAGCACAAACTGAACGGCAGAAAACGATCTGAAAAGTACGAAGACTGAAAAGCGCGAATCGTCTCTTCCCAAACTTTTACTTCACACGCGGTAACACGAGATCAGTAAAAGCAGCCCAAGGGGTGGCGCCAAGAAAAAAGATCTTCCCCTTTATAGTGCCGTCGTACGTGCTGGACGTGAGCACGGAGAACAACGAGGAAATTGGGAAATGACAGTGTGTACGCATAGAAAGCTTGACGAGAAAATCGACAAGCTTAACAAGAATCTCGTCGAAAAAAACGACGTGTTTTTTACGACGAGAAACTCGGTCGTGTGTACGAGGGCTCAGTCTCCGTCAGTAGAAGTCAAAGAACACCAAGCCCAATGCATTATCCCGTATGTTCAATGATTCTGAACAAACCACATCTCTGGACACCATCTTGCCTTCAGGAAACTTTCTTGTACTAGACTTTTGCCTTGTACACACCGATGGAAAAAGTCTGATGGAATTTTTTCATCGGATATTCCGACCATGTGTGTGCCCCATCTGACTTTTTCCATCGAAATATAGAAAGAGAACATGTTCTTCTTTTTTGGAAATTCCATTCATCTGTAGGACACATATAGGAAAAAGTTGGCGCTGGTGTTGAAGACAATGTGAAAGCTAAAAATTGAGGGAGACAAATTAAAGGGGGGGGGGGGCGGGTGGCACTAGATAAAGAGTTATACAAAAAATTCACATAAGACTATAAAAGTCCTTTTTTAGTCCATCTTAAAACACGTAGAAGGCAGCCCAGTGAAGATGTAAAGCGAATCCTGGAAGAGCTGAGGGGAGAAGCACAAAAGCGCCACTCTAAGTGCAGTATTAACAATAAAATGTAATGTTAAAAAGAGAGGGGGGGAGCATATATATACTCACAAACGTGAAGTTAAAATAAACATGTAGATAAAAATCAAAGTCTTATCTGTAGGAAGGGAGTGGTACGGGCCAGATGGTGCTGGTGGAAGCCGATATATACCAGCACCGCACTTCCGCTGATGCAAAAGAAGGTAAGATGAGGGGAATCCACAGCGGGCGATGGATAATGCTTCAAACCGTGACTCACGAACGACTTCCGGGTGAGTTGCTGGCCGTAACTTGCGGTGAGCATCCGGGTTGTTGGAGGACCAATAGAATCCGTATGGCTGGGAACCAATGGGTGGTGAGCGCTTTCGGAGCATGCGCTCCTTCATCAGACCTCAAGGTTCTGGAGAGCCTTGTGTGGGCCCCTGGAAATCAAGCTGTCCTTCTCGTCAGCATACCATCCAGAGACAAACGGGCAAACAGAAAGAACCAATCAGACCCTGGAACAATACCTGTGTTGCTTTTCATCCTTTTCCCAGGATGACTGGGTCCCCCTGCTCCCCTTGGCCGAATTTGCCTATAACAACTCCTCTCATTTTGCTACTAAACAAACCACAATTTTTGCCAAATACGGCTTCCACCCTTCATTCCTACCAGGCAACATTCCAGAGTATTCAGTTCCAGCGGTCTCTAAAACAATTAATTTTTTCAATGATAACAACAAAGTACTGCAGGAAACCATGACCAAAACCCAGGAGGATTTTCGACAAAAGGAAACAGGGAGAATTAATCTTGGAACCAGGCAACCAAGTGTGGCTATCCACGGCAAATCTAAAACTAGCATGCCCTTCAAGGAAGTTGGGTCCAAGATTTGTGGGACTCTTCCCTGTGAAAAGGAAAATTAATGATGTAGCCTACGAGTTGGAGTTACCTGATTCATTCAAAATTCACCCTGTTTTTTATGTCACCTTACTTAAACCTGTTGTCCCTGATTTTTTTCGAGGCACCAGTCTGCCAGAACCCGTAATAATCAACGGAGAGGAGGAATTTGAGGTCAAAGCAATCCTGGACTGCAGAAAAAGGTACAATCAAATTCAATATTTAATTAAGTGGAGAGGTTACGGGCCAGAAGATAATTCTTGGGAGCCTGAAAATAATCTCCATGCCAGAAGACTGATGCAGGCATTTAAAGAACCCATGCTGTAAAACTGGCCCAGTTGGGCATTAGGGGGCTGCCCTTTAGGGGTGGGGAAATGTCAGGAAATACCCTGCAAAAGGAATCTTGCTGCTGGTGCACGTCTGCGAGCGCCAGTGTGTGTGCAAGAAAGTTTTGGCACCAGATGTCCTATTTAAACTGGGCTTGTAAGCAGAGTCAGTGCTGTCTGATCTGCAGCTTCCTGTGACCCCTGCTACCTGTAACCTGCTTTGAGATCCAGTTCCTGTGTTCTGATCTGGCTTGCCGTTGACTATTCCTGCCTGCTGCATGTACACGACCCTGGCCTGTCCCTGACTTTGGCTTTGATCCTGCCTGCTCCTCTTGTTACTACGCTGCCCGCCTGTTGCCAACCAAGCTTGTACTCTGTCCTGGTTTCTCTAACCTGTGTGTTCCTGTCTGTGCTCCAAATCCCTCAGGACTGCTCTGCTGTGCACTACCTGCTGTTCTGACCCAGCTCCTCTACTGCCTGCTGTGCTGATCCAGCTCCTCTACCGCCTGCTCTGCTGGCCCAGGTCCTCTACTTCCTGCTGAGCTGACATCTCATCCCACCAGTCCTCATTCCTGTGGTATCGGGAACTCCGGAGCAACTCTCCTGACTGCCTACCTGCAAAGGCACTCATACCATTCTGCACTCTCAGGTGCCCTGTCTGCTCTATCAGGGGCCGTGAGTCAGATACATAAGGGAGGCCTTCCTCTGCATTAACGGGCTTATCCATAAGGTACGTGGAAACGTAACACATATCGTTTCTCCTTTTTCCAGTCTTTATAATTTTGGCACAATTAATGTTATTTAAAAATACTTTTACTTAGTACCTGCTGCTGAACCCCCCCCCCCAGACCAAAAAATTATCTATAGCCCTGGGGTATGTAAACGTTTGATCAGGGTCATTTGGGTAGTTTCTAAAAAGAGTAAATACAGTTGATTGATAATAAATGGCTTCAGCCAAACACTAACCATGAGTGAAAGAAAAGTTTTTGTGTTATCATTCATATTCTCTGAAAAATAGAAATCATAAATTCTGCAACCCCTAGGGAAGGCATACACACCTGTGGATAACCCACTTGGATGATACATAAACAAGAGGAGAATTGTCAGGGGGGTAGGGGGCACTCTTGATCGGTATGAGAGACAGGATGAGAAAGGGAACTCACACTCCCTTGGGGGAGGGGTGTGTGGCCAAAATAAGAAAGGGGGGAAGAAGGGGGTTCCACTCACAAAGATAGGCCAGAAAAGGGGCATACTCTTCATTATCTGACTATAATATACATTTCTGGATCTTCGTTGAGACCAAAAGGGGCCATGCCCCCGAGGGCAAAGATCCAATAACATACCTCCCAACTTTTTAAGATGGGAATGAGGGACACCTACCAGCAAAAGTATGTAGGCATAGAACACACACCCTGCCACACCCCCTTAAAAGGAGAATTGTACAAAAAATAAGATTGGTTAAACCCACAAGTGCTTTTTACCACTACTTTCCCTTTATTTTGGCTTTTGGGATTTACAAATGCAGCAATTTAGAAATCAGATGAAAGGCTTAGCGCTGGAAACCACTTTTTGATAGTTAAAAAGTGCATTTTATATACAACTATATGGATCAGGCCAAAATGAGGGACACATGAGGAGGAATAAGGGACAGAGGGACAGAGCTTCAAATCAGGGACAGTCCCTCCAAATCAGGGAAAGTTGGGAGCTATGCAATAAGCCTCACGTTTGCAGAGTAACTGATGCCTGCGGCCAGTGCTCAAGTCACCCCCCACTGCCTCAATGCCAAATACTTCAAACCAGAAGGGTCCAAATACTTTTGACAATATAGTGTATATAGTATAGCTCTGCATGCCTTATTTATTGTATGATTGCATATTACCATGGAGAACATGATAGGAAGTAATGTCCTTGCATGTTAGAAAGACATAAGGCTTTACTTGTTTTCTCCGCACAATTGTTACCTCCTGATACTTGTTTTCCGGAAACACAACCCATTTCATATTACCACAAAGTGCAGCGCCCGGGGCTATTTGTGAAACATCTTTGTGTATGTAAGAAAGGAAAACCCTTATTGCCACAAGAACGTGAAATATGACCAGAAATTGTGTGGTATTATATCTGAAATGACACGAGGGCTCAGTGCTTTCTTCATGGGAACCAAGTTTGTTTCCTGTTAGAGAAATGCTTTTATTTTAGGTCATTTCACTGCCATCATATCCACTGCTAATAAGGTCACAGCAGAAAACATACATGATAATACCCGCAGATAATACTGTCCCCAATAGGACCAAGAACAGTACGTGAATACATTGACACTAACCCATATCCTTATTCTCCAAACATAATCCATACACAACAGTAGGGATGAGCCAAACACTCACGGTTCGGTTTGCAGCAGAACATGCGAACAGGCAAAAAATGTGTTCGATCACGCGAACACCGTTAAAGTCTATGGGACATGAACGTGAAAAATCAAAAGTGCTAATTTTAAAGGTTAATATGCAAGTTATTGTCATAAAAAGTGTTTGGGGACCCGGGTCCTGCCCCAGGGGACATGTATCAATGCAAAACAAAGTTTTAAAAACTGATTTTTTTTCAGAAGCAGTAATTTTAATAATGCTTAAAGTGAAACAATAAAAGTGAAATATTCCTTTAAATTTCGTACCTGGGGGTGTCTATAGTATGCCTGTAAAATGGCACATTTTTTCCCATGTTTAGAACATTGACCCCCAAGGCACCTTGTCCCCACGCCATTTTTTTTTTTGGCGCGGGGTTCCTCTTAAAATCCATACCAGACCTGAAGGGTCTGGTATGGATTTTGAGGGGGACCCCAACGCAATTTTTTTTTAAATTTTGGTTCGGGGTTCCCCTTAATATTCATACCAGACCCAAAGGGCCTGGTAATGGACTGGGGGGGAACCCATGCCGTTTTTTTTCAATTACTTTTATCTGTATTTCCGGGACCCGACAATTCATTATAGCTGTGAGTAGTTTTAAATGACTTTTCTTCCTTTAGAAATGTCATTTTGTGCAGGGACTGTTCTAAACACAGGAAAAACGTGCCACTTTACAGGCATAATATAGACACCCCCCAGGTACGAAATTGAAAGGAATATTTCACTTTTATTGTTTCACTTTAAGCATTAATAAAATCACTGCTCCCGAAAAAAACGACATTGTTTAAAACTTTTTTTTTGCATTGATACATGTCCCCTGGGGGACCCAGGTCCCCAAACATTCTTTATGACAATAACTTGCATATTAACTTTTAAAATTAGCACTTTTGATTTCTCCCATAGACTTTTAAAGAGTGTTCCGCGGCTTTCGAATTTTCCATGAACACCGCAAATTGTTCGCTATTCGGCTTACAGGCGAACACCCGATGTTCGTGTCGAACTTACGCTCGACTCGAACATCGGGCTCATCCCTACACAAAAGCTACCTAGTGGCCCGTTAATCTATTTTTCATTAAATTATTTCTTACTGTGTTTTTCTGACTCCTTCTAATGTCCCAAACCTCTTCGTTCCTCTCTCACTTAATTTTACAGTGCATGTTAGTTGCACTCTATGCACACTACAAAGCCCCTAGTTCATAGGTCTATCTCTGAGAGGGTGGCTATGTTTCTGCATACAAGGGGACCATGGAGAATGAACTTACCCACCCTCTAACAGGAAGTCAGATCACAGCAGCAAAAAAAGGAATGTGCAGATTTGGAGGAGACAGAGTAATAAAAGGAACTAGTGATTGTAAAAGGAATTTTCTTTTTAGCTACTTCAGCCCCGGAAGAATTTACCCCCTTCCTGATCAGAGCACTTTTTTGTGATTCGGCACTGCGCCGCTTTAACTGATAAATGCGCGGTCGTGCGACGTGGTACCCAAACGAAATTGATTACCTTTTTTTCCACAAATAGAGGTTTCTTTTGTTGGTATTTGATCACCTCTGTGGTTTTTATTTTTTGAGCTATAAACAAAAAAAGAGCGACAATTTTGAAAAAAAAAGCAATATTTTTAACTTTTTGCTATAATAAATGTAGCGATACCCTCAAATAAGAGGGCCGCAGATTTGGTTTGGGCCCTGAATACAGCTCCGCCAACCCCCGGCAATCTACTCAACCCTTTCTGGCACAGTTAGTCTAGGGGTATACACATTTGATATTTATGCTTTATGAGAGACTCAGACACAGAATAGTTGTAAAGGAATTTTTACAGATTTTACTTTCAGCTATGCAAAGAGAATGAACAGTAATGACAACTTAACCTTTAGCTTATATGCAGAGCCCTGCAATAACAGTCACACTACACCATAGAGAAGGGGGAGGGGGTGGATAAGGAAACGCCACGTGGGGCGACCGTTAACTAGGTGCCCTGTGGCGCAATAACTAAACTAGATACCTAATGAATCAGGCCTGATTCCTAATTCTAGAGCTCAGTCCTGTATGGATGATGGATTCTTCACCGGCAATCTGTAGAGGTGGTGCACATAAGAATAAACAACATTTGTAATCCAAGAAAAGGGGAATGTTGATAACTGGCAACACTTCACTGGAGATCCTCTGGATCAGTCCTGCTGTGGATCTCCAGTGAGAGTCTTTAACATGAGGTAGTAGGCCTTGGCAGTCTATAGGCACAGTACTATCAAACAGGTTATGGAATGAGCTTATGCTCGCTCACCCGCCGGACGCGATCTCAGTCCGGGACTTCCACCGGCTGTGTCTTCACTCGCACACAGCGGTCGCTGCGATCGGGTCCCCGATCCAATCTAGGCTGTAGGTAGAGATGTCGGATGCCACCCAGGCTCGCAGTGGGGTGGAAGGCTCTTTGGTCAGCTCCGGAAGGCCCCAGGCTTCGGGCCTTACCCAGCGCAGGTCCGCACAGGTGTATCAGTCTCTGCCATCCCGTGTCCAAAGAGGCCGAGCCAGGCCTCGCCCCTTCCTTATATCTCCCCACCCATGAGTCTCTGGGGCAAAAGCAAAACATCCTGGGAACCAGTGGGGTTCTGGGAACAGTAGTTCAAGAGTCTTTAAAGGAACCCCGCTACACAAATATCCCCAAAAAATCTATAAAAAAAAATTCCTTAGTTTAGGCCGATATGTATTCTCCTACATATTTTTGGTAAAAAAAAAAAAAATCGCAATAAGCGTATATTGAATGGTTTGTGCAAAAGTTATTGCATTTTTATTAATATATTTTTTTTACTAGTAATGGCGGCGAGCTGCGATTTTTATCATGACTGCGATTTTGCAGCGGACACGTCGGACACTTTTGACGCTATTTGGGACCATTGTCATTTATACAGCGATCAGTGCTATAAAAATGCACTGATTACTGTGTAAAATGTCACTGGCAGTGAAAGGGGTTAAACACTAGGGGGCGATCAAGGGGTTAAGTGTGTCCTAGGGAGTGATTCTAACTGTCCAGTGACATGACAGTGATCACTGCTCCCAATGACAGGGAGCAGTAGATCAGTGTCCTGTCACAAGGCAGAACAGGGAAATGCCTTGTTTACAAAGGCATCTCCCTGTTCTGCAGCTCCGTGACACGATTGCGAGACACCGGCGGACATCGAGTCCGCGGGTCCCGCGGGCATGGTCACGAAGCTTGCGGCGGCGCACACGCGCCTGCACGCTGGGATTTTCAAAGCAACGTACAGGTAAGTTGCTTTGCCCAGCCAAGCCATTCTGCCGACGTATATGTTCGTGAAGCGGTCGCCAAGTGGTTAAAGTAACAAACATACTTAACCACTTGCTGATCGCCTACCACATATTTACTGCGTTAGGTCGGCTCTATTGTGCAAAATCATGCGCACCACCGGAGGCACGATTGCGCACTGATTGGACACAGGGGATGCCAATCAGCGAGTCTGGCGGCCCGATGTCCACCAGCCACACACGATCATTCCCGGGAGAGGCAGGACGGTGGTCTTCCTATGTAAACAAGGCAGATCACTGTTCTGACAGGGAAGAAGATGGAGATCGAGTGTCTTCACTCAGTCAGAGCATTCCCCCACAGTTGGCAATCACCAGCTAGGCACACACTTAACCCTTTCATTGCCCCTGATGTTAACCTCTTCCCTGCTGCCAGTGTCATTAGTACAGTGACAGTGCATATTTTTAGCACTGATCACTGTATTAGTATCACTGGTCCCCAAAGAAGTGTCAGTTAGTTTGTCAGATTTTTCCACCGCAATGTCACAGTCCCACTAAAAACTGCTGATTGCCACCATTACTAGTAAAAAAAAAAAAATCTATAAAAATACCCCATCGTTTGTAGACGATACCTTCTGCACAAACTAATCAATATACGCTTATTGGGATTTATTTTTACCAAAAATATGTAGCTGAATACATATTGCCCTAAGTTGATGAGGAAATTAGATTTTTTAAATGTTTTTATTGGGTAAGTTTTATAGCAGAAAGTAAAAGATTTTGTTTCTTTTTAAAAAATTGTCGATCTTTTTTTTTGTTTATAGCGCAAAAAATAAACAATAAAATAGTTTTTTAATTTGCTTTGAGAAACTGAACCTGGAGAAATAGATTTTATGAGGAGAAGTTTTGTTAATCCTGGGACGTATAGCTGAAATCCTTTCCTGATCTGGCTGACCTTTTTGGATTATCACTGAAAGCGCCAATAGATCCAAGGGGGTCTTCCTTTGAGGTGAGCAGGCATTGCACACTGAGGTGGTGGTGAATATTTTCAGCACATATATCCTGCAGAGTGTCCCGGGTAATGGAATGATTTGTTATTCACGTTTTGTCAGCATTCAAGAACTATTTTCATGCATATACCGGTAATTATTTAGATTTATGAAATGTAGTCACTATTGTATTCACAGTTTATTATCAATTATAGATTTGAAGTTTTTTTTTTTTTTTTATAAATCTTTTTATTACATTTCTTAAACAAACAAAACATAACATAACATGACAACACATCATACACATTAAATCTAAAATATATTAGTAAAATAACACGATCCCATCACCTTGCATAGCAAAAAACAAGAAATAAAAAAATTATGATTATCACTATTATTTCCAATCATTTCTAAACACAAATATCCCATATAGGGAACATCCCTTCTATGAGTTGTTACCTCCCTCTATGTTAGATGCCGTATATGGCTTATCCAGCCACTTTGCCCAAACCTCATCATACTTACTAGGGCGACCCCTATTCCTATAGGTATCTCTGTACAATGGAAGATTATTATTAATCAATTGTTTCCAATATAGAAACGGAGGAGGATGAGGTTTCTTCCAATATAATGCAATAGATTTTCTTGCGTAGAATAATGTTGTATTAATAAATATTCGTTCGGTCTCTATAGGGGTAATATCCTCTACTAAGCCCAGCAAACAGACTGACATTGAAAACGGTAAAGGAGCAGAGGTAATAGAGTTTAATAGATCCACTACCTCCATCCAAAATGTAACTATATATGGACAGGTCCAGAAGATGTGTGTGAAATCCCCTCGAGCTGCTCCGCACCTCCAGCACTTAGAGGAACAAGCAGGATTTATCTTTTGAAGTCTATGTGGCGTGATATATGCTCTGTGTATGAGTTTAAATTGGATAACACGATCCCTCAAGGAGACCAGAGATCTCAAAGGGAAATCCCACACACAGCTCCAGTCCTCCATACTCAAATCTGGTATATCTCGAATCCACCTAGCTCGAAGACTCTCTAATGGCAGGATAGAAATTAAAGTAAGATGAGAATAGAGTCTCGAGGTAGGCTTATCCAGACACTCAGACCTAAGTACTAGCTCCAAGGTAGATTGTATCATCGTTAAACTATTCTGTGGAAATTCTGCATGAAAAGTATGTGAAAGCTGGTAGTATCTAAATAGATAAGAGCTAGGAAGATTAAACATTGAGGTTAGTGTAGAGAAGGTGGATAACCTCTGATCAGTAACCACTTGGACAAGTAATTTAATATTGTATTTGGTTCATGCAATAGGCTCTGGTGTTTTAAGGAATTGAGGAAGGGTAGGGTTTAGCCATAGAGGGACATTTGGAGAAATTGCTCCCTTTGGATAACCCTCACATCTAAGGCCGGCCTCCCAAGCTTGAATAGTATTAAGCATAGGAATAGTCACCTGATGAAGTGCCCTACGGCCCCTAAATAAGAGAACCTTAAGAGCTTCTACGGAACCTACTACTGCTGCTTCTAACCGGGTAGAAGAGTTATATAGATCTGGGTTTAACCACCATGCGGCCGTAACCAACTGAGTGGCCAAAAAATATTTGTATAGATCCGGAAAAGCTAGTCCTCCCTCTTCACAAGGGCGCATCAGAGTACTTAATTTATACCTAGGATTTTTTATCCCCCATAAAAAAGATGAAAACAACTGATTTAGTCTTTTGAAAAAGGATACAGGGAGCCATTGAGGAGAATGTCTAAATAGGTACATGAATTTAGGTATAATTTTCATTTTTAAAAGATTAATACGCCCCAATAGAGACAACGGTAGAGACTTCCATACTTTTAATTTAGACTCAGTATCTCCCAAAATTGGGGTCAGATTCAGAGACATAAATTCAGAAGATTGACGAGAAATTACCACTCCTAAATACTTAAAATTATCTACCCACTGCAGTGGAGTATCCTTCATAGCCGTACTGCGAGCCTCCATATCTATTGGAAACAGCAATGACTTAGTCCAGTTTACCTTCAGCCCTGTAACCGTTGAAAATGAATCCAGTTTATCCAAGGCCCCTTGTAACGAGGGGCCAGCATCATTTAAAAATAATAAGAGGTCGTCTGCATACAGAGCTACCCTCTCCTCCAGCCAACCGATCCGCAATCCCCTAATATTAGGTGAAGTACGTAGAGCCTCAGCCACCGGTTCCATAGCAATCGCAAAAAGGGCTGGAGAGAGAGGGCAGCCCTGACGGGTTCCCCTAAATTGTGAGAAGGAAGCTGACAACCCTCCTCCCATCTTTACTGCAGCTCTGGGATTCTTATATAAGACCTGTAACCATTTTATAAATACCGTTGGGAAGCCCATTGGCTTTTGGTATTTACAAATGCAGCAATTTATAAATCAGATGAAAGATTTCAAGCTGGAAAACTTTTATATATATCTATATCATACCTCCCAACATTTTGAGATGGGAATGAGGGACACCTACTAGCAAATGTATGTAGGAATAGGACATCCCCCCTGCCACACCCCCTTAAAGAAGAAGAATTAACCAAAAAAAGTTTATTAAATCCACAAGTGCTTTTTTTTTTATTACTACTATTCCTTTATATTGGCTTTAACCACTTAAGCCCCGGACCATTTGGTAGCTAAAGGACCAGAGGTGAATTCAGAATTTTGCACTGCGCTGCTTTAACTGTAAATTGTGCGGACATGCAATGTTGTACCCAAACAAAATTTGCGTCCTTTTCTTCCCACAAATAGAGCTTTCTTTTAATGGTATTTGATTGCCTCTGCGATTTTTATTTTTTGCGATATAAACGGAAAAAGACCGAAAATTTTGAAAAAAAATGATATTTTCTACTTTTTGTTTATAAGAAAAATCGAATAAACTCAATTGTAGTCATACATTTAGGCCAAAATGTATTCAGCCACATGTTTTTAGTAAAAAAAAATGTCAATAAGCGTATATTTATTGGTTTGCGCAAAAGTTATAGAGTTTACAAACTAGGGTACATTTTCTGAAATTTACACAGCTTTAAATTTATGACTGCCTATCTCATTTCTTGAGGTGCTAAAATGACAGGGCAGTACAAAACCCCCCCCAAATGACCCCATTTTGGAAAGTAGACACCCCAAGGAAATTGCTGAGAGGCATGTTGAGCCCATTGATTTTTTTATTTTTTTGTCCCAAGTGATTGAATAATGACTAAAAAAAAAAAAAAAATTACAAAAAGTTGTCACTAAATGATATATTGCTCACACATGCCATGGTTATATGTGGAATTTCACCCCAAAATACATTTTGCTGCTTCTCCTGAGTACGGGGATACCACATGTGTGGGACTTTTTGGGAGCCTAGTCGCGTACGGGACCCCGGAAGCCAAGCACCGCCTTCAGGATTTCTAAGAGCGCAAATTTTTGATTTCACTCCTCACTACCTATCACAGTTTCGAAGGCCATAAAATGCCAAAATAGCACAAAACCCCCCCAAATGACCCCATTTTAGAAAGTAGACACCCCAAGGAAATTGCTGAGAGGCCTGTTGAGCCCATTGAATATATTTTTTTTGTCCCAAGTGATTGAATAATGACAAAAAAAAATAAAAATTACAAAAAGTTGTCACTAAATGATATATTGCTCACACATGCCATGGTTATATGTGGAATTACACCCCAAAATACATTTTTCTGCTTCTCCTGAGTACGGGGATACCACATGTGTGGGACTTTTTAGGAGCCTAGCCGCGTACGGGACCCCGAAAACCAAGCACCGCCTTCAGGATTTCTAGGCACAAATTTTTGATTTCACTCCTCACTACCTATCACAGTTTCGAAGGCCATAAAATGCCAAAATCGCACAAAACCCCCCCAAATGACCCCATTTTGGAATATAGACACCCCAAGCTATTTGCTGAGAGGAATGGCGAGTATTTTACAGCTCTCATTTGTTTTTGAAAATGAAGAAAGAAAATATATATATATATATATATTTTTTTTTCAATTTTCAAAACTTTGTGACAAAAAGCGAGATCTGCAAAATACTCACAATACCTCTCAGCAAATAGCTTGGGGTGTCTACTTTCCAAAATGGGGTCATTTGGGGGGGTTTTGTGCTATCTGGGCATTCCATGGCCTCCGAAACTGTGATAGGCAGTGAGAAGTGAAATCAAAAATTTACACCCTTAGAAAGCCTGAAGGCGGTGCTTGGTTTTTGGGGTCCCGTACGTGGCTAGGCTCCCAAAAAGTCTCACACATGTGGCATCCCCGTACTCAGGAGAAGCAACAGAATGTATTTTGGGGTGTAATTCCACATATGCCCATGGCATGTTTGAGCAATATATCATTTAGTGACAACTCTGTGCAAAAAAAAAAAAAAAAAATTGTCGTTTTTCCGCAACTTGTGTCAACATATAAAATATTCCATGGACTCGACATGCCTCTCAGTATATAGCTTGGGGTGTCTACTTTCCAAAATGGGGTCATTTGGGGGGGTTTTGAACTGTTCTGGCATTTTATACACAACATTAGGAAGCTTACATCCACTCTTCTAACCACTTGAAGACAAAGCCCTTTTTGACACTTTTTGTTTACATGAAAACCTTTTTTTTTTTGCAAGAAAATTATGTTGAACCCCCAAACATTATATATATTTTTAAAGCAAAGGCCCTACAGATTAAAATGGTGGGTGTTGCATTTTTTTTTCTACACAGTATTTGCGCAGCGATTTTTCAAACGCATTTTTTGGGTTAAAAAATACACTTTTTTTCATTTTAATGCACTAAAACACACTATATTGCCCAAATGTTTGATGAAATAAAAAAGATGATCTTAGGCCGAGTACATAGATACCAAACACGACATGCTTTAAAATTTCGCACAAACACGCATTGGCGACAAACTACATACATTTTTAAAAGCCTTTAAAAGCCTTTACAGGTTACCCCAGTAGATTTACAGAGGAGGTCTACTGCTAAAATGATTGCCCTCGATCTGACCTTCGCGGTGATACCTCACATGCATGGTGCAATTGCTGTTTACATATGACGCCAGACCGACGCTTGCGTTCGCCATTGGGCAAGAGCAGGGCATGACTGGGGTGCTTTTTTTTTTCTTTTTTTTTATTATTAATTTTGCTTTTTTATTTTATTTTTAAATTGTTCCTTCCAAGTATTTTTTTTTTATCATTTTTATTGTTATCTCAGGGAATGTAAATATCCCCTATGATAGCAATAGGTAGTGACAGGTACTCTTTTTTTGAAAAAACTGTGGTCTTCTAGACCCTAGATTTTTCCTCTGCCCTCAAAGCATCTGACCACACCAAGATCGGTGTGATAAAATGCTTTCCCAATTTCCCAATGGCGCTTTTTATATCCGGGGGGGGCATTCCCTCCCACTGCTTGTAAAAGCAGTCCAGAGGCTAATTAGCCGCTAGGATTGCTTTTACATGAAAGCCGGCCGCAGGCTGAAAAGAATGATACCAAGATGATACCTAAACCCGCAGACATCATTCTGGTATAAACATTCAAAGTCCAGCAACATACCAGTACGTTGCTGGTCCTTGTTGGACATGTATTGTAATCTTTTTTTTTCATGCAGCCAGTTGGCTGAACGAAAAAAGAGATTGATCGGTGGGTATGCCCACCATTAGAATACCGTCCTTCATCCACCCACTTCCAATGATGGGCATACACGCACCATTTATATATGCCGAAGCATGGGGGCATCCTCCCGCAAAAAAGTTATGCCGCACACACATGGTCGGACTTTTCCACGGGCAAGCCTCCGTCGGAATTTCGACCGTATGTACGCGGCATTAGGAGCAAAATCGCTCCTCCGCCCCTGCTGCCCCAATGCTTCGGCATATTTGCTTTTTTTTTTTAACTGTGGTGGTGAAATCACCTCCTACAGCACTGGAGTCGCAGGGATCAGGCCTGTCTCTGCGAACGCTGCAGTTATGTGTGTTTTTGTTTTGTAAGTGACAGTGATCGATCGATACTGCACTTGGGTGGCCTGGGCTGGACGGAGGGGCAAAACGCAGGTGCCAGCAGGTATCTGGTCTGATCCCGCTAACACTGCGTTTTTGGGAACCCTAAACTGCTGGGGACGCTAGTATAGATCTGATCAGATCAGATATTGATCTGTTCAGATACTATACCACTAAGGGGGGTGTATGCTTCACGCGTGGGTGTTAGCGTTACTGGCACTAACCTGACGCTGCCTGGGGTGTGACTCAGACCCTCTCTGACGCTAAAACCTAATTGATATCACCCGCCGGGCGATCAGGGGGTTAAACCTTTATTGGGTTATATACACGGCGGGTGCCCTGACACTATAAAAAGCAAACTAACTAACCAGCGTCACCCGTAACACTTATATGGTGATCACTGGTGAAAGGGTTAACTAGGGGCAATCAGGGGGTTAAAACCTTTATTAGATAATATATGGGGGTACCTGACGCTATAAAAACCTGCGGCGAACCTAAAAAAAATTACCAGCAACCGATCTGCATCACCGACACTAAGACAGCGTTTAGAAAAACGATCGCTTAGCGACAGTGGTGATGGGGGTGAAAGGGTTACCTGGGGGGCGATCAAGGGGGTTAAACCTTTATTAGATAATATATTGGGGTACCTGACGCTATAAAAACATGCGGCGGACCTAAAAAAAATTACTGCCTACCGATCTGCATCACCGACACCAAGACAGCGTTTAGAAAAACAATTGTTTAGCGACAGTGGTGATAGGGGGTGAAAGGGTTACCTGGGGGCGATCAAGGGGGTTAAACCTTTATTAGATAATATATTGGGGTACCTGACGCTATAAAAACCTGCGGCGAACCTAAAAAAAATTACCGGCTACCGATCTGCATCACAGACACTAAGACAGCGTTTAGAAAAACGATCGCTTAGTGACAGTGGTGATAGGGGGTGAAAGGGTTACCTGGGGGGCGATCAAGGGGGTTAAACCTTTATTAGATAATATATTGGGGTACCTGACGCTATAAAAACATGCGGCGAACCTAAAAAAAATTACTGGCTGCCGATCGGCATCACTGACGCTAAGACAGCGATCAGAAAAATGATCGCTTAGCGACAGTGGTGATAGGGGGTGAAAGGGTTATCTGGGGGGTGATCAGGGGGTTAAACCTTTATTAGGAGGCTTTAGGGGGCTACACTGGACCTAAGACTAAACTTTGGTGACACTTTTACAGTCACAAATGTCACTGATTGCAGTGATCACTAAATAAATGGTCACTGCAATCAGAAGTATATTGCTGTGCATGCTTGCTATAAGACTGCGTCACCAACAGTTGCGGTCACGCGGTCTTATCCCACTACTACTAGCTGTGCCACGGGAGGTTAGAGCCGATTGCTAGGGGCTGACAAGGCGCTTTGCATGCAGTGTCGTCCTGATCCTTCAGAAGAGGTGGGTCTTAATTTTTTTTCCTGAAGGCTCGATGGTTTTGTTCCATACGGATGTCCGTGGGTAGAACGTTCCATAGCCGTGGTCCTTGGACTGCAAATCTTCATTCTACTTACCATTTGTAGCGGGGCTTGGGGATGTGGAGGAGGTTTTGATTGGTTGATCGGAGAATGCGTTTGGGGGTGTAGTGTTTTATCTTCTCGCACAAATATTGAGGAACGTTTCCTTGTGTGCACTTGTGGATCAGGCAGAGGGTCTTGAACGTGACCCGATCCTTTACGGTTAACCAATGCAGGGTCCTCAGTGAAGGGGTGATCGATTCCCAAGGTTTTTTCCCTGTTACCAGTCTGGCTGCCGTGTTCTGGATGGCTTGTAGGCGCGAAATCTGATATTTAGGAAGTCCTATGTAGAGGGAGTTTGCCTAGTCGAGTCGGGAGTTGATGGTTGTTCCAACTACTACTATGGTGGGTGGTGTACAAGAAGTCTTTGCTTTTGTCTTTAGGTTTACGTGGAGGAGAAGAAGTTCTGTTTTGGATCCATTGAGTTTGAGGGAACTCTCAGTCATCCAATCATCGATCAATGTGAGGCACTTTTCCAGTCCGTGATATTGGTCTTTTTTTCAGGTGATACGAAAGTAGAGTTGGGTGTCGTCAGCGCATTAGTGGTAGCACAGGTCCTGTTTGCTGATGATTTTGAGGAGTGGGCGGAGGTAGATGTTAAAGAGCACGAGTGAAAGGGTTAATCCTTGAGGGACTCCGCAAGAAATTGCGCGAGTTTCAGAGGTGAAGGCTTCTAGTTCCACTGTCTGTGAGCGGTTTTCTAAGAAGGATGCGAACCAGGGTAGGTCAGGGTCTGCGACTCCTGCTACTTTTTTTTTTTTTTTTTTGTAAACTATGTTTATTAGTTTAGTCATGGGTTTACAGGCATGCATAATACATACGTTACAATGACCAACATTTTAAAATTTCTTCAATAACAAAAGAAAAAGAGCATAGCAAAGTAAAGGCAGATATATCGTCTGAAGAAGTAGTCTCCTAGTTATGTTATGTAGCCATGTTGCCCTATCTATTAACTGTGGCAGGTACAGGACCTCGGCTTGTTGGCCGACTCGCAGCCATTTGGGCGAGCACCCACCCTCCCGAACGATCCCCCGCTTCATAGCGGTATGTGTCATCGGGGGGAGGGGGGGCGCTCCACCCTCAGCCAGCCCATGTGCATTCCATTTGGGTTCCATGCCGGAGGAGGGGGGCCATTTAAAGGCCTCCTACTGACCGCCTCCGGCACCCCACCCGCGCCGTTACCACAGCCAGGCCCCAGCCGGGATGCCCGGCGTATGCATTTGTGCTTCTCCGTGGGCTAGTGTGGTGTTGGCCGAGTTCCTATTGCCAGGCTTAACTTACTCACCATGATTAGAGTGCTGGCTGCCAGATTTTCAGATAACTTTTTAACATTGCACAGTTTTGGCAAGAGGCAACTAGGAAAGTATTCAAGAGCTTGGAAGAAAAATAGGGGGGGTGAGGGGGGAAGGGGATATGGGGTAAAGTGGAGGGAGGAGAGGGGGTAGGATCTCACCTTGAGCTGGTAATTTTCGCTAGCGTTCCGCACCGGATGGTCTGCCACCAGGATGATATCTCGTTCTGTAAAAGGTGTACATGTTACGCTCAGGGTCTATGCTCTTGTTCAGGATGTGGGGGGGGCGGTCAGGTTTAACTATCAGCAAGGTCAGCGCGCCGACCAAAAGTTGGGTCTGCTAGCTTCAATAGTGACATCTCTAGGCTTGATGTTACCTGAGATTGGTCGGAGAAATGTTCCGTCCACAGTGCCCATGTGGCTATGTGTTTCTCTTTTGTGTCTTTACAGGTTGCGATCCATTCCTCCGCTTCTCTGATCTCATTTACCCTGCGTATCCAGTCTTCCCTACTCGGCACCTGCGTCTTCCTCCAATAGATCGGGAGAAGCCGCTTTGCCGCATTTAGCAAGTGGGGCAGTGCGCTTTTTTTGTAGCGACTGATTGGCATGGGAGGGATATGCAGGAGGAAATGAACCGGTGAGAGGGGGACATCTATCCCTAAGATTTCCTTAATCTGTTCCCTAATGTCTTGCCAGGAGGACGTTATTAGCGGGCATTCCCACCACACATGCAGCAGGGTTCCTCGGCCTCCACATCCCCGCCAACACAACTCGGAGCTCGTCGGGTACATCCGCGCCAAATCGGCCGGGACCCTATACCAGCGTGATAGCAGTTTGTAATTAGTCTCCTGCATTTTAGTGTCTGCGGAGCTGGAGTGGGTGAGCTGGTAGAGGCAAGTCAGCTGAGGCTCCGTGAATATCTGTCCTAGATCTCTCTCCCATGCATGAATGAAGATGGGTTTGGGGGCCGAGGCTGAGGCGCCCAGCAATAGGTAGAGTTCTGAGACCATTCGGGGGATTGGGTCTTCCGCTATGAATAATTTCTCAAAAGGAGTGAGTGATGTGATGTCCCTTATAGAGCTGCAATGTGTTTCGAAGAAGTTGTGCAACTGTCTGTATCTCCAGAAATTCATCTGTGGTTTACCTGTCCTGGCTGTCAGGGATTCATAGGGAATCATTTTGCCATCCTTCAACAGTTTCCCACAGCTGGCATTCCCGTCATCCACCCAGGTACCGAAGAAGCCTGCGTGGTCCCCTGGGGGGAACCAGAGGAACCCGCCCAGCGGTGCCAATGGGGACACAGGGGGGGCCAAGTGCAGCACTCGATTGAGACGGTCCCACGTTCTGAGCGTAGCGCTCGTCAGAGGGGATGTGTCTACTGATAGCCCCCTGTGTTCCCGGGCTAACCATGGGGCGTATGACAGGTTCCTCCCTGCCAAGCATTTTTCAACTGAAACCCAGAGCTTAGATTTGCCATGGAAGCGCCAGTTTAGGATCCTCTGGAGGGTAACAGCCTGATGGTATTTGAGTAGATCTGGAACACCCAGACCTCCAGAGCGCTTTGAGCGTTTCAGGACCTTCAGAGCTACCCGCGGTTTCCGCGAGTTCCATATGAAATTGTTAAGCATACTAGACAGTTGGGCAAAGAAGTTTCTGGGCAGGGATATAGGGAGCATTTGCATGTAAAACAGGATCCTAGGGAGGACATTCATTTTTATTATGTTGACCCTACCCAACCACGTGAAGGCAGTTTTTGTCCAGTGTTGTAGGTCTTGTCTGACAGCAGTTATCAGTCTGGGAAAATTTGTGGCGTACAGTAGATCGTATCGGTCTGTTAGTTGTATGCCTAGGTATCTCAGGGAAGTCTTGGCCCATGTGAAGGGGAATGCGCTTTTTAAGCTTTCTGTCAGTGTTGGGGGTAGGCTTATGGGCAGTATTTCGGATTTCGTGTAGTTAATTTTGAAATTGGATAACGTTCCAAAATGTTGGAGTTCCTGCATCAGGACTGGCAATGAGATCAGGGGATTCGTTAAGTGGAATAGTACATCGTCGGCGTAGGCGGAAAGCTTGTGCTCTACATTGCCCACTTTCAAGCCTCTGATGTCCGTGTTCGCCCTCACCCTTCTCAGCAGGGGCTCAAGGGCCAGAGCAAAGAGAAGGGGCGAGAGGGGGCACCCCTGTCTCGTGCCATTCCTGATTGCAAATCTGGGCGAAAAAGTGCCGTTGACTTTCACCTGTGCGCTAGGTTCTGTATAGAGGGCCTGTATCCAAGCTAGCATATTGGGGCCTATCCCTAGTGTGCTCAGGACCTCCCATAGGTAAGACCAGTCAATGCGGTCGAAAGCCTTTTCAGCATCAGTGGATAAGTTCAGGTATGGTAGTGGTTCGTCTCTGCTCCTAGCCCAGTGTATAAGTTGAATCGCTCGTATGGAATTATCTCTGGCTTCACGCCCCGCGATGAAACCGGTCTGGTCAGGGTGTACTACATGGGGTATCAGGTGCTTTAGTCTATTGGCTAAGATTTTGGCTAGTATTTTGACGTCCGTGTTCAATAAGGATATGGGGCGGTAGCTTTGTGGGACCGTGGGATCTTTACCTTCTTTTGGTATGACCGATATGTGCGCTAATAGAGCTTCGGGGGGGATATTACCGCCCTGTGTCAGGGAGTTGAAGTATCTACACATAGGTTGCACGAGTGTCGAGGTAAATTTTTTATAATACGCTTTGGTGAACCCGTCTGGGCCTGGGCTTTTTCCATTGGGTAGGGATGTGATGGTGGATTCTATTTCTGCGGTGGTGATTGGGGATTCCAATTCTATTTGTTGGTCTGTGTTAAGTGCCGGCAGTCCGTTTTCGGACAAGTATTCACGGAGATTCGCCAGCCTGTCCGCTTTTGTGTCCGGGGTCATCTCGGCATCTAGGTTATATAGGTTGGCGTAATAGTCACGGAATCTGGAAGCTATCTTGGAGGACTGAAACAGCATTGTTCCAGAGGGTGAGCTGAGTTTATGTATTTGCGTCTGGGCTCGTTTTGCCCGTAGGGCCCTCGCTAACATGCGGCCGCATTTGTTACCATGTTCGTAGTACTTGTGGGATAGGTATCTCAGCTGTCTTCTCGCCCGTCTTTCCAGCAGGCGCGAGAACAGCTCCCTAAGTTCAATCAGTTCCCTCAAAACTTGGGGGTCCCCCCCCACTTTGTGTTTGAGCTCCGCTCGTTGAAGTGCGGAGAAAACTCTGTCATAATCTGCCTGTCGTTCTCTCTTTAGTCTAGTGCCTTGGGCGATGAGTTCCCCTCGTATCACTGCTTTGTGGCATTCCCAGATCACACCCTCACTAAGGCCTTCAGTGGTGTTTTCACGGAAATAATTAGTCAATGCTTCCGCCACCCTAGATTCTACTACAAGGTCGTCCAGCAAGTTTTCATTAAGTCGCCAAGCCCAGGCCCTATGGGTGCCCGAGGGCAGGGCGAGAGTCACGGTGATCGGTGCATGATCCGATATAGTAATATTCTCAATGGACGAACCCTGCAGAAGCTCCAGGGTAGGGCGGTCCACAAATATCAGGTCTATCCGGGTGTATACCTTGTGTACCATGGAGAAGTAGCTATAATCTTTATCCGTGGGGTGGAGAACTCTCCAGCTATCGACTAAGCCTGCGGTCTGTAGGGATTTGCGGAAATGCTTAAGGAAGGCATGCGAGTGCGTAGGTTTCCTATGTGACGTGTCTAGGGAAGGGTCGGGGCTCACATTAAAGTCGCCTCCCATTATTAGGGCGCCCTCTCGGAACTCCGCCAGGCGTTCTAGGGCTGCGTCGATAAAAGTCAGCTGGTTTGAATTAGGGGCATAGATGGTGGCAAAGGTGTATTTTGCGCCCGCTATGGTTCCTTTCAGGAAGACATAGCGTCCCTGCGGGTCTACCATGTCATTCACGTGCTGGAAAGGGCAGTTTTTGTGGACAGCTATTGCAGTGCCTCTTGACTTGCTAACAGGGGAGGTGCCAATGTACCACTGGTTGTAAAGATGTGTGGGTAATTTGGGTCGTGACTGGTGTGTGAAATGTGTCTCCTGTAGGAAGACTATCTGTGCCTCCAGTTTTTTCAGTTCCCACCATAATTTACTGCGCTTACAGGGGGAGCATAGACCTCGAACATTATACGAGATTACCTTGAGATCAGCCATGGTGATATGGTGTTGTTGGGTGGTTTCATGTTCTGCAGTTTGATCCGGTGCGGTCCGCGCAGCTCAAGGTGAGTCCTGTAGTAGCGAGGTGTGGGGAGAAGGGTAGACAGGGGGGAGGGGAGGGGATGAGAAAGGGGAGTAGAATAGGGGAAGGAAAGACAAGTGTTAACATTCACAACAATAATAAACAAAAAAACTAGCACAGCGAGCCAAACAACGGCTCGAATTAACTGCAGTCTGGACCTGGGGGGTTCCCCAAACATAGGGGGTCCACCAAGTCCAGGCCTGTCATCCCAAATGGGATCTAAACCCGTATACGGGTGGCCTACGGGGGGGTCGTGGGCCGGCATGAAGGGAGGTAGGAGGGGTAGTCCGCTCCGCCCCCACCAGTTAGTATCAAATCTGGTGCACCAACTGTCCAGGGGATGTTAAAAAAAAAAAAAGGGGGGAAAAAAAAAAAAAAAAAAAAAAAAAAAAGGGGGGGGGGTGAAAGGTGAGGGACGGTTGAGTCCAATGGGGATTGGAGGCTTCTTGCACAGGGGCTCAGGGACGAGAACCGGGCCAGGAGATGGAAGCGGGAAGGAACCATAAGCGTAAGTACGCGGCAATCTGACAGGGTCATCAAGATACATTGCTTACACCAAGTCATGTCTCGGGAATCGGGGCCCCGTGTGCATATCTGGCCTCCTGTCCCCCGTGGGACAGCATTTTGGGCCCAATTCAGTGCAGAGATGGAGGGAGGTTCAGGTTCTGGGTGGGTCTTCAGCCGTTCAGTGCAGAAGGGCCGGGTGAGGCGTCTCCATCTTGACGGCGGCGGCTGCGTCTGCAGCGTTGTGGTGCAGGCATCCAGTGTTGGGGGGGTCGGATGGTTGGGAGGCCCGCCATCCCTAGGTCTCCGCGCCAGTCTGGGAAGTCCACTGCGTCCAATCCAAGGGCCGAGAGGAAGTGAGGGAGGTCGTCCTTAGTGCGTAGCGTGGCCGATCGGCCATCTTTAGTTGCCTGCAGGTAGAACGGGAAACCCCATCGGTAAGGGAGGGCAGCTTCTTGGAGGGCCGCCAAGACAGGCTTCAGGGCCCGGCGTTGCATAAGTGTGCGCCTGGAAATGTCCTGATAAAAAAAGAGGCGAGCACCATCGAAGTCAAAAAAGGGTCTGTTACGCATTTTTTGCATAATTCGCTCTTTAAGGGTGTACTTGTGCAGTTTGCAGATGATGTCTCTCGGGTTGTCCGCATCTTGGGAGGGAGGTCTCAGGGCTCGATGGGCGCGATCGATTTCGATATTAGCTGTGTCAGGAAGATCCAGGATTTCCTTGAATATCCCCTGTAAGGAGGGTATAATATCCATGGGCGCAGTGGCTTCAGGCATGCCACGGATGCGAATATTTGCCCTTCTACTGCGATTTTCAAAATCATCTAGTTGGGACAGCAATAGCTCCAGCTTCAGGTCCTGGGCAGTGCATCTCATCTGCAGTGCTGCTATAGTGGGGAGGGTTTCATCCATCCTTTGCTCCACATCCCCCAGTCTCGTACCTAGCTGTGTGGTGTCCTCTTTAAGATGTTCAATGTCCTCTTTAAAGGCTTTCTCTATTCTGCTTGTAAACCTCTCTAGGTCTTCTCTGGTTGGTAGGGCCCATATGTGGCGTTTTAAGTCCCCATCTTCCATGAGGTCTGCTATGTCTGAGCCTGCAGCTCGGGAGGCAGTGGACCCAGGGGAGGCTAAGGGGACAGAGTCACTCACCGATCCAGGCGATAGCTGCGGTGAGGCTGTCTGTGAAGCAGGCTTTGTCTGCTGCGCCGCATGCTGTTTGGAGCTCTTTCCGGCCGGCGCCATCTTGGATTTCTCCGCGCCCTTGCCGCGGGTCCCGGGGAAGTACGATTCCAGGTGTCCCTGACGGGATCTGTCACCCCCAGTGTCCTGCGACGTGTTCCGCTGCCTCTGTGACATCTCCCGGGCCGTTCCCGTGCCCCGGATCGTCGGTGTGCTGCTGATTTAGCTTCGGTGTGAGCGGAGCAAGGACCAGACACGTCCTCACTGCTCCATGTCAGGACACGCCCCCCTCCTGCTACTTTTTTGAGGCGGATGAGTAGGGTTTTGTGGTCTACTGTGTCGAACGCTGCACTGAGATCCAGCAACACCAGAAGACATGATTCTCCGTCATCTGCTGCTTCGAGGGCGTCATCCCATATTTTAAGAAGGGCTGTTTCTGTGCCATGGCCTGGGCGGAAATCTGATTGTAGTGGATCCAAGAGTTTGTGGGTGTCCAAATGGTGTTGTAGCTGCTGTACTACTGCTTTCTCCATGATCTTTGAGATGGTGTTAAGACTTGTAACCTTCAGCAACCAATCAGTGAACAGAAATGATCTGCTGTAATCTCTAGCAAGCAATAAGTGAGCAATAATAACTTGCAGTAACCTCTAGCAACCAATCTGTTTGTAGTAATGATGTGCAGTAGCCTCTAACAGACAATGGGTAAGCGGTAATTATGTGCAGTATCGTCTAGCAACCAATGAGTGAGCAATAATAATGTGTGTAGTGGACAGTGTAGGAATCAGGTGAATCAGTTTAGTGGTCAGTGTAGGAATCAGGCAGGTCAGTATAGGAATCAGCTAGGTTAGTATAGTGGTCAGGTAGGTCGGTGTAGGAATCAGGTTGGTCAATACTACTGTACTAGCAGAAGGGACTCAGAGAGTTCTAAAAATCCGTGGGTTAGGGGGCACAAATCTCTTGTCCTGCCCCAGGCACTGACAACCCAAGCTACGCCACTGCCTGTACATACTCTCCACACTTCTCTCCTGTACATACTGCTCACTGTCATACCCTCCATCCTTCTCTCCTATACATAGTGCCCGCTTTCATACCCTACACACTCCTCTCCTGTATATAGTGCCTGCTGTCATACACTTCTCTCCTGTACATAGTGCCCACTGTCATACCCTCCACACTCCTCTCCTGTACGTAGTGCCCACCGTCATACCCTTCACACTCCTCTCCTATACATAGTGCCCACTGTCATACCCTCCACACTTCTCTTCTATACATAGTGCCCACCATCCTACCCTCCATACTCCTCTCCTGTACATACTGCTCACTGTCATACCCTCCACACTCCTCTCCTATACACAGTGCCCACTGTCATACCCTCTACACTTCTCTCCTATACATAGCACCCACTGTCATACCCTCCACACTCCTCTCCTGTACATACTGCCCACTGTCATATCCTCCCCACTCTTCTTCTGTACATACTCCTCACTGTTTTACCCTCCACACTCATCTCATGTACATACTGCTCAGTATCATACCATCCACACTCCTCTCCTATACATACTGCCCACTTTCATAAACTACTCTATTGTACATAGTGCTGGCTGTCATACCCTACACATTCCTCTCCTGTACATACTGCCTATTGTCATACCCTCCACACTCCTCTCCTGTACATACTGCCCACTGTCATACCCTCCACACTCCTCTCCTGTACATACTGCTTACTGTCTTACCCTCCACACTCATCTCCTGTACATACTGCTCAGTATCATACTGTCCACACTCCTCTCCTGTACATACTGCCCACTGTCATACTCTCCACACTCCTCTCCTGTACATACTACCCACATTCATAAACTCCTCTATTATACGAAGTGCCGGCTGTCATAACCTCCACACTCCTCTCCTGTGCATACTGCCCACTATCATATTGTCCACACTCCTCTCCTGTACATACTGCCTACTGTCATACCCTCCACACTCCTCTCCTGTACATACTGCCCCCATCATAGCCTGCACACTCTTCTCCTATGCATAATGCCCACTATCATACCATTCACAATCCTCTGTTGTACATACCACCCACTGTGATACCCTCCACACTCCTCAGTTGTACATACTGCCCACTGTCATACCCTCCACACTTCTCTCCTGTACATAATGTAACCCAACCTTACCCTCCACACTCCTCTCCTGTACATACTGCCAACTATCTTTCTCTCCACATTCCTCTCCTGTACATACTGCCCACTGGCATACCCTCCACACTCCTCTGCTGTGCATGCTGCCCACTGTCATAACCTTCAAACTCCTCTCCTGTACATGGTGCCTTCTGCCATACCCTCCGCACTCCTCTCTTGTACATAATGCCCACTGTTAGACCCTTCACGTTCCTCTCCCTCACCTGCACATACTTCCCACTTTTATACCGTCCATTCTCATCCCCTATGCCTCTTACCCACAAAAATAGTTCTTTAAAATTATACTGAATATCCTCAATGTTACCAGCTCTAGAATGGGCACACTTTTGTTAGTTCAACTAAAGGAAATCTTCTCAGTCCTCATATTTGTTCTGCCCCATTATTAGTACTCATTTAATTTTGGGATTACTACTGTGATGTATAGGGGATCTCAGCTACTCTAAATATAGCACTTGTAAAAAAAGTGTCCCTGAAAATATTTTTGAAATGTTGGCAACTATGCACTTAGGCACTGCCCAAGGGCCACCAAGTCAGTAGGGGGCCCCATGAGAGGCACCTGGGATTCTGTGATATTAAAGTGGTAGTAAACGTCGCTAACATTATTACTTTTTAGAGGCCCTGATGTAGCTTATGCCACAATGTACAAGTATGCACAGCATATTAGCACATTAGGGTACACTTAATTTGTCAGTCTGAGCCCTCCAGTGTTGCGCTGTGATCAATCTGTGATCAATATGTGATCAATCTGTGATCTTTACCCGGTCTTCCTTCTGCCTTCGGTCACTTGCCTTGGCTGGGCTGCGTTGATGTCATTCCCATGCATCCTCATGCGCATTTTCTCTCTCTCTCACACTCTCTCTCTCATCCTCTCTCTCTCTCTCATCCCCTCTCTCTCTCATCCCCTCTCTCTCTCTCTCATCCCCTCTCTCTCTCTCTCATCCTCTCTCTCTCTCATCCTCTCTCTCTCTCTCTCTCTCATCCTCTCTCATCCTCTCTCTCTCTCTCTCATCCTCTCTCTCTCTCTCATCCTCTCTCTCTCTCTCATCCTCTCTCTCTCTCTCATCCTCTCTCTCTCTCATCCTCTCTCTCTCTCTCATCCTCTCTCTCTCTCTCATCCTCTCTCTCTCTCTCATCCTCTCTCTCTCTCTCATCCTCTCTCTCTCTCTCATCCTATCTCTCTCTCTCTCTCATCCTCTCTCTCTCTCTCTCTCATCCTCTCTCTCTCTCTCTTTAATTGAATTTGTTATAACAAAAAAAGTTAGCATTTTTATTTATAAAAGGCCCCACCAAAATCCTCAGCACCAGGCCCATGATGTTCTTAATCTGGCCCTGACCCCATAGTGTAATCCTGGGGTTATTGGAACAAGAATTTAAGGAAATTCCCTCCAATAGGAGCACAGACAAATATTAACTTTCTCCCACTCTATCTAAAACTATAACAAAAAAATGCTGGAGTTAGGCTTTAAGGTTACATGCACACAGCACTCCTCTCTTGTTTTTTTCTGTAGCTGGACATCAGTACACAGGAATGATGATAAGCTTGGGCAATGGAGGCCTGTGCCTTGGGGCTTCTGCCAAGTGCCCCCAGTCTCAGACCATCACCCCCAAACTTTGGAAATAATCATTATCCTTGTATGGTAATCTCCAGCTTACCACTGTCAAGGTACTGGAAGAAAAAGTCAGGACCTTAGGCCTCGTACACACGGCCGATTTTCTCGGCAAGAACCAGTAAGAAACTTGCTGGCAGAGATGTCTTGCCGAGTAAATCGGTCGTGTGTACGCGGCTATCGGGTTTCTCGTCGAGAAAACCGACAAGAAACCTTGACGAGAAAATAGAGAACCTGCTCTCTATTTTCTCGTCGAGATTCTCCTCGGCATGTTTCTCGATGAGAAAAGGGAGTGTGTGTACACTTACCTGTCCTCCCGGAAGCCCGCGCATGTTCGAAATGAATTCGACGCATGCGCGGTAGCTTCCTAGGCATACGTAGGGTATACCAAGATGGCAGCGACGGCATCGAATGTGACGAGCGCATGCTCGTCGTAGTCGATGACGTCACCGCGTACGCTCCATTCAAAGAACCGCGGGTTCTTTGAAACGAGCGTGTGTACACTCGGCCGGGACAAGTTTCTTGTCCAAGAATCTCGTCGAAAAAAACGACATGTTTTTTTCAACGAGAATCTCGGCCGTGTGTACGAGGGCTTAGTCTCACCTGCTTTTGTCTCCTGTGCTTGGTACAAGCTGTGCTGCTGCTGTGGGCATGGTCAATAAAGTGGGGATCACTGCATAGTGTTTTTCTGGTATTGTTGCAATTTCCCCCATGGCTTTGTTATTATTTAGACAAAATGGGACCTGGGGCTACACTAAAAACAAAGTGTACCAAAGTGAGTCCCATCATTGTCATTGGATTCAATAATAACCCCCAGCATTTGTGTCTTTGGTCACAATAAAACCCCCCAATATTGGTGTCAGAAGGTACAGTAATAACCCTTTACCACTACACCGTTCTGTTTGGCAGCTAAAACACCCTGCTAAAATGGGCTGTGCTTGTATTTCACACTGGAAAAAATATCATCGTAGGTCCAAATCACTTCTGGCTTGTTCACATTATTGCCAGTCAAAACACAATGAAGGGGGGCGCTTGGACCCCCAAAACACGTTTGCTACTTTTTTGGTCTGTACCCCTGACTTTTTTTTTTATTTTTTATTATTTTTATTAAATTTTTTCAACACATACAACATACACAGCTTAAGCACCTACAGTACAGAAAAGGAGCAAATACAAAAAATAATACCATTTGCAATGCGAACCTAGCGAATCAGGCATAACAATGGAAGGGTGCAGCAACACCGCCAAATAGAATCCAGAAAGGCATACATTATCTTAAACCCAGTAGTCTTTACGAACACATAAGAATACAACGGGAGAAAAGCAAGATATAATAGCAAGATATGGCCTCTATATGATGACCTTGTCCACCCCAAATTCACTAAGCCGTTTCAGGCTCTGCTAACCAAGTGCGCCAGACCCTGTCATATTTTTGTGGGCAGCCCCGATTGGCATAAGTGTCCCTGTATAGAGGAAGGCTATTGTTCACCAAGCATTTCCATTGCTTCAGAGAGGGGGGGGCAGGCTTCTTCCACTGCATAGCAATGTTCTTACGAGCATAGAAGAGCAGCAGGGTAATCAGCGTGCGTTTGGCAGAGGATGGTAATATGGTCTCAACGAGCCCCAAAAGGCACACCTCCATTGCCAAAGGCACAGTGACACAGGCTACTCTATTAATCAAATCCAGCACCATTTCCCAATACCGCTGGACCCCCGGACAATGCCAGAAGATATGGGAGAAGTCGCCCGGTGAGGCGCCGCATCTCCAACACTCTGAGGAATGAGCAGGGTCCATCTTGTGAAGTCTGTGGGGGGTGTAATAAGCCCTATGAACAATCTTGTATTGCACCAATCTGTCGCGCATGGAGACCAGGGTGTTGAAAGGGAGGTCCCACACATCATCCCAGTCATCGTTGTCTAACGTGGGGATATCAGTCTGCCATCTAGTCCAGAGTTTGTCAAGGGGTGGAAGAGACACAAGGATCAAAAACGCATAGAGATGTGAGGTGGGCTTTTCTGCACAGCTAAATCTAAGTGTCCTCTCCAGTTCCGACTGCGCTACAATACATGAAGATTGTGGAAACTGCGCCGCAAATGCATGGGACATTTGAAGATATCTGAATAGGAAATGGTTAGGTAGATTGTACTGGGAGGAAAGGTGCGAGAAAGGGAGCAAGGAATTTTGGGACACTACGTGAGATACTAGTTTGATACCGTATTTTGTCCACGCGTAAGGGTCGGGGATTTTGTATATGTGGGATAAGTTAGGGTTCAGCCAGATAGGGGCATTGGGGGAGATTTCAGACTGTTTACACTTCTCAATGGCTAATCCTGTCCGCCATGCCCGCAGGGTGGTAAGCATAGAGGGGGTCAGAGGATAAGGGGCACGAGGGCCCCTAAAAAGTAACAATTGAAGAGCTTCCAGCGAACCGACCACTGCCGCTTCCAGCACAGTCGACGAGTTCGCTCTGTCCGGCTGTAACCACCACGCCGCTGTCACCAGCTGCGCAGAGAGGTAATACTTATAGCAGTCCGGGAATGCCATGCCACCCTGCGTTCGTGGCCTCATTAAAGTCGTCAGTCGGTACCTGGGAGGAGAGGGGCCCCATAAGAAGGAGGAAAAAATGTGGTTCAGTTTCTGAAAAAAAGACTTGGGCACCCATTGTGGGGAGTGATGGAAAAGATATGTTAGTTTGGGAATAATCTTCATTTTTATGAGGTTAACTCACCCCCATAATGACAGAGGCAGGTTGCTCCATGATTTAAGCTTCGTCTGTGACTCTAAAAGCACCGGGGCGAGGTTCAAAGAGATAAAGTCTGAGGCTGAACCAGAGACATGTACCCCTAGGTATTTAAAGGAATCCACCCACAGGAGGGGGCAATCAGGAGGTGATGTGGACCTGGCCGCTGGATCGATCGGGAATAGGAGGGACTTAGACCAATTTACCCTAAGACCGGTGACCTCAGCAAAGGTGCTCAGAATACTGAGCGCTCCTTGCAAGGATGGGCCGGCATCATTCAGGAAGAGCAGCATGTCATCTGCGTACAAGGCAACCCTCTCCTCCAGCAACCCGAGTCGGAGACCTTTAATGTGCGGTGAGGTGCGAAGTGCCTCCGCCACCGGTTCAATAGCAAGGGCAAACAAAGCTGGAGAGAGAGGGCAGCCCTGCCTCGTTCCCCTGGCAAGCCCGAAGGGGACAGACAGTCCACCCCCCAGGCGCACCGAGGAAGTGGGGCATTTGTAGATCACCCGGAGCCACCTGATGAACAGCAAAGGAAAACCCATCCTACGTAATGTTTCCCACAAAAAGGGCCACTCGACCGTGTTGAAGGCCTTTTCCACGTCTAGAGATGCCACTGCCCGGGAACCCATATTGAGGTGTTGAGCGTGTATGTTTGTGAACAGCCTTCTGAGATTAACATCTGTGGACCTACGGGGCATGAAACCTGTCTGGTCTGGGTCTATTACTGAGGGTAGCATGGGATATAACCGAAGGGCCAGAAGCTTGGTCAGAATTTTAAAGTCAGAGTTAAGCAAGGCAATAGGGCGGTAGGAAGCACAGGAAGTGGGGTCTTTGGGAGCCTTATATATCAGGGTCAAGTAGGCATGGTACATAGAGCCAGGCAGACCACCGTTTGCTAGGCATACAGTATACAATTGTGCCAACAGGGGCGCCAAGAGTTCCACATGAGCCCTATAAAAGTCCATCGGAAGCCTGTCCGGCCCCGGCGCCTTGCCAGGGGGGAAGGACCGGATAGCCTTTATGACCTCCAGAACCGTAAATGGTTGGACCAATGTCTCCCTGTCATGGTCAGAGAGCCAGCCAAGCGCCAATGGATCTAGTAGGCCGTTCAGCGATTCTGACTGAAAATCTGACAGTAGACCAGACGAATATAAAGCGCTATAGAAGGAGTTAAAGGTCTGCAAGACTTCAGAAGGGGAGGACACAGTCCCGCCCCCGATGTCTGCAGGGTAGACACTAGGGTAAGGGGTCGGTCATGTTGTGTCATCATGGCCAGCAGGCGGCCATTTCTATCACCTTGTTCAAAGGCCCTCTGCTTACCCCTATAGGAGTCGAGTCGCGTGACCTCAGCCAGGTGTAACTGAAGTTCCCTCCGAGCCGCCATCAGCAAATCAAAGTGAACCGGGGTGGGGTCACCACCATATGTAGCAGTGTGGTCATCAACAGTCTTCTGCAGCGCCAGAGTCGCAGCTGACTGCTGTTTTTTAATGCTGGCAATAGCAGAGATATACTGTCGCCTTGTGAAAGCTTTAAAGGCATCCCAGACAATGTCGGGAGAAGAGGATTCCTTATTGTTTTCCCAGAATTCAGACAGCAGGGGCGGCAGTTTGTCAGTAAGGTCAGGATGAGAGACCCATTGTGTACCCAACCTCCAGAGCGCAGCATTCCGGGAAGCCGGGGAGCGGAGCACCACCACCAGGGGACTATGATCAGACAGGCCGCTGGGTAGATAGGACGTCTCCAATACGTCCGCTAACAGTGCGGGGTTGGAGAAGGCCAGATCTATCCGCGAGGCAGTCTTATAGGATGCCGAAAAACATGAGTAAGTCCTTGTGGTAGGGTGCTTCCACCTCCAGACCTCCACCAGCCCCACCGCCTGAGCCCAGGCAGAGAGGTCTATGCATTGTTTCCTAGGCGGGGTCGGTCTATCTAGGTCGGGCGACAAAATGGCATTGAAGTCTCCCATAATCAGAACTTTCCCCGGGCAGAAGGGCGAAATCTTTTCTAGGACCTCATACAATATTGCAGATGAAAACGGGGGAGGGATGTACAGATTTATAATGATATATCTTACGGACCATAACGTAAAAACCACTATCACAAATTTACCCTGGGGATCCGTCCGGACCTCCTCAATAACACAGGGGAAACTCTTGTGGATAAGGATCGACACACCCCTGGCGTATGTGGAATACGTGGCATGTATCGCTCGCTGTATCCAAGGCTTCTTAAGAGTCAAAATCTTACTGCCCATGAGGTGAGTCTCCTGAAGGAGAATAAGCTGGGGGGAGTGAGATTTTAAGTATCAAAATAAAAGGGCTCGCTTGAATTTTGAGTTAAGACCTCTGACATTCCAGGAAAGGACGGTAAAGGAGTCTGCTAGTTGACTAGCCATTGGGAAATGGGGAGAAATAGATAAAGAGATACACTAGAGGGCATGTACCAGTGCACCCCATGAGCAGCAAGATCTCGGTCACAGTGCAAAAAATACTGACAGTACTTAAGCAAACCACAAAACAAAACAAAACAGAGAAAAAAAAAAACACAAAGAAAAACAACATAAGAGCAAGGAACAACTAGATCCTTAATCAAACTTCCCAGGCACGAGTGCCTATCCTACTATATCCCAGCCTTCCTCCTAACAGGGGGGAAGGTCTGGGAATAGTTTTTACCCAGAAAAGAACTTTAACTACAGGTGCCAGTGAACCCCTCAACTGGGGGCACTACACTACCGGTGCCAGTCCACCCACTCTGTTGACAGGTACTGTCTCTTCCGTCTTGTAAGAACAGGGAGCAGAGGGACGGGGGATATTGATCCCAAAAATCAGTGGCACCAAAGTCAGTGACTTGATAGAGCAGTGGGCAAGGGTGAGGGATGTGATTCTCAATACAGCGAGCAGGGCCGAGCAATCCAGAGGGGGGGGGGGTTGTCGTTCCTCCCGCTATTTGGTATCTCCAAGAGAGTGGAGGGCACCAGGCCTATCTCAATTCCCACAACACAAAACCGTGAGGGTCAAGTGCAGGTCACGTGTAAAAGTGCGTTCGTGTTTGCTCCGGTAATTGCCGAATGTTCGTAGGATGAATCAAGCAAGGATATGGAAGATGCGTGCATCAGGCAAGTATGTACTCACAGGACAGTTTAGTAGGATATCAGGGCGCAGGAAGTCCACGCAGTAGATCAGGGAATGGGTCGTCAGCGTAAGGTGGTCAGCCAGTCATCAGCATCCGCTGGGTTGTCAAAGAATCGGATTGTTCCATCGTGTTGGACTCGCAGGGGACTGGGGTAAAGCATGCCATATTTTATGTTCTTCTCCCTGAGCCGTCTACGGACATCGTTGAAAGTCTTCCTTTTCCGCTGCAGCTCAGCCGAAAAATCGGGGAAAAGAAAAACAGAGGCATTGCCGTATTTTAGAGTGGGATGTTTGCGGGCCTCAGAGAGAATCCTGTCTCTGTCCCGATAATTAAGGAAGCGTACCAAGAAGGGCCGGGGGAGATTTCCCGGGATGGCGCGGCCGGTGGGCACCCAATGAGCTCTTTCAACCACATAGGTAGGAGAAACATCTGTAAAGCCCAGTAGATCCTTAAAGAACCCCTCTGCGAATTCCGCCGGGCGGTCCCCCTCCTCCCCCTCAGGTAGCCCCAGGACTCTGACATTGTTGCGTCTGAGTCTGTTCTCGGCGTCATCAGATTTTGCGACAAGGGACTGTACCGTGCGCTGCAGTTCAGCAATGGACGAAGCATGAGTGGCAGTAAGATCTTCGGTAGCGGAAATCCTGGTCTCAGTTTCAGTTATCCTCCCCCTAATTTTGTCGAGATCATTTCTGATGAGATTGCACTCCTCAGCAAGGTGGTCGATGCGCACAAGCAGTGAGGTCTTGCTCTGCTCTATCGCGGCAAGGATTGTGGCCGTACTATCCTGCAATGGCGGGGTCCGCTCCGCCGCCGGATCCCCACCGGGACCCATCTCCAAGTCAGCCAACAGAGCCCGGAGTTGTCCAAGCAGTTCTGGGTCAGGCTGCAGTGAGAGGGGATGAGGCTGCCGGGGGGACAAGCCCACCCCAACTGCCCCAGAGGATTTTTTCCCCTTCTTGGAAGAGGGGGACATCTGGTGGGTCACTAAAGGGGGGCCCCAACAGAGGAGCAGCACACTCCTAGATCAAAGTCCCGTAGGCAGCAGAGGGTGGCAGGGATGGGCAACGGGAGAGTGTCCCGGGAGGGCCCAGGCCAGACCGACAATCAGTAAGAGCAAACAGCCCCCCAGCACTCAGTCATCAGCAAGGTTTAATTAGTCCAGGAGGTTGGCAGGCAGAGAGTGTATTTAAGGATGGTAAGAACAGGGGGACACAGGCAGAATGGCAGAGTCACTAGGCCCCCGGGCTCCTCCAGCAGCCCACACAGACCGGTCCCCACAGAACAGCACAGCAGGTCTCAACAGGGAGTAGGATGAGTCTCAGGGCCGCGGGATCCGCGTCCGCGATTTGCGGTCCGGTCGGCGCACTACCGCGGGGTAGCCGCTCAGGAAACAGCGGTGTCCGGCAGGCTTCACTAGGCCGCACTAGGCCGCAGCCGCCGCGAGCGCTCCCGGCGGCTCAGCAGGCCATCAGAGCACGCCAGGCAGTGGAGGGGGTAGGCAGGAGAAGGGAGAACAGTCCAGGGGATGCAGGATGATTTCTTACCCCACTGTTAGGCAAGGATCGGCTCCCACAGGTCGGACACAGGCCAGCAAGATGGCGGCGGCAGCAGGCAGAGTGCCGGATGGCTTCCCGGGCGTCCACGACTGGATCCCCACTCGATACCTGGTCAGGGCCCAACAGGGAACAAGGAGGAACAGGTATGCAAGGCGGCTTGAGCTGTGCAGGCCAGTGGATGCATGGATGGCAAAGGATTATGTTAAGGATACCCGGAGCTCCTCTCAAACACGTCCGCCGCCGCTCACATCCGGACACGCCCCCTCGTACCCCTGACTTTTAATGGAATAAAGTTGTATTTGAACCTCTTAGCAATGATGTGGTGCTTGAATTTTAATTGTTTGGTTACATTAAACTACAAGCCAAGGAGACTGTGGAGATCCTCTGGGGTATAGAAGCTGACTGCCTGGGAACCAGATCATTTACACCATCAATGCCTTATGCCGCGTACACACGATCATTATTCACGGCGGTTAAAAAACCGCCGTGAATAATGACAGGAAAAACGAGGGAACCGCTTGGTTCCCTACACACGGTCGTTTTTCCCTTGACGAGAAAAACGACCGTCTGTGGGCTCCGCGGCAGTGTTTCCCTATGGGAAAACTGCCGCGGAAAAAAATGCTGGAAAAAACGATGAGAAAATTTAGAACATGTTCTAAATTTTCTCGTCGTTTTTTATGCCGTTTTTCTAGACGAGAAAAGCGGTCGTGTGTACGCGGCATTAAAGTGGAAGTCCATGCTAAAACTAAAATCCCTGCATCTATAGACACCCACAATCCAACACTAACCTATCTAGCCCTGTAAAGAAAAAAATAGTATACATACCTTTTCTGAAGCTGATCCGACCCATTCTCCAGCAGCAGAAGCTCTGCAGGGAACATGGCCATAAACGGTTGTGAAATGAATGGGAAGAGACGTCACCCATAGACTTACTATAGGGATTCTATTGTCAGACATGTCTCCAAAGTGAAGCCCCGGCTGAAAGCTCAGCGTGGGACTGAGTCGGATAGCCTGCAGAAAATGTATGTAATACTGATTTCTTTATTACAGGGCTAGATAGGTTTGTGTTAGATCGCAGGTGTCTATAGATGTAGGTATTTTAGTTTTAGCATGGACTTCTACTTTAAGATATCAATACCAGTAACATAACCCTTCGGGTCCAGCGCTATCGTTACACTTTCCTCAACTAAATGGATTCTGTACACTACACTGAAATGCTATAAACACAGCTATACTAAATGGCGCTATATGTAGCTAAACATCCAGTCTGAATGATACTATTGAGAAGTCATTACTTGTGTAGCACACAGACCTTTTCCTGCCTTCGGCTCACTTGCAGGTCAAGGCACACCGCGCTATATGCCCGTACCCTCTTGTTTGAAGAGGTTAAGCGGTACTTAATCTCACCACTCAATCCCCAGTGTCTTTGCTTATCTGCATAGTCCCCTCTCACGGTCCTAGCAACCGGAATGACACTCGGGCGTTCACTTAGGTTTCTTTGAAGATTCGATCGGGAGATCCTCTGCCACAGAATCTCTGAGCCCCAGGCTAAAGGTGCCTGGGACCGATGCACTCGTGCACCCCTGGCCTGGAGGGCCAGGTCACGCAACCCGAATTCCGGAACTCCTCTACTCCAGGCGGCGTCTGCTCCTTATGTATCCTCTCCCGGCATGCACAGCAGGTTGACCACGCCCACTGTACTACTGCCGAGAGAGGACACCCTAAGGCACAGCACTGTCACCAGTGGTTCAACCCTGACCTGTCATGGCAGTGCCACCTACAGGCCACAGGGAACTGCACACCAGTACAACACCTGCAGAAACAAAGTAACAGAACCTATGAATAAGAGCGGTCTGAGCCTGGCTTCTAGCTCAGACCAACCCCTAAATTTAGGCACATAGCACCCCTCAAAGTAGAGGAGCGCTACACACACCCCCTCCTAAAGTAGACACTGTCCTCAGTGTCTGAAATAAACTCGAACCATCTCAAGCCTGAGTAGGTAAGAATTTATTTCCAACCCTATATACAATTTGAACATTGGTGCCTGAGCCAATATAAAGGGAAGGGACAGAAAAGAAAGGATAGGAGAGCAAAGAGTACAAAAAATATTTTTGACATCCCATTCTCAATGCCATATTTATAAAATACACATTACACAATCCACCCCCTCCTAACTAACTACTCCACCCCATTCTCAGTGCAGTTTCACCTGTAGAGGTAGAGAAACAATTCACACAATAAAACATTCTACCTTTATACTAGCTACAAGAAGTGAGCTGCCCCTCCGAAAAGGGACAACTCCCTTCAACAGAAGTTGCATATACTAAGCCTAGCATATGTTATAAACTTTTCTCAATGGAAGTGCATAAAAGAGTTCTGCAAATCACCCCCATCTGGTGGCAGTGCAAAGTCACTACAACCAACAGTTGTTCCGTAGAAATGCCGGCCAGAAATCAGGCATTTCCTATTTTGAACACTACGGGTCTCCAGCCTTTGCCCTAACTTATCTACCCCAAAGTTCAGTTCTTAGTGGTGCTGCAGATGGAGAAAAACAGCAACAGCTCTCCTGGCAAATAGTTCATCCACCTCAAAATCATCCCCCACTTCGGAAGACGATTCCAAATCGGAAGTGTCACACTCCTCCACTGGCAGATAGTCTCTAGTGGACACAGACTCACTGTCCTTTAAAAGTTTCTGTGGATCGGGTATCCAAACATCCCCAATGGTACGGACACTGAGCTTCTACCCCTTCCCCGGCAAACTTTTCACCACAATGTCCCCAGCCTCCTTACCGTCCCCTGACGTGGATCTCCTGGAGGTCCCTCCTGGTTTGATCTCCGGTTCAGGCCGGCACTGGGATGGACCTCGACCGCGGCTGCGGGAGGCTGTTACGTAGCCCACCTTTTCTCTTGGCAGACATGATGGACGTCTCAGTAGTGACGGAGGCAGCATCCGCTGTAACATCCATCGCTGGCTCTGCGGTGGCTGGGACTTCACCCTCTACATCCGCTACAGCCGTAGTGATTCACGTGGGTCCGGCCACTGGGGCATATTTCTCTTCCTCGGAAGTAAGCAACCCCGTAACAAAGTTGACCTGGTACACTCGGGGTGACTAGGTGGGTTGTTCTACCTCGAACAAAAACTCCCCACAGATCAGGCATCTTCCGAACGGCCGTATTTGCACGGCTAGTCCTTGGCAACTCGGACAGAGCACGCCCAGGGCCTCCGCAATCCCGGCAGGTATAGAGCGCGAAGCGGCCTCGGGCTTTGAGCCGGATCCCTGTATCCGTCAGGGGGGCAGTGAGAGAAGCGATATCCATGGCTGAGGTAGTCGTGAACATTTGGGGTCCCGGTGGAAGAGAAATCCATGAATTGGCGGACATGATGCTTCTTCTTCACCGGTTTGGCTCGTACTGTCCCTTTGGCACCAAAGACACCACGTGCAACACACACTTTGTGGGGGCTCCTCCCCCTTTTCCTTTCTTGCATGCAGCTCGCAGGCTTTTCCTAGTTCTGGACACGCCCACGAACTACGCACCTAGAAAAAACTCAAACACAGTCCTGTACCTCCATTTTCTTCGAAAAAATGTGGCGCAGTCCAACTCTCACAATGGCAGAAAAACAGTCCAACCTCTGGGGGGGGGGGGGGGGGGTAGCTGCAGAATCCCGGACTCGAGCCCCCACGTGTAGCACACGGACCTTTTCCTACCTTCAAGGTACACCGCGCTATATGCCCGTACCCTCTTGTTTGAAGAGGTTAAGCAGTTTTCACAATTGTTGGGTCCCGCAGCGAGTTACCTCCCCTCGGCTGGTTCTCACCCCCAGAGTGTAGGGAAGAGTCTGTTGTAGGTGCACCAATAAGGCCAATGTCCAGTCAAGGTTAAACCTTAATGAAGGAAGGTTTATTTTCTTTATGCTGAAAACTGGATAGGAAAGTTGAAGTTGAAGAATAAAGGAACAGGGAGGCAGGTTCAGGCACGCGGTACTTAATCTCACCACTCAATCCCCAGTGTCTCTGCTTATCCAGATAGTCCCCTCTCACGGTCCTAGCAACCGGAATGACACTCGGGCGTTCACTTAGGTTTCTTTGAAGATACAATCGGGAGATCCTCTGCCACAGAATCTCTGAGCCCCAGGCTAAAGGTGCCTGGGACCGATGCACTCGCGCACCCCTGGCCTGGAGGGCCAGGTCATGCAACCCGAATTCCGGAACTCCTCTACTCCAGGCGGCGTCTGCTTCTTATGTATCCTCTCCCGACATGCACAACATGTTGACCACGCCCACTGTACTACTGCCGAGAGAGGACACCAAGGCACAGCACTGTCACCAGTGGTTCAACCCTGACCTGTCATGGCAGTGCCACCTACAGGCCACAGGGAACTGCACACCAGTACAACACACACCAGCAGAAACAAAGTAACAGAACCTATCAATAAAAGCGGTCTGAGCCTGGCTACTAGCTCAGACCAACCCCCTAAATTTAGGCACATAGCACCCCTCAAAGTAGAGGGGCGCTACACTTGCATTTAGAAATGTATCTGAGGGCATTTAAATGAAGCAAGTGTGAATGAGGTCTAAAGGCAGTGGCGGTGCGTCCATAGTGGGCGCAGGAGCGCCGCCCCCTCTCTCCCCTGCACCGTCAACCATACATACATTCATGCATTGCATGAATGTATGTATTGTCGCCGGCGCCGCTGCCGCCCACTATTCAGATGGCCGGCCCCCTGGCGAGCACCGGCCATCGGAATAACATCAGTTGGTTGGTTTTTGGAAGTGTCTATCAGAGCCAGTGGCTCTGATAGGCTTCCTGATTACAGCCTGTGGGCTGTAATCGGCCTCCAAATAGTTAACCAGGGGACTCACGGGCTGTGCGTTCCCTGGTTAACACTGACACGCGTCTCAGCCAATCAGGTTCACCGGGTCTGGTTACCGGTAGCTAGGGTGACCACATTTCCAAACTGCCATTCAGGGACACACCTCCTCTCTCACCTTCCCCCAAAAAAGGTGAGGGGGGCGGGGGGAAATGTAGTCTTGGGGTTGATGGGGAATTTGGCGGTGGGTTATTTGTCAGGTGAATGTGCCACTTGCCACCAAATGCTGTGCCGCTTGCCACCCATAGCCGGCCACCAGATGCAGTGCTGCTGTCACTCCCTCTGCATGAGCCATGTGCGTAGAAGGAAAGGAGTGGCGTCACTATCTGGAGAGTGAAGATCACACCAGTCCCTGCTGCTTCCTGCTGGGTGCTGGAGAAGGAGGTGGTGCCGAGGTGGGTGGGGACAGCAGTGCTGCACTAGGCGCAAGCCTCGCTCCTGGTCTCACTGTCTGAGAGTAAATTGTCACTGATTGCAAGATGCCCCTGTCCCTAGCAACCAGTTCCAGAAATGTAGTTATTAGTTAGCAGGGGGTGGCTGTGTCCTCTATTTCATTCCGGGACATTGTATTGTCCCAGAATGAAGGTGCCTTTGGAGGGAAACTGGCTGTATTTGGGGACAAACTGGTTGTATTTGGGGACAAACTGGCTGCATTTGGGGACAAACTGGCTGCATTTGGGGACAAACTGGCTGCATTTGGGGACAAACTGGCTGCATTTGAGGGGGCAAACTGGCTGCATTTGAGGGGGCAAACTGGCTGCATTTGAGGGGGCAAACTTGTGGCGTTTGGGCACAGTGGCTGTGTTTAATGGACACAGTGGCGGCAATTGATGTTTTTTTTTCAGTTTGTTTGCGTCCCCCCAAAAATTTTGAGCACCAGCCGCCACTGTCTAAAGGGCACTGGGGTTATTGAGCAAGTCACCTTTATGGGGTTTAGATGAGGAGGGAGATCCATTTGTCCTCCAAGGGGAGGGAAGCACATAGCATGCCGAGAGGGGAGTGTGGTCCAAGTGTTTGTTAGATCATCCATATCAGGGGTCTCCAAACTTTTTAGTACAAGGGCCACATTGTTTATTTTACAAATATTTGTGGGCCAAAAAACAACAGTTTTATAAATAAATGAGTCCTTTACACCAAGGTCCCCATCGGAGTCCCCCCTTATGTCAAGGTCCCCATCAGCATTTCCCTTTACATTAGAGTCCCCATCAGAGTCCCCATTATGTCCCTCTTGCATCAAGGCTTCCCTACTTATATGAAGGTTCTCATTAGAGTCCCCCTTACATAAGGGTCATGTATCATCCGATTAAAGCAGAGACCATAGGCAGGCTCTGCAAACCTGAATCCTCAAATTGTGCACATAGGACTCACTTAGGCTGGGTTCACATTAGATGCGGTCGCTGCTCGCAGCAGGGGTCCGGTATGTATCTGTTCACTATTTCAGGTGCAAATCAGGCTTGAATCTTTTGCTGAATTTGCACCAGCAACGGACCAGAAGACGCACAGGACCCTTCTGCAATTCGGACCGTGGTAGCCCCGAAGTTGTGTGAACCGACTCCATTGAGAGCCGGTCACAGTCTCCTGTCATGAGAATTGGATTCGGGGGAAACACTCATCCAATTACAATATGTGTGAACCCAGTCTTATGCCCCATACACACTATCATTTTTCATGCCGTTAAAAATGCCATTTTAAAAAATGGCCATTAAAAATGATCGTGTGTAGGCTCCAGAGCATTTTTAACGACGTGAAAAACGGCCATTAAAAATTCCGGACATGCTCTCTTTTTTCACGTCGTTTTTCATGTCGTTTTTTTTAACGACGTGAAAAACGATAGTGTGTATGCTTTCACGACGTGAAAAAAACGCGCATGCTCAGAATCAAGTATGAGACGGGAGCGCTCGTTCTGGTAAAACTAGCGTTCGTAATGGAGATAGCACATTCATTACACAGTAACGGACTGAAAAGCGCGAATCGTCGCTCAACAAACTTTACTAACATGAAGGGTGGCGCCATTCGAACGGAACTACCCCTTTATAGTGCCGTCGTACGTGTTGAACGTCACTGCGCTTTGCTTGATCGTTTTTTTTAATGATGGTGTGTACGCAAGGCAGGCTTGAGAGGAAACATGAAAAAAACGAGGAGAAAAACGTTGGTTTAAAAAATGACAGTAAAAACGATTGTGTGTACGGGGCATTAGAATATGCCATTGACACTGGCCATGGGCTGAAAAAAATCTTGTTGCAGTTAAGATCTGGTCCACGAGTCGGAGTTCGGAGACCCCTGGTCTATACAATTGCAGTATGAGGTGCCTGTAGAGAAGATTGCTTTCCCTCTCCTTTATTGCCACGCCCATCCCTCATAAACCCCATGTGATGTGTGCTAGTTTCCCATTACAACTACACTGCTGCAGTGGGGTACAACAGTGATGATCACTGTTATAAGCAATCATTTTCATGAATGATTGGCCACCGCTATCACATAGTTCAGATGCACTGTGATTGACCTGTCTGTACCATGTGATCACTGGGACCAATCACAGTGATCAACACAGCAGTACAAAATGAATGAATGTGTGTGCAATCACATGGTACCAGCACTGGATTGGTACAATGATCTGTCATCTGATGGACACAGCAGGGGGCATATCACACTGCAGGGCCCCAGGACATCCATCTAGGATGGGAGAGTTCCCGCTCAGCTGTCATTTGACAACAGGCTGGGCGGGAAATGGTTAACAAAAGTTAGCAAAAGTGTGTCCATTCATTGAAAGGAGAGGAATTCAGAAGTTACAGCAGTACAAATAACTTCTATATGTAATTATGATAATAAAAGTGTGAATGTATACTGCGCTGTCTAAAATGGTGAAATACCACTTATAAATAAAATTGAAATAAATAGTGATAATGAACAATAGGCTGCAACTTAAATGTGAGACACACACAGTAAAGATAATATTAAAAAGAAAAAGCTGCGCACATATGAAAAACACTGCCACTGTAGGTTCAGAAACAGAATATCAAGAGCTCAATCTCTATTGCCAAAAACAATCAAGAAACTCCTGATAATGTGGAGAACAAAGTCCCTTGAAGGAATGAACCAAGTCCTATGAATATATGAGGTAATAGTAACCCCTTGGAAAACAAAACAAAATGATGTGGATAAGAATCTCCTTGTTGGAACATAAGTGACTTCAAACATCAAACACCCAATTAATAGTGCTATGTCCTTGATAGAGAGAGGTTCCACCACCACCAGTTCTTACTACCGCTTACCAGAACCATTGATCCCTTCAGAGATCAATGAAAGCAGATGGCTGTTTACCCCTGCCAGGTTCTCTAGAGTGTTAGATCGCTAGTAACTTCTCTCCTGAATTTCACGCCAATCCTCTCCAAAGGTCACGTTGTCACCTTATTACTGTGTTTTCGAGACATCTTTATTAGAATACGTTAGGAATAGTGTTGAGCGAACCCGAACTGTAAAGTTCGGGTCCGTACCGAACTTTAGCTTTTTCCCGAACCCGAACCCGGACTTTGCGCAAAAGTCCGGGTTCGGGTTCGGGTTCGGCAATCTAATTACGCAGTTAGAAATGCTTCAGGGGCCAGCCAATCACCTTTTGATTAGCTGGTGTGCCCTTAGAAGCCATCATAGCCATGCCTACTAATGGCATGACTGTGATTGGTCAGTGCAACATGTGACCCAGCTTCTATATAAGCTAGAGGCACACAGCACACACGTCACTCTGCTTCAGAATAGATAGGGAGAGGATCTTGTCTGCTGCTGCTGCTTTTAGGGAGAGATAGAAAAATACATGAGTTAGTCCTGATTCTGGAATCTGAGGGAAAAGATAGAGAGACAGTGTAGTGTAGGGCCAGGTTCCTGTTTTTTGCTTTTAGGGAGAGAGATATATTATATAGGAATAGGAGTCCAGATTCAGAGATATAACTCAGAGATCTGCATAGGTTTACCTGTTTGTGTTGCAGTGCAGTCTTTTTACACTGCTATGAGCCCAGTGTCAGAGAAAATCTACCTTTTATCTGCAAGCTCAGTGCACCAGCACTGCATATATTACGTTGAGAGATACACCGTTTCCATACTGTGGGTGTATACTGCTCTTGGAAAAAGATCCATTTAGGACACAAAAAAAAAAAAGGCACTTTATTGTGCTCTTTTCCAAAAGACCCATTAAGGGCAAAAAAAAAAACATTTCCATTTTATTTTGCTCGTGCAAAAAAAGACCCGTTTAGGGCAAAAAAAATAAAATAAAAAATTTGCACTTTAATGTACGCTTGCAAAAAGACCCATTTAGGGCCACAAAAAATATTTTGCAGTGTGTTATACATATGTGGAGGCGTGTCAAATAAACCATTTCTATATATTTGTCTTCTACTGTGCTATACTAAAAAAACTAAATTTTTTTTGAATAGCATTTTCTGCAGTTCTGTAGCTGTGCGATTCAGCGGTTACATACTGTGGGTGTGTTGTGGTCTTCCAAAAAACGCCATTTAGGGCCACAAAAAATATTTTGCAGTGTGTTATACATATGTGGAGGTGTGTGAAATAAACAATTTATATATAGTTTTCTTCTACTGTGCTATACTAAAAAAACAACATTTTTTTAATAGCATTTTCTGCAGTTCTGTAGCTGTGCGATTCAGCGGTTACGTACTGTGGGTGTGTTCTGCTTTTCCAAAAACACCCATTTAGGGCAAGATCCTAAATTTGGAAAATATGAGGAGAAGGTCAAAGGGACGTGGTGGCCCCGGTCGTGGTGCTGCTGGTGGAGCTCCTGTTGCAGGGAGAGGACGTGGTGGATCTGTGCCAGATACACGCACAAGTGAAACACCTTCCTCAGGTGCTAGTAGGCGACCGAGCCTGCGGCGGTATTTTTTTGCGCCTAATGAGGCTGTACGAATGTTTATGCCAGGACAAGTACAGGCGATAGTAGATTGGGTTGCTGACAGTGCCTCGGGTTCCTTCACATTGTCTCCCACCCACTCTTCTGATGAAAGATCAGAGTTGGCACCTGAAACCCAAGAAGTGGAAGAGATTGAGTGCACCGATGCCCAACCACTTATGTTTCATGATGAGTACATGGGAGGACCATCGCAGCACGTCTCGGATGATGACGAAACACAGGTGCCAACTGCTGCTGCTTTCACAATTGTGCAGACAGACAAGGAGGGCAGGGGAGAAGACTGGGTGGAAGATGATGTGGAGGACGATGAGGTCCTCGACCCCACATGGAATCAACGTTATGCAGGTGACCAGTGTAGTTTGGAGGAAGAGGCGGTGGTCGCACAGAGCCACCAGCACAGCAGAAGAGGGAGCAGGGTGCAAAAGCAGAGCATTCGTCCCCTAGACAGTATGTCTGCTACTGCCCAACGCAGCAAGGGACCGAGCACACCAAAGCCAGGTCCAAGGAGTTCCCTAGCGTGGCAGTTCTTCACACAATGTGCTGATGACAAGACACGAGTGGTTTGCACGCTGTGCAATCAGAGCCTGAAGCGAGGCATAAACGTTCTCAACCTGAGCACAACCTGCATGACCAGGCATCTAAGTGCAAAGCACGAGCTGCAGTGGAGTAGACACCTCAAAAACCAAGAAAGGTCTCTGGCTCATCCTGCTTCCTCTTCTGCTGCAGTCTCGGCCTCTTCATCCACCTCTGTAGTGACAGTGGCACCTACCACCCCGCAAACAGAGGATCTGCCAGCAACACTACCACCTGGGTCACCAACCATCTCCACAATGTCCCATGGAAGCGTTCAGCTCTCTATCTCCCAAACATTGGAGCAGAAGAGGAAGTACCCCCCTAGCCACCCGCGATCCCTGGCCCTGAATGCCAGCATTTCAAAACTCCTGGCCTTTGAAATGCTGTCATTCCGTCTGGTGGAGACGCAGAGTTTTAAAAGCCTGATGGCATTGGCTGTCCCACAGTACGTCGTGCCCAGCCGCCACTACTTTTCCAGGCGAGCCATCCCTTCCCTGCACTACCAAGTGGGGGACAAAATCAGGTGTGCACTGCGCAACGCCATCTGTGGCAAGGTCCACCTAACTACGGATGCGTGGACCAGTAAGCACGGTCAGGGACGTTATATCTCCCTAACATTACACTGGGTAAATGCAGTGGCGGCTGGGCCTGAGGCAGATAGCAGTTTGGCGCATGTCCTTCCACCACCGAGGATTGCAGGGCGCTTCAGTTTGCCTCCTGTTGCTAACTCCTCCTACTCCGCTTCCTCATCCTCTACCGCCTCCTCATCCGGTCAGCGTAACACCTTCACCACCAACTTCAGCACAGCCAGGGGTAAACGACAGCAGGCAGTTTTAAAACTTTCCTGTTTGGGGGAAAAACCCCACACCGCGCAGGAGTTGTGGAGGGACATGGAACAACAGACCAATGAGTGGTTGCTGTCAGTGAGCCTCAAGCCCGGCCTGGTGGTGTGCGATAATGGGCGAAATCTTGTAGCAGCTCTGGGCCTAGCCGGTTTGACGCACATCCCTTGCCTGGCGCATGTGCTGACCTTGGTGGTCCAGAGGTTCCTTAAAAATTACCCCAATATGCCAGAGCTGCTGCAGAAAGTGCGGGCTGTGTGTGCGCACTTTCGGCGTTCTCACCCTGCTGCTGCTCGCCTGTCAGCGCTGCAGCGTAACCAATGACGCCGTTCTCAGCGTTACTATGCCAGTTCTATGCCTCCTTGAAAAACCGCTTTGGGCGATGATGGAAGAGGATGTGGCACAGGAGGATGAGGAGGAGGAGGAGGAAGCGGGATCATTTCAAAGGCTTTCAGGGCAGTCTTTCACAAGTGGCTACGAGGGTGGGTTCCTGCACCAACAAACGCCAGGTACACAATTGTCCGGCAGAAAGGGCACAGTTCTGGAGGATGACGAGGTGGAGGAGGAGATGGAGGAGGAGGAGGAGGAGCCATTTTCACAGCAGGGTGGCACCCAGACCAGCTCGTGGCCATCACTGGTGCGTGGCTGGGGGGATACAGAGGACACAGACGATACACCTCCCACAGAGGACAGCTTTTCTTTTCCTCTGGGCAGCCTGGCACACATGAGCGATTACATGCTGCAGTGTTTCCGCAATGACCGCCGAGTTGCCCACATTTCAACTGGTGCTGATTACTGGGTGGCCACCCTGCTGGATCCCCGTTACAAGGACAACGTACCGTCCTTAATTCCCTCACTGGAGCGGGATCGTAAGATGCGCGAGTACAAGCGCACGCTGGTAGACGCACTGTTGGTGGCATTCCCACCTGACAGCGGGCGTACGGTGGAAGTACAAGGCGAAGGCAGAGGAGGAGGAAGAGGTCGCCAACGCAGCCGGGGCACCGGCAGCACCTCAGAAGGCAGGGTTAGCATGGCTGAAATGTGGAAAAGCTTTGTCAGCACGCCACAGCAACCAGCACTAGGGATGGGCCCGGTGCTCGATTCGAACCCACGTTCGAATCGAGCACCGGGCGTTCGCTCGCTCGGCGAGCCCAGAACTATTTGTGCCGTTCGCATCACATTCGTGTGATGCGAGCGGCCCCGCAATGCATTGCGGCCGGCGCGGCCGGCGCAGTGCATTGCTGGCTGATGATTGGCCAAGCATGCACTGTGACCCCGCATGCTTGGCCAATCACAGCGCCCGAAACTCGGAGAGCAATAATTGGCTACAGGCAGGACGCCTGTAGCCAATTACAGCTCAGGGGCTTTAGTACACGCCCCACCATTTAAAAGGCCGCCACGCCGTCGGCCCCGGTCACATGAGTTCCGGCTTTAGGAGAGATCAGTCTGCTGATTCTGTCTTTGCTTGATACTGAAAGATTTGCTCTTCTTTGCTAAACCATTGGCTATTTCTTTGCTAAACCATTGCTACCTAAGTCATTGATCGTTCATTGCTGCTGATTGCACAGTTAGTGTGTTATTAGCTGCTGCTGGGGATTAGTCTGGTGCGTGCTTACTGTTAGTACAGTATTGCAGTAGTACCAACCGCAGTGCTGTTAGCACAGCATTGCACCCCAACAGCACCCATAGGACTTCTAGTGTGTTAGTGGCAGCAAACAGAGCTCCTATATTTTCTTCTCAGCAGCACCCATAGGACTTCTAGTGTGTTAGTGGCTTCACACAGAGCTCCTATATTTTCATCTCAGAAGCACCCATAGGACTTCTAGTGTGTTAGTGGCAGCAAACAGAGCTCCTATATTTTCTTCTCAGCAGCACCCATAGGACTTCTAGTGTGTTAGTGGCATCACACAGAGCTCCTATATTTTCTTCTCAGAAGCACCCATAGGACTTCTAGTGTGTTAGTGGCAATCACACAGAGCTCCTATATTTTCTTCTCAGCAGCACCCATAGGACTTCTAGTGTGTTAGTGGCAGCAAACAGAGCTCCTATATTTTCTTCTCAGCAGCACCCATAGGACTTCTAGTGTGTTAGTGGCAGCAAACAGAGCTCCTATATTTTCTTCTCAGAAGCACCCATAGGACTTCTAGTGTGTTAGTGGCATCACACAGAGCTCCTATATTTTCTTCTCAGCAGCACCCATAGGACTTCTAGTGTGTTAGTGGCATCACACAGAGTTCCTATATTTTCATCTCAGAAGCACCCATAGGACTTCTAGTGTGTTAGTGGCATCACACAGAGTTCCTATATTTTCATCTCAGAAGCACCCATAGGACTTCTAGTGTGTTAGTGGCAGCAAACAGAGCTCCTATATTTTCTTCTCAGCAGCACCCATAGGACTTCTAGTGTGTTAGTGGCATCACACAGAGCTCCTATATTTTCTTCTCAGAAGCACCCATAGGACTTCTAGTGTGTTAGTGGCATCACACAGAGCTCCTATATTTTCTTCTCAGCAGCACCCATAGGACTTCTAGTGTGTTAGTGGCATCACACAGAGCTCCTATATTTTCTTCTCAGAAACACCCATAGGACTTCTAGTGTGTTAGTGGCATCACACAGAGCTCCTATATTTTCTTCTCAGCAGCACCCATAGGACTTCTAGTGTGTTAGTGGCATCACACAGAGCTCCTATATTTTCTTCTCAGCAGCACCCATAGGACTTCTAGTGTGTTAGTGGCAGCAAACAGAGCTCCTATATTTTCTTCTCAGCAGCACCCATAGGACTTCTAGTGTGTTAGTGGCAGCAAACAGAGCTCCTATATTTTCATCTCAGAAGCACCCATAGGACTTCTAGTGTGTTAGTGGCAGCTAGACATGTGCATTCGTTTTCGTCCGAATGCATTTTCGTCCGAATTTCAGCTATTTTCGTTATCGTTTTAACAAACGAAAACGAAAGCACAGAATCCGAAAACCGAAAGATCCGACAAAAACAAATGCTTTATTTTCGTTTTCGTTGCTACAACAGTTCGATATAGATAGGAGATTCGACGTGACGCTGACAATAACAATCTGTGTCTATCGAACCTGTGGTCGAATGTGTAACTCTATTAGTCCAAGATTATTCTACATAGGAGAGAAAAGATTCGACATTATACAGAGAAAAGATTCGACATAGGAGAGAAAAGATTCGACATAGGAGAGAAAAGATTCGACATAGGAGAGAAAAGATTCGACATAGGAGAGAAAAGATTCGACATTATAGAGAGAAAAGATTCGACATAGGAGAGAAAAGATTCGACATAGGAGAGAAAAGATTCGACATAGGAGAGAAAAGATTCGACATAGGAGAGAAAAGATTTGTTATTATAGAGAGAAAAGATTCGACATAGGAGAGAAAAGATCACTGCTGGAATTGGGTGGGGGAAGTAAAATAAAAATAAAGTTGATGATGAATGTTATTGGCTGATTGTAACCAAAGAGGAGGAGCAGTAAAATAGCTAGAATGACGAAGATTCGACAAAGCATCGAAAGTTAGAAGATTTGACGGTGCAGCAAAACTGTACGACGCTGCAATCGTACATTTCCGGTCAAATACATCCGCCCATAGGCTATAGAAGAATTCTAATGTTGGTTGACTAGTAATAGTAATGAATAAATATAATTATTACTAGTCATACAACATTAGAATTCTTCTATAGCTTGTGGGCGGAACATTCGACCGGAAATGTATGATTGCAGTGTCGTACAGTTTCACTGCTCCGTCGAATCTTCTTTGAACATTCGACAGACACCATGAGCCTTCAATGACAGATTCGACCTTAATTAATTCAGATTTTCGAGCGAATGCAATTTCTTACGAAAAACGAAATAAATAAAAACGAATTTCGGGAGTAACTAAATAAATTTATTTTTCGGACGAAAACGAAATTCCGAAACGAAATATTTCAGTGTGCACATGTCTAGTGGCAGCAAACAGAGCTCCTATATTTTCATCTCAGAAGCACCCATAGGACTTCTAGTGTGTTAGTGGCATCACACAGAGTTCCTATATTTTCATCTCAGAAGCACCCATAGGACTTCTAGTGTGTTAGTGGCATCACACAGAGTTCCTATATTTTCATCTCAGAAGCACCCATAGGACTTCTAGTGTGTTAGTGGCATCACACAGAGCTCCTACATTTTCTTCTCAGCAGCACCCATAGGACTTCTAGTGTGTTAGTGGCATCACACAGAGCTCCTATATGTTCTTCTCAGCAGCACCCATAGGACTTCTAGTGTGTTAGTGGCAGCAAACAGCGCTCCTATATTTTCTTGTCAGCAGCACACATAGTACCTATAGTGTGTTAGTGTCAGCACCCATAGGACCTACAGTGTGTTGTGAGCACACATAGGAGCTCTATTTTTTATACTATATACACTACCGACTACAATGGCTGGAAGACCGCCAAGGAGAGGCAGAGCGTGCCGAGGCAAGAACACAGGGCAGGCAGGCTCTGTTTCTAGAGACAACAGTGCTGGCCGTGGACGTGGTCGTGCATCGTCATCAGCACGTGGCCATGGGACACGCTTGTCTTTGTTTTCGGCAGCTGGACATGTGGAGCCGCATCATGCCGAAGGCTTGGTAGAATGGATGACCAAGCCCTCCTCATCCTCCTCATCCTCTCTCACCCAGGCTCAGGGTACTGGCAGAGCAGCTGCCAATGCGTACTCAATGGCATCATCAGCCACCCCTTCCCTAGACCCACCATGTCCTCCTGAGGAGTCCCCCGAACTGTTTGAGCACAGTGTTGGGTACATGCAGGAGGATGCCCAACGATTCGAAGGCTCGGATGATGATACCCAGCTTGAGGAAGTCAGTAGTGTGCGCGCAGAGAGAGGGGATGCTGAAGGACAGCAATCTGGCAGTACTGTTCCAGCAGCTGCAGCTTACTGCCAGGTTTGCTCTAGTGGTGAAGAGGGAGGGGATGATAAGGTCACTGACTCCACGTGGGTGCCTGAAGGGAGAGAGGAGGAGGAGGAGGATGCGGCGTCACATGTCCAACGAGGCAGGATGCCCCCTGGAGGCCAGCTAGAGGCCAGCACAGCAACTGTACCACACCGCAGAGCTCTTCCTGTGCAGGGCGCTGCCTCTGCACGTTATCACAAAAGTTCTTTGGTGTGGGCCTTTTTTGAGACGAGTGCATCAGATCGCACCACTGCTATTTGCAATATTTGTCTCAAGCGTATCTCGCGTGGCCAAAACATCAGCCGCTTGGGCACCACAAGCATGAGCAGACATATGTCGACCTGCCATGCAGCTCGTTGGCAAGCACACATAAAAGACCCACACCAAAGAACAAAGCGGACCTCTCCTTGCTCCTCATCAGCTGGGATCTCCATCCCCACTATATCTTCAGTCCTCTCTGAAAGCTGCTCTGAGAGGACTGAAGGTGTAGAATTAGGTGTGTCACAACCAAGTACTTGCAGTACACCGACGTCCGATTGTAGCAGGCAAATTTCCCTGCCCCAGCTGCTGGACCGTCGAAAGAAGTATACTCCCAGCCATCCACATTGCCAGCGGTTGAATGCTAGCTTGGCTAAATTGCTAGCACTTCAACTGCTGCCTTTTCAGTTGGTAGACTCGGCCCCCTTCAGTGAGTTTGTTCAATGTGCGGTTCCTCAGTGGCAGGTTCCCAAACGCCACTTTTTCTCACGGAAGGCGATTCCGTCTCTCTACCAGCATGTGGAAGGCAATGTCCATGCCTCGCTGGACAGGGCGGTCAGCGGTAAGGTGCATATTACCGCTGACTCATGGTCCAGCAGGCATGGACAGGGACGTTATCTTTCTTTCACGGCCCATTGGGTCACTCTATTGGCAGCTGGGAGGGATGCAGGACAAGGTGCAGTAGTGTTGGAGGTTGTTCCGCCACCACGCCTCCAAAATGCTACTACTGGTTGTGACACACCTCTCTCCTCCACCCCCTCCTCTTCTTCTTCCTCCATGTCCTGTTCGAGTGCTCTGTCCTCGGAACCAGCGGTGCTCCGTAGGCGTACAAGGGGCTACGCGAGTACGCAGGCAAAAAGATGCCATGCCGTGCTTGCGCTGGTGTGTTTGGGGGACAGGAGCCACACTGGGCCAGAGGTTCTGGCAGCTCTGCAGGGGCAGGCCGAGAGGTGGTTGACGCCACGCCAGCTTAAGCCAGGAATGGTCGTTTCTGACAATGGCACCAACCTCCTCTCCGCCCTGCGACAGGGGCAGCTCACCCATGTGCCCTGTATGGCTCACGTCCTCAACCTGGTGGTGCAGCGGTTCTTGGGCAGGTTCCCAGGCTTACAGGATGTCCTGAGGCAGGCCAGGAAAGTCTGTGTGCATTTCCGCCGATCTTATAATGCCAGTGCTCGGCTGACTGAGCTGCAAAAGGAGCTGAACCTGCCCAAGAACCGCCTAATATGTGACATGCCCACCAGGTGGAACTCAACGTTGGCCATGCTGCAGCGACTGCACACGCAGCAGAGGGCCATCAATGAGTACCTTTGCGACTACGGCACCAGGACAGGGTCAGGGGAGCTTGGCTTTTTTTCCCCACGCCAGTGGAGCATGATCAGGGATGCATGCACTGTCCTCTCACCATTTGAGGAGGCCACGAGGATGGTGAGCAGTGACAGTGCATGCATCAGTGACACTGTACCTCTTGTCCACCTGTTGGAGCATACGCTGCGTGGGATAATGGACAGGGCAATTGAGGCAGAACAGAGGCAGGAAGAGGAGGACTTCCTTGCCTCTCAAGGCCCCCTTTATCCAGACAGTGTTCCTTCTGTCCCACCCATCACACAGGAAGAGGATGAGGAGGAGGAGGAGGAGGAGGATTGTGTGAGCATGGAGGTGGAGCCTGGCACTCAGCATCAGCAGCAGCAGTCTTTTAGGGATGATGTACAGTCCCAACAAACCAGTGGACTTGTACGTGGCTGGGAGGAGGTGGCTGGCGATCATGTCATCCTCAGTGACCCAGAAGACTCCGGACCGAATGCCTCAGCTAACCTACGCTGCATGGCCTCCCTGATCCTGCAAAGCCTGCGGAAGGATCCTTGTGTTCTTCGGATCAAGGAGAGGGACCATTACTGGCTGGCCACTCTCCTTGATCCACGGTACAAGGGTAAGGTTGCGGACCTTATCTTGCCGTCGCAGAGGGAGCAGAGGATGAGACATCTCAGGGAGGCCTTGCAGAAAGGTCTGTGCAACGCGTTCCCAGAAACTGGGAGGTTACAAACTCCTGGTCCTGGACGACGAGTTGCTGAGGCTTCGGTCAGTAGCAGAAGGAGCGGTGGGGAAGGTGGACGTCTGACCGATGCGTTCAGACAATTTTTTAGTCCGCAGCCCCAAGGTATGATCGGTTCCAGCAACCATCGCCAGCGTCTGATATACATGGTGCAGGAATACCTAGGGGCAAGGTCAGACTTGGACACCTTTCCCACCGAAAATCCTCTGGCTTACTGGGTCCTGAGGATGGATCACTGGCCAGAGCTTGCACAATTGAGCTACTGTCCTGTCCTGCATCCAGCGTTCTTTCCGAACGCACATTCAGTGCTGCTGGAGGATTTGTCACCGATCATAGGGTGCGCCTGTCCACCGACTCGGTTGATCGACTGACCTTCATAAAAATGAATCAGTCTTGGATCACCACCAGCTACCAGACACCTGAAGCGGATATAACGGAATAATTTATAATGTCACATCCCTTCAAGACTGCCTATGCTGATGCTGAGTGACTGTCCTGTTATGTTCACTGACTATCCTCTTCCTCCTCCTCAATGATCCATGCCACCACACCAGTGCCTAAGGCACAATTTTTCAGCCCCTGTATAACAGGGGCGTGTAATTACAATTTTTTAAAAAGATGCTTCGCAACAGGTGTGACTGCTGTGCTCCAAGTACAGTATCTGTGAGGGGTTGCAGTGTTGTGGCACCAGCACCAGTGCCTAAGGCACAATTTTTCAGCCCCTGTTGGGGCGTGTAATTAAAATTTTTAGGCAATGCTTTGCAACAGGTCTCATTGCTGTGCTCAGAGTACAGTATCTGTGAGGGGTTGCAGTGTTGTGGCACCAGCACCAGTGCCTAAGGCACAATTTTTCAGCCCCTGTATAACAGGGGCGTGTAATTACAATTTTTTAAAAAGATGCTTCGCAACAGGTGTGACTGCTGTGCTCCAAGTACAGTATCTGTGAGGGGTTGCAGTGTTGTGGCACCAGCACCAGTGCCTAATGCACAATTTTTCAGCCCCTGTTTAACAGGGGCGTGTAATTACAAATCTTGATCTAATAGTTCACAGCAGGGCCCATTCCTGCGCCCACCAAGAGTAACTATGAGGGCCTACAGTCTTGTGGCAACACCGTCCACCACCACCACCACCACCAAAGGCCCAATTTTTCTGCCCTGTTCAACAGGTGCATGCAATTACAAATATTGATCTAATAACTCACAGCAGGGCCCATTCCTGCACCCACCAAGAGTAACTGTGAGGGCTTACAGTCTTGTGGCAACACCGTCCACCACCACCACCACCACCACCACCAAAGGCCCAATTTTTCTGCCCTGTTCAACAGGTGCATGCAATTACAAATCTTGATCTAATAACTCACAGCAGGGCCCATTCCTGCACCCACCAAGAGTAACTGTGAGGGCTTACAGTCTTGTGGCAACACCGTCCACCACCACCACCACCAAAGGCCCAATTTTTCTGCCCGGTTCAACAGGTGCATGCAAGTACAAATCTTGATCTATTAACTCACAGCAGGGCCCATTCCTGTGCCCACCAGTCTTGTGGCTACACCAACATCTAATAGGGCAAATTTCTGCAGAGTATATACGGCAGGCCCCTACTTTCAAACATCCAACTTACAAACGACTCCTACTTGCAAACGGCAAGAGAAAACAGGAAGTGAGAGGAAATCTACCCCTAGGAAGGGAAATTCTATCCTGTTAGATTTAATTTGGGAAAAAGGTATCTCCTCTCTACTGATGCTTTATCACCAATCCTTGTTTCAATTAAAACCCCACTTTTCCAAAAACATTTGTCATTGGGACGGAAAGTGAGGTGACATGTTCTGAACAGATGTGCAAAGACAGCAAATGTTACAGGGGTGATAACCCCTCCCTATGTTCTCCAAAAAGCTTAAAAATAGATTTTTTTGGGATGGAGCTACACTTCATAATGTACCTGTTCAGAGTCTACTTAAGAACAAACCTACAGTCCGTGTCTTGTTTGCACCACCTATATACTGCTGTTCAGAGTATATAGGGTTGTAGGTATAGGGTTTTATTTTGGGTGCGGGGTCCCCCTTAATATCCATACAAGACCCAAAGGGGCTGGGGTGGGGGGGGGGGTGATGGGGTAGCCATGCCATTTTTCTCAAGGATTTTCAGCCATATGGCGGCCAGGACAAGACATGACATTAAAGCCGCAAGTGGTTTTAAATGGCTTCTTTTTTTCCTTTACAAATGTCATTTTGTGCAAGGACAGTTCTAAACACGGGAAACACATGCCACTTCACAGGCATACTTTAGACACCCCCCAGGTACCATATTTAAAGGAAAATTTCACTTTTTTTTTTTCACTTTATGCATCATTAAAATGACTGCTCCCGAAAAAACTTTAGTTTTTAAAATTTCTTTTTGCATTGATATATGTCCCCTGGGGCAGAACCCGGGTCCCCAAACCTGTTTTATGACATTAACATGCATATTGGCCGTTGTAATCAGCAATTTTGATTTCGAACGTTCACGTCCATTATAACGAATAGGGTTCGAAAATTCGCGCGAACTTTCGGTCCATTCGAAGGTTCTGGTGCGAACCGAACCCGGGGGTGTTCGGCTCATCCCTAACCAGCACCACCAGCTGAGATGGAACGTCTTAGCAGGAGGCAGCATTTCACCAACATGGTTGAGCAGTATGTGTCCACAGGCCTACACGTACTGGACGACGGGTCTGCCCCCTTTAACTTCTGGGTCTCCAAATTGGGCACATGGCCTGAGCTTGCCCTTTATGCCTTGGAGGTGCTGGCCTGCCCTGCAGCCAGTGTATTATCTGAACGTGTATTTAGCACGGCAGGGGGCGTTATCACAGACAAGCGCAGCCGCCTGTCCAGAGCCAATGTGGACAAGCTCACGTTCATTAAAATGAACCAGGCATGGATCCCACAGGACTTGTCCGTACCTTCTGCAGAATAGACATGTATACCAGTGTTGTGACAAAAACTGTCCGGCCATCGGATTGTGTCCGGCCCGTACTGCGAAGGCGCAGCGCTTGCGCAGTACAGAGGACAAGGAGATTCACAAAATCTCTGAAGATGAACGGCGCCTGCGCCGTGAGTGCAGGTTCAAGCCCCAACATCCAAGTGGACATACGGTAGCACATAGTAACAGGGCCCCTCACGGGCTCGCTTCGATCGCCACGCTTCGGGCACGGCCTCACTTGGCTCGGCTTGAACCACGGATGGTGTGGCCTTCACCTGAACTCACCACGCAGGCACCGTTCATCTTGGGAGATTTTCGAAATCCTCTTGTCCTACATACTGAGCAAGCGCAGTACAGGGTGGACACTATTCGACGGGGGACAGAATTCGACACATCACTGGCCTTACCCAGCCATTGTTGTATTTTTGAACCAGTGTTGGCTACCTCGTCCTCCTCCACGGCCGCTTCCACCTACACAGCCACATCCACCGCCACCTCAACCTCCTACTCCATATGGACCTCGTCCTCCTAGGTCAAGATTATAATTTTTATTTTATTTTTTTGTAGCGCACAGATCCTTTCCCCCTTACCTGCCTTTATGTTGTTGGCTCCTCGCAGGAGGGAGAAAGGCACACCGCACTACCAGCCTGTACCCTCCTATATAAAGAGGTTGAGCGGTGTACTTGACGGGCCGTGTCCACAGCCGGAGTCAAAACTCCTCCAGAGGATGATTCTCACCTCTACTGTAGGTAGAGGCAAATCCTTTAATTCCCAGTAAAGTCAATGTCCACACCAGCTGAAATTACAACTCTTATTCTCTAATGGCAAAATAAACTCTACTCGGATAGAAAAGGTTAGAGCAAAGAAACAGGACAGCTTAAGGTGTGGAGGAGGTCCAGGCACAAACGTAGCACATTCACTTCACTGCTTAGGTTTCTCAAACAGTTTTAGGTGCACCGTCTCTGCCACAGACCTTGAGGTTGGTCTCTGCCACAGACCGGGTGTACAAGGCCCCTGCCACGGACCTGGAGAACTTTGGTCTCTGCCACAGACCAGGGTGTATAAGGCCCCTGCCACGGGCCGGGTGAATAAGGCCTCTGATACAGTCAAGATGACCTTGAGCTTCTCCTTCTACGAACCTAGCCCATATCAAGGGGAAGACATCTCTCCAGGGAGTCAACAGACCCTTCCTTCACCGTGACTCCCGCATCGGTCCATCAGAATGATCCTCCCTTCCCTGGAACATGGTCCCCTACACGAGGCGGCACCCTAAGACTCCTTGACCCTTAGCGGACTCCAGACGAAGGCTCTGGACTCCAGGCTTTACTCCCGCACCTAGGCCTCCATACCCAGGGCAGCAGGAACTCCAGGATAGTACCTCACCCCGGGCTAAAGGTACCCGAGATGGAACAGGAACACATGCACCCAGGCCGAAGGCACCTGGGCGTGGACCCCACTGGACAACAGCCCCCAGGCCAAAGGTCTGCCCCTTTTATATGCTCTCCCGGCATGCACAGCAGGTTCCCCGCCCCGCTGTACTACTGCCAAGAGGGGACACAAAAGGCACAGCACTGTATCGGCGGTTCAACCCTAGCCTACCATGGCAGCGCCACCTGTAGGCCGCAGGGAACTGCACACCAATACTGTCCCCCGAGGACAAAATGCTCCATGAATCCTACAGAATTAGGGTGTTTGAGCCTATTTACCACTCAAACACTTCCCTTAAATTTAGCACCCCGCTACATTTTTATTTCAAAGTATTTTATTTTCCCACTAGCTTATCCATTAAATTGAATAATTTATTCCAGAAAGGGCGTATTCTGGGGCATTCCCACCATATGTGTGGCATCGTGCCGTTGAGTTTCTGAGGTTCTTAATGACTTCCCGTACCTCTTCTGCTGAAAAGGGGGCCTCCAGCATATTTTTTTTTTTTTTTTTAAGTTATTTTAAGTTATTTCCCTATCCACATTTGTTTGCAGAGCACTTGCCATGCTCTTAACAACATGTTGCTGCCATTTGCAGCCCTCTAGCCCTTTCCATTACTTTTTTAGAGCCTTTTTAGTCCTTAGAAGTCCGGGTCCCCATTGACTTCAATGGGGTTCGGGTTAAAGTTCGGTCCCGAACCCAAACTTTTTTCCCGAAGTTCGGCCGAACCCGTCGAACCCGAACATCCAGGTGTCCGCTCAACTCTAGTTAGGAATTCAAAGCAAGAAGTTTGCTTGTCCACAGGCGTAGCTTGACAATATTTTAGGTCTTTGGTGCCAGGAAAGGGAATAAATGCTTCTTTACATCACTTGGGCCAGTTCCTTCCCAATGTCTTCCTGAGCTCCTTCCAGCACCCGAACACGCCCCCTTGTCCCCTTCCTGAGGCGCCTGCGTGACCGTGCCGCTCCGAAACCGACCTCCCGTGTCTCCGGTGCCGTGTGATCAACACAGCAGTACAAAATGAATGAATGTGTGTGCAATCACATGGTACCAGCACTGGATTGGTACAATGATCTGTCATCTGATGGACACAGCAGGGGGCATATCACACTGCAGGGCCCCAGGACATCCATCTAGAATGGGAGAGTTCCCGCTCAGCTGTCATTTGACAATAGGCTGGGCGGGAAATGGTTAACAAAAGTTAGCAAAAAAGTGTGTCCATTCATTGAAAGGAGAGGAATTCAGAAGTTACAGCAGTACAAATAACTTCTATATGTTAATATGATAATACTCTGATCATCTAACTTATTATGTGTAAATATTTTTCCATCTAATGCCTCATACACACGATCGGATTTCCATCGGACAAATCTGTGGATTTTTGTCCGAAGGGCATTGGCTGTGAACTTGTTCTGCATACAGACGGCAGAACTTTTTCAGCCAACATTCACGAAACGACGTGGTTTTTCTGCTCTTTAGCGCCACCCTTTGGGCAACTTCTGCTAATGTTGTCTTATGGTTAGCATTGGTTCAGAGCATGCGTGTTTGTACTTTGGATTTTAGTCTGACGGACTTGTGTACACACGATCGGATAATCAGACAGAAAACATTTGTTGTCGGACAATTTGAGAGCATGACCATCCAACATTTGTTGTCAGAAATTCTGACAACAATTGTCAGATGGAGCATACAGACGGTCGGATTATCCGACAAAACACGTCCATTGGACAATTGTTGTCGGAATATCTGATTGTGTGTACGGGCCTTAAGAGAGCTGTCCACCACCATTGGTAAGAGGGAATGAATGGGGTACCTTTCGCACCTAAGTTCTTGGTTGCTTCCTCATCATAAATAAGATCCTTTGAGGTGTAGGAGCGCTAAGGCTGCATTCACACCTGAGCGTAGCGAATCGGGCGTTTTTACCGTCGTTTTTACCATTGTTTTGACGCGCGAATTTGCGCCCGTCGGAACGCTCGTTGTCGCGCTAGACGCTTGAATCGGGCGTTTCCATTACATTATATGAATCCTAAAACGCCCAATCTGCCCGATTCGCGCGACAAAAAAGGGTCCGGAACTTGTTTGAGCTTCAGGCGTTCGGCTTCAGGCGACATGGAGTGGAGATGTGAACCATCTCCATAGAGAATAATGGATTTTTTCCCCTCTAGCGTTTTGTAGCTTCAGGCTACAAAACGCTCAGGTGTGAATGCAGCCTAAACCTTATGGAGATATGTTATAACATGATGGGTGGTTTGTGTTCCTAGAGGCTTCTTACCAGCAACCTTCTGGACTACCGGAGATGTTTACTAACGTTTTGAAAGGATGGGAGCACCACACTAGCTTGCATAGTCCTTTGAATGATCTAATTTGGCAACACCCAATGAGTTTCAGGGGCTCAGCACCCAACTAAAAAGTAGATCATGTCAGCGCCTGGATTGGAAAAGCCATTTTAAATATGATATGGCAAAATATATAGTTCCTTTGAACCAAAGATTTTCTTCTGAACACAGGTGTCTGGAAAAATATGTTGCAAGGTACAAAAATTCCAGTGCAATCAATGATGTCATCTATGGCAAAATATTACAGCACCGTGTTGACAAGGGAGCAGCAATATCTTCTGCTTGCCAGTGCTTTGGATCTATGTTGATTAAAACCCAAATTGAACTAAATTTAAAAATAAGCAGAAGATTTTATCATTGCTCTAAAATGTTCAATTGGCAAGTACCAATGCTACAGCAAAGAGTAGACTGCATGGAAGAATTTCTGCTCTCTTTATGAAAACAGTACTGTCTGTACAGTGGTCCAAGTCAGCACACCAATCAACAATGCTTGCTTTCCTCAGCATTGTGCCTCTTGTACCCAGGTGTTGAGATGAGTTCTGACCACACCTGTTCATTTTACTGTTAAGTAACCTTTAAATCCCAAACAAGCAGGTCCTTTCATGTTTTCTATTGCAAAATTAGATAATGGTTCCAGGTGCAGAATACTTACAAAAACAGCTACACCCAGCGCTTCTGTCTTATTAGACTGTGACTGTGTAATTGGTTTTGAAAAGTTAATGAAATTATGTATATTTAGAGCAGATGATCTACATCAACATAGGTGAAATCTGAACAATAGATATGACAGGTGTCAGATTCGCTTAGCATTTAAATTGAATTAGCATTTAAATTGAATTACTCCCACACATTATTTACAATTGTAGGAGTAATATTGCTTTCTTTACGTAAAATGACAGCAAACAACAATCTATGGTTTGGTGTGTTAAAACGCACCTTGAGTTAAAAAAGCGAGGCCCCATTATTATATCAGAACCCCCACCCTCCATCTAAGGCTTCCGCCTCATCCCTATATACCCAAACACGTATTAATTACACAGGTTCTGTAGTTGATTAAGGTGGTAATTAAACTCACTTGGTGTCTTATCTGCATTAATTAACCTCAGAACCTGTGTAATTCATGTGTTTGGGTTTAAAGGGATGAGGTGGCAAGCCTACAACCCCAATGCCCAAGTGTTGCATTAAAGAAGAAGTAAACCCTGATGGGTTTTACTTCCTCTTTTGCTCGCTGCAAAGCCTGCAAATGAAAAGCATAATGGGCTAGTATGCATCGCATACTAGCCCATTATGTGCCACTTACCTGCAAAAGAATCCAGCAATGTCCCCTGTGTAGGCAGCTTCCATCTCCTGGCCCCTCTTCCTTCTGGGCCGTGGACTCCGGCTCTGTGATTCGCCGGAGCCACATGACGTCACTCCCGTGCGTGCGCACGGGAGCCGTCATTAACGGCACAGGCCAGGGAAGAAACGGCACTTAGTTTTGTTTCTTCCCCGCACATGCGCCATTATAATTTTCAGCGGACTACAAGTTAAATATCTCCTAAACGGCACACATTTAGGAGATATTTCCACTACCTATAGGTAAGCCTTATTCTAGGCTTACCTATAGGTAGAAGTAGAAAAAAAGGGTTTCAAACCACATTAATAGCTGTAAAAAAAATAAAAAATAAAATAAAGTGAAGAAAAGTTTGAAATTTTACTTTTCACTCTTAACCAGGCAGGGCAGCGTAAATTAGGAATATACATGACACTTTAACTAGACAGTGCCGAAGAAAGACCAAATGTTCAATTAACATACCTTCACAGTGGGGGCCAAATGAAACTCTTGTATCTAGGTGTATACTCACTGGACACTAGTCTGCATCCATTATACAAAGTCTAGGTATAATGTTTGAAGGAAGGGAGTTACCGTTCCAGGTGAGTGTACTATAGCAATCAATGCTCCCTCAAGGAACCATGGGTGCTGGCAATGCACAAGACAAACAAAGAAAAAAGGAAGGTATGGACAGCCGCACTCCAAAAAAAACCTTGATGGTTGCCTTTATTGTAAAAAAAACGGATTGGTGCACTACAAATCACAGCAAAACAGGGAAACAGCTGACGCGTTTCACACTATAGTCTAGTGCTTACTCATAGCTTTCCTCCTTGTTTCTGAGACAAATATGTGTATTATAATCAAGGGCGGACTGGGCCGGGTGGCAATCGCCCCCCCCCCGGGCCACTCTGATGCTAGGAGGTAAAAAGGCTGCACTCGGGGCTGGATTAATGTAGGGGCATCTTGCTGTATACAGCTGCCGGCCACCGCTACACAGTGTAATATTTGCAGTGCTGCAGTGGAGCAGTACGAGTGTGCTGAGTGCACTCCTGCACCCGGCCGGCACAATACTAGCACAGTCACATTCCTGTCAGGCGGAGGGATCTCCACCCGACACAAGCTTCCTAGGCCCCATCTGGCGTGATGTAATTCAGAGGCCAGAAACACGGGATGGAAGAGGAGGCATTAATGCTGCCTCTGTGACCTGCTGGGAGCGTCCACTACCATTGACAAGTGAGTGGACAGAAGCTGATAACACTGCTGTGCCTTATCTGTATGATGCTACTGAAGTGGTTAACTTTTTTTGGAGGGGGTTTAATTAATCTAAAATGCTATTTGCAATATGCAGCATGGAGGAGGTTAATGTATTGCTATTGGTCACTGATGCATTAGTGACCAGGGGCAATTAATTAACCCCTTTGTGCTGCATTAATGGCAGTGGCACCAGTGGCATTGTTAATTAACCCCTTTATGCTGCAGCATGAAGGGGTTAATAAACACTGCCACTGGTGCCACTAATACAGCACAAAGGGGTTAATTAGTTGCCCCTGGTCACTAATGCATTAGTGACCAATAGCAATACATTAACACCCCCCATGCTGTATATTACAAATAGCATTTTAGATTAATTACCCCCCCAAACAGTTGAACTGGTTGTGAGAGTTTTTCACCTTCATACATTGTGTGGACACTGATAGGATGCACTGATGGGCACTGGTAGGGCTGAGCTGATGGGCACTGATGAGGCTTAGCTGATGGGCACTGATGAGGCTGAGCTGATGGGCACTGATCAGTCTGCACTGATGGACACTGATGAAGCTGCACTGATGGGCACTAATGAGGCTGCACTGATGCATTATTTTTGTTAAACTTTCTTTGTTGTGTAGCGCACCCACCTATCCCTCCCCTGCATTAAACTCGGCTCCTCGCAGGGGGGAGACAGGCAAACGGCACCACAAGCCCGTACCCTGCTGTGTTAAGAGGTTAGGCGGTGTTGTTTTTGGGCCTTGTCTGCAGCCGGAGTCAGAAGTCCTCCTGAGAATGATTTCCTAAGTCTACCGTGGGTAGATGCAAGTCCTTGACTTCCCCAGGAACATGAATGTCCACACCAGCTGAAAGTCCAACTCAATATTTATTCTCACTTAAATATCAAATAGTCTCTTGGATAGAAGAAAGGTTGGAGCAAAGACACAGGACAGCTTAAGGCACAAACGTAGCTCAAACTCTACTGACTGTTTTAGGTTTCTCAAACAGTTTTGGCGCACGGTCTCTGCCACAGACCATGAGGTTGGTCCCTGCCACAGACCTGGTGGATAAGGTCACTGCCACTGACCTGGTGAACCTTGGTTTCTTCCTAGGACATAGCCCCTTTCAGGGAGAAGACGTCCCCCCAGAGAGTCAACAGACCCCTTCCTTCACCGTGACCACAGCATCGGTCCCTCGGAACAGATCCTCCCTTCTCTTAGGGTGTGGGTCCCCTCGCAAGGCGGGACCCTGGACTCCTCGATCCCTTGTGGACCCCAGCCGAAGGTTGCTGGGCCCCAGGCCGTTGCTACAGCTCCTGGGCCTCCGTACCCAGGTAGTCAGAAACGATGAGGTAGTACCTCACCCTAGGCTAAAGGTGCCTGAGGTGGAACCGGAACAAGGCCTCCGGGCCTAGGGCACCCGGAGATGAACCACACACACACCCAGGCTGAAGGTGCCTGGGTGTGGACGACCCCTCTCAGAAGATGTCTGCCCCTTTTATATCCTCTCCCAGCATGCACAGCAGGTTCCCCGTCCCACTGTACAGCTGCCGAGAGGGGACACAAAAAGTACAGCACTATGCTCGTGGTTCAACCCTGGCCCAGAATGACAGCGCCACCCACAGGTCACAGGGAACACATTACCAGCATTATCCTCTGAGGACAAAAATGGTCCATAACTCCTAACAATTTAAGGTGTCTGAGCCTGGTTACCACTCAGACACTTCCCCTAAATTAAACACCCCGCTACAGTTGCTATTAACATTAAATTATGTTATCACATTGCATCATATTTGTCTTGCTTCATAACATCAATATCCATTATAAAACCAGGTGGGCATGGATGGTGAGCTGATTCGGTGGTTTAATGGGACACTTGACTGTACTTGCCCCCCAGGCCTAAGGCTGCCAGCCCTCCCCTGAGTATAATCCTGGAATGTTTAGTAACTAGATATGAATGTATAAATATATCCTGTACAGTACATACAGTTTTGGATAGAGTAGGGAATAGTTAAAACCCCTGTCAGGGGGTAACCCCAAACTCTCACATTTCAGATCTATCCCGGACCCCAGTGTCTGGGCCAGGTTTGGGATAGTGAAGGTACAGCAAATTATGCCTGCTGGGGCGTTGCTTCCTTTCCCGGAGCTACGCGCAGCGTATCGGCTCCCTTCGTGGATGCTATTCCGCTATCTGCAGCTGAAGCATGCTGCGCAGGCACAGTTTCCCAGGGCAATTTCAGTTGAGCCGCATAGAATAGAGCGCTTTCTTATCTCCCGTGGGATAGACAGAATAGTATCCTCCGTGTACCTCCGCCTCACCTGTGGAGACTCGGGAGGACAATCCCCCCTACGTAGAGTCTGGCAGATGGATATCCCAGACCTGTCGGAGGAGGATTGGGAGTCGGCGCTGCAGCAGTATATACCGACAGTAATCTCCGCTAGAGACAGATTTATCAAACTAAAGTTTCTGCATAGGGTGTACTATACCCCTCAGAGACTAGCCCGGATATATCCTACGCAATCTGAACTGTGTCCAAAATGCCAGCTAACAATAGGAACATTCCACCATGTTACCTGGGACTGCCCTGTCATTCAGGGGTATTGGAGGGATGTGGTGGCGGAGATTAACACTGCTACCAATCTTTCGGTATCACTGGACCCTAAGGTTCTTCTTCTGGGTATCACGGAATTGGTGACACATTTCACTCATGCTAAACTGCAACTGTTCTATCTTTGTTTCTATGCCAGGAAAGTGTTACTACAGCAGTGGAAGTTAGCGACTCCCCCCACGGTGACCCAGTGGCGTACAATGGTGGACAAAGTACTACCTCTCTATAAAAAGAAAGAAAAATAAACTGCGCTAGGATCTGGAAATGGCAATTAATAGCTAGCACAAAATTGCCTATGTTTTGGTTGTAAGCAGCTACTAACCTGAAAACATAATCAGTGAAAACACAATAGAAAAATATAGGGGGGGGGCGTGTCCGGACGTGAGAAGGGAAGGACGCCATCGCCATCCACAGCCAGCAGTTGGATATTTATCCACCAAACCCTCCATCCTGGGCTTCCCCCGAGCAGGAATATACCTGAACAGTGCTCCCCGGCCTGCCATCCGCGCTGCAATTTATCCCGCAACTGACTATACCCACGAGTGCCCCGCTGCCATCTTGGGGCCTGCGGGACCTCCGAATCCCCGGCTCTCGAGTACGGCGGCCGCGAGACGGACGGCACACACGCCAGGATTCAGCAACATCAGCATACCTGGACCAGCGGGACAGAGCAGGGGAGATCCGAAGCCTGGCAGAGACACCCGGCGGTGGGCGGCGCGCTGTGTAGAGGTGAGCGGCGGCCATCTTGCTACACCCTACCACACCTCAGGACCCCAAGCGGTCTCCCCGTCCACCCTGACGCAGATCCACACCCTACAACACCATAATAGCGTCAAGCCCACAAGGGGGGTGATCCAGGCCGCCGTTTAAGGGATCTTCACTACCTACTGAATAGCAGCCCTATCCCAACAGCTAAGAGCAAAGAAAAAGACCGTCAGATAGGCGACTATTGCAACACAACTAAAGAAAGGGACACATAGTCATATACTCCGCTCTCTGGTAACTCCTAAAAGAAAAATCTCACCCGCAAATCTCAGTAAATATAGATACAGCGGCAGAGGGAGAAACTCCAAGATGGCGTCGTCACACAGGTTCAATACAGAGGAAGACATAGAAGATGATGAAGATGATGAAGTGTCCCTGCCACCATCCGAGGACTCAGCAACAGGTAACAATGATAAAGACAGACCCTTGACCTATGCAAACATGACTGACATTGCGGCAGACATTAAGAGATCATTCACTTCAGCCATCACGGACATTAAAACAGAGCTTCTGAGGCTCTCTGAGCAAATGGCTGTAACCGAGCGTGCAGGGAAAAGGAGAGATAGAGCTTTGATTAGATTGGATGACATCGCTGCCTCACACTCCCAACACCTGATTTAAATGAATAGACACCTAGAAGATTTGGACAATCGCGGAAGAAGACACAATATCAGAATTAGAGGTATTCCAGAATCCGTTCTTCCTGACCAAATCAAACCAGCACTGACCTCCATCTTTAATAATCTACTTGATAGGCCTGAGCAATCTCCCATTGAATTTGATAGGGCTCATAGAGCTCTCAGGCCCAGGGCTCCATATGGTAACCCTCCCAGAGACATTATTTGCTGTATACCCAATTTTGGCTTGAAGGAAGATGTCCTACAGAAAGCAAGATCTAATGACCAAATCCTGTTTAATGACGCCACAGTTCAGCTATTTCAGGATCTGTCCCCCATCACACTGAGGAACAGGAGGGCATTGAAACCCCTTCTGGAAGTGCTGAGGGGGAAGGGCATAAACTATAGATTGAAGTTTCCCTTTGCACTACAAGCCTCTTTCATGGGTAAGCAGCACATGCTCAAAGTCCCTGAGGAGTTGAATTTTTTTTTTGAAAACCTCCAAATAGCGCCAGTGGAACTTCCGGACTGGTACGCAGAATTTCTGTTGCCTCCTGAAATCAATAACCCGCAGTTCAGATCTGGATCGACACCCACTCACTCACCCTACCAAGAAGGGAAAAACCGCAGAAACGCCAACAGGAGCAATTATGACTCGCCCTTCTCCTCCAAGGGTGCTAAAAGTCCAAGGCTTAAATAAGGAAGACATAAGTGAATTTTCCACTCCTTGAAAAACCTCAACCTTTTACTGACATATCCGGTACATGTCACATGTTCCGCGTTACAAATTACTTTACCACCTTAAACAGTGTTGGCTGCATTATGAACCTTCCCACATCCTCTTTCATGTTGTTTCTAATGACACAAATTCACGGTACTAACTAAGTTAGCCTTGAACATAGGAAAGACACAGGCTTCTATCAGTACATACCCACCAGAGGGAATTGGTACACAAAAATTGAACTAAGTACACATCTGCTTTGCTGACCCCTTTAGGGACAAAGACATCATTACCGCCTAAGAGACAATCTCCTCCTGGAATAAACGCTACTAGAGACCCATATCCCCTTGTAGAATATTAGATGATCGGCTACGCTCCGTTGGTACACATACACCATCACAAGATATTTTTGAAACTCTGTCCTACTGATGGTTTATGGCATGAGACAGGACTCTTTGGATAAACCACCATGCCTTTAACACAGGGACTTTGGTCACCATATTATCAATATTAGTTGATACCTAGAAAAGGTAGCATAGGGGACTGATCTGAACTGATTAAGTTTGGTTTACACGGCATAATAATCCCTTTTTCCTGTTTTTTGTTTTTATTTACTTTTCCTCTTTTTTGTTGCATAGGAGTCTACTCTGGCTGGGGACGTAGAGCAGCGGGAATAGACATGTTCTCGCGCCCCTGCTCTTCTCACTCCCCGGGCTTATGTTGCCTGGTCTCTGGTCTGTCTGCTGTCTAAAGCAAGCGGAAAACCCTGAGCACACATTGCAAACTCAGCGGAACAGTGAGTAGACTAGTTATTTGCCTTGTAGACTCCCTGTGACAGGTATACAGGATATGTAAAAAGGTTATGATCATATCTACTGTGTTGACAATGTCCCCCCCCCCTTTTTTTTTTAAAGCGACCTACAAAACACTCAGAACCGCCTTCTTCTTATTTTCCACTAGATGGCGATATATATCTTATTTCCCATGTATTAATCTTGTTAGTTAAGAAATTAAGGGCAAATTGTCAAACAGATTACAGGAACTGAGATGGCTGTGTAATGAATATAAGGCCACTAAATGGCAACGTTATTACAACTACCTTAAACACTAGTTAATGGCCCAGGCCAAATTATCTACACATTCACCAGAGGAGACTCAAACCGAACAGGCACCAGTTAATGATAATCTTTACCCAATTTCCAGGGGAGATCTATTATTACAGTCTACTGTATGTTATGCAAAGGTTTTTTTTTGTTCACAAACCTTCCCTTTTTGTGTCCTTCCTTCTCTTTAACACATGTGAATTTATATACTACCTATATCACATGGGATTAGAAGACCGGATGCTTCATGGCTAAAAGTACATGCATAACTTCACTTTTTCTGCTTCATAATGCTGAATTTTGTTTTCTTTCACCAAACATGATCATAGTTCTTTTGATAATAGACGGTTTAAGATAAGATTTCTTTTTGATGCTTCTTATACAATATTCCCAGGTCTCTCAGTTACACTTCATCCACCAAAGTGATATACTTTCGGTGACCACCACCTCATTGCCAAACTCCCGCTGCCGCACCTCCCACTTACCCCTCAGAGTTCAAATTAGTACCTGTCTTTTTCAGGTTACTTAGTAGTTCCCCACCTCCTAGGTGAGACTTGAGCACCCACTCAACCACCCCTCCCTGTCCCACTCTCCCTATATACCTTTTTTTTTTTATTGTTCTATAGACCTTAGCTCACCCCCACCCTAGGAGCATAATAAAGAACATCAGAGCTAGGGATGAGCCGAACACCCCCGGGTTCGGTTCGCACCAGAACCTTCGAACGGACCGAAAGTTCGCGCGAATTTTCGAACCCTATTCATTATAATGGACGCGAACGTTCGAAATCAAAATTGCTAATTACAACGGCCAATATGCATGTTAATGTCATATAAAGGGTTTGGGGACCCGGGTTCTGCCCCAGGGGACATATATCAATGCAAAAAGAAATTTTAAAAACTAACGTTTTTTCGGGAGCAGTCATTTTAATGATGCATAAAGTGAAAAAAAAAAAGTGAAATTTTCCTTTAAATATGGTACCTGGGGGGTGTCTAAAGTATGCCTGTGAAGTGGCATGTGTTTCCCGTGTTTAGAACTGTCCTTGCACAAAATGACATTTGTAAAGGAAAAAAAGAAGCCATTTAAAACCACTTGCGGCTTTAATGTCATGTCTTGTCCTGGCCGCCATATGGCTGAAAATCCTTGAGAAAAATGGCATGGCTACCCCATCACCCCCCCCCCCCCCCACCCCAGCCCCTTTGGGTCTTGTATGGATATTAAGGGGACCCCGCACCCAAAATAAAACCCTATACCTACAACCCTATATACTCTGAACAGCAGTATATAGGTGGTGCAAACAAGACACGGACTGTAGGTTTGTTCTTAAGTAGAATCTGAACAGGTACATTATGAAGTGTAGCTCCATCCCAAAAAAATCTATTTTTAAGCTTTTTGGAGAACATAGGGAGGGGTTATCACCCCTGTAACATTTGCTGTCTTTGCACATCTGTTCAGAACATGTCACCTCACTTTCCGTCCCAATGACAAATGTTTTTGGAAAAGTGGGGTTTTAATTGAAACAAGGATTGGTGATAAAGCATCAGTAGAGAGGAGATACCTTTTTCCCAAATTAAATCTAACAGGATAGAATTTCCCTTCCTAGGGGTAGATTTCCTCTCACTTCCTGTTTTCTCTTGCCGTTTGCAAGTAGGAGTCGTTTGTAAGTTGGATGTTTGAAAGTAGGGGCCTGCCGTATATACTCTGCAGAAATTTGCCCTATTAGATGTTGGTGTAGCCACAAGACTGGTGAGCACAGGAATGGGCCCTGCTGTGAGTTAATAGATCAAGATTTGTACTTGCATGCACCTGTTGAACCGGGCAGAAAAATTGGGCCTTTGGTGGTGGTGGTGGTGGACGGTGTTGCCACAAGACTGTAAGCCCTCACAGTTACTCTTGGTGGGTGCAGGAATGGGCCCTGCTGTGAGTTATTAGATCAAGATTTGTAATTGCATGCACCTGTTGAACAGGGCAGAAAAATTGGGCCTTTGGTGGTGGTGGTGGTGGTGGTGGTGGACGGTGTTGCCACAAGACTGTAAGCCCTCACAGTTACTCTTGGTGGGTGCAGGAATGGGCCCTGCTGTGAGTTATTAGATCAAGATTTGTAATTGCATGCACCTGTTGAACAGGGCAGAAAAATTGGGCCTTTGGTGGTGGTGGTGGTGGTGGTGGTGGACGGTGTTGCCACAAGACTGTAGGCCCTCATAGTTACTCTTGGTGGGCGCAGGAATGGGCCCTGCTGTGAACTATTAGATCAAGATTTGTAATTACACGCCCCTGTTAAACAGGGGCTGAAAAATTGTGCCTTAGGCATTGGTGCTGGTGCCACAACACTGCAACCCCTCACAGATACTGTACTTGGAGCACAGCAGTCACACCTGTTGCGAAGCATCTTTTTAAAAAATTGTAATTACACGCCCCTGTTATACAGGGGCTGAAAAATTGTGCCTTAGGCACTGGTTCTGGTGCCACAACACTGCAACCCCTCACAGATACTGTACTCTGAGCACAGCAATGAGACCTGTTGCAAAGCATTGCCTAAAAATTGTAATTACACGCCCCAACAGGGGCTGAAAAATTGTGCCTTAGGCACTGGTGCTGGTGCCACAACACTGCAACCCCTCACAGATACTGTACTTGGAGCACAGCAGTCACACCTGTTGCGAAGCATCTTTTTAAAAAATTGTAATTACACGCCCCTGTTATACAGGGGCTGAAAAATTGTGCCTTAGGCACTGGTGCTGGTGCCACAACACTGCAACCCCTCACAGATACTGTACTCTGAGCACAGCAATGAGACCTGTTGCAAAGCATTGCCTAAAAATTGTAATTACACGCCCCAACAGGGGCTGAAAAATTGTGCCTTAGGCACTGGTGCTGGTGCCACAACACTGCAACCCCTCACAGATACTGTACTTGGAGCACAGCAGTCACACCTGTTGCGAAGCATCTTTTTAAAAAATTGTAATTACACGCCCCTGTTATACAGGGGCTGAAAAATTGTGCCTTAGGCACTGGTGTGGTGGCATGGATCATTGAGGAGGAGGAAGAGGATAGTCAGTGAACATAACAGGACAGTCACTCAGCATCAGCATAGGCAGTCTTGAAGGGATGTGACATTATAAATTATTCCGTTATATCCGCTTCAGGTGTCTGGTAGCTGGTGGTGATCCAAGACTGATTCATTTTCTTGTTCATACATCACGGGACACAGAGCAGCATAGTCATTACTATGTGGGTTATATAGAATTACCTTCAGGTGCTGGCACTGGCAACTTCCAAAACAGGAAGTACCCTCCCCTATATAAGCCCCTCCCATCCGGGAGTACCTCAGTTTTTTGCCAGTGTCTAAGGTGTTGGCCAAGGTTAACATGTATTCATCTGGGCTTGTGTACAGGTTCTCTGGGCCTTAGCAAGCTATTCCGGATCCGACCAAAAAAGCTTCATAGCTAAACGGTCGGTACCCGGGCCTTGCAGAGAAGAGCAGGGTTTTGCCTGTAATGCCTCTCTTAGGAGGGCTGGACCCTGGGATCCAGAGCTCTGGTCATACCCAAAACCAAGAGGCTATCTGTGCAGGGTGCTATACAGGTCCAGGGGAGTGGAATCCTTGGGAACCCGGTCCCTGAAGGTCTAGTACAATGCCTGCCGTGAGAGGTGAAGTTTGGGCTTCTGTGGACCAAACAAAGTCCTGCGGCGGGGAAAAGGTAAGTGGGGGCCCCTCAGGAACTTGGTTCTATTGAGGGGACCCCCAAGCCTAATATGTCTTTCTGCCTGTTACCTAAAGGGTATTCCCGCTAATAGCTGTATATGCCTAAGAAATCCTAGAAATGTTTTTTCATAAGGGAAGTTTTAAAAAAACTGTAAACCTGGAAATGTTTTTTCATAAAGGAGGTTTAAAAAAAAAAAAAAAAAGACAAAAGTGCGGTACCTGTGTTTGTCCACTAGAGGCCGCTGTGGAACGTCTTTTTTCTTGGGACTATTCCTTCCATGGTGAAAGTCCAGGCAGATGAGTGAGCTCTCTATCAGGGAAGCTGCATTCCTCTGTCATGCTGCCAAGTAGTTTCCTTCCATCCCCGAGTCCTGGTGAAACAGGGACCCTGGCTCCTCTCCCTACATGGCGCCAAGAGCGCACACGTGCACGCGCGCGCGCGCACACATGCTTTCCTTTTATAAGGTTTAGCTTCAAAAAAGGGGGCGGAGCCTGGCGGATGACGCGCTCTGTGCGCCCAGCGCTTCTGCGCATGTGCGGGCGTCCCAGCAAGATAAAAGGACTCAGTCCACGCTGCTTGCTATGGACACAGAGCATGAAAAGGAGCTGGTAGCATGGTATAGGGGCTTACAGCGGGCGGTTGATACAGGCATCCCCAGAAAGACGCATTAGTAGACACCCACTGATGTACATAGCAGCAAATTGCATTAGACTATTTCAGTAAGGGGTGTATTGCGGCTGGAATACCTCAGCTTTGAACTAAGGAATATGCCGCCTAAAAAACTCAGAGATATACCTCTCAGGAAGTGTAGGGGGTCTCCATCGGGCTCTGAGGATCTGGAGCAGTCATCTGCACCCTCCTCCCCTGAGAAATCAGAGGTTAATACCCATAAGGAACCCCCGGGAGTGCCAGGTACTGCGGCTGTCCTCAGTCCACCTGCTCCTGCATATATAACAGAGGAGGTTTTTTCCTCAACTCTGGAGGGATTGGAGCAGAGATTGGCTGCATTGATCGCTTCTTCTCTACAGGAAAGAAAGCGCGCCAGATCTCCATCACCTCCATTAGAGTGCCTGTTGGCAGAGCAACAGTCCCAGGAAGGGACCGACCTACCTGAAGGGGATCAGGAGGAGGTTAGCTCTGTTTTTGAGGAATCGACAGTAGATGAACCATTTTCAGCATCACAGACTGAAAGATTGTGGATCCAGACCCTAACTGACATGGTTCGATCTGCATTTAAAATGCCTCTTGTTGAACCATCAACTACTGCTGTCTCCTCATTGGGGTCGCTAAAAGCTCCCCAGGTTAATTGCTCCTTTCCAATACATCCATTATTGGAAGGACTTATATACCAGGACTGGGAACATCCTGATAAACTATTTGTTCCGCCTAAAAGGTTTCCGGTGATCTATCCCATGGAGGAAAAGTTCACCCAGAGATGGAATGTTCCTACGGTGGATGCAGCCATCTCTTCTGTGAACAAATCACTGACATGTCCAGTAGATAATGTTCAAATGTTCAAAGATCCAGTGGATAAAAAATTGGAATCTTTATTAAAATCTGCTTTTTCCACAGCACAGCCAGCAGTGGCAGCTATTGGGGTCTGCCAAGCTTTAAAGGATCAAATGAAAATGGTCCTGAGGGATTTGCCAGACCAGCAGGCCCAGGCTCTGGCTGATCTGCCTAGAGCATTATGCTTTGCGGTTGACGCCATCAAGGATTCTATCCATCAGGCCTCCCGCCTCACGCTGTCTTTGGTACATATGCATAGGCTTCTGTGGCTCAAAAACTGGTCTGCTGAAGCTCCCTGTAAGAAGCTCTTAGTTAGCTTCCCATTTCATGGGGAACGCCTTTTTGGCGAAGACATGGATAAGTATATCCAGAAGATTTCCAGTGGTAAAAGTACTCTCTTACCGAGTAAAAAGAGGTCTAGGGGTCCATCTTTTAAGAGGACTACCTCTCCTATCCCTGCGTCGTCTGCTACTAAGCAGTTCCGACGGCCTCCTCGGTCAAACTCAGGAGGTAAAAATCAGGGACAGCCACAGGGTAATAAAAAGCCCTGGATCCGAAGAGGTACTAAACCAGCCTCCAAGTCAAACCTATGAAGGGCTGCCCCCACTCAAACGGGTGGGGGGAAGACTTCAGTTGTTCGCAGAGACCTGGCGGGAGACGATCAAAGACAGATGGGTGCTCTCCGCAGTAACTCTGGGATACAAGTTGGAGTTAAAAGAGTCTCCTCCGTCCCATTTTATGTGGTCAGGCATGCCAAGAGACCCTCTGAAAAGAGGGTCTCTCCTATTGGCGTTAGAACAACTATTGCTCCAAGGAGTAATTATGGAGCTTCCTATGGAAGAGTGGGGGTTGGGTTTCTACTCAAACCTTTTCACAGTCCCGAAGCCAAACGGGGACATAAGACCCATATTGGACCTAAAGAGTCTAAACAAATTTCTAAACGTCCGGTCTTTCCGGATGGAGTCGATCCGATCGGTCACCGCTGCCCTACAAGGGGAGGAATGGTTAGCCTCGATCGACATCAAAGATGCTTACTTGCATGTTCCCATCTTTCCAGGTCATCAAAAATTCCTACGCTTTGCAGTAGAAGGGCGCCATTTTCAGTTCAGAGCCTTACCATTCGGTCTGGCCACAGCACCACGAGTGTTCACAAAAATTCTGGCCCCACTGTTGGCCGATCTAAGAACACGGGGTGTAACGATAATGGCATACCTAGACGACCTGTTGTTGATGGACCACTCAGTTGCCAAGCTAGAAGTGGTAATTGTCGATACAATCAAGTATCTAGAGTCTCACGGTTGGGTCATCAACCTGGACAAGTCAGCCCTACAGCCAGTGAAAAACCTGGTATATCTAGGGCTACGGCTGGATTCAGACCAGAGGAAGATTTTCTTACCTCTAGACAAGGTATCCTCTTTGAGGGCCTTGGTCCGTCTGCTTTGTGCAAAAAGACAGCCGTCCATACGCCTGTGCATGAGGCTGCTAGGAAAGATGGTAGCATCATTCGAAGCTGTGCCATACGCCCAATTCCACTCAAGGAATTTACAAAGGGCCATATTGTCAGCCTGGAACGGAAAAGTTCAGGCTCTAGACTTCCCGATGGCTTTGTCCCCTTCCGTTCGGAAGAGTCTCTGCTGGTGGTTGATCCCCCAGAATCTCCAGAAGGGAAAACCCTTCAGCCCGATATCTTGGAAGGTGGTCACTACAGATGCCAGCCTTATAGGCTGGGGGGCAGTACTGGAGCAATGGTCTCTCCAGGGCAGATGGTCAAATGTAGTAAAAACCCTGCCCATCAATCTCTTAGAGATACGAGCAGCCCGGTACGCCCTAGTAGCCTGGACATCCAGACTCCAAGGGTCCCCTGTCAGAATTCAATCAGACAATGCCACAGCAGTGGCATATATCAATCATCAGGGAGGCACCAGGAGTCGTGCAGCCCAGAGGGAAGTAAGTCACATCCTGGAATGGGCAGAAAAGCATGTCCCATGTATATCAGCTGTCTTCATTCCAGGGGTGGAGAATTGGAAGGCGGACTTTCTGAGTCGCCAACAGTTATGCCCAGGGGAATGGTCCCTTCATCCCGAGGTCTTCCGAGCAATATGTCAGCGGTGGGGAACACCGGATGTAGATCTGCTAGCATCCAGATTCAACGCAAAGGTGGACAGATTTGTCTCCCGGACAAGGGATCCCCTCGCTTGCGGCTCGGATGCTCTGGTGTTCCCTTGGGATCAGTTCAGACTGATATATGCATTCCCTCCGCTACAATTGTTGCCTCGACTCCTTCGCAGAGTCAGGTTGGAGAAGAAGCCGGTGATCCTGGTGGCTCCAGCGTGGCCCCGAAGGGCCTGGTACGCGGAGATCATCAAAATGTCTGTGGGGAGTCCTTGGACCCTTCCACGTCGTCCGGACCTGCTTTCGCAAGGACCGATATACCACCATTCCTTACTAACTCTAAGTTTAACGGCCTGGCTATTGAATCCCACATCCTAAAGAAGAGAGGTCTCTCTAACTCTGTGGTATCAACTATAATCAATGCCAGGAAGCCTGTATCCAGGCAGATCTACTATAGAGTTTGGAAGGCGTACATCACTTGGTGCGAGGCCAGAAAATGGCATCCACGTAAGTACGTTATAGGCAGAATTCTGGACTTCCTGCAGTGGGCTGTAGACAGGAAGTTTGCCTTAAGTACTATCAAGGGCCAGGTTTCGGCCTTGTCAATACTATTTCAAAGGCCCCTGGCTATGCCTAAATTTGGTTCTGTCGGTTCTGCAGAAGCAGCCATTTGAACCTTTGCGGCACATTTCCTTGGTTCTACTCACCAGGAAATTGATATTTTTAGTAGCCATATGCTCGGCTAGAAGAGTGTCGGAATTAGCCGCCATGTCCTGTAAAGAGCCATATCTGGTTATCCATAAAGACAGAGTAGTATTACGTCCTCACCCAGCCTTTCTTCCTAAGGTGGTATCGAGGTTTCACTTGAACCAGGATGTGGTTCTTCCTTCTTTTTTCCCCAAACCAAGCTCGGTAGAGGAAAAGTTATTGCATTCTTTGGATGTAGTAAGAGCAGTTAAAGCTTATCTAAAAGCCACTGCTCAGATTCGTAGAACGGATTCTTTGTTTGTTCTGCCGGAAGGCCCCAGAAAGGGTCAGGCAGCATCAAAATCTACTTTAGCCAAGTGGATTCGACAGGTCATAATACAAGCCTATGGCTTGAGAAGTAGACCGCCTCCGTTCAAAGTTAGGGCGCACTCCACGAGAGCAGTTGGAACTTCATGGGCAGTGCATCACCAGGCCTCCCTGGCGCAAATTTGTAAGGCCGCAACATGGTCTTCAGTACACACGTTTACTAGGTTCTACCAGGTGGACGTTAGAAGTCAGGAGGATGTCGCCTTTGGGCGCAGTGTGTTGCAGGCCGCAAAAGATCCTCATGCCTGATGGCGCCCAGCTTATGTATGGTGTATCCCCCCCCTCATGTGGCATTGCTTTGGGACGTCCCACATAGTAATGACTATGCTGCTCTGTGTCCCGTGATGTATGAACAAGAAAGTAGGATTTTTAAAACAGCTTACCTGTAAAATCCTTTTCTTGGAGTACATCACGGGACACAGAGCTCCCACCCCTCTTTTGGGGACACGTATTGCTTTGCTACAAAACTGAGGTACTCCCGGATGGGAGGGGCTTATATAGGGGAGGGTACTTCCTGTTTTGGAAGTTGCCAGTGCCAGCACCTGAAGGTAATTCTATATAACCCACATAGTAATGACTATGCTGCTCTGTGTCCCGTGATGTACTCCAAGAAAAGGATTTTACAGGTAAGCTGTTTTAAAAATCCTACTTTTATGAAGGTCAGTCGATCAACCGAGTCGGTGGACAGGCGCACCCTATGATCGGTGACAAATCCTCCAGCAGCACTGAATGTGCGTTCGGAAAGAACGCTGGATGCAGGACAGGCCAGTAGCTCAATTGCATACTGTGCAAGCTCTGGCCAGTGATCCATCCTCAGGACCCAGTAAGCCAGAGGATTTTCGGGGGGAAAGGTGTCCAAGTCTGACCTTGCCCCTAGGTATTCCTGCACCATGTATATCAGACGCTGGCGATGGTTGCTGGAACCGATCATACCTTGGGGCTGCGGACTAAAAAATTGTCTGAACGCATCGGTCAGACGTCCACCTTCCCCACCGCTCCTTCTGCTACTGACCGAAGCCTCAGCAACTCGTCGTCCAGGACCAGGAGTTTGTAACCTCCCAGTTTCTGGGAACGCGTTGCACAGACCTTTCTGCAAGGCCTCCCTGAGATGTCTCATCCTCTGCTCCCTCTGCGACGGCAAGATAAGGTCCGCAACCTTACCCTTGTACCGTGGATCAAGGAGAGTGGCCAGCCAGTAATGGTCCCTCTCCTTGATCCGAAGAACACGAGGATCCTTCCGCAGGCTTTGCAGGATCAGGGAGGCCATGCAGCGTAGGTTAGCTGAGGCATTCGGTCCGGAGTCTTCTGGGTCACTGAGGATGACATGATCGCCAGCCACCTCCTCCCAGCCACGTACAAGTCCACTGGTTTGTTGGGACTGTACATCATCCCTAAAAGACTGCTGCTGCTGTTGCTGAGTGCCAGGCTCCACCTCCATGCTCACACAATCCTCCCCCTCCTCCTCCTCCTCATCCTCATCCTCTTCCTGTGTGATGGGTGGGACAGAAGGAACACTGTCTGGATAAAGGGGGCCTTGAGAGGCAAGGAAGTCCTCCTCTTCCTGCCTCTGTTCTGCCTCAAGTGCCCTGTCCATTATCCCACGCAGCGTATGCTCCAACAGGTGGACAAGAGGTACAGTGTCACTGATGCATGCACTGTCACTGCTCACCATCCTCGTGGCCTCCTCAAATGGTGAGAGGACAGTGCATGCATCCCTGATCATGCTCCACTGGCGTGGGGAAAAAAAGCCAAGCTCCCCTGACCCTGTCCTGGTGCCGTAGTCGCAAAGGTACTCATTGATGGCCCTCTGCTGCGTGTGCAGTCGCTGCAGCATGGCCAACGTTGAGTTCCACCTGGTGGGCATGTCACATATTAGGCGGTTCTTGGGCAGGTTCAGCTCCTTTTGCAGCTCAGTCAGCCGAGCACTGGCATTATAAGATCGGCGGAAATGCACACAGACTTTCCTGGCCTGCCTCAGGACATCCTGTAAGCCTGGGAACCTGCCCAAGAACCGCTGCACCACCAGGTTGAGGACGTGAGCCATACAGGGCACATGGGTGAGCTGCCCCTGTCGCAGGGCGGAGAGGAGGTTGGTGCCATTGTCAGAAACGACCATTCCTGGCTTAAGCTGGCGTGGCGTCAACCACCTCTCGGCCTGCCCCTGCAGAGCTGCCAGAACCTCTGGCCCAGTGTGGCTCCTGTCCCCCAAACACACCAGCACAAGCACGACATGGCATCTTTTTGCCTGCGTACTCGCGTAGCCCCTTGTACGCCTACGGAGCACCGCTGGTTCCGAGGACAGAGCACTCGAAGAGGACATAGAGGAAGAAGAAGAGGAGGGGGTGGAGGAGAGAGGTGTGTCACAACCAGTAGTAGCATTTTGGAGGCGTGGTGGCGGAACAACCTCCAACACTACTGCACCTTGTCCTGCATCCCCCCCAGCTGCCAATAGAGTGACCCAATGGGCCGTGAAAGAAAGATAACGTCCCTGTCCATGCCTGCTGGACCATGAGTCAGCGGTAATATGCACCTTACCGCTGACCGCCCTGTCCAGCGAGGCATGGACATTGCCTTCCACATGCCGGTAGAGAGACGGAATCGCCTTCCGTGAGAAAAAGTGGCGTTTGGGAACCTGCCACTGAGGAACCGCACATTGAACAAACTCACGGAAGGGGGCCGAGTCTACCAACTGAAAAGGCAGCAGTTGAAGTGCTAGCAATTTAGCCAAGCTAGCATTCAACCGCTGGGCATGTGGATGGCTGGGAGTATACTTCTTTTGACGGTCCAGCAGCTGGGGCAGGGAAATTTGCCTGCTACAATCGGACGTCGGTGTACTGCAAGTACTTGGTTGGGACACACCTAATTCTACACCTTCAGTCCTCTCAGAGCAGCTTTCAGAGAGGACTGAAGATATAGTGGGGATGGAGATCCCAGCTGATGAGGAGCAAGGAGAGGTCCGCTTTGTTCTTTGGTGTGGGTCTTTTATGTGTGCTTGCCAACGAGCTGCATGGCAGGTCGACATATGTCTGCTCATGCTTGTGGTGCCCAAGCGGCTGATGTTTTGGCCACGCGAGATACGCTTGAGACAAATATTGCAAATAGCAGTGGTGCGATCTGATGCACTCGTCTCAAAAAAGGCCCACACCAAAGAACTTTTGTGATAACGTGCAGAGGCAGCGCCCTGCACAGGCGGAGCTCTGCGGTGTGGTACAGTTGCTGTGCTGGCCTCTAGCTGGCCTCCAGGGGGCATCCTGCCTCATTGGACATGTGACGCCGCATCCTCCTCCTCCTCCTCCTCCTCTCTCCCTTCAGGCACCCACGTGGAGTCAGTGACCTCATCATCCCCTCCCTCTTCACCACTAGAGCAAACCTGGCAGTAAGCTGCAGCTGCTGGAACAGTACTGCCAGATTGCTGTCCTTCAGCATCCCCTCTCTCTGCGCGCACACTACTGACTTCCTCAAGCTGGGTATCATCATCCGAGCCTTCGAATCGTTGGGCATCCTCCTGGAGCATGTACCCAACACTGTGCTCAAACAGTTCGGGGGACTCCTCAGGAGGACATGGTGGGTCTAGGGAAGGGGTGGCTGAAGATGCCATTGAGTACGCATTGGCAGCTGCTCTGCCAGTACCCTGAGCCTGGGTGAGAGAGGATGAGGAGGATGAGGAGGGCTTGGTCATCCATTCTACCAAGCCTTCGGCATGATGCGGCTCCACATGTCCAGCTGCCGAAAACAAAGACAAGCGTGTCCCATGGCCACGTGCTGATGACGATGCACGACCACGTCCACGGCCAGCACTGTTGTCTCTAGAAACAGAGCCTGCCTGCCCTGTGTTCTTGCCTCGGCACGCTCTGCCTCTCCTTGGCGGTCTTCCAGCCATTGTAGTCGGTAGTGTATATAGTATAAAAAATAGAGCTCCTATGTGTGCTCACAACACACTGTAGGTCCTATGGGTGCTGACACTAACACACTATAGGTACTATGTGTGCTGCTGACAAGAAAATATAGGAGCTCTGTTTGCTGCCACTAACACACTAGAAGTCCTATGGGTGCTGCTGAGAAGAAAATATAGGAGCTCTGTGTGATGCCACTAACACACTAGAAGTCCTATGGGTGCTGCTGAGAAGAAAATATAGGAGCTCTGTGTGATGTGTGACAGCAGGAAGGTAAAGTCACCTGGTTGCATCCAGGGGGGTAGATATATTTCGCCCAGATTCAGGCTTTACGCTGACTTATACAACTAGGTGGAGAGTTGTATAGGCCCAGCTAAGGCTAGTGGGCTCATGGATGACTCATACCTCTAGGGAGAGGGCTGGGCGTCGTACAGACAGAGATGAGGAGACCAGCTGAACCTTGTCAGCTCATTTAGGCCTCTATAAGAACTCCCAGCTTCATTAGATGTTAGCTCATGCCTGGAACCAGACCTGTGTGGACTGTCTAGGGAGAGTGAACCCCTGTGCGGTGAGGCAAAGCCTGTGTGGCTATTTGTTTGGACTTTTACTAAACCAGGGACTTAGGGACTAGGACAGCACTAGGCTGATCCCAGTTGTTAGTTAGGAAACCTGTATGTTTAGTCAGAGGTCAACTTGACCAGGATTTATTTTGGTTATGTTTCTTTTGCTTTGCTGTGTTTTGTCACTGTAAATAGAAAATAAACCGCACCTTTTTGATTTTGAAAACCACAACCTCCGTTTGCTGGGCCTGTTTTGTGTGGGGAGCCCATCCTGGGGGTCACACACACCCGCTGCCGAGCTAACCCCCTCACAGTTGGTGGAGAACCAGTGGCAGTTTTTTTTTAAGCCAGCATGGAGGAGATACTGAAGCAGCTGGCTCTAGCAAATGCCAATCAACAGCAGACAAATGCAGGTTTGCAAAAGAGCCTTGCAGCTCAACAACAGAGCCTTGCAGCCCAGCAGCAGACAAACGCAACTTTGCAACAGAGTCTGGAGGCTCAGCAACGAGCCCAGCAGCAATCTGAGGCCCGCTTCATAGACCTGTTGCAGAAGCAAGAGCAGAGACTACAACAACAGATGGAAGCAGTAATGCAGCAACGTCCGCAGACCAGTGAGGAAAGCCGTCCCACTAATACCGCGTCCTTTGGGGTGAGTCGTTTATTGACAAAAATGACTGGAGAGGATGATCCAGAGGTATTTTTGACCACATTTGAAAGGACCGCTGAAAGAGAAAAGTGGCCTGAGGAGCAGTGGGCTGGACTGGTGGCTCCTCTGTTAACTGGTGAATCGCAGAAAGCTTACTATGACCTAGAGCCTAACCAAGCAAAAGACTATGTGATGCTAAAAGCTGAAATATTGGCAAGGCTGGGTGTCACCCAGGCTGTCCGGGCTCAGCGTGTGCATAACTGGACTTTCCAGCTTGGAAAACCCCCCAGGTCTCAAATGTATGATCTCATTCACCTGAGCAGAAAGTGGCTACAGCCAGAGACTTTGTCCGCACCAAAGATTGTGGAACGTGTTGTAATGGATCGGTTTTTGAGAGCTCTTCCTACTGCCATCCAAAAGTGGGTAAGCCATGGAGACCCAGAGACGGCCGATGGTCTTGTGGATCGTGTGGAGAAATACTTGGCTACAGAGAACCTGACGGCCTCTTCCAGAGACACTCGGACTTTCCACCCTAAGACCAGACCATCCCCAGGGGCGGATAAGAGGATTCCAAGGGGTGAGGGTGGAGAGAGTGAGAGGGTGGGAGCTCTACCCCAAGTTTGGCGAGAACAGCCTGGGAAATCAGCGGCTCAAGAGGCGGCAAGAAGGATCGTTTGCTACCGCTGCCGGCAAGCGGGACATATTGCAGCCAATTGCCCGGTTGTGGAGGAACCCATGCAGTGTGACTTTCTGACGGGCAGACGTCAGTCGCTGTGTGCGACAGTCGCATGCACTGCCATTCGAGGAACTGAGAAACATTTATGAAAAATGTGTGTTAATGGTAGAAATGTTGTGGTATTGCTGGATTCAGGTAGCCTTGTGACCCTGATAAAGGCTGAGTTAGTTAAAACAGAGGTCTCTGGGAATAGCAAGGTAGCTGTTATTTGTGTGCATGGGGACACCCGAGAGTATCCAGTGACTACAGTGTGTTTCGAGACCCCCAAAGGTACCCTCTCTCATCCAGTGGGCTTAGTATCTCAGTTACCGCATGACGCCATTGTGGGAAGGGATTTTCCGAAGTTCTGGGAACTGTGGGATGATCCTGAGCCCCTCACTGGTGCCCCTATGTACCAGGAATGTGATAGCCAGAACTCCCCTGAGAGTGGTGAGGACTCTCCGGAATTTCCCTTATCAGTATTGGCAGGGGAGACTCAAGAAACTGGAGAGGAGCCCACCTCCTCAGACGAAAACCTACCGTCTGTGGAGTTTTCTGATCTTGAGGTTCACAGGGAAAACTTTGCCACAGAACAGTTGAAAGACCCCGCCCTAATAAAGGCACGGGAAAACGTAGTGAAAATAGATGGCGAGTTAGTGAACCCAGATAATACCTGCACTTACCCATACTTCAGCGTAGAGAAGGACCTACTGTATCGGGTGGCAAAAAGGGCAGAAGAAACCGTTGAGCAGCTTGTGGTGCCCAAACCTTACAGGAAGTTGGTGTTGGAGTTGGCCCATGGGCACATTCTTGGAGGTCATCTGGGGACAGAGAAAACCCGAGAGAGGGTATTACAGAGATTCTATTGGCCGGGGGTGATGAAGGACGTAGAAAATTATTGTTCCTCCTGCCCTGTGTGTCAGAGGTTGGCCCCGATGCCACATTTCCGTAGCCCGCTGGTCCCTCTACCCATCATTGAGGTCCCGTTTGAGAGGATCGCCATGGATTTGGTAGGTCCTATAATCAAGTCCGCTAGGGGGCACCAGTACATATTAGTTATAATGGACTATGCCACCCGTTATCCAGAAGCGATCCCTCTCCGAAATACCTCGGCCAAAACCATAGCCAAAGAGCTATCTCTTGTTTTTAGCCGGGTGGGTATTTGTAAAGAACTGCTTACGGACCAAGGTACACCCTTTATGTCCCGGGTTATGAAAGAGCTGTGTAAATTGTTCAAAGTGACGCAATTGCGTACGTCTGTGTATCACCCCCAAACCGATGGGCTGGTTGAAAGATTCAACAAAACCCTAAAACAAATGTTGAAGAAAGTGGTGGATAGAGATGGAAAGGATTGGGACTGTTTACTTCCTTATTTGATGTTTGCTATTAGGGAGGTGCCCCAATCCTCTACGGGATTCTCCCCCTTTGAGTTACTGTATGGGAGACACCCAAGAGGGCTGTTGGATATTGCCAAGGAAACTTGGGAAAGTGAGAGTTCTCCCCACAGGAGTGTGATTGAGCATGTCGCCCTGATGCAAGATCGAATTGCACAGGTAATGCCCATCGTGAAGGAACATTTGGCCCAAGCGCAGTTGGCACAGCAGAGAGTGTACAACCGTGGAGCCAAGACCCGTACCTTTTCCCCGGGGGATAGGATATTGGTACTTGTCCCTACGGTTGAAAGTAAATTCCTTGCCAAATGGCAAGGCCCCTACGAGATAATGGAAAAAGTGAGCGAAGTGAATTACAAGGTCAGACAACCAGGAAGGCGAAAGCCCGAACAGATCTATCACGTTAATCTGTTGAAAGCCTGGAGGGATAGAGAGTCCCTAGTCGCAGACACTTGGTCACCAGCTCAAACTGGTTGCGTGATTCCTGAGGTTGGAATAGCAGCCACCTTGTCACAACCCCAACAACAGGAGGTTAAGGAGTTTGTGCTTCGCAACAAGGAGGTATTCTCTGAGCTGCCGGGACAAACATCTGGGGTAGAGCATGACATCATTACCCCGCCCGGTGAAAGGGTGAAGTTAAAACCCTATCGGATCCCAGAGGCTCGACGGGAGGCAATACGGGAGGAAGTACAGAAAATGCTGAACTTAGGGGTGATAGAGGAGTCCCAAAGTGATTGGTCTAGTCCCATCGTGTTGGTGCCTAAACCGGATGGGAGCTGGCGATTTTGTAACGATTTTCGTCAGTTGAACAAAGTTACAAAATTTGACACCTACCCCATGCCACGTATAGATGAGTTGATCGACCGGCTGGGAACAGCCCGATACATGACGACTCTTGACCTCACAAAAGGGTATTGGCAAATCCCCCTGGCCAAGTCGGCCAAAGAGAAAACCGCATTTGTAACCCCAGACGGGGCGTTCCAATATAAAAGAATGCCGTTCGGGTTACAGAATGCGCCGGCCACATTCCAGCGGAAAATGGACCAGATGCTGAGGCCCCATCGGAAGTATGCTGCGGCTTACCTGGATGACGTAATTGTCCATAGCACAGATTGGGCCTCACATCTGCCAAAAGTGCAAGCAGTCCTGGACTCTGTTCGGGAAGCGGGGTTTACGGCTAACCCCAAGAAGTGTACCATTGGGCAGGAGGAGGCCAAATATCTTGGGTACACCATTGGGAGGGGAGTAATAAAACCCCAACTCAACAAAGTCGAGGCCATCCAGAGTTGGCCACGTCCCAACAGCAAGAAGCAGGTACGAGCCTTTCTGGGAATCGCTGGGTATTATCGGCGATTCATTCCCCACTTTGCTTCTAAGGCTGTGCCCCTAACCAACCTGACGAAGGGGAAAGGGTCGGTCATGATTAAATGGACCCCCGAGGCTGAGGCAGCATTCCAATTCTTGAAACAAGCCTTATGTAGCCAGCCAGTGTTGTACTCACCCGACTTCTCTAAAGACTTTGTCGTACAAAGTGATGCGTCAGATGTGGGGTTAGGAGCAGTATTGTCCCAGGTCTGGAACGGGGAAGAGCACCCAGTCATTTACCTCAGCAGGAAATTGAAGTCCCATGAGGTAAATTACGCCACCGTTGAAAAGGAGTGTTTAGCGGTGAAGTGGGCTCTAGATTCCCTTCGGTACTACCTGCTAGGTAGGCACTTTGACATGGTTACGGATCACGCTCCGTTAAAGTGGATGGCTCAAAACAAGGAAACAAATAGAAGAGTAAATAGGTGGTTCCTGGCCCTCCAGGAATTCAACTTCACAGTAAAGCATCGCCCTGGCGTTCAAATGGGGAATGTGGATGCTTTGTCTCGAGTACATGAATGCCTGATTGCTGGTGTTCCAACCCCGAGGTTAAAACAAGAGGGGGGGGTATGTGACAGCAGGAAGGTAAAGTCACCTGGTTGCATCCAGGGGGGTAGATATATTTCGCCCAGATTCAGGCTTTACGCTGACTTATACAACTAGGTGGAGAGTTGTATAGGCCCAGCTAAGGCTAGTGGGCTCATGGATGACTCATACCTCTAGGGAGAGGGCTGGGCGTCGTACAGACAGAGATGAGGAGACCAGCTGAACCTTGTCAGCTCATTTAGGCCTCTATAAGAACTCCCAGCTTCATTAGATGTTAGCTCATGCCTGGAACCAGACCTGTGTGGACTGTCTAGGGAGAGTGAACCCCTGTGCGGTGAGGCAAAGCCTGTGTGGCTATTTGTTTGGACTTTTACTAAACCAGGGACTTAGGGACTAGGACAGCACTAGGCTGATCCCAGTTGTTAGTTAGGAAACCTGTATGTTTAGTCAGAGGTCAACTTGACCAGGATTTATTTTGGTTATGTTTCTTTTGCTTTGCTGTGTTTTGTCACTGTAAATAGAAAATAAACCGCACCTTTTTGATTTTGAAAACCACAACCTCCGTTTGCTGGGCCTGTTTTGTGTGGGGAGCCCATCCTGGGGGTCACACACACCCGCTGCCGAGCTAACCCCCTCACAGATGCCACTAACACACTAGAAGTCCTATTGGTGCTTCTGAGATGAAAATATAGGAGCTCTGTGTGATGCCACTAACACACTAGAAGTCCTATGGGTGCTGTTGAGAAGAACATATAGGAGCTCTGTGTGATGCCACTAACACACTAGAAGTCCTATGGGTGCTTCTGAGATGAAAATATAGGAGCTCTGTGTGATGCCACTAACACACTAGAAGTCCTATGGATGCTGCTGAGAAGAAAATATAGGAGCTCTGTGTGATGCCACTAACACACTAGAAGTCCTATTGGTGCTTCTGAGATGAAAATATAGGAGCTCTGTGTGATGCCACTAACACACTAGAAGTCCTATGGGTGCTGCTGAGAAGAAAATATAGGAGCTCTGTGTGATGCCACTAACACACTAGAAGTCCTATGGGTGCTTCTGAGAAGAAAATATAGGAGCTCTGTGTGATGCCACTAACACACTAGAAGTCCTATGGGTGCTGCTGAGAAGAAAATATAGGAGCTCTGTGTGATGCCACTAACACACTAGAAGTCCTATGGGTGCTTCTGAGATGAAAATATAGGAGCTCTGTGTGATGCCACTAACACACTAGAAGTCCTATGGGTGCTGCTGAGAAGAAAATATAGGAGCTCTGTTTGCTGCCACTAACACACTAGAAGTCCTATGGGTGCTGCTGAGAAGAAAATATAGGAGCTCTGTGTGATGCCACTAACACACTAGAAGTCCTATGGGTGCTTCTGAGATGAAAATATAGGAGCTCTGTGTGATGCCACTAACACACTAGAAGTCCTATGGGTGCTTCTGAGATGAAAATATAGGAGCTCTGTTTGCTGCCACTAACACACTAGAAGTCCTATGGGTGCTGCTGAGAAGAAAATATAGGAGCTCTGTGTGATGCCACTAACACACTAGAAGTCCTATGGGTGCTTCTGAGAAGAAAATATAGGAGCTCTGTGTGATGCCACTAACACACTAGAAGTCCTATGGGTGCTGCTGAGAAGAAAATATAGGAGCTCTGTGTGATGCCACTAACACACTAGATGTCCTATGGGTGCTTCTGAGAAGAAAATATAGGAGCTCTGTGTGATGCCACTAACACACTAGAAGTCCTATGGGTGCTTCTGAGATGAAAATATAGGAGCTCTGTTTGCTGCCACTAACACACTAGAAGTCCTATGGGTGCTGCTGAGAAGAAAATATAGGAGCTCTGTGTGATGCCACTAACACACTAGAAGTCCTATGGGTGCTTCTGAGAAGAAAATATAGGAGCTCTGTGTGATGCCACTAACACACTAGAAGTCCTATGGGTGCTTCTGAGAAGAAAATATAGGAGCTCTGTGTGATGCCACTAACACACTAGAAGTCCTATGTGTGCTGCTGAGAAGAAAATATAGGAGCTCTGTGTGATGCCACTAACACACTAGAAGTCCTATGGGTGCTTCTGAGAAGAAAATATAGGAGCTCTGTGTGATGCCACTAACACACTAGAAGTCCTATGGGTGCTTCTGAGAAGAAAATATAGGAGCTCTGTGTGATGCCACTAACACACTAGAAGTCCTATGGGTGCTGCTGAGAAGAAAATATAGGAGCTCTGTGTGATGCCACTAACACACTAGATGTCCTATGGGTGCTTCTGAGAAGAAAATATAGGAGCTCTGTGTGATGCCACTAACACACTAGAAGTCCTATGGGTGCTTCTGAGATGAAAATATAGGAGCTCTGTTTGCTGCCACTAACACACTAGAAGTCCTATGGGTGCTGCTGAGAAGAAAATATAGGAGCTCTGTGTGATGCCACTAACACACTAGAAGTCCTATGGGTGCTTCTGAGAAGAAAATATAGGAGCTCTGTGTGATGCCACTAACACACTAGAAGTCCTATGGGTGCTTCTGAGAAGAAAATATAGGAGCTCTGTGTGATGCCACTAACACACTAGAAGTCCTATGTGTGCTGCTGAGAAGAAAATATAGGAGCTCTGTGTGATGCCACTAACACACTAGAAGTCCTATGGGTGCTTCTGAGAAGAAAATATAGGAGCTCTGTGTGATGCCACTAACACACTAGAAGTCCTATGGGTGCTTCTGAGATGAAAATATAGGAGCTCTGTTTGCTGCCACTAACACACTAGAAGTCCTATGGGTGCTGCTGAGAAGAAAATATAGGAGCTCTGTGTGATGCCACTAACACACTAGAAGTCCTATGGGTGCTTCTGAGAAGAAAATATAGGAGCTCTGTGTGATGCCACTAACACACTAGAAGTCCTATGGGTGCTGCTGAGAAGAAAATATAGGAGCTCTGTGTGATGACACTAACACACTAGAAGTCCTATGGGTGCTTCTGAGAAGAAAATATAGGAGCTCTGTGTGATGCCACTAACACACTAGAAGTCCTATGGGTGCTTCTGAGATGAAAATATAGGAGCTCTGTTTGCTGCCACTAACACACTAGAAGTCCTATGGGTGCTGCTGAGAAGAAAATATAGGAGCTCTGTTTGCTGCCACTAACACACTAGAAGTCCTATGGGTGCTGCTGAGAAGAAAATATAGGAGCTCTGTGTGATGCCACTAACACACTAGAAGTCCTATGGGTGCTTCTGAGAAGAAAATATAGGAGCTCTGTGTGATGCCACTAACACACTAGAAGTCCTATGGGTGCTTCTGATATGAAAATATAGGAACTCTGTGTGATGCCACTAACACACTAGAAGTCCTATGGGTGCTGCTGAGAAGAAAATATAGGAGCTCTGTTTGCTGCGACTAACACACTAGAAGTCCTATGGGTGCTGCTGAGAAGAAAATATAGGAGCTCTGTGTGATGCCACTAACACACTAGAAGTCCTATGGGTGCTTCTGAGATGAAAATATAGGAGCTCTGTGTGAAGCCACTAACACACTAGAAGTCCTATGGGTGCTGCTGAGAAGAAAATATAGGAGCTCTGTTTGCTGCCACTAACACACTAGAAGTCCTATGGGTGCTGTTGGGGTGCAATGCTGTGCTAACAGCACTGCGGTTGGTACTACTGCAATACTGTACTAACAGTAAGCACGCACCAGACTAATCCCCAGCAGCAGCTAATAACACACTAACTGTGCAATCAGCAGCAATGAACGATCAATGACTTAGGTAGCAATGGTTTAGCAAAGAAATAGCCAATGGTTTAGCAAAGAAGAGCAAATCTTTCAGTATCAAGCAAAGACAGAATCAGCAGACTGATCTCTCCTAAAGCCGGAACTCATGTGACCGGGGCCGACGACTTGGCGGCCTTTTAAATGGTGGGGCGTGTACTAAAGCCCCTGAGCTGTAATTGGCTACAGGCGTCCTGCCTGTAGCCAATTATTGCTCTCCGAGTTTCGGGCGCTGTGATTGGCCAAGCATGCGGGGTCACAGTGCATGCTTGGCCAATCATCAGCCAGCAATGCACTGCGCCGGCCGCGCCGGCCGCAATGCATTGCGGGGCCGCTCGCATCACACGAATGTGATGCGAACGGCCCAAATAGTTCTGGGCTCGCCGAGCGAGCGAACGCCCGGTGCTCGATTCGAGCGTGGGTTCGAATCGAGCACCGGGCCCATCCCTAATCAGAGCAACCTATAGGCTGATTTTTTCTCAGGTATACTCCACCTGCTTAAAACCTTCTTGCTCATAGCCTACAAAGACGAAACCATGGCGTACACATTTCTAGGGAAATCACCAACTCTAATCTCTCACAATATTAATGGCCTCAATATACCAGAGAAGAGGTCCAAATTGCTGAAAGAGCTTAAAAAAGCACGCCCATCTCTAGTATTTTTACAGGAAACACATTTCAAAAGCAAACATGTCCCTAAATTCACAGACAACATATTTACGAAAATGTATCACGCCACTAACCCCTTAGCCAAAACAAAAGGAGTCTCTATCTTAATCAACAAAGACTCCCCCTTTAAATTAAAAAAGCAACTTATAGACCCTGATGGACGCTATTTTTTCCTAAAAGGCGAATGGGCAGGATCCCCTATCACATTGGCAAACGTATATTTCCCAATCACCGCCCATATCCCATTCGCCTGTAAAATAACTGATGAACTAAAATGGTTTGCTGAAGGATGTATCATCTTGGGAGGAGATTTCAACATCCCCCTCTCCCCTCTCAAAGACACGGCGACAGGCCATACCGCAGTAACATACAGGATCCTCAAACGCATCAAAACACTCTTGAGTTCCTTATCCCTGGTAGACACATGGAGATCTATCCACACTACTGAAAGAGACTACACTTTTTTCTCCCCTCCACACAAGAGATACTCACGGATTGACCTAATACTTATTTCACAGAGAGATCTGGGCAATTTACATACAGCTGAAATAGGCATTATCTCCCTCTCAGACCACGCCCCCACAGCTATCTCTTTGAGATTCGAACCTCCCAAACAACCAACTTTTAACTGGAGACTCAATGCTTCACTCCTGACTGACCAAACTATTAAAGACAATATTCATGACACAATTAACGAATACTTCAGAACCAACGTAGATGCTGATACCAACCCCTTGAATAATTGGGAAGCTCACAAAAGCGTTATAAGAGGGGAACTTATGAAATGGGGTGCTAGAAAGAAAAAAGAGAGAGAGAAAGAAATCACCAATTTGTCCTCAAAAATAGCTACATTGGAATCACAACACAAACAATCACTTTCACTCAGAGTAGAAGAAGAACTAACGCGTTGCAGGAATTCCCTAAAATTAATACTTGACTTAAAAATTAGAAAGGCACTTTTCTTCAAGAAAAGCATCTACTTCGAACAAGGGGATAAAAGTGGGAAACTGCTGGCCAAAGCACTTAAAGATACAACACTGGTGGGACACATACATGCTATAAGGGACAAAGACGGAATACCTAGACACAAACCCACCGATATAGCAGACCTTTTCCATAAATTCTACTCAAAATTATACAACCTCCCAGAACAACATAAACCTTCACACTTGTCATCCACAAAACAAGAAACAATATATGAGTTCCTACACGACAGCAAATTACCTTCACTTACTCAAGAAGACTCGATCAAACTGGAAGAACCTATATCCACCACTGAGTTATTAGAAGCCATCAAAGACCTTAAAACAGGGAAAAGCCCTGGCCCAGACGGCTTCACTTCACAATATTACAAAACCTTCACACATCTGCTTGTAAAACCCCTCTTATCTGCATTTAATTTTTTAGCAAAAAACAAACATAACTCTGACTCTTTCCTCATGGCACATATCGCGGTGATACCCAAACCTGAAAAAGACCATACAGACTGTGCTAACTATAGACCCATCTCCCTATTGAATATTGATTTGAAGCTCCTAGCCAAAATACTAGACAACAGATTGAAACCCTTTCTATCAAAGATTATAGGACCAGAACAAGTAGGATTCATGCCCGGCCGGGAAGCCCGAGATAACATCACTAAAGCACTAAACCTAATTCACTTCACCCGAAACTCTAAGACAGAAGGCCTTCTGCTGTCTACTGACGCCGAGAAGGTCTTTGATAGGGTCTCCTGGGATTACATGATGACTACATGCTCTCATATTGGATTAAATGAGAATATGTGATCGTGGATCTCAGCTCTCTATCGGAATCCCCAAGCTAAAATTAAAGTCAACAAATTTTTTTCTGACCCCATTAAAATCAAGAATGGTACGCGCCAGGGATGCCCCCTTTCCCCCCTCCTTTTCATTATCTCTCTGGAACCCCTAATTAAAATAATAAATCTAACTAAGGACATCCAAGGATTCAAGGTTGGGAAGAGAGAGTATAAATTAGCCGCTTATGCTGATGATCTTTTATTTTTCTTATCACAGCCCCATATCTCTATTCCTAACCTTAAAAAAATCTTTGAAACCTTTGGCTTTATCTCCAACTTCAAAATTAACCAATCTAAGTCCGAAGCCCTAAATCTCAACCTCTCACCAAACCAACTAAAATTAGTGAAGGACAACTATAACTATAAGTGGGAGCAAAACACACTGAAATATCTAGGAATACATTTGACCGACAATTTAGACTCACTCTACCAACACAATTACAAACCACTATTAAACGCGTTGATTAGAGATCTTCAAAAATGGTCCCCCAAAACCTTTTCGTGGTTCGGCAGAGCCTCAATTTTGAAAATGACAGTTCTCCCAAGGCTTCTCTATCTCTTTAACGCCCTTCCCATTAAAATACCTGAGGTCTTTTTTAATAATCTTCTCAGAGCACAGAGACGCTTTCTATGGGCTGATAGGAAACCGAGATTAAAGTTCAATCTACTAACACTCCCTAAAAATAGAGGGGGAATAGGTCTACCAAATTTAAAAAAATATTACCAAGCATCCCACATTACAAGAATAATTGACTGGCACTGCCATGGCCCGAACAAAGATTGGATTCAATTAGAACAACATCTAACTCCACACAACTAATGCCGCGTACACACGATCATTATTCACGGCGGTTTAAAAACCGCCGTGAATAATGACATTTTAAACGAGGGAACAGCTTGTTCCCCACACACGGTCATTTTTCTCATCATTTTTTAAAATGACGAGAAAAACGATCGTCTATGGGCTCCGCGGCAGTGTTTCCCTATGGGAAACACTGCCGCGGAAGAAATGTCAGGAAAAACAACGAGAAAAATTAGAACATGTTCTAATTTTTCTCATCGTGATTAATGCCGTTTTTCCCGTCTGGAAAAACGGCAAAAAGCCCACAGATGATCGTTTTTCTCGTCCAAAGGAAAAAATTTCATTTTTCCCGAAGGGAAAAATGATCGTGTGTACGCGGCATTACTGTTCTATCCCTGGACAATCCACTCCAAAAAAGATAAACAACTGACCCATCCTTTAGTGGCAAACACTCTTAACATATGGCACAAAATCGCAAGTAAACACAAGCTCGCCTCCATACCGGGACCACTAACTCATAGTTGCCAACAGTCACGGATTGGCCGGGACGTTCCCGGGATTCAAACCCTTCTTTTCCTGGATTTATTTTGTCCCGGCCAATGTCCCGGCCAATCCGATTTTTCCCGTTTTCCCCGAATTTGGACGCCGCAGGCCGCCGCCGCTAGAGGTCCACGGCTGGCGGAGACAATGTCTCGGCCGGCCGCCATGTTCAAGAAGACCAAAACACGGATGTAGTACAATAGAAAATAAAGCCGCTGCGGCGCCGCCCACACCCCGCACCTCCCCGGGGGTGGGCGGCGCCGCAGCAGCTTTATCTTCTATTGTACTACATCTGTGTTTTGGCTGGCCGGCAGGCCACCCCCCCGCCCCGCCCCGCCCCGCTGCAGGTCTGTCTGTAATGGAAAGGGGCGGGGGTCGGCAGCGCCACAGCTTAATTTTTTTTTTTTCAGCCACACTGTCGGCTCCGCCTCTATTTTGTTCCCCTTCGGGGAAGGGGAAACAATAATGGCGGCCGAGACAGGAGACGCCTGTGGTTAAGGGGGGACTCCGCTGGGGATGCCTGTGGTAAGGGGGGACTCCGCTGGGAACGCCTGTGGTAAGGGAGGACTCCGCTGGGGACGGCTGAGGTAAGGGGGGACTCCGCTGGGGACGCCTGATGTAAGGGGGGACTCCGCTGGGGACGCCTGATGTAAGGGGGACTCCGATGGGGACGCCTGATGTAAGGGGGGACTCCGCTGGGGACGCCTGAGGTAAGGGGGGACTCCGCTGGGGACGCCTGATGTAAGGGGGGACTCCGCTGGGGACGCCTGAGGTAAGGGGGGACTCCGCTGGGGACGCCTGAGGTAAGGGGGGACTCCGCTGGGGACACTTGATGTAAGGGGGACTCCACTGGGGACGCCTGATGTAAGGGGGACTCCGCTGGGGACGCCTGATGTAAGGGGGGACTCCGCTGGGGACGCCTGATGTAAGGGGGGACTCTGCTGGGGACGCCTGATGTAAGGGGGACTCCTCTGGGTACACCTGATGTAAGGAAGGACTCCGCTGGGTACGCCTGAGGTAAGGAGGGACTCCTCTGGGGACGCCTGATGTAAGGAGGGACTCCGCTGGGGACGCCTGATGTAAGGAGGGACTCCTCTGGGGACACTTGATGTAAGAGAGGACTCCACTGGGGACGCCTGATGTAAGGGGGGACTCCACTGGGGACGCCTGCATAGTTACCAACAGTCCCGAATTTCCCGGGACAAGCACGATTTTTGGACCCTTGTCCACAAGTGTGGAGGGGGCTCTGCTGGGGAGGCACCTGATGCAAGGACGGACTGCTGGGGAGGCACCTGATGCAAGGACGGACTGCTGGGGAGGCACCTGATGCAAGGACGGACTGCTGGGGAGGCACCTGATGCAAGGACGGACTGCTGGGGAGGCCATCTGGTGGCAGGCGACGTGGCAGGTAACACGCTCAGGGCTTCCACTGATTCGGCATTATGGTGAGTTGAATGATTTCATTTTATATTACAATGTAAAAATAGAAATAATGCACTTCAATCATCCTGACACCGTAACAACCATGGTGCCGGGATGATTGAAGCGCCAACAGGTGTTTTGGAGTATCCTTATCTGCCAATTTTGTTACACATTACTATTGTGGTGTAGGATCTGGCTTCTTTCTTTCTATTTCTTTCTCTCTCTTTCTCTCACCTCGGACTCTAGCCACACCCCTTTGAACCACGCCCATTTAAACCACACCCACTATCGTGCGTAAACCACGCCCATTTTTCGCCGCGGCGCGCTTCGCGTGCCGCATTTTTCACTCCAGCATGACACGCCTACAAACGAATTCCCCGCCCCCTGATTATAGCAAGGCTCCGCCTCAATACAAAAAAAGTGTCCCAGATGTTTTTTTTGCAATGTTGGCAACTATGCTAACTCCATTCACCAATAACCCTGACTTTTCCCCAGGCCTACACCTGAAGAATGTACAGAATTGCACTGCCTTTCATTGCCTCACAGATTCAAAGGTCAAAACTAGGGATGAGCTTCGAGTTCGAGTCAAACTCATGTTCGACTCGAACATTGCCTGTTCGCCCGTTCGCCGAACAGCGAACAAATTGGGGTGTTCGCGGCAAATTCGAAAAATCTATGGGAGAAATCTAAAGTGCTAATTATAAAGGCTGATATGCAAGTTATTGTCCTAAAAAGTGTTTGGGGACCCGGGTCCTGCCCCAGGGGACATGTATCAATGCAAAAAGAAGTTTTAAAAACGGCCGTTTTTTCGGGAGCAGTGATTTTAATAATGCTTAAAATGAAAAAATAAAAGTGAAATATTCCTTTAAATTTCGTACCTGGGGGGTGTGTATGATATGCATGTGAAGTGGCGCATGTTTCCCGTGCTTAGAACTGTCCCTGCAAAAAGTGTCATTTTTGAAAGAAAAAAATGCATTTAAAACTGACTCGCGGCTATTAATGAATTGTCGGCTCCCGGCAATACATACAAAAGTCATTGATAAAAAAAAAAAAAAAGCGTGGGGGTTCCCCAGAATTCAATTACCAGGCCCTTCAGGTCTGGAATGGATATTAAGGGGAACCCCGCCGCAAATAAAAAAAAAATTGACGTGGGGTTCCCCCAAATATCCATTCCAGGCCCTTCAGATCTGGCATGGATTTTAAGGGGAACTCCACCCCAAATTAAAAAAAAAATGGCGTGGAGTCCCCCTAAAAATCCATACCAGACCCCTTATCCGAGCATGCAACCTGGCCGGCCGCAGGGGAAAAGGGGGGGACGAGAGAGCGGCCCCCCTCCCTCCTGAACCGTACCAAGCCACATGCCCTCAACATGGGGAGGATGTCCCCATGTTGATGGGGACAAGGGCCTCATCCCCACAACCCTTGCCCGGTGGTTGTGGGGGTCTGCGGGCGGGGGGCTTATCGGAATCTGGAAGACCCCTTTAACAAAGAGGACCCCCAGATCCCGGCCCCCCCCCTATGTGAATTGGTAAGGGGTACATTGTACCCCTACCATTTCACGAAGAAAGCGTAAAAAAATGTTTAAAAAAACACACAAACACGTTGAAAAAGTCCTTTATTAAAAAAAAAAAAAACCATTCCAGCGGTGAAATCCAGTGTCCCGCGGTGATCCCGATGTCCAGCGCTGTCCGTCATTGGTTGTGCCTGAGCGGACCTGATGGGGAACTCCCTCTCAGTATTTTAAATGTATAGACCCGCCCCTTCTAAAGTTGCCCATCAGGTCCGCTCAGCGGACCAGATGCGGAACATGAGAAGGGGCGGGTCTATACATGTATTACCAAAGTGAGAGCAGTTCCCCATCAGGTCCGCCTCCTCGGTATGTCGGACCCGCCTACGTCATTGGCTTGAGCGGGGAACTTCCTTCACTGTGTAATTTAAATTTACATAGTGAAGGAAGTTCCCCGCTCAAGCCAATGACGTAGGCGGGTCTGACATACCGAGGGGGCGGACCTGATGGGGAACTGCTCTCACTTTGGTAATACATGTATAGACCCGCCCCTTCTCATGTTCTGCATCTCGTCCACTGAGCGGACCTGATGGGGAACATTAGAAGGGGCGGGTCTATACATTTAAAATACTGAGAGGGAGTTCCCCATCAGGTCCGCTCAGGCACAACCAATGAAGGACAGCGCCGGACATCGGGATCGCCGCGGGACACTGGATTTCACCGCTGGAATGTTTATTTATTTATTTTTTTAAATAAAGGACTTTTTCAAGGTGTTTGTGTGTTTTTTTAAACATTTTTTTTACGCTTTCTTCGTGAAATGGTAGGGGTACAATGTACCCGTTACCAATTCACATAGGGGGGGGCGGGATCTGGGGGTCCCCTTTGTTAAAGGGGTCTTCCAGATTCCGATAAGCCCCCCGCCCGCAGACCCCCACAACCACCGGGCAAGGGTTGTGGGGATGAGGCCCTTGTCCCCATCAACATGGGGACATCCTCCCCATGTTGAGGGCATGTGGCTTGGTACGGTTCAGGAGGGAGGGGGGGCCGCTCTCTCGTCCCCCCCTTTTCCCCTGCGGCCGGCCAGGTTGCGTGCTCGGATAAGGGGTCTGGTATGGATTTTTAGGGGGACTCCACGCCATTTTTTTTTTAAACTTGGGGTGGAGTTCCCCTTAAAATCCATGCCAGATCTGAAGGGCCTGGTAATTGAATTCTGGGGAACCCCCACGCTTTTTTTTTTTTTTTTTTCTCAATGACTTTTGTATGTATTGCCGGGAGCCGACAATTCATTAATAGCCGCGAGTCAGTTTTAAATGCATTTTTTTTCTTTCAAAAATGACATTTTTTGCAGGGACAGTTCTAAGCACGGGAAACATGCGCCACTTCACATGCATATCATACACACCCCCCAGGTACTAAATTTAAAGGAATATTTCACTTTTATTTTTTCATTTTAAGCATTATTAAAATCACTGCTCCCGAAAAAACGGCCGTTTTTAAAACTTCTTTTTGCATTGATACATGTCCCCTGGGGCAGGACCCAGGTCCCCAAACACTTTTTAGGACAATAACTTGCATATTAGCCTTTATAATTAACACTTTAGATTTCGAACGTTCGAGTCCATTGTATTTAATAGGGTTCTAAAGTTTACACGAACATTTTGTCTGTTCGCAGGTTCTGGTGCGAACCGAACAGGGGGGTGTTCGGCTCATCCCTGGTCAAAACTTTGGATGCTTTGCAAACACAGTGGGACGAACCACTTCCTGGCTTCTGGTTTTATTTACAATTGAGGGATTTCTTGATAAACAGCAAATACAGATCATCATACTGCTTACCAATGTCTCCCCTTGAAAATCTCTGCTTCAAGAGATCTCCAGTAGCTAACACCACTTCCCTAGCCTATTCCTGGCTAAACCAGGCACAGCATATGGATGATTTAAAACATAGAGAGAAATGGGAAAGTGATTTAAAAATGAAGATACCGGTGACACAGTGGGAAAAGGCATGTATTATGACTCATAAGTGCTCTCTGAGCTCTAAATATCAAGAGATTTCTTACAAAATTCTCACCCAGTGGTACATTACGCCTCAGAGAGCCAGGAGGTGGTTCCCCACAACTTCGGATTCATGTTGGCGATGCGGTACTGATACTGGCACCTTTCTTCATATATGGTGGGACTGTCCACTAATTTTGGGGTACTGGGATGAGGTTAGAAAATGGATTAAATTCATCACAGAAACCAAACTAGAACTTGCTGCAGCGGCCTGCTTGATTAATGTGAACCCCCTCAACATAAGCAAATACAAAAAATCCTTTACCAGAGATCTCCTATTAGCAGCTAAAACACTTATTCCCCTTCACTGGAAGACCACATATGTACCCAAAATCAGGGAATGGTTGGATAGAGTAAACTACATCTACAAAATGGAGGAAATTGCCGCCATGAAAAAGGAGAACAGCACAAAATTTTACGAAACCTGGCAACCATGGTTGCTATTCTCTTACTCTCCTGAATTTCGATTACTCAATATATAAAAACTTACCTGCCAAATAATTGTTGTTACAATGAACACATATCGAGGAAGTCAAACTGTTCCCCTTCCTCACTTTAAAACTACACCTATATTGTGTTAACGCCATCTTATGTAATGCAACCTGGAAGATAGACTACTGTTATATCATATTTATCTGAGCCTCTTAGCTCCATCTGTTATGCTTATATCCGCCCCCCCCCCTCTTCTCTCATCCTCCCTCTCCCCTATCCCAATCCTATCCTTCCCCCATCTCCCTACCTACAATATTTCTTCAGCATATGTACGCCCCATGTAATGCCTAACCATTCACCTGACTATGTGCTTTAGTTGCATACATTTTATATATTGTGACACCTGTTAGTCATGGATGTATGAACCTTTTTTTTTTTATATTTGTCTTATAATATGTTTTGTAATAAGCTTTAATAAAAACTTTGATTGAGAAAAAAAAGAAAAATATATATAGTTGCGCTAAAACCAAAACAAAAATAAATAGACAAAAAATTTGTCGTGGTGTGCTCCACAACACATACAAAATACAGAAGTCCACTAGAAATGACACGTGGACTGGTGAATGATTGTGGGCAAACTTGGGACATGAAATGAAACATAGACCAACACACAATAAATATGCAAAATCACATAAAAAATGAATTGCATAAAGTATCTTCCAAATATGTTACACTAAGGCATCAGTTCATAAGTGCAAGATAATCAAAAAAGTCCAAACATATGCTGTGATAAACACCCGTGCAGAAACGGAATCCAAATCTCCACTGTGATAACTGAAGACCGGAGTGAAATCCACCACCATGAGCAAGTAAACTGCTTGATATAAATAAAACCTGCGCCAACTGATAAATAGAAAATAAAATAAAAAAGCTGCACCTCAAATTTTAGTGATAGCTGAAAACAATGTGAAAAAAGTGAGAGATAAGGGCGCTAATTAATACTAAAGAATAATGTGAGTAAATGATGAATGTTAAATTGATCATTTACACCCGCCAAAACTGATTAGTGCTATGTAGTAAGTGAAAATACGAATAAAATCACAAACAAATAATAATAATTGAACAAAATGTTCTCAAACAAACTGCGAGAATGACACAAAATCCATGAACACAATCTGTGAATGATGAAAATTAAAAATGTGCACCAAAGTCCAGACAAATAAACACAAAAGTGTCCCACGAAAATAGTGAACAACAGATTCCTCTGCATGTGTCATAAATCTTCAATGGACGTGGTGTGTATAATACAATATGTCCTTGTAATTTGCGAATCCACCTTCACCAAAAACAGTAACACCCGATAGTGCTAGTGATAAGGATGGCAGCTTACCCCAGCTTATTGACCCTTTTAACTAAAAAAGAGGTCAAGCAGGCTTTCTGCAAGTATCAACTTGCTGAGTAACAAGGAAGTGATGTCCGCTAGACAGGCAACGATAAACACTTGAGATATGGAGAGCTCCAGTAATATGCAATTAGGAGAAGAGAGGCAAAAAATAGTGTGATACCATTTATTGCACAAAGTAATGTAAAAGCCAAAAACGCGCTTACTTAGTAAGTGCCCCGACCCGGCACTGAGGCTGTGTAGGCGTGGGTAAACGAATGGCAGTCCCGGACCTGTGGATAGTGGCGTGCGTTCCACCTCTTCGGAACGAACAGCCAGCGGGACCGGAAGTAACGTCAAATGCGTGACCTGTATTGCGCCTCGACGTACGTTTCGGGTTCCGTCATCAGTAAACTGCTTACCAGAACCAGTTGGTCCCCTGTTATGGAGCACAGACGCACAGACGCACAGACGGCTCATGCTGGGCCAATGGACCAATGAGGTATTGCTCCGGCAGTACGCGCATGCGCAATCCCTTCCAAAGAGCGAAAGAAGGAAAAATTTAATGAAAATAATGATAAAAGAGGGGAACCACTCCCGTGGTCACTTCCATCGCGCCATCAGCCAATCGCGGAATGACCCCGCAGAGACCAATCGAGCGACCGGTAGGGCACTCATGGAATAGTACAACACATAATGTGAACAGTTTATAACATGCTAGATTGCAGTACCACTCCCAAAGGGGTAATTCGTCCGAACGTCCCCCCTTGAGGGTAGATGGAATGGCCGCAAAAACATACATAAACAATAACGAAAAAGCATATAATTAAAACTAGTGAGTTAAAAATTTGACATATATAAAAATACATACTTGAGTTAGCTGCCAAAGGGTTATAAGTCCAATGGTTTGCAAACAAATATATAAACAAATATAATATAAACTGACGTATATGGGACGCAAATGTCCTCAAAAATTTGATAAAGTCTGGAAATCATGGGTGACTGCTAGATCTATAACTGTATGTAGCGGTTATGTACTTTCCCGGGTATAAATTTAACTGGCAGAGACACCATTGATGTGTAATTCCCTGCAGCCCAGCAGGTGGCGCTGTCGCCATGGGCTGGGGGTTGAGCCATTGCTGTGTGCCGGGCCTCCTTTTTGTCCTCCCTTAGCAGCAGTATGGTGGGGCGGGGAACCCGCCGTGCTTGCTGGGAGAGGGTATAAAGGGGCCGGCCATCTTTGTCACGGGGTCGAGTCCCAGGCACCTTCACCCTGTGGGCGGTGGTTTGTGTCGGTCCTCTAGGCGTCCTAGGCCTAGAGGACAGTCGGAGGTCGTGTTCCATCCCAGGCACCTCTAGCCTGGGGTGAGGTACTCGGATGGAGGTCTGGAGCTCAGTGCCCAACACTGGGTTCCGCGAGGGAAGGAGGTCCTAGGGAACCCAGGGATTGGGAACCTGAATCCGGAAGGCGTAATGGACCGGGGGGAGCTCCTCACTTGAAGACCGGGTGCAGCAGATTGCCAGTGACAGGTGAGCCTCCCACCAGAGACCGCCTGGAAGGAATTTCCCCCTCGCTCGGAGACCGCAACCCGCTTTCAGGGAGGAAAGTGGAAAACCAATTGTGTCTGGGCCTACTCGCATCCACACCTCCTTTTCTGTTCTGTTTTCTAAGGGAGTCTAACTGATTATGCTGTTCACTCGAGAGGAATAAAGGAGTGTTGGACTTTAATGGTGTGGGGCTCTTTTCTGGTGGACATTGTTCAAGGTAATCTCACGTGGAGGTCTTAGGTGCACAGCACTGACCCAAAGGTAAAACAAGAACTTTGCTCACACCGCACTGACACCTGTGGTGAAGGCCAGGCGTGGTGTCCCCGCTCCCTCCCCTCTAAGGTACCCCTAGACAAGAGACAGACGAGCTGATGCAAAGAGGGGAGTGAGGGGGTGCTACATGTATAATGCCATAACTGACGATGGACCTGACGACGGGGACTCCCCCCCCCCTTTTTTTTTGCAGCGAGTCGCGGTCTCCTCCCCTTCACCAGCTTATGAGAGCCGATACCTCTTCCTACCAACCTCCTCTCACCCCAAATTGTTGTAGGTCAACTGCTACTGACACAAGTTAGACTGACGGTGATCCTGGCACCTTCTGGACCCTCATAGACCCTCCACCCCCCCATCATGTTTGGTACCTCCCAACTTGAACTGATTTTAGGTTAGAATCATCTCATCTCGTTGCCCATCCTAGACCTTGCAGGGTCTAGCATCACCTGATATTCTATAATTATCCTGGTAATCTTACTGTCTTGTATTTTTTTTTACTACTAAACCTATGCTGTACCAATGTTTTATTTTACTTTTTGTAATGTTTTCTTTTTGATACAATAAAACGTTTCTGTTAAAAAAAAAAAACCCTGTGAGATATTTTTGCCCTCTGTGTACCACTTGGGAGTGTTGCTCTCCTGCAGAGACAACAGGAAATGAGAGGAAATGCACTATTATAAAACTTTCTGGTTGCCTGGTTGAGATAAGACTCAAATGCCCCGTACACACGATCCGGTTTCACAATTCATAACTCAACACAGTTTTGAGTGTTTAAAAATTTTGAGCATTAAAATCCTAGCTGCACTAATTAGGTAAGATGCAGTGGCTTGCCACTTTTGGCCTATTAAAAAAAAAAAAGGCTGAGAGAATGGCACCCTCTCTGTTATAAAGAAAAGGCAAAAGGTACAGCGCTATCATATAATTATGGATATAGGGGGCGCTATAAATTAGACCTGTGATTAATGCAATATATTAACCTAAGTGAGTGGTAATGATTCATAAACCAAACATTAATTATATAAATAATTATAAAGTAAATATAGTCCCAATTAGTGATTCGAATTTTGATATTCAAAGTCCATAACCAACGTGAACACTCGTTTTCTGTTGTGATATATCTTTAGGAAAGATGTGATGAGACTTCTCAAACTTTAAACGTGCCCATTCAATGCTTCTGCTGAAAAGTAGTAGTGATATAGGAAACAAATCCTCCACCAATGATATAAAGAACACACCCAATGTGTCTGAATGAGATTCTGTTTACCAGACTTAAATGACCATTTTCACCAAAAAGGAGGTCATTAGAGCTTATGCAGGATTGTGCCTGCTCACATAAATGATACTGGAGATGTACAGAACCCTTCCTCCTCACAAAGTTTCGGCCGGATCATATGCAGAAATAATAAGAAGTTTCCATAGCGTAAAACCATTTAATTGTTAAAACAATAAATACAGAGAGCCAATTGGCTTACTCACATTTAAAAGTGCCTTGTTCCGGCACTGGGGCTGCTGGCTTGTAAATATGTGTGCTGGCGGGGAACTGTTCCGATATGGCCACCTCCGTATGCGGCGTGCATTCCACCTCCTAGCTTCCGGCAACCATACAGTCCGGAAATGACGCACGAACGTGACCAGGTACTGCCTCGATGTACGTTTCGTTATGAACGTCCTCAGGAAGTGTACCTGGTCACTGGGGTCACGTTTATTTACATCTAAAAAGCCCGGGGAAATTTGAATGCGCAGCCGCAGCCGCTGTCTCGGTCAGCACCTAAACACATCATTCCCATAAGGATACATAACATGGTCCATATATGTATTCCCATATTAAACTTGTGTCATATTGGCAAAAAATATTTTAAAAATATAGTTGGATTAAATTGTTAATAATTAAATATACACTTATTGAGGAGTTGAATTAGTTTGACCCAATTCTGACCCCTAGTGGTCATAATAGGAATTACTTAACTCATAGGGATTCCTTCTTTCTAGATCCTATGAAGGGACTATAGAAGGGTAACTATTCTTATTAAAGCACTAGTGATGGTGCATGTTCTCATAAAGACACCCATCTCATGGGAAAAAATGCCCATCACAACATACCATAATTAATGTGATGAGAAATGGAAGGTACAACGACTATGTGGTAATTTTATTTTTGGAAATTAATATTTAAAAATTGACAGTGACTAATTATTGGAGAGGAAACAGTTCAAATCTATTTCGATGTTCATTCCTAATGGCTGCATAGTTTTTAATTTATACAGCCACTTAGTCTAATTTTTTGAGACCTCACTGGTCATGTGTGTACCCCTCCAATGTTTTGATATTTTATCGATACCATAAAAAGTGCACAATGATGGATCACTATCATGGTACCTTTTAAAGTGTCTGGAAACACTGTGGTTGGGATACCCATTTTTAATGTTTTTAAGATGTTCATTAATTCTTATTCTTAAATTTCTAGTAGTGCGGCCCACGTACTGGAGGGAACATGGACACTCCAGCACGTAGGTCACATAGTCAGAACTACAAGTGATGAATGTTCTGATCTTGAAATGTTCTCCAGTTACTTTAGATTGGAAATTAGAATTTTTTTTGGAAGTTCCTGGTTTTCTGGTTATTCTGCACGCTTTACATCTGGTGCAGAAATGAAAACCCACACTGTCCAAAAAAGTGGATGTTTTTTTGGGGGGATCCGGTACATTCTTTGCTATCCTATTTCTAAGTCCCGGAGCTCGCCTATATATGAACCTGGGCCTCTCGGGAATGGTAGACTTCAGCTCAGGGTCCCTAAGTAATATAGGCCAATGCTTTTTTATGATTGCTTCAACTTGTTTATATTGGCTGTGAAATCCAGAAACAAAAGCCACTTCTCCCTTGTATTCGGGTTTAGGCTTCACAGTCAGAAGGGATTTCCTATCCATCGCGGACACCTGGGACAACACCTGAGTGAGTGTCCTCAATGAATACCCCTTCTCCCAAAACCTCTAGCACCCCTAAAAAGATGACCAAAACACCCAACAATTCTAAAAACACCCACTATCACCAGCCCAGCCCCTATCCCTATCCACCAGCCCATCCAGTGCATACCTACAACCGGTTTGCACCATTGGACAATAGAGGGAAAGATTATGGATATTACGAACAGAATAGGAATTATTATCCCCCAAGACCACCACGGGGAGCCTTTAGGGGAAATTTCAGAGGTAGGCCGGGACCTTATCAGGGTCCCTACCAGGGGGGGAATGGAGGGATTGGAGGGAGCCCTACCGTATCCCACCCAGTACCCCACAGGTCCCCAGAAATGTTTCAGAAAGAGAGGAAGATGAGGAGGAGAGAGAAAGAAAAAGAAAAAGGAATTAGGCAATCAAGGGATCTATAATTTAGCAGGGGTTCCATTTACTGAACAAGAATTGACAGTGTTAAATAAAGGATTAAAATTTGCACCAAATAAAAATGTAGACAAGTTTGAACTATTTGTAGATATTGAAAAATATGTCCGCAAATTAAACATTAAAAAACACTATGCTAAACAGGCACCTGTGATTGGTGAAAATATCACTAATCAGCAGTTTATACATAGTAATCTCAAAAATAACTCAGTATTTAACCCTGGTAAGGGAAAAAAACACCACATTGAAGTGTTCAGAACAATGGTACAGGAAGAAGCTAGAGAATTGGAAATCAAAAAACATGTGACAAATCAGGCCATTTGGGCGGGTATAAAATCCATTGAGGAAAATAAACAAATAGTGGTAAGACTAGCAGATAAGGGGGGAGGCTTGGTGGTAATGACTCAGGAGTATTACTACCAAGAAATAACTAGACTCCTCAGCGATACAGCAACTTATAAAAAACTTAAGGGGGATCCTACATCAAAATTAAAAGAAGAACTAAATGTTTGGGTGGAGGAGGGCCTCAATAAATCGTTACTAAATCAAAAAGAAGCAAATTATATACAAATACAAGCTCCCAAAGTTCCTGTGCTTTATATAGTACCAAAAATTCACAAAAACAAAGAATGCCCACCAGGCAGACCCATAATAAGTGGGATAGAGTCCCTATTTTCAAGACTGGGTGAATACCTTGACGGGTTTTTTAAACCCTTAGTATCACAGAGTCCATCTTACTTAAAAGATAGCAAAGATCTCATGGTATTCTTAGAACAAATTTTAGCCACTGACACTACCATCATGGTTACAGTGGACATCGAGTCCCTGTATACCAATATACAACATAAAGATGCTCTAGTAGCCTTAAAATGGGCACTCATAAGGGAATCCAAGCTCAAAAAGGTACAGATAAATTTCCTCATTAGGGGCCTTGAGTTGGCTATGAGTAACAACTTTTTCTGGGTGAAAGATGTATTTTCTAACCAAACTGGGGGCGTAGCCATGGGAGCTCGCTACGCCCCCAGTGTGGCTAATGTAGTGCTGAATAAGTGGGAACAGGAAAACATCTATAAAAATCAAACTAAATCACTGATTTTCTATAAAAGGTACATAGATGATATCGTTATGCTCTGGGAGGGGAATAAGGATAGTCTCACATCGTTTGTGCAATTGATGAATAATAATGATTATGGTTTGAGGTTTACTGCTGAGTGCAGTACCACTAGCGTAAACTACTTGGACCTAACTATAACTAAGAACCAGGGGATCTATGAAACAAAAACGTACTTTAAAGCAACGGACAGAAACGGGTTTGTGCCAACCCAGAGTTGTCATCACCCACAATGGATTGGGGCGGTCCCTAAAGGACAATTTATGAGGCTCAGACGGAATTGTGTCAATGACCATGATTTTCAAATGCAAGCCAAGGTACTCATGGGGAGGTTTGTGGAGAAGGGGTATTCATTGAAGACACTCACTCAGGTGTTGTCCCAGGTGTCCGCGATGGATAGGCAATCCCTTCTGATTGTGAAGCCTAAACCCGAATACAAGGGAGAAGTGGCTTTTGTTTCTGGGTTTCACAGCCAATATAAACAAGTTGAAGCAATCATAAAAAAGCATTGGCCTATATTACTTAGGGACCCTGAGCTGAAGTCTACCATTCCCGAGAGGCCCAGGTTCATATATAGGTGAGCTCCGGGACTTAGAAATAGGATAGCAAAGAATGTACCGGATCCCCCCCAAAAAAATCCACTTTTTTGGACAGTGTGGGTGTTCATTTCTGCACCAGATGTAAAGCGTGCAGAATAACCAGAAAACCAGGAACTTCCAAAAAAAAATCCAATTTCCCATCTAAAGTAACTGGAGAAAATTTCAAGATCAGAACATTCATCACTTGTAATTCTGACTATGTGACCTACGTGCTGGAGTGTCCATGTTCTCTCCAGTACGTGGGCTGCACTACTAGAAATTTACGAATAAGAATTAATGAACATCTTAAAAACATTAAAAATGGGTATCCCAACCACAGTGTTTCCAGACACTTTAAAAGGTACCATGATAGTGATCCATCATTGTGCACTTTTTATGGTATCGATAAAATATCAAAACATTGGAGGGGTACACACATGACCCGTGAGGTCTCAAAAAATGAGACTAAGTGGCTGCATAAATTTAAAACTATGCAGCCATTAGGAATGAACATCGAAATAGATTTGAACTGTTTCCTCTCCAATAATTAGTCACTGTCAATTTTTAAATATTAATTTCCAAAAATAAAATTACCACATAGTCGTTGTACCTTCCATTTCTCATCACACTAATTATGGTATGTTGTGATGGGCATTTTTTTCCATGAGACGGGTGTCTTTATGAGAACATGCACCATCACTAGTGCTTTAATAAGAATAGTTACCCTTCTATAGTCCCTTCATAGGATCTAGAAAGAAGGAATCCCTATGAGTTAAGTAATTCCTATTATGACCACTAGGGGTCAGAATTGGGTCAAACTAATTCAACTCCTCAATAAGTGTATATTTAATTATTAACAATTTAATCCAACTATATTTTTAAAATATTTTTTGCCAATATGACACAAGTTTAAAGTTTAATATGGGAATACATATATGGACCATGTTATGTATCCTTATGGTAATGATGTGTTTAGGTGCTGACCGAGACTGTGGCTGCGGCTGCGCATTCAAATTTCCCCGGGCTTTTTAGATATAAATAAACGTGACCCCAGTGACCAGGTACGCTTCCTGAGGACGTTCATAACGAAACTTACGTTGAGGCGGTACCTGGTCACGTTCGAGAAAAGCCCGGAGCAAAAAGACAGAATGCCATAGGCGAAGGGCTGGGCATGACTGAGTGAACAGGGTATGAAATGAGAGGGGATTAATGATTGGCTAATGGAAATATGGAGGGGAGGGGAGAAGGCTAGATAAAAGGGAGTCCCCACCCCTCTAAGTTAACACAGCGCAGGGGAAAGTTTCCCACCCACCCTCCCTAATGTGGAATAGTTGGAAGGATGATTTTTTAATTTGGGTCAAAGTATGGTTTTTCTGTTGTCTAGCTTTTCTTTACAGGTGGCCGGATTGTCGTGGCAGTGGCGGGTGTTTGGTCTTTGCGGGAGAAGGAAGTACCTCAAAAAAAGAAAGTGGTCAGGACCTATCCGTGGTATGGGTTCTGAGGGTGGATTCCAGCTAACAGGAGTTTAGCTGGATGAGTTGGATAATGGGGGCACTGCGGTCAGTGGTCGTCTCTGAGTAGCTGATCGGCTTGAGGCCTATGACCATTTTTAAGGTACCGCAGTGTCACGGTGGTAATACGATATTAGTATGGTGACTAATATCGGGTTAATATGATTATGCTAATTTTGAGGTTCCTGCAAAGACCAACACTAGGAGGCAATATTTCGGATATGTTCTGGGTTTATGTGTTTTGATGGTTAAAGTTTTTGATAACTGATGGAACAGTTAAAAAAAATAAAGGAGGCTGCTACGGCCATGTTTTACTCCAAACATCAATGTGTGGTCTCTTGATTAAGTATAAGTAAGGTATGGGGGTAGAATGTGGTGGGCAGACCTGTAATACATCGGTTATACAATAGTAATGCGTCATTTCCGGACTGGATGGTTGCCGGAAGCTAGGAGGTGGAACGCACGCCGCATACGGAGGTGGCCATATCGGAACAGTTCCCCGCCAGCACACATATTTACAAGCCAGCAGCCCCAGTGCCGGGACAAGGCACTTTTAAATGTGAGTAAGCCAATTGGCTCTCTGTTTTTATTGTTTTATCAATTAAATGGTTTTACGCTATGGAAACTTCTTATTAGTTCTGCATATGATCCGACCGAAACTTTGTGAGGAGGAAGGGTTCTGTACATCTCCAGTATCATTTATGTGAGCAGGCACAATCCTGCATAAGCTCTAATGACCTACTTTTTGGCGAAAGTGGTCATTTAAGTCTGGTAAGCAGAATCTCATTCAGACACATTGGGTGTGTTCTTTATATCATTGGTGGAGGATTCGTTTCCTATATCACTACTACTTTTCAGCAGAAGCATTGAATGGGCACGTTTAAAGTTTGAGAAGTCTGATCACATCTTTCCTAAAGATATATCACAACAGAAAACGAGTGTTCACGTTGGTTATGGACTTTGAATATCAAAATTCGAATCACTAATTGGGACTATATTTACTTTATAATTATTTATATAATTAATGTTTGGTTTATGAATCATTACCACTCACTTAGGTTAATATATTGCATTAATCACAGGTCTAATTTATAGCGCCCCCTATATCCATAATTATATCACTGGGAGTTTCTACTTCACAGGGGAGCAGCTTCCACTTATTTATATTTAGTATATTATTTTTAAGTTTTAATCATTTGTTTGGCGCAAAGTTCACTCACTTTATCACAGCGCTATCATAAATCACATCAACATGGATAGCCATTCAAAGAATGTACATATATATATATGTGCAAATCCACCACTTCCTCTTTGCATTAATGAAAATGGAAAAAGTATTAAAAATGTCCTGACAATACAAAGTGCTCTGTGCTTATTATTATTATTATTATTGTTATTATTGCCTATTATTATTCTATTATTACTATAATGTGCAAATCCACTACATCCTCTTAGCTATAACATTTATAATAGTGATAAATATATAAAACTGAACACATATCCAAACTAATTTCCTTTTTGTGCTAATATTGATATTGACATATATAGCAGTCTCTATAAACAATTTCAAGTCCCAAAGTAGGTGCCCAGGTGAAAATGGGCATGTGCCTGTCTGGTCTTGAACCTGTGGTTTTCCATCTTGGTGCTATAGGTTTGTCCACTCTGCCACCAGAGGGTCCGAAGCTCTGTAGCATATACTTTGCTTGGTGGTTCTACCCCTGGGACTCTTTGGCTCCCCCTATCTTCCAGTCATTCTGTAATCAGCTCAGCTTGTAAATAGCTTTAGCTGGATACCCACTATACAACTTTTGTTGTTCAATTTCCTTTAGATTTACCTTCAACTATGTAGTGCGGGGACCTGCCTGATTGCATACAACTTGAAAGTGTTTAAGTTTGACCTCATATTATATGGTTTTGGTAAATCAATAGGAAAAAATCGAAAGAAGATTTACATGGGTGATCCAATCAGGTTCACCTCATCGGACCCTCCAGTCTCTTCTATGGAGCGGCGGATATCAGTGGACATATCAGCTGACACCCGCTGCCATCTGACCCTGTCCGCCTAAAACAGGGGGGCCTATTCACCATAAGGAATGGACTTTCCGCTATACAGCCAGAGAAGTCAAATGAGCATGTAAGATATTATCCAAAGGTTGTAGCAAAGCTCCCAAATGGAACCTCCTCTCATATATCTCTTGCACTATTCTCCTCCTCTAGCTGCAGTATGCCTCTCTTTTCCTCCTACAGGCGGGTCAATGGCTTAGACGGAAACAAAGGGAATAAAGGAATAAAGGATGTTACGCATCCTTACGCCTTACAGACATCAACCCAGAAAGAGATGTCCTTCAGCGAAGCGACCAGCAATGACGCACAGCTGCTAGGTGTAGCCGTAGTGTAGATCTGCTGGGTGGATACTGCATGGATATCTGACAAACTGCAGGCAGAGTTAGGCCCTCCAGAGCCGGGCTGGAATCACTCAATCACCGCGTGGTAGGCCACAGCCTCTTCCCCCCCCCCCCCCGCCACAGGGAGATGTTCACTCGGCATGGCCAAGGAAGAAGAGAGTGCGGGGCGGATTTCCTGACTCTTTTATAGTTCCTCCCAGGAGTCTCCTCGGGTTGTAGTAAGGATTCCTGGGATGTGTAGTCCAGATGTAATATCACACAAATGGAATTGTCGGTTTAACAGACTACTAGTACCACAATCCTTTTGATTGGGCTCACAGAATGATGACAGTCACTGGCGCCCAGTACTAGAGGAATAGGTGTATAGGTGAAGAATGACGGGAATTGCACAATATTATGACTGTAGTCCACATCGCTACACATATATGTACGTGATCCTGCACATAGCTGCTGCCCTGTAGCAGTACAACTGCTATAGGCCAGTCAGCAAGTGGTTAAAGTGGTTTTAAAAGGTAAACTGTATACTGTTCAGCCCCCACCCCCACCTGTATGCTGTACAGCCCCCGCCCCCCACCTGTATACTGTACAGCCCCCACCCCCACCTGTATACTGTACAGCTCCCACCCCCACCTGTATACTGTACACCCCCACCCCCCACCTGTATACTGTACACCCCCACTCCCACCTGTATACTGCACACCCCCACCTGTATACTATACAGCCCCACCCCCACCTGTATACTGTACAGCTCCCACCCCCCACCTGTATACTGTACAGCCCCCTACCCCACCTGTATACTGTACACCCATACCCCCACCTGTATACTGTACACCGCCACTCCCACCTGTATACTGCACACCCCCACCTGTATACTGTACAGCCCCCACCCCCACCTGTATACTTTACAGCCCCCACCCCCACCTGTAGACTGTACACCCACCTGTATACTGCACCCCCCCACCCCCCACCTGTATACTGTACAGCCCCCACCCCCACCTGTATACTGTACAGCCCCCACCCCCACCTGTAGACTGTACACCCACCTGTATACTACACACCCCCACCCCCCACCTGTATACTGTAAAGCCCTCGCCCCCCACCTGTATACTGTACAGCCCCCACCTGTAGACTGTACACCCACCTGTATACTGCACACCCCCACCCCTCACCTGTATACTGTACACCCCCACCTGTATACTGCACACCCCCAGCCCTCACCTGTATACTGTACACCCCCGCCCTCACCTGTATACTGTACACCCCCACCTGTATACTGCACACCCCACCTGTATACTGTACACCCCCACCTGTATACTGTACACTCCCACCTGTATACTGCACACCCCCACCTGTATACTGTACACCCCCACCTGTATACTGTACACCCCCACATGTATACTGCACACCCCCACCCCCACCTGTATACTGCACACCCCCACCTGTATACTGTGTACCCCCACCCCCCACCTGTATACTGTACATTGGGGGTATTACACTGAGGTGATTACATTTGGGGGATTACAAAAAATCTCCACCCGCCACCTCCACCGTATACATGGGCAAAGGGGGTGGAGTCAGGGTGGAGTTGAGGCAGAGCCAAAGGGGGCCGCAAAATTAGTTTTCGCCTAGGGTGTCGAAAATCCTTGCACCAGCCCTGAACAGGTGCCATTAATACAGGTAATGAGTGGAGGACAGAGGAGCCTCTTAAAAAAGATACAGGTCTGTGAGAGCCAGAAATCTTGCTTGTTTGTAGGTGACCAAATACTTATTTTCCACCATAATTTGCAAATAAATTCTTTCCAAATCAGACAATGTGATTGTCTGGATTTGTTTCCACATTTTGTCTCTCATAGTTGAGGTATACCTATGATGACAATTACAGGCCTCTCTCGTCTTTTTAAGTGTGAGAACTTGCACAATTGGTGGCTGACTAAATACTTTTTTGCCCCACTGTAACACCAAAAGCTCCATTCGTGGGAAAAAAAGGACATAAATTTAATTTGGGTACAGCATCGCAAAACTGCGCAATAGTCAAGTAAAGCAGTGCCGCATCGCAAAAAATGGCCTGTTCATGAAGGGAGTATATCTTCCGGAGGGCAAGTGCTAAGGCTTTCTATTTATTTTATTTTTTTGTATATTAAGACATGCAGATGTAGAGATTGTTCTATGTTTGAATTGATTATATGGAATTTTATTATATATGGAATTATATATTATCTCTTATCCCCTTGATTCATAAACCCCTTTTCAGACCTATGTTTTATTGTGACCTTGCTTTCAGATGTAAAATAATTTGCATACAGTTTGAGGAAATCACCTAAAACCAAAAGTATGTAACCTAGAAATGATAAAAGAGTAGGATTGTACAAGAAGTGAAAATAGGACGTTTACTATAACAATCAGACAGGATGTCTGTCGTAAGATGGAGCAGATAGGTTTGTTTTATATCTACACCACAAGCAACTGTGACCAGATAGTGACCATACAGAGGTCTTTGAACTGTAAAAAAAAATATTTCTTTGTGAGCCTTATGAAAGAGAGAAGCAGAAGTTTATCGATATAATATTTGCTCTGTGGAAATAACATTTCCTTAGAATTCTGCTTACAGCCTATACAATCTTTCATAATAAAGCTGAATCTTGCATGAGTCATTTGTACTATTTAATTGAGAATGCTGGCTGGAGACTTACAGTAGCCCAACCTGCTGACGAATGTTCTGTGTTCAGATAATACTAATTTCCTCCACATGGTTACAAACACTTCTAACGTACTGTATAGTTTAAAATGGCAAAACATTGAAGTGAACCTGTCATTTTGCGCATTCAGAACAACATACGTAAAGTGTTTGTTAACCCCAAAAAAATAATACAATAAAGATCCTGTTCCCTTAACTACTTCAGCCCCGGAAGATTTTACCCCCTTCCTGACCAGAGCACTTTTTACAATTTGGCACTGCGTTGCTTTAACTGACAATTGCGCGGTCAGGCAATGCTGTACACAAACAAAATTTGCGTCTTTTTTCCCACAAATAGAGCTTTTTTTTTTGTGGTATTTGATCAACTCTGCGGTTTTAATTTTTTGCGCTATAAACAAAAAAAGAGGGACAATTTTGGAAAAAAAAACATTTTTAAATTTTTGCTATAATAAATATCCCCAAAAATGTTTTTAAAAAACAAATTTCTTCATCATTTTAGGCCAATATATATTCTTCTACACATCTTTGGTAAAAATAAAATTGCAATAAGCGTATATTGATTAGTTTGCACCAAAGTTATAGCGTCTACACACTATGGGAAAGATTAATGGCATTTTTATAATTCTTTTTTTTTTACTAGTAATGGCGGTGATCTGCAATTTTTTTGGGACCATTGACATGTATACAGTGATCAGTGCTATAAAAATGCACTGATTCCTGTGTAAATGTCACTAGTAGGGAAAGGGGTTAACACTTGGGGGTGATCAAGGGGTTAAATGTGTGTTTCCTAGATGTGTTCTAACTGTGTGGGGAATAGGACTGACTGGGGGAGGACACATATCGTTGTTCCTACTTATTGGGAACAAACAATATGTCTCCTCTCCCCTGACAGAACAGGGATCTGTGTGTTTACACTAGGGATGAGCCGAACACCCCCGGGTTCGGTTCGCACCAGAACCCGCGAACGGACCGAAAGTTTGCACGAACGTTAGAACCCTATTAAATACAATGGATGCGAATGTTCGAAATCTAAAGTGCTAATTATAATGACTATTATGCATGTTATTGTCCTAAAAAGGGTTTGGGAACCCGGGTTCTGCACCAGGGGACATGTATCAATGCAAAAAGAAGTTATAAAAACAGCCGTTTTTTGGGAGCAGTCATTTTAATGATGCATAAAGTGAAAAAAAAGTCAAATATTCCTTTAAATATCATACCTGGGGGGTGTCTAAAGTATGCCTGTGAAGTGCCACGTGTTTCCCGTGTTTAGAACTGTCCCTGCACAAAATGACATTTCTAAAGGAAAAGAAAGCCATTTAAAACTGCTTACGGCTTTAATCTAATGTCTGGTCCCGGTAATATGGATGAAAATCTTTGAGAAAAATGTCATAGCTACCCCATCACCCCCCCCCCCCCCCTACCCCAGCCCATTACCAGCCCCTTTGGGTCTTGTATGGATATTAAGGGGAACCCCGCACACAAAATAAAAAAGGCCCTATATACTCTGAACAGCCGTATACAGGCGGTGCATACAAGACAGGGACTGTAGGTTTGTTCTTATGTAGAATCTGTTTGTAATTTTGAACAGGTACATTATTTAAGTGTAGCTCCAGCCAAAAAATCTATTTTTAAGCTTTTTGGAAAACATAGGGAAGGGTTATCACCCCTGTAACATTTGTTTTGCTGTCTGTGCCCCTTGTTCAGAACATTTCACCTCACTTTCCGTCCCAATGACAAATGTTTTTGAAAAGTGGGGTTTTTATTGAAACAAGGATTGGTGATAAAGCATCAGTAGAGAGGAGACACCTTTTTCCCATATTAACTCTTACAGGAGAGAATTTCCCTTCCTAGGGGTAGATTTCCTCTCACTTCCTGTTGTCTCCTTCCGTTTGCAAGTAGGAGTCGTTTGTAAGTTGGATGTTTGAAAGAAGGGGCCTGCCCTATATACTCTGCTGAAATTTGCCCCTTACATGTTGGTGTTGCCACAACACTATAAGCCCTCACAGTTACTCTTGGTGGGCGCATGAATGTGCCCTGCTATGAATTATTAGATCAAGAATTGTAATTGCATGCCCCTGTTGAACAGGGGCTGAAAAATTGGGCCTTTGGTGGTGGTGGTGGTGTTGACACAACATTGTAAGTGCTCACAGTTACTCTTAGTGGGCGCGTGAATGGGCCCTGCTGTGAATTATTAGATCAAGAATTGTAATTGCATGCCCCTGTTGAACAGGGGCTGAAAAATTGAGCCTTTGGTGGTGGTGGTGTTGACACAACACTGTAAGGCCTCACAGTTACTCTTGGTGGGCGCAGGAATGGGCCCTGCTGTGAATTATTAGATCAAGAATTGTAATTACATGCCCCTGTTAAACAGGGGCAGAAAAATTGGGCCTTAGGCACTGGTGCCACAACACTGCAACCCCTCACAGATACTGTACTTGGAGCACAGCAATGAGCCCTGTTGCAAAGTATTGCATCAAAAATTTTAATTACACGCCCCTGTTAAACAGGGGCTGAAATATTGGGCCTTAGGCACTGGTGCTGGTCCCACGACACTGCAACCTCTCCCAGATACTCTAGTTGGAGTGCAGGAATGAGCCCTGCTGCAAAGCATTGCATAAAAAATTGTAATTACATGCCCCTGTTAAACAGGGGCTGAAAAATTGGGCCTTAGGCACTGGTGCTGGTGCCACGACACTGCAACCTCTCCCAGATACTCTAGATGGAGTGCAGGAATGAGCCCTGCTGCAAAGCATTGCATAAAAAATTGTAATTACATGCCCCTGTTAAACAGGGGCTGAAAAATTGGGCCTTAGGCACTGGTGGCGGCACCCAGAAACAAAAATGTTCTTACAAGCTATCATCATCAATCGGATCATTGAGGAGGAGGAGGATAGTCAGTCAACATAACAGGACAGTCACTCAGCATCAGTATCAGTCTTGAAGGGATGTGACATTTGAAAATAAATTAGTCTGTTATATCAGCTTCAGGTGTTTGGTAGCTGGTGGTGATCCAAGATTGGTTCATCTTTATGAAGGTCAGTCGATCAACCAAGTCGGTGGACAGGCACACCCTGTGATCTGTGACAAATCCTCCAGCAGCACTGAATGTGCGTTCTGAAAGAACGCTGGATGCAGGACAGGCCAGTAGCTCAATTGCATACTGTGCAAGCTCTGGCCAGTGATCCATCCTCAAGACCCAGTAAGCCATAGGATTTTCGGTGGGGAAGGTGTCCAAGTCTGACCTTGCCCCTAGGTATTCCTGCACCATGTATATCAGACGCTGGCGATGGTTGCTGGAACCGATCATATCTTGGGGCTGCGGACTAAAGAATGGTCTGAACGCATCGGTCAGACGGCCACCTTCCCCACCGCTCCTTCTTTGACTGACCGAAGCCTCAGTAACTCGTTGTCCAGGACCAGAAGTTTGTAACCTCCCAGTCTCTGGGAACGCATTGCACAGACCTTTCTGCAATGCCTCCCGGAGTTGTCTCATCCTCTGCTCCCTCTGCGACGGTAAGATAAGGTCCACAACCTTACCCTTGTACCGTGGATCAAGGAGAGTGGCCAGCCAGTAATGGTCCCTCTCCTTGATCCGAAGAATACGAGGATCCTTCCGCAGACTTTGCAGGATCAGGGAGGCCATGCAGCGTAGGTTAGCTGAGGTATTCGGTCCGGAGTCCTCTGGGTCACTCATGATCCGCAGCCACCTCCTCCCAGCCACGTACAAGTCCACGGGTTTCTTGGGACTGTAAATCATCCCTAAAAGACTGCCGCTGATGATGCTGAGTACCAGGCTCCACCTCCATGCTCACACAATCCTCCTCCTCCTCTTCCTGTGCGATGGGTGGGACAGAAGGAACACTGTCTGGGTAAAGGGGGCCTTGAGAGGCAAGGAAGTCCTCCTCTTCCTGCCTCTGTTCTGCCTCAAGTGCCCTGTCCATTATTTCACGCAGCGTATGTTCCAACAGGTGGACAAGAGGTACAGTGTCACTGATGCATGCACTGTCACTGCTCACCATCCTCGTGGCCTCCTCAAATGGTGCCAGGACAGTGCATGCATCCCTGATCATTCCCCACTGGCGTGGTGAAAAAAACCCGAGCTCCCCTGACCCTGTCCTGGTGCCGTAGTCGCACAGGTACTCATTGATGGCACTCTGCTGTGTGTGCAGCCGCTGCAGCATGGCCAACGTTGAGTTCCACCTGGTGGGCATGTCACATATAAGGCAGTTCTTGGGCAGGTTCAACTCATTTTGCAGCTCAGCCAGGCGAGCACTGGCATTATAAGATCTGCGGAAATGCACACAGACTTTCCTGGCCCGCCTCAGGACATCCTGTAAGCCCGGTACCTGCCCAAGAACCGCTGCACCACCAGGTTAAGGACGTGAGCCACACAGGGCACATGGGTGAGTTGTCCCTGTCGGAGGGCGGAGAGGAGGTTGGTGCCATTGTCGCAAACCACCATTCCTGGCTTAAGCTGGCGTGGCATCAACCACCTCTCGGCCTGCCCCTGCAGAGCAGACAGAACCTCTGCCCCAGTGTAGCTCCTGTCCCCCAAACACACCAGCGCAAGCACGGCATGGCATCTTTTTGCCTGCGTACTTGCGTAGCCCCTTGAACGCCTACGGAGCACCGCTGGTTCCGAGGACAAAGCACAGGAAGAGGCCATGGAGGAAGAAGAAGAGGAGGGGGTGGAGGAGAGAGGTGTGTCACAACCAGTAGTAGCATTTTGGAGGATTGGCGGCGGAACAACCTCCAACACTACTGCACCTTGTCCTGCATCCTTCCCAGCTGCCAAAAGAGTGACCCAATGGGCCGTGAAAGAAAGGTAACGTCCCTGTCCATGCCTGCTGGACCATGAGTCAGCGGTAATATGCACCTTACCGCTGACCGCCCTGTCCAGCGAGGCCAAAACATTGCCTTCCACATGCCAGTAGAGAGCCGGAATCACCTTCCGTGAGAAAAAGTGGCGTTTGGGAACCTGCCACTGAGGAACCGCACATTGCACAAACTCACGGAAGGGGGCCGAGTCTACCAACTGAAAAGGCAGCAGTTGAAGCGCTAGCAATTTAGCCAAGCTAGCATTCAACCGCTGGGCATGTGGATGGCTGGGAGTGAACTTCTTTCGATGGTCCAGCAGCTGGGGCAGGGAAATTTGCCTGCTAGAATCGGACGTCGGTGTACTGCTAGCAGAGTGTCCGCAAGTACTTGGCTGTGACACACCTAATTCTACACCTTCATTCCTCTCAGTGCAGGTTTCAGAGAGGACTGAAGGTATAGTGGGTTGGAGATCCCAGCTGATGCGGAGCAAGGAGAGGTCCGCTTTGTTCTTTGGTGTGGGTCTTTAAGGTAGGCTTGCCAATGAGCTGCATGTCAACATATGTCTGGTCAAGCATGTGGTGCCCAAGCGGCTGATGTTTTGGCCATGCGATATACGCTTGAGACATATGTTGCAAACAGCAGCTGTGCGATCTGATGCACTCGATTCAAAAAAGGCCCACACCAAAGAACTTTTTGAATAACGGGCAGAGGCAGCGCCCTGCACAGGCGGAGCTCTGCGGTGTGATTCAGTCGGTGTGCTGCCCTTACGCTGGCCCCCGAGGGCATCCTGCCTCGTTGGAGATGTGCCTCCTCCTCATCCTCCTCCTCTCTCCTATTAGGCACCCACGTGGAGTCAGTGACCTCATCATCCCCTCCCTCCTCATCACTGGAGCCAATCTGGCAGTATGCTGCAGCTGCTGGAACATGACTGCCAGATTGGTGTCCTTCTTGAGCATCCCCTCTCTCTGCTCTCACGCTACTGCCTTCCTCTAGCTGGGTATCATCATCAGACCCTTCGAAACGCTGGGCATCCTCCTGGAGCATGTACCCAACACTGTGCTCAAACATTTCCGGGGACTCCTCAGGAGGACATGGTGGGTCTAGGGAAGGAGTGACTGATGATGACAGTGAAGAGGACGCTTTGGCAGCTGCTTTGCCAGTACCCCGAGCCTGGGTGAGAGAGGATGAGGAGGATGAGGAGGGCTTGGTCATCCACTCTACCAAGTCTTCGGCATGATGCGGCTCAACACGTCCAGCTGCCAAAAAGAAGGACAAGCGTGTCCCATGGCCACGTGCTGATGACGATGCACCGCGTCCACGACCAGCACTGTTGTCTCTAGACACAGAGCCTGCTTGCCCTCTTTTATTGGCTCCTGACTGTCTGCCTCTCCTTGTTTGCCTTTCAGACATTCTAATGGCCTGCAGGGAGATGGGAAAACCAGCAATAAGGGGTAGCTTCAGGTTTATATTTTGCAGGAATCACACTACGCCTGCTGTAAGTGATGCAAATGCCTGTTAGTGTAACACACTAGGAAAACACAGCAATAAGGCCTAGCTTCAGGAGTATATTTAGCAGGAAGCACACTACGCCCTCTGTAAGTTCTGCAAATGCCTGTTAGTGTAACACACCCGAAAACACAGCAATACGGGCTAGCTTCAGGTGTATAATGTGCAGGAGGCACACTCTGCCCGCTGTAAGTGCTGCAAATGCCTGTTAGTGTAACACACCAGGAAAACACAGCAATATGGGCTAGCTTCAGGTGTATATTTTGCAAGAATCACACTACGCCTGCTGTAAGTGCTGCAAATGCCTGTTAGTGTAACACATTAGGAAAACACAGCAATAAGGCCTAGCTTCAGGAGTATATTTAGCAGGAAGCACACTACGCCTGCTGTAAGTGCTGCAAATGCCTGTTAGTGTAACACACCAGGAAAACACAGCAATACGGGCTAGCCTCAGGTGTATAATGTGCAGGAGGCACACTCCGCCCGCTGTAAGTGCTGCAAATGCCTGTTAGTGTAACACACCAGGAAAACACAGCAATACGGGCTAGCTTCAGGTGTATATTTAGCAGGAAGCACACTCCGCCCGCTGTAAGTGCTGCAAATGCCTGTTAGTGTAACACACCAGGAAAACACAGCAATACGGGCTAGCTTCAGGTGTATATTTAGCAGGAAGCACACTCCGCCCGCTGTAAGTGCTGCAAATGCCTGTTAGTGTAACACACCAGGAAAACACAGCAATACGGGCTAGCTTCAGGTGTATATTTAGCAGGAAGCACACTCCGCCCGCTGTAAGTGCTGCAAATGCCTGTTAGTGTAACACACCAGGAAAACACAGCAATAAGGGCCAGCTTCAGGTGTATACTGTGCAGGAGGCTTAGCAACAATGACACTGACACTGTCCCCTGCCTATCCTTCTCTCTCCCTGCACACAAGGTTTATCAAAGAATATGACACTGACACTCTCCCTGCCTATCCTTCTCTCTCCCTGCACACAAGGTTTAGCAGAGAATATGACACTGACACTGTCCCCTGCCTATCCTTCTCTCTCCCTGCACACAAGGTTTAGCAAAGAATATGACACTGACACTCTCCCTGCCTATCCTTCTCTTTCCCTGCACACAAGGTTTAGCAAAGAATATGACACTGACACTCTCCCTGCCTATCCTTCTCTCTCCCTGCACACAAGGTTTAGCAAAGAATATGACACTGACACTGTCCCCTGCCTATCCTTCTCTCTCCCTGCACACAAGGTTTAGCAAAGAATATGACACTGACACTCTCCCTGCCTATCCTTCTCTCTCCCTACACACAAGAATAGCACAAAGAATAGCACAATGACATTGTCCCTGCCTATCCTTCTCTTTCCCTGCGCCGGAACACACTACACAAGGCCGCCGCGCTGGCAGCCTTTTATAGTGTGGGGCGTGTGCTAAACCCCCTGAGCTATAATTGGCCACAGGCAACCTGCCTGTGGCCAATTATGGCTCTCCTAGCTACCGGTGCTGTGATTGGCCAAGCATGCGGGGTCACAGTGCATGCTTGGCCAATCACAGCGCCGGGATTGCACTGCGATGGCGCAGTGTATTGTGGGCCGTTCGCGTCACTCGAATTTGGCGCGAACGGCCCAAATCGTTCGATCTTCGTCGAACGATCGAACAGCCGATGTTCGAGTCGAACGTATGTTCGACTCGAACATCGAGCTCATCCCTAGTTTACACACACAAATCCCTGTGCTGGCTCTCGTACACGCGTTATCGCACGTCGGGTCCTCCGCCGTGCAGCCGTCGCGACTCTTAAAGGGGAAGATATACCCGTATGGGGTTTCGCCCAGCCTTGCCATTCTGCTGACATACAGTATATTGGCGTGAGCCGGTTGGCAAGCGGCTAAAGCATGTTATACAGCTCAGAGCTTGTGCTGTGTCATTTAGCCCATTTTGCGATATGGCCCTACGTCGCTTTAACTAACAATTGTGTGGTCGAGCGACACTGAACCTAAACAAAATTGATGTCCTTTTTTTCCCACAAATAGAGCTTTCTTTTTGTGGAATTTGATTACCTCTGCGGTTTTTACTTTGAAGAGCGACAAAAGAACAACAATTTTGAAAAAAAAAATTGGAAAAAACATTTTGCTATAATAAGTATCCCCCAATTTAAAAAATAAATACAAATTCATTCATCAGTTTAGGCCAATATGTATTCTTCTACATATTTTTGGTAAAATAAATTGCAATAAGAGTATATTGATTGGTTTGCGCAAAAGTTATAGCGTCTACAATATAGGGGTTCGATTTATGGCATTTTTATTATTATTATTTTTTTACTAATAATGGCGGCAATCTGCGATTTTTAGTGGGACTGCAACATTTCGGTGGACAGATCGGACACTTTAACACTTTTTTGGGACCAGTGACATTTATACAGCGATCAAAGCTAAAAATGGCCACTGATTACTGTATAAATGTCACTGGCAGGGGAGGGGTTAACACAAGGGGGCGATCAAGGGGTTAAGTGTGTCCTAGGGAGGTGTTTTTAACAGTGGGGCAGTGTGGTGACTGGGAGTAGAGAGACATCGCTGTTTCTAATCACTAGAAACAGCAGATCTCTCTCCTCTCCCTAACAGAACGGGGGATCTGTCTGTTTACATTGACAAATCCCCCATTCTCTCTCTCTCTCTCAGGAGCGATCGTGAGAGCCCTGTGGACATTGCGGCCGCCGTGCACGTGCTTCAGCTCCTACGTCATGCGGTGGGGGCACACGTGCGCCTGCTAAGTCTATTTGAAGGGCCAACATACAACTACAGCTATTTTCCCAGGAGAGCCAACCTGCTGCAGTATAATGACTAGGGATGAGTCGAACACCCCCCAGTTCGGTTCGCACCAGAACTTGCGAACAGGCAATAAATTTGTTCGAACATCCGAACATCGTTGAAGTCTATGGGACGCGAACATGAAAAGTGCTAATTTTAAAGGCTTATATGCAAGTTATTGTCATATAAAATGTTTGGGGACACGGGTCCTGCCCCAGGGGACATGTATCAATGCAAAAAAAAGTTTTAAAAACAGCCGTTTTTTTTCGGGAGGAGTGATTTTAGTAATGCTTAAAGTGAAACAATAAAAGTGAAATATTCCTCTAAATTTCATACCCAGGGGGTGGGTATAGTATGCCTGTAAAGCAGCACTTGTTTCCGGTGCTTAGAACTGTCCCTGCACAAAGTGTCATTTCTGAAGGAAAAAAGTAATTTAAAAGCACTCGCGGCTATAATGAATTGTCGGCTCCCGGCAATACAGAGAAAAGTCATTGATTAAAAAAAAAAAATGTGTGGGGGTACCCCCAAATTCAATTACCAGGCCCTTCAGGTCTGGTATGGATGGCTCTAAGATCGATGGGGTCCAATATCCCAACAACGGGGGTCCCCAGGCGACGACACGTAGAAAGGCCAGGGAGAGACCAAGGAATCCGGTAAGGTAATTATCTAAAAGACAAAATTATGAAGGGTGGGAGGCAAGAAGGGGAAATCACATTAGTGAGCCCCTAATATGTAGTAAAGCCCCCCCAAAAAACCATATAAACCCTAACTTAAGTCCCATATATGGATAGTATGAATTCATCCATTACATATATATATGTATATATGTGTCAAAGGAAACCTACCAGTATGGAGAAGTATTCCAGATCAGGGAGGTGTCTGGTGAAAACTTGAAACGGCTTCAAAAATAGAGGGAGTCCTCAATACAAAAATTGCATCCAATATGCACTATTGTAGTGATGAAGCAAATATGTGCATCGTTTCAATCTGGTTTCAATCAAGAAAATCTAAAGAGTAATATATGGATGGAAAAACAAGGGACAATAGGTGGGTATAGCATTAAATTTGTCCAAGGTAAATAATCAGAATACAGAGTTTCAAAGGACTGTCCTATAAGAGTTTACCTGTAAGGATCCCGGGTATCTCAATGATCGCTGCGTGAGGTGCCTCGTGTGGACTCCGACTGGTCCTTGAGGGCTTTAAATGGTGTCTCAAAGACATCTGCGCATGCGTCAGAAAGCGCCGGTGAACGGCGCAGACGTACTGACGTCAGTGCGCTATCCGTCGCGTACCTGTGACGCTCCGGACGGGCACATAAAGAAATAGACGTTCATGAACAGCAATGTGAGATGTCTCTCTATACAGAGAATGTGCCGCAGTATGCCTGAAAGGAACACATAGGTATGGCTATATAATCCCTACCATTAAGTGCCAAAAAGAGTACCCGTGTACATAATGAGACCCGACAGCAGAGAGGAGGAAGAAGAAGGATTAATATTATTATAAATATACTCGGAGTTATATATCTCTATATTATATTAGAACTACATGTATCCAAAGTTTTGCTTTAAGTAAACTCTTCAATCTAAATATGAATTATATATGGAAAATTATTAAATAAAAAAGTAAAAAAATGGGAAGAAGAGAGTTGAATAGTAATTGCCAGTCATAATTCAAAGAAAATTAGAGCAACACTATTCATTGTTTACATGGAAAATGATCTTTACATTCTTGTTCCATGGAGAAATTGTATATCGACTGTAACATTATATCTATTAGAAAATACATAATAATAATAATTATCAAATAGATGAAAGCCTCCCTCTGATGAAATGAATGTTTGTTAATATAATAAAAAGGCCCATATAGGGCAGGCAGGTTCCCAGTGTCGAATCCAGAGGTTAGAGTCGCCAATAGAGGGCCCCCTGCGCGGCATCTGCCCAAAGACCGTCCCAAGTGACGGTAATTGGCACATGACGCGCGCCGACGCATAAATGCAAATAAATGCATAAAGAGGGGGGTAAAAGAAGCCAATCCCCCCAGGAAGAAAAAAAAGGAACCTGGCGGCCCAGCTCACCCCCTGTGTGCGCCGTGTGAGGAATAATGAACCCACTAGGAGCCCCAAACTACGTATGCATGCGGGCCATCGGTACACCAAATGAAGAGCAGATAAAGAGGAAAAATAAAAAGTGTGGGAAATCTGGAGGAAAGAAGGGGGGGGGGGGGAAACGGGGGGGAAAAAAAAAAATAAAAAATGTCCATTGATGGTAAGAGATACATTATCTCACCTGTACTTCTACTCTTCCCACCCCCCTGAGGAGAAACCCTCAAGAAAAGGACGATAACTTATAAGATCGTTCAATCCTGGAGGCATGGTGGCATTTAGGGTGAAGATCCATCTAGTCTCTCTTTGTAAGAGAGTTCTATTCCAATCTCCTCCTCTGTTGCTAGGGTGTACCCTGTCCAGAATTAGGAATTTTATTCTGGGAATTCTACTATTATGGATATCTTTTATATAGCGTCCAAGGGGAAGATCTGGGTCACATTTCTTCATACAGGTGATATGTCTAGCCGCTCTCTTGAAGAATGGCTGTTTGGTTTTTCCAATGTAGAATGATCCACATTGGCATGTAAGTAGATAAACTACTCCTTCCGTTTTGCTTTATACAGCTCCATCCCCCACCAGCGGGGCATTGGAGTAATCAGACATATCTTATCCCAATCGCATTGTGATAATCGTTCTTTCGATTTATTTTTGCTTTCTGCTCTTGAGCATATTCTTACCTGCAATGCCTTTTCGTTTGATGGGTCCCACTACCTCCAGATACAGGGCGTGGCAATGGGGACTTGCTGCGCCCCATCCTACGCGAACCTGTATCTGGGGGAGTGGGAACAGAATTTTCTATCTGAAGAGAGTCTTTTGCCCCTGACTGAATATATTGTCAACTGGAGTTGCTACATCGACGATATCTTCATCGTCTGGATAGGCACTCCAGAACTATTGTTGTCCTGCTTGGATGCTATGAATGACAACTCCTACAACCTTACATTCACCATGACGTATAGTGAGACGTCTATTAATTTTCTAGATATCACTATACTTAAGGACACAAATGGTAAATTAACAAGTGCACTATATCGCAAAGATACAGCATGTAATTCTATACTACATGCGGGGAGTGCACATCCTACATTGTTAGTAAAATCAATCCCATACGGACAATATTTACGGCTACGCCGAAATTGTACGAATGATGCTACGTTTCAGAATGAAGCAAATGCCCTCAGAGACCGCCTCTTGATACGAGGCTACTCTCTTAATAGCCTTAAAAAATCTTTTAGAAGGGCTACCCTAAAATCTAGGGACCAACTTCTAACAAAAAAACAACCCAGTATCAAACTCGACAATTTTGATTCTAATACTATACGGATTATTACCAAATTTAATAGACAAAGCGAACAGATTAGAAAAATTATTTCCAAATACTGGCATCTTTTGCAGATTGATCCCTCTTTAGCCTCTTTTGTGCCGGCTCAACCGGCAATTACCTATCGGAAGGCCAATTCAATAAAGGATAACCTAATACAGAGTGAATACACGGGTGAATTCCGGGTTGACCCGTGTAGGCGACCTGGCACATATCGATGTGGAGGTTGCAACCTATGCCAATATATGAACATTGATGAAAAAGCATCACTACCTAATGGCAAAATCTTTAAACCCATTCATTTTGCGAATTGCAAAACGGAAGGAGTAGTTTATCTACTCACATGCCAATGTGGATCATTCTACATTGGCAAAACCAAACAGCCATTCTTCAAGAGAGCGACTAGACATATCACCTGTATGAAGAAATGTGACCCAGATCTTCCCCTTGGACGCCATATAAAAGATATCCATAATAGTAGAATTCCCAGAATAAAATTCCTAATTCTGGACAGGGTACACCCTAGCAACAGAGGAGGAGATTGGAATAGAACTCTCTTACAAAGAGAGACTAGATGGATCTTCACCCTAAATGCCACCATGCCTCCAGGATTGAATGATCTTATAAGTTATCGTCCTTTTCTTGAGGGTTTCTCCTCAGGGGGTGGGAAGAGTAGAAGTACAGGTGAGATAATGTATCTCTTACCATCAATGGACATTCCCCCCCCGTTTTTTCCCCCCCTTCTTTCCTCCAGATTTCCCACACTTTTTATTTTTCCTCTTTATCTGCTCTTCATTTGGTGTACCGATGGCCCGCATGCATACGTAGTTTGGGGCTCCTAGTGGGTTCATTATTCCTCACACGGCGCACACAGGGGGTGAGCTGGGCCGCCAGGTTCCTTTTTTTTCTTCCTGGGGGGATTGGCTTCTTTTACCCCCCTCTTTATGCATTTATTTGCATTTATGCGTCGGCGCGCGTCATGTGCCAATTACCGTCACTTGGGACGGTCTTTGGGCAGATGCCGCGCGGGGGGCCCTCTATTGGCGACTCTAACCTCTGGATTCGACACTGGGAACCTGCCTGCCCTATATGGGCCTTTTTATTATATTAACAAACATTCATTTCATCAGAGGGAGGCTTTCATCTATTTGATAATTATTATTATTATGTATTTTCTAATAGATATAATGTTACAGTCGATATACAATTTCTCCATGGAAAAAGAATGTAAAGATCATTTTCCATGTAAACAATGAATAGTGTTGCTCTAATTTTCTTTGAATTATGACTGGCAATTACTATTCAACTCTCTTCTTCCCATTTTTTTACTTTTTTATTTAATAATTTTCCATATATAATTCATATTTAGATTGAAGAGTGTGAGGGGGTTAGCTCGGCAGCGGGTGTGTGTGACCCCCGAGATGGGCTCCCCACACAAAAACAGGCCCAGCAAACGGAGGTTGTGGTTTTCAAAATCAAAAAGGTGCGGTTTATTTTCTATTTACAGTGACAAAACACAGCAAAGCAAAAGAAACATAAACAAAATAAATCCTGGTCAACTTGACCTCTGACTAAACATACAGGTTTCCTAACTAACAACTGGGATCAGCCTAGTGCTGTCCTAGTCCCTAAGTCCCTGGTTTTAAATGTCCAAGCAAATAGCCACACAGGCTTTGTCTCACCGCACAGGGGTTCACTCTCCCTAGACAGTCCACACAGGTCTGGTTCCAGGCATGAGCTAACATCTAATGAAGCTGGGAGTTCTTATAGAGGCCTAAATGAGCTGACAAGCTTCAGCTGGTCTCATCAACTCCCTGTCTGTACGACGCCCCACACTCTCCCTAGAGGTATGAGTCATCCATGAGCCCACTAGCCTTATACAACTCTCCACCTAGTTGTATAAGTCGGCGTAAAGCCTGAATCTGGGCGAAATATATCTACCCCCCTGGATGCAACCAGGTGACTTTACCTTCCTGCTGTCACATACCCCCCCCTCTTGTTTTAACCTCGGGGTTGGAACACCAGCAATCAGGCATTCATGTACTCGAGACAAAGCATCCACATTCCCCATTTGAACGCCAGGGCGATGCTTTACTGTGAAGTTGAATTCCTGGAGGGCCAGGAACCACCTATTCACTCTTCTATTTGTTTCCTTGTTTTGAGCCATCCACTTTAACGGAGCGTGATCCATAACCATGTCAAAGTGCCTACCTAGCAGGTAGTACCGAAGGGAATCTAGAGCCCACTTCACCGCTAAACACTCCTTTTCAACGGTGGCGTAATTTACCTCATGGGACTTCAACTTCCTGCTGAGGTAAATGACTGGGTGCTCTTCCCCGTTCCAGACCTGGGACAATACTGCTCCTAACCCCACATCTGACGCATCACTTTGTATGACAAAGTCTTTAGAGAAGTCGGGTGAGTACAACACTGGCTGGCTACATAAGGCTTGTTTCAAGAATTGGAATGCTGCCTCAGCCTCGGGGGTCCATTTAATCATGACCGACCCTTTCCCCTTCGTCAGGTTGGTTAGGGGCACAGCCTTAGAAGCAAAGTGGGGAATGAATCGCCGATAATACCCAGCGATTCCCAGAAAGGCTCGTACCTGCTTCTTGCTGTTGGGACGTGGCCAACTCTGGATGGCCTCGACTTTGTTGAGTTGGGGTTTTATTACTCCCCTCCCAATGGTGTACCCAAGATATTTGGCCTCCTCCTGCCCAATGGTACACTTCTTGGGGTTAGCCGTAAACCCCGCTTCCCGAACAGAGTCCAGGACTGCTTGCACTTTTGGCAGATGTGAGGCCCAATCTGTGCTATGGACAATTATGTCATCCAGGTAAGCCGCAGCATACTTCCGATGGGGCCTCAGCATCTGGTCCATTTTCCGCTGGAATGTGGCCGGCGCATTCTGTATCCCGAACGGCATTCTTTTATATTGGAACGCCCCGTCTGGGGTTACAAATGCGGTTTTCTCTTTGGCCGACTTGGCCAGGGGGATTTGCCAATACCCTTTTGTGAGGTCAAGAGTCGTCATGTATCGGGCTGTTCCCAGCCGGTCGATCAACTCATCTATACGTGGCATGGGGTAGGTGTCAAATTTTGTAACTTTGTTCAACTGTCGAAAATCGTTACAAAATCGCCAGCTCCCATCCGGTTTAGGCACCAACACAATGGGACTAGACCAATCACTTTGGGACACCTCTATCACCCCTAAGTTCAGCATTTTCTGTACTTCCTCCCGTATTGCCTCCCGTCGGGCCTCTGGGATCCGATAGGGTTTTAACTTCACCCTTTCACCGGGCGGGGTAATGATGTCATGCTCTACCCCAGATGTTTGTCCCGGCAGCTCAGAGAATACCTCCTTGTTGCGAAGCACAAACTCCTTAACCTCCTGTTGTTGGGGTTGTGACAAGGTGGCTGCTATTCCAACCTCCGGAATCACGCAACCAGTTTGAGCTGGTGACCAAGTGTCTGCGACTAGGGACTCTCTATCCCTCCAGGCTTTCAACAGATTAACATGATAGATCTGTTCGGGCTTTCGCCTTCCTGGTTGTCTGACCTTGTAATTCACTTCGCTCACTTTTTCCATTATCTCGTAGGGGCCTTGCCATTTGGCAAGGAATTTACTTTCAACCGTAGGGACAAGTACCAGTATCCTATCCCCCGGGGAAAAGGTACGGGTCTTGGCTGCACGGTTGTACACTCTCTGCTGTGCTAACTGCGCTTGGGCCAAATGTTCCTTCACGATGGGCATTACCTGTGCAATTCGGTCTTGCATCAGGGCGACATGCTCAATCACACTCCTGTGGGGAGAACTCTCACTTTCCCAAGTTTCCTTGGCAATATCCAACAGCCCTCTTGGGTGTCTCCCATACAGTAACTCAAAGGGGGAGAATCCCGTAGAGGATTGGGGCACCTCCCTAATAGCAAACATCAGATAAGGAAGTAGACAGTCCCAATCCTTTCCATCTCTATCCACCACTTTCTTCAACATTTGTTTTAGGGTTTTGTTGAACCTTTCAACCAGCCCATCGGTTTGGGGGTGATACACAGATGTACGTAATTGCGTCACTTTGAACAATTTACACAGCTCCTTCATAACCCGGGACATAAAGGGTGTACCTTGGTCCGTAAGCAGTTCTTTACAAATACCCACCCGGCTAAACACAAGAGATAGCTCTTTGGCTATGGTTTTGGCCGAGGTATTTCGGAGAGGGATCGCTTCTGGATAACGGGTGGCATAGTCCATTATAACTAATATGTACTGGTGCCCCCTAGCGGACTTGATTATAGGACCTACCAAATCCATGGCGATCCTCTCAAACGGGACCTCAATGATGGGTAGAGGGACCAGCGGGCTACGGAAATGTGGCATCGGGGCCGACCTCTGACACACAGGGCAGGAGGAACAATAATTTTCTATGTCCTTCATCACCCCCGGCCAATAGAATCTCTGTAATACCCTCTCTCGGGTTTTCTCTGTCCCCAGATGACCTCCAAGAATGTGCCCATGGGCCAACTCCAACACCAACTTCCTGTAAGGTTTGGGCACCACAAGCTGCTCAACGGTTTCTTCTGCCCTTTTTGCCACCCGATACAGTAGGTCCTTCTCTACGCTGAAGTATGGGTAAGTGCAGGTATTATCTGGGTTCACTAACTCGCCATCTATTTTCACTACGTTTTCCCGTGCCTTTATTAGGGCGGGGTCTTTCAACTGTTCTGTGGCAAAGTTTTCCCTGTGAACCTCAAGATCAGAAAACTCCACAGACGGTAGGTTTTCGTCTGAGGAGGTGGGCTCCTCTCCAGTTTCTTGAGTCTCCCCTGCCAATACTGATAAGGGAAATCCGGAGAGTCCTCACCACTCTCAGGGGAGTTCTGGCTATCACATTCCTGGTACATAGGAGCACCAGTGGGGGGCTCAGGATCATCCCACAGTTCCCAGAACTTCGGAAAATCCCTTCCCACAATGGCGTCATGCGGTAACTGAGATACTAAGCCCACTGGATGAGAGAGGGTACCTTTGGGGGTCTCGAAACACACTGTAGTCACTGGATACTCTCGGGTGTCCCCATGCACACAAATAACAGCTACCTTGCTATTCCCAGAGACCTCTGTTTTAACTAACTCAGCCTTTATCAGGGTCACAAGGCTACCTGAATCCAGCAATACCACAACATTTCTACCATTAACACACATTTTGCATAAATGTTTCTCAGTTCCTCGAATGGCAGTGCATGCGACTGTCGCACACAGCGACTGACGTCTGCCCGTCAGAAAGTCACACTGCATGGGTTCCTCCACAACCGGGCAATTGGCTGCAATATGTCCCGCTTGCCGGCAGCGGTAGCAAACGATCCTTCTTGCGGCCTCTTGAGCCGCTGATTTCCCAGGCTGTTCTCGCCAAACTTGGGGTAGAGCTCCCACCCTCTCACTCTCTCCACCCTCACCCCTTGGAATCCTCTTATCTGCCCCTGGGGATGGTCTGGTCTTAGGGTGGAAAGTCCGAGTGTCTCTGGAAGAGGCCGTCAGGTTCTCTGTAGCCAAGTATTTCTCCACACGATCCACAAGACCATCGGCCGTCTCTGGGTCTCCATGGCTTACCCACTTTTGGATGGCAGTAGGAAGAGCTCTCAAAAACCGATCCATTACAACACGTTCCACAATCTTTGGTGCGGACAAAGTCTCTGGCTGTAGCCACTTTCTGCTCAGGTGAATGAGATCATACATTTGAGACCTGGGGGGTTTTCCAAGCTGGAAAGTCCAGTTATGCACACGCTGAGCCCGGACAGCCTGGGTGACACCCAGCCTTGCCAATATTTCAGCTTTTAGCATCGCATAGTCTTTTGCTTGGTTAGGCTCTAGGTCATAGTAAGCTTTCTGCGATTCACCAGTTAACAGAGGAGCCACCAGTCCAGCCCACTGCTCCTCAGGCCACTTTTCTCTTTCAGCGGTCCTTTCAAATGTGGTCAAAAATACCTCTGGATCATCCTCTCCAGTCATTTTTGTCAATAAACGACTCACCCCAAAGGACGCGGTATTAGTGGGACGGCTTTCCTCACTGGTCTGCGGACGTTGCTGCATTGCTGCTTCCATCTGTTGTTGTAGTCTCTGCTCTTGCTTCTGTAACAGGTCTATGAAGCGGGCCTCAGATTGCTGCTGGGCTTGTTGCTGAGCCTCCAGACTCTGTTGCAAAGTTGCGTTTGTCTGCTGCTGGGCTGCAAGGCTCTGTTGATGAGCTTGCTGCTGGGCTGCAAGGCTCTGTTGATGAGCTTGCTGCTGGGCTGCGAAGTTCTGTTGTTGAGCTGCAAGGCTCTTTTGCAAACCTGCATTTGTCTGCTGTTGATTGGCATTTGCTAGAGCCAGCTGCTTCAGTATCTCCTCCATGCTGGCTTAAAAAAAAAACTGCCACTGGTTCTCCACCAACTGTGAGGGGGTTAGCTCGGCAGCGGGTGTGTGTGACCCCCGAGATGGGCTCCCCACACAAAAACAGGCCCAGCAAACGGAGGTTGTGGTTTTCAAAATCAAAAAGGTGCGGTTTATTTTCTATTTACAGTGACAAAACACAGCAAAGCAAAAGAAACATAAACAAAATAAATCCTGGTCAACTTGACCTCTGACTAAACATACAGGTTTCCTAACTAACAACTGGGATCAGCCTAGTGCTGTCCTAGTCCCTAAGTCCCTGGTTTTAAATGTCCAAGCAAATAGCCACACAGGCTTTGTCTCACCGCACAGGGGTTCACTCTCCCTAGACAGTCCACACAGGTCTGGTTCCAGGCATGAGCTAACATCTAATGAAGCTGGGAGTTCTTATAGAGGCCTAAATGAGCTGACAAGCTTCAGCTGGTCTCATCAACTCCCTGTCTGTACGACGCCCCACACTCTCCCTAGAGGTATGAGTCATCCATGAGCCCACTAGCCTTATACAACTCTCCACCTAGTTGTATAAGTCGGCGTAAAGCCTGAATCTGGGCGAAATATATCTACCCCCCTGGATGCAACCAGGTGACTTTACCTTCCTGCTGTCACAAGAGTTTACTTAAAGCAAAACTTTGGATACATGTAGTTCTAATATAATATAGAGATATATAACTCCGAGTATATTTATAATAATATTAATCCTTCTTCTTCCTCCTCTCTGCTGTCGGGTCTCATTATGTACACGGGTACTCTTTTTGGCACTTAATGGCAGGGATTATATAGCCATACCTATGTGTTCCTTTCAGGCATACTGCGGCACATTCTCTGTATAGAGAGACATCTCACATTGCTGTTCATGAACGTCTATTTCTTTATGTGCCCGTCCGGAGTGTCACAGGTACGTGACGGATAGCGCACTGACGTCACTACGTCTGCGCCGTTCACCGGCGCTTTCTGACGCATGTGCAGATGTCTTTGAGACACCATTTAAAGCCCTCAAGGACCAGTCGGAGTCCACACGAGGCACCTCACGCAGCGATCATTGAGATACCCGGGATCCTTACAGGTAAACTCTTATAGGACAGTCCTTTGAAACTCTGTATTCTGATTATTTACCTTGGACAAATTTAATGCTATACCCACCTATTGTCCCTTGTTTTTCCATCCATATATTACTCTTTAGATTTTCTTGATTGAAACCAGATTGAAACGATGCACATATTTGCTTCATCACTACAATAGTGCATATTGGATGCAATTTTTGTATTGAGGACTCCCTCTATTTTTGAAGCCGTTTCAAGTTTTCACCAGACACCTCCCTGATCTGGAATACTTCTCCATACTGGTAGGTTTCCTTTGACACATATATACATATATATATATGTAATGGATGAATTCATACTATCCATATATGGGACTTAAGTTAGGGTTTATATGTTTTTTTGGGGGGGCTTTACTACATATTAGGGGCTCACTAATGTGATTTCCCCTTCTTGCCTCCCACCCTTCATAATTTTGTCTTTTAGATAATTACCTTACCGGATTCCTTGGTCTCTCCCTGGCCTTTCTACGTGTCGTCGCCTGGGGACCCCCGTTGTTGGGATATTGGACCCCATCGATCTTGGAGCCCCCTCATTGGTGGGGTGTTTTCTTTCTTTTTTCACCCCGCATTTACTGCCGTGCATGTGGTCCCCCGGTGCACTGAATGTCAATTTCTTTCTGGATAGATTATTGTAAGCATATATTTATTTAATATATATTTTTCTATGTGACTGTTTGCAATGTATGTATATGCATATATCGTGATATTTATTTGTACTATATTATGTATTCAACAGAATTTGTCTGTCTTACTGAACTTTATGTCTACAATTCCCCCGAAGAAGGGTGTAACCGAAACAGCTGTCGGGTTTGACTATTAATGTTTCAATTTTTCTCCTTACCAACGCAACCAATTTTCTGGACTTGTACACAATTTATGTGATTTATATTCAGTTTGTCCTTTTTGTACTTATTTATTAAATTTATACATTTTCAATATACTTTGTGTGTTTGCAGTCACTTTTAAAGTCCCACCTCTGAGGGGGTTTTTGTTTTTTTACTTCATTTTTGGGATGTGGTGACTGTTAAACAAATACAATCTTGCAGATGTCAGTTCCCTTTTGTCTCCTATACAACCGGGTAGCAAATACCCACACCCCCTATTCTTTCTGACATCTGCGGGTTTGTCCTACTCTTATATACATACGTGTGTATGCTTGCATGCATATGTATGTATGTACATATATGTATTGATAATCTTTTGTACAATTTATTGGAGATTTAAAAGATATAATTTCTTGTTGATGTCATATTGAATTTATTTTGCTTATATAATTTATCTGTTCCCCTCCCTTCACTCCCCCCTCCTTTTTTTGGTATCATCATTAGATTACCTCCACATTATATTTTTCTAGTCTCTTTGTGCCTATTATACATCATGTTTAAATCTAAGGACTTTGAGGGACATATGTCTAGATACAGAGAGCAAGCAAAAAAGGAAGCTCAAACTTCTGAAATGTCAGCATTATTTTCCCAATTATCTAAGTTGGTGGAAAAGAAGGCACAATTAATATGGCATATTGAGGGGTTCGAACAATACATTAGGGAAGATCTGAACCCGTTGGGTTTACGCATTCAGATCTTCCCAACTTTTGATAATATTGACGAATCTTTCAAAAAACAGTGGGAAAAAAACCTGCAACAATGTAGCCTCATAATGATGAGGCTATTAATGGAAGAATATTCTAGAAGAGTTACGATTCTAAATACAGACATTGAAAATGTATACATACAGCTCAAACCATGCGAAAATCTTGATAACTATAAAACTCTAGAAGAGAGCATAAAAATCCATCTTGATTTGCTGGCTGGTAATGTCCTGCCGGCTAAAGAACAAAAATTCTGGAGAGACAAGATTGCCTTTAAGGAATCGAAAGCATACCATTGGCAAAGGAATAACAACCCACGCACGCGCCCCAAATTCAATAAAACAAGAGGTGCAACTGCTGAGAGGGGCTCCAATGCTTCACTTAATTCTTCACTCTCCTCATCCTCCCAGCGTTCAGTCACAGATAAGAAAAAACCACTCAAGAACAAATGGAAATCACCCAATAAGGGACAGACGAAAAAACGCATGTTGGAAGTAATGCCCATCCCTCCCCAAAACGGGACTTCTAATATAAAGACAACAGGACCACGCGGTGGGCCGCTGGAACAATCTACATCGGGAATTTTATTTACCCACAACAATGTATCAGAGGTGACCGAACCTTTGGCAGAGATGAATATTGGTTTATCCAATATGACATCATAGCTAAAGAGCCACAAAACGAGCAGTGATAGGTTGAAGATTATCAATCTATCGGATTACATATTATCTGATGATGAAATATCTGTTCTATCCAGGGGTTTGAATTTCTGTCCAAGCTCAGATTTGGACAAATTTGAGATAATTAAGGACTTGCAGTTATTTTCAAGGAAACTGTTATTGAAAAGCATGTATACCAAAACTGAAGTCTCTACTAAAGTAAGAGAAAAAGATAAAACTGCAATTCAACATGAACATGATGTACAGACCCTGGTTGATCTATCCACGGATAGACTAGAGAGACTAGATGGATCTTCACCCTAAATGCCACCATGCCTCTAGGATTGAACGATCTTATAAGTTATCGTCCTTTTCTTGAGGGTTTCTCCTCAGGGGGGTGGGAAGAGTAGAAGTACAGGTGAGATAATGTATCTCTTACCATCAATGGACATTTTTTTTTTCCCCCGTTCCCCCCCTTCTTTCCTCCAGATTTCCCACACTTTTTATTTTTCCTCTTTATCTGCTCTTCATTTGGTGTACCGATGGCCCGCATGCATACGTAGTTTGGGGCTCCTAGTGGGTTCATTATTCCTCACACGGCGCACACAGGGGGTGAGCTGGGCCGCCAGGTTCCTTTTTTTTCTTCCTGGGGGGATTGGCTTCTTTTATCCCCCTCTTTATGCATTTATTTGCATTTATGCGTCGACGCGCGTCATGTGCCAATTACCGTCACTTGGGACGGTCTTTGGGCAGATGCCGCGCGGGGTTCCCTCTATTGGCGACTCTAACCTCTGGATTCGACACTGGGAACCTGCCTGCCCTATATGGGCCTTTTTATTATATTAACAAACATTCATTTCATCAGAGGGAGGCTTTCATCTATTTGATAATTATTATTATGTATTTTCTAATAGATATAATGTTACAGTCGATATACAATTTCTCCATGGAACAAGAATGTAAAGATCATTTTCCATGTAAACAATGAATAGTGTTGCTCTAATTTTCTTTGAATTATGACTGGCAATTACTATTCAACTCTCTTCTTCCCATTTTTTTACTTTTTTATTTAATAATTTTCCATATATAATTCATATTAAGGCCTCGTACACACGACCGATTTTCTCGACAAGAACCAGCAAGAAACTTGCTGGCAGAGAGGTCTTGCCGAGTAAATCGGTCGTGTGTACGCTGCTATCGGGTTTCTCGTCGAGAAAACCGACAAGAAACCTCGATGAGAAAATAGAGAACCTGCTCTCTATTTTCTCGTCGAGATTCTCATCGGCATGTTTCTCGACGAGAAAAGTGAGTGTGTGTACACTTACCTGTCCTCCCGGAAGCCCGCGCATGTTCGAAATGAATTCGACGCATGCGCGGTAGCTTCCTAGGCATACGTAGGGTATACCAAGATGGCGGCGACGGCATCGAATGTGACGAGCGCATGCTCGACGTAGTCGATGACGTCACCGCGTACGCTCCTTTCAAAGAACCGCGGGTTCTTTGAAACGAGCGTGTGTACACTCGGCCAGGACAAGTTTCTTGTCCAAGAATCTCGTTGAAAAAAACAACATGTTTTTTTCAACGAGAATCTCGGCCGTGTGTACGAGGCCTTAGATTGAAGAGTTTACTTAAAGCAAAACTTTGGATACATGTAGTTCTAATATAATATAGAGATATATAACTCCGAGTATATTTATAATAATATTAATCCTTTTTCTTCCTCCTCTCTGCTGTCGGGTCTCATTATGTACACGGGTACTCTTTTTGGCACTTAATGGCAGGGATTATATAGCCATACCTATGTGTTCCTTTCAGGCATACTGCGGCACATTCTCTGTATAGAGAGACATCTCACATTGCTGTTCATGAACGTCTATTTCTTTATGTGCCCGTCCGGAGCGTCACAGGTACGCGACGGATAGCGCACTGACGTCACTACGTCTGCGCCGTTCACCGGCGCTTTCTGACGCATGCGCAGATGTCTTTGAGACACCATTTAAAGCCCTCAAGGACCAGTCGGAGTCCACACGAGGCACCTCACGCAGCGATCATTGAGATACCCGGGATCCTTACAGGTAAACTCTTATAGGACAGTCCTTTGAAACTCTGTATTCTGATTATTTACCTTGGACAAATTTAATGCTATACCCACCTATTGTCCCTTGTTTTTCCATCCATATATTACTCTTTAGATTTTCTTGATTGAAACCAGATTGAAACGATGCACATATTTGCTTCATCACTACAATAGTGCATATTGGATGCAATTTTTGTATTGAGGACTCCCTCTATTTTTGAAGCCGTTTCAAGTTTTCACCAGACACCTCCCTGATCTGGAATACTTCTCCATACTGGTAGGTTTCCTTTGACACATATATACATATATATATGTAATGGATGAATTCATACTATCCATATATGGGACTTAAGTTAGGGTTTATATGGTTTTTTGGGGGGCTTTACTACATATTAGGGGCTCACTAATGTGATTTCCCCTTCTTGCCTCCCACCCTTCATAATTTTGTCTTTTAGATAATTACTGTAACGGATCTCAGATACCCCAGATGGGCACATCCGCCAGACTTGTGTCTCCTGTCCTCCAAACGCACCCGCAGCCTGCAGATTCGCCATAACCAGCCCTTAACCCCTCAATCACGAGACAATCCACACAGGTGTTGAGGGTTAAACATGCAGAGCATCAACTGTTTATTAAATCCAAAACATACACTTTTACACACAGTTAGGGACACTCCCCTTAGCCCTGTCATAGAGGGGGGGTAGGGGACAAGGAAGAATCAATGGGAACTGAACACTTGTACATTGAAACAGAGACTACAGATAAACATAAAGGGATTATGGTAAGCAGGCAACCCCTCAATACACATCCCCTGCGGAGAGATGTCTGCAGTCCAGACCATTGTCTGTGTGCCATGAACCAACACAGCTAAACACAGCAACAAGAGGGGGGGGATGGGGGAGAAGGGATGTAGCATTACATTACATTATCTCAATGCCAGCTTCTCCCCGAGTCTCCAGTCTCCTCTGGGCCATAATCTGTGGGTAGGAGGCCCGCCCTCAGTCCCTTCCAAAGCACACAGTGACAGTGGGTTCTGTCACATTTCTCCCCTTTTAAAAACAGACTAACCAGGTTCCTGACCCCGAACTGGTCTGGACCTGCGTTAGTCGCAAACTTCCACCCCAGGCAACCAGGAAAAGGAAAAGTACGTCTCTGGGGCTGGGGAGCAAAATCGCACATACGGTCTCCCGTGAATAAAAACAGCCGCTGCAGAGTGGGAACAGCTGTCCGCACTCCCGTGATCCGGGGCTGGGTTGCAGATATTGAGGGGAGCTGAATAATCCTCTGCCCCGATGCCAGCGCTTCAGCTTGTAGGGAACATAGGCTGGCAGTGCTATGCAGTTGGGGAGGAAAAGGTTCTTGCTTTTCTCCTGGAGTAGCTAACAGCCGCTGAGGAGGTATCTTGCAGGGACTGTCTCCTGGACTCTCCGTCTCTTTTTCTGATGCTGGGCAGAGGCCAACATCGCTCTGCCCCGTAGCCAGTGCTTCTGCTAGGGGGACATATACAATGGTAGAGTTCAGCAGCTGAAGAGGGGGAACGATTTTCTCCCCTCCTGGTTCTGTGACCAGCTTCTGAGGCGACTTCTGACAGGGGCTGTCTCCCAAACCCTCCAAAAATCTACTGAGGGCTGGGTCGGGGCCGGTAACACTCTGCCATGCAGCCAGTGCTTCTGCTGGGGGGATATACACTGGGGTAGTGTCCAAGTGCTGGGCAACCAGCTCACTGAGGTCATCCCTCGGACTCCCTGGATCCAACTCTGAGGGTGGGCAGAGGCCAGCGGCACTCTGCCCTGCAGTCAGCGCTTCTGCTGGGGGGATGAACATTGGGGTAATGTCCAATTGCTGGGGAGGGAGAATTGCTTCCTCCACTCCCGTTGGGGATATCTGCTGTTGGGGAAACGGCTCACGAAAATCATCTCTCAGACTCTCCGGATCCAACTCTTTTTCTGATGCTGGGCAGAGGCTAGTGGCACTCTGCCCTGTAGCCAGCGCTTCTGCTGGGGCACCGGATGCGATACTCTCGACTTGCTGCTGATCACCATTTACCAGCCTTCCAGCGCCAGTCTCAACTTCCCCTTCTGAGACCTTTATGCTATTATCTTGTCTCTCTGCTTGGGGAACCTCTGGTGCGTTCCGGCATTCTAGCAGTCACAGTGCCCTCTGTATCATCGCCGCTTCTTCCATTGCGGTTAGGACGGGAAAACGTAGGGGCACTCCTGGCCCCATTTGCTCCGCATCTTCGTGACTGTCCGCTATTTCTCCAGGACAGTCCCAGGCAACGGGAGCCATGCCAGGCTGCTGATCACCGTCAAACAGCCGCTTGTAGGCAATCTCGAGCTCCCATTCCTGCTCAACCAGGAACTCCAATTCCTCCAGGTCACACGCCTCTTCAGGGAGGTCCAGCACCTCATCTCGGAAGTCCAGGATGTTTTCCAGCCGCCACTCCTCATCGCTCCCAAAGTCTGGGTCTCCGTACATTTTTTGATGGAGCAGCCCCACGCCGCCGTAGCCAACGCCTTCTGTCGGGCTGCCGTCTGCTGTACTTGGCCACAGTTGAGCCGAGAACCACCGGAGGGCTCTGTAGCTGGCGTCCAGCCTCATCTCCTCCTGGACCAATCTTCCGAGCTCTGTCTTCCACTCATCTCGCGGTCGTTCCCTCAGGAACACCTCTCGCGCATGGTACTGCGTCCAGTACATCTCTGTGGAGGAGGGAAGGATCTTCCCCTGATGGCGCCGCTCGTGGCTTAGCGTTTCATGCCAGAGTTACCAGCGGATCACATCCTCCCAGCCGAGCATGGTGCGCTCTGTCGCTGGTCCCCGATGTTGCTTCCGCATGCCTTGCAGCCTCCTCTCAAACTCCGCTCTCATGCTGGCTGGTCCCCGTATTGCTCCTCGACGGCTGCCCAGATCTTGAATCCTGGTGGTGGTTTGGATGGCCCGGACTGCAGGAGACATCCCACCGCTGCCAACACTGTAACGGATCTCAGATACCCCAGATGGGCACATCCGCCAGACTTGTGTCTCCTGTCCTCCAAACGCACCCGCAGCCTGCAGATTCGCCATAACCAGCCCTTAACCCCTCAATCACGAGACAATCCACACAGGTGTTGAGGGTTAAACATGCAGAGCATCAACTGTTTATTAAATCCAAAACATACACTTTTACACACAGTTAGGGACACTCCCCTTAGCCTTGTCATAGAGGGGGGGTAGGGGACAAGGAAGAATCAATGGGAACTGAACACTTGTACATTGAAACAGAGACTACAGATAAACATAAAGGGATTATGGTAAGCAGGCAACCCCTCAATACACATCCCCTGCGGAGAGATGTCTGCAGTCCAGACCATTGTCTGTGTGCCATGAACCAACACAGCTAAACACAGCAACAAGAGGGGGGGATGGGGGAGAAGGGATGTAGCATTACATTACATTAACTCAATGCCAGCTTCTCCCCGAGTCTCCAGTCTCCTCTGGGCCATAATCTGTGGGTAGGAGGCCCGCCCTCAGTCCCTTCCAAAGCACACAGTGACAGTGGGTTCTGTCACAATTACCTTACCGGATTCCTTGGTCTCTCCCTGGCCTTTCTACATATCGTTGCCTGGGGACCCCCGTTGTTGGGATATTGGACCCCATCGATCTTGGAGCCCCCTCATTGGTGGGGTGTTTTCTTTCTTTTTTCACCCTGCATTTACTGCCGTGCATGTGGTCCCCCGGTGCACTGAATGTCAATTTCTTTCTGGATAGATTATTGTAAGCATATATTTATTTAATATATATTTTTCTATGTGACTGTTTGCAATGTATGTATATGCATATATCGTGATATTTATTTGTACTATATTATGTATTCAACAGAATTTGTCTGTCTTACTGAACTTTATGTCTACAATTCCCCCGAAGAAGGGTGTAACCGAAACAGCTGTCGGGTTTGACTATTAATGTTTCAATTTTTCTCCTTACCAACGCAACCAATTTTCTGGACTTGTACACAATTTATGTGATTTATATTCAGTTTGTCCTTTTTGTACTTATTTATTAAATTTATAAATTTTCAATATACTTTGTGTGTTTGCAGTCACTTTTAAAGTCCCACCTCTGAGGGGGTTTTTGTTTTTTTACTTCATTTTTGGGATGTGGTGACTGTTAAACAAATACAATCTTGCAGATGTCAGTTCCCTTTTGTCTCCTTTATCCGAGCACGCAACCTGGCAGGCCGCAGGAAAAGAGGGGGGGATGAGAGAGGGCCCCCCCGAACCGTACCAGGCCACATGCCCTCAACATGGGGAGGATGCTTTGGGGGTCTGTGACCCCTCAAAGCACCATGTCCCCATGTTGATGGGGACAAGCACCTCATCCCCACAACCCTTGCCTGGTGGTTGTGGGGGTCTGCAGGCGGGGGGCTTATTGGAATCTGGAAGACCCCTTTAACAAAGGGGACCTCCAGATCCCACCCCCCCCCTACAGCTTCCTTCCACGCCACAGGAATGGCAGACTGTGGCATTGAAGTTTGCCACGCGGTGGGACTTCCCCAACTGCGGTGGAGCCATTGACGGGAAGCACGTCCGCATCATGCCACCACCCCGTTCGGGCTCCTTTTTCTACAATTACAAGGGGTTTCATAGCATCGTGCTGATGGCGGTGGTGTCAGTACTGTATGAATTCCTCTATGTGGATGTGGGGAAGAATGGCCAGATGTCGGATGGGGGAGCCTTCGCCCAGACGGAGTTTGCTCTTCGTCTCCAGTGTGATGACCTTGCATTGCCACCGGATGCAGGGAATGTTTTTTTGGCTGATGAAGCCTTTGGTCTGGGACATCATCTAATGAGGCCTTTCCCCCAGAGGACCCTCACCCCGGAGAGGAGGGCATTCAACTACCGGCTGGCTAGAGCCCGAAGAGTTGTGGAGAATGCCTTTGGGATAATGGCCAGCCGGTTCCGCCTATTTTTAACATCAATTCACATGGCGGAGTACAAACTCAACTATATTGTATTTTGTTGCTGTGTTCTCCACAATTTTTTGCGAAAGCAATCGCCAACTTATATGGCCACAGTTGGGCCCGAGGCCGGACTTGCAGCAGACAATGCCCTGCCGGGCCTAGAACATGTCCGTGTTGGCTTGCCCCCCCAAAGTGCCCGTGCAGTCCGCCAGAACTATGTTGACTATTTCATGGGTAGGGGGGCCATTCCAATGCCAGCCAATGTATAATATTTTTGCGATTACACCAAAAAAAAAAAAATTGCTCAACTTTAATTTTTGATCTATTGTTTGTTTTTATTTTAGCTGTCTCCTAGTTTTTAAAAGTGTACTTGTAGTGCCAAGTGTATTTTCCTTAGTAAAGACCAAACATTTCACTGGTAACACCAAAAATAAGCCCAAAAAATGTTATAGTGGATTAGAAAAAAAGAAGCCACACTTTGTTGTATTTCAAATTTTTTACTCTGTGCACAATGCATTATTATTATTTTTTGTATGAAATTTAAAAAAATCTCATAAACATACCTCAAAATACAACAATGTAAACCTCTAGGCAATATCTAATGCCGCGTACGCACGACCGTTTTTAATGTCATTGAAAAAACAACGATTCTTCTCAAGCCTGCCTTGCCTACACACGATCGTGAAAAAAATGCTCAAGCAAAGTGCGGTGACGTACAACACGTTCGACAACACGTACGATGGCACTATAAAGGGGACGTTCCATTCGGATGGCGCCACCCTTTGGGCTGCTTTTGCTGATCCTCGTGTTAGTAAAGTTTGGTGAGAGATGATTCGCGCTTTTCAGCCTCGTGCTCTTTAGTCCGTTACAGCGTGACAAATGTGCTATCTCCATTATGAATGCTAGTTTTACCAGAACGAACGCTCCCTTCTCATAACTTGCTTCTGAGCATGCGTGTCTTTTTCACGTCGTTAAAGCCTACACACGGCCATTTTTCACAACGAGAAAAACAACGACGTGAAAAACGACGAGAAAAAATAGAGCATGTTCCAAATTTTGAATGTCCATTTTTCACGTCGCGAAAAATGCTCTGGAGCCTACACACAATAGTTTATAATCACCAAATAAAAAAATTGCATTTTTCTCGTCATGAAAAACGGTCGTGTGTACGCGGCATCAGACATTCGATTTTTCCTAAAATGTCTATCTGCCCTTCATAAGATGGGGTGTTGTCACTCCTGAAGCCAAAATTTGAAGATGCACACAATATTTTTGAGGGTAAAATTGGTTATTTACTTCCTCATCCCTATTGTCAACATGTGCTATCGGCCATCATGGGGGATCAATCAACGTGTTTTGGGGGTGCAAAAGGTCTTCCTTTCACCTACTTGAGTTGTGAGGAAGGGGTTGCACCCACAAAACACGTATATGGAGATCCCGTGATGGCAGCACATGTTGACCCACTGTGTGCATCTTCAAATTTTGTCTTGTTAGAAAAAGTGCAAACAGGTGTATAAAAACTTAGAAAAAAAAGGTTTTTTTTATTCTATTCGCCCCAAGACATCAATGATGTCCTTAAATGTATGCTCCATATCATTCATCCGTTTCTTCATGACGTCCAGTTCACTACTACATTCCATTATTTGTTGGATGATTCTTTGTGCACTATCACTGGAGAATCGAGGACTTTCTTCAACATGTTCATCCCCTAATAAAAATAAAAAAAACATATAAAAAATCTGCAGGCCTACATCTCTTACCTGAAGCTGTGGTGACAGACACTTACCTGTTGTAGTGACAAGTTCCACCATGTCATCCACCTCTCCTTCCTCCACTTCTCCTTCCTCCACCTCTCCTTTATCCACTTCTACTTCCTCCACATCCTCAGGTTGGGGTTGTTGGCGAGGTTGGGGTTCTTTAGGAGGTGTGTGGTTCCTGGGCTCCGAGGAGTGGTGTCCTCCCAGTCTTCTCTCCTCTATGATAATGAAACAAATGGTACGCTTAGTACACAGATATTTGAAGGCAAAAATAGGAATATGATACATTGCTTGCAAGTGGGGTACAATTGTCTGTTTTGGCACAGTTCTAAGCTGAAGACATGATTTTTTAACTTAACAAAGCTGGAATACTTACCTTTTTGTGACAATTTTCTCACATGGGTCCCCCCCCCCCAGTACCCACTGTAGCACCTGTGTGGGACACCCTAAAAAGGTTGTTCTGTTCGCCCACACTATAGTGCTCCTGTGAGTGCAGATGTGTAAACAACTGCTGAGTGTCCTCTCCTTTACATTGATTCAAGTTTGCATTTCATTCTAGTTACAAACACATCATCTAGACAACAATGTCATAACATTTATGGAATATAAACAGACATTTTATGAAAAAATTAAAAACATGGATATTCAAAAATCATCATATGTAGTGGGCAAACAATGTGTCTGTATCGACCGTGCCCACTAATTTTTTAAAGATGACATTTTGTAATGTACAATAGTAAAAAGCAACAACATGGAGCAACATGCAAGTTGTGAAATACAAGAATAGGGGACACAGGAGAAGCACTTTTTTCTAGCATTCTCTTAATGCTCCTTAACTGCTCCGGTTCCCTCAGTTTGAGGTCAGACCACCTCTTTCTGAGCTGCTCCTTTGATTGTTATACCCCAAAATGTCGCTTATGACTTTTCACAACTTTGTTTATGATTTTGGCCTTCCTTAGATTAGGGTGGGTATACGTCCCATGCTTTCCATCATAATCCGACTTCTTCAATATGTCAACCATCTCCGCCATCTCTGCGAAGGACATATTAGATGCCTTGTATCGCCTCCTTGTTCGTGACGTTTCACCCTCCGGGCTTGTCTCATTGTTATTAGTGGAATTAGCAGACACCTGCTGTGACTCCGCCATGTCGTCTGCGTGCCGAAAGAGAAGGGGCGGGGAAACATTGAGAAAGAACGTGTGTCACGCATGCGTAGTGTATATAAAGCTAACACACATGTGACGTACCTACGTTCTGTGTGTGGAGGAAGGAGTAAAAGCGCCGAACGTTAGACCGAAGGTAAGATTTTAACTTGGTACATCAGTGGCCTATACTGCATAGAGATTGTAGAGGCATATATGGGCATAAAGATTACTCGAGTTTAGACTGTGATTGACATTAGTATTTTTGTCTTGTGTTTTGTCTTGCAGAAAGAATGAATGCTTTTCTGGACAAAGACTTTCTGCCTGAATTTATTGATAGGTTAAGGGAGCTGCCGGCTCTGTGGGAGACAAAAAACCCTATTCACAAAAAAGGTGTAAGGAAAGCAGCGCTGGAGACCCTGCTCCCATTTGTGCACACCAGGATGCCCCACGCAACCATTGAACAGCTGGATACAAACATTGGGACCTTGAGAGGCACATACAGGACTGAGCGTTTTAGGGTCCTGGCTTCTCAGAGGTCAGGAGCAGCAGCAGGGAAGGTATATGTCCCACATTTGTGATACTACAGCAGATTGTCCTTTCTGAATGACCACATTGCAGCAAGGCAATAACTTTCCAGCCTTCCTTCCAGCCTTTCCTCCAGCCTTCCCTCCAACCTTCCCTCCAGCCAAGATGATCCTTCTCAGGAGCAAGAGGAGCCTTCCATCCTGGATGAAGACCCAGATGTGGCCGTCTGGAGCCTGGTATAGTCTTTTATAAACATTTATTGTGATAAAATGAATGCTGTAAAATAGATGTTAAGATTGGAACAAATTTTTTAAATCAACAAAAAGTGTTTTACATAGCAATAGACAGTAGTGGGCCAAAAAGTTTGTGAGAAGAATGAAAACTGATGGTGTCATAATGAGAGTCTTTAAACTTTATTTTAATTCAATTTGCAACAGTCATGAGCTGAACATTGTGTGTGATTGATGAAACAAAACTCTAAATATGTCCCTTTTTTTACACAGGAGGAGGGCAGCCAGGATAAGAGGCAGGAAAATGTCAGGCAGGAGGAGGCCAGGGTGAGTGTCAGAGAGGAGGTGGCAGGGGTGAGTGGCAGCGAGGAGGTGGCAGGGGTGAGTGGCAGAGAGGAGGTGGCAGGGGTGAGTGGCAGAGAGGAGGTGGCAGGGGTGAGTGGCAGAGAGGAGGTGGCCGGGCCAAGTGGCAGAACAAGGTGTCAGGTGCCTCCCATCCGCCTTCCACCAAGAAGGGCCAGGAGGGATAGGGCTGTGAGTCAGGCAGCACTGGCCCTGATTAAAGAGGCACATGCCACCCTCCAGCAGCCACCAACCCCTGAAGAGGGCTATGCCGCACTAGTTGGCGTGAAAATGAGCCAGATGGTGATGGGCCAATGCCTAATATGTGAGCCCCTGCTCATTAGCCTTTTAAATAAGGGGTTGATGGGGACACTAACTAACACGACTGTCATTTGCGACCACGGCCATCCTCCTCCACCTCCACCTCCTTCTTCTCCACCTCCACCTTCTCCACCTCCTCCTTCTTCTTCTTCTCCTCCACCTTCTTCTCCTTCACCTCCTTCTCCTCCTCCTGACATGAGTACACCTACAGATGCACAGCCTCCAGCCAGGTGGACAAGGAAGGTTGCAGGAAAGGCTGCAGAGAAGGCTTCAGGGAAGGCTACCAAGAAGGCTGCAGGGAAGGCTACGAAGAAGACCAGGAAGTGATTGTCTTGCTTCAATGTGGTCTGACAAAAGGCAGCCTGTTGTAGTTCCACAGACTTGGGACATGTATCTCACCTGCTGCTGTTCCTGACCTCTAGGAGTCCAAGACCAGATTGGGCTCACTACTGTATGTGCTTCTCAAGGTCCCAATTTTAGTGTCCACACAGAGTTGCACAAATTGCAGTAGGGTCTCCAGCGCTGCCTTCTATTTCTTTTCTTATTATTTTATATACCAGAATAAATGGCATTTATTTCTACAGTTAATACTTGCCTATGTGTTTTTATTAAACCAAAATATTTAGCTGGTGAGTAGGCAGGTAAGTTAAAAAAAAAATCAAAACGTTGAATGTCTGTCCATCAAACCCTATTGTTTTCAATCCATTCTTTGGTCTCCTACCAACTTGGCACATAAACTCTCCTCCCTTAATTCCGGGGTGACTCACTCCCTTATTCTTTGGAACCGGTATAAAACCAAATTGGACCTCGTTACCCCTGCTCCCCCGGGTTCTTCCTTTTTAGGTGATCCCTTATTTGCCATGGCATTGGTACGCCCCCATAGCTTCTCGTGGTGGATAACCAACTCCCTAGTCACACTATGTGACCTCCAAATAGATGGTGCTTTTGCCTCGTTTGACCTTCTTCGAAACCCGTAAACAAGCCCCACCTAGAGAGTACTATAGGTATTTACAAATCAGGCACTTTTTTAGCTCCCACTTTGCACTCACCCCGTCTCACCCCTCTTCTGTCTTTGAACAGATCTGTCGTGACTCTCCCAGGGGCAAAGGTCTTATTTTGTTGCTATATAGTGATACGTTAGCCTCGACCTTCTCAGGAGAGCCTCCATATAAAACCAAGTGGGAGGCTGACTGTGGGGAACAATTCTCTCCCGAGGACTGGGACATCATGCTGGATAAATTGCGCAAGGCCACGAAATCCCTGGCAGTGAGGGAACCTGCCTACAAAGTCCTAACAAGGTGGTATTATACCCCGTCCAGACTTCAGACTATGTATCCTGGTCAGGGATGAGCCGAACACCCCCCTGTTCAGTTCGCACCAGAACCTGCGAACAGACAAAATGTTCGTGTAAACTTTAGAACCCTATTAAATACAATGGACTCGAACGTTCGAAATCTAAAGTGTTAATTATAAAGGCTAATATGCAAGTTATTGTCCTAAAAAGTGTTTGGGGACCCGGGTCCTGCCCCAGGGGACATGTATCAATGCAAAAAGAAGTTTTAAAAACGGCCGTTTTTTTGAGAGCAGTGATTTTAATAATGCTTAAAATGAAAAAATAAAAGTGAAATATTCCTTTAAATTTCGTACCTGGGGGGTGTGTATGATATGCATGTGAAGTGGCGCATGTTTCCCGTTCTTAGAACTGTCCCTGCAAAAAATTTCATTTTTGAAAGAAAAAAATGCATTTAAAACTGACTCGCGGCTATTAATGAATTGTCGGCTCCCGGCAATACATACAAAAGTCATTGATAAAAAAAAAAAAAAAAGCGTGGGTGTTCCCCAGAATTCAATTACCAGGCCCTTCAGGTCTGGAATGGATATTAAGGGGAACCCTGCCGCAAATTTAAAAAAAAAATTGACGTGGGGTTCCCCCAAATATCCATTCCAGGCCCTTCAGATCTGGCATGGATTTTAAGGGGAACTCCACCCCAAATTTTTTAAAAAAATGGCGTGGAGTCCCCCTAAAAATCCATACCAGACCCCTTATCCGAGCACGCAACCTGGCCGGCCGCAGGGGAAAAGGGGGGGACGAGAGAGCGGCCCCCCCTCCCTCCTGAACTGTACCAGGCCACATGCCCTCAACATAGGGAGGATGTCCCCATGTTGATGGGGACAAGGGCCTCATCCCCACAACCCTTGCCCGATGGTTGTGGGGGTCTGCGGGCGGGGGGCTTATCGGAATCTGGAAGCCCACTTTAACAAAGGGGACCCCCAGATCCCGCCCCCCCCTATGTGAATTGGTAAGGGGTACATTGTACCCCTACCATTTCACGAAGAAAGCGTAAAAAAATGTTTAAAAAAACACACAAACACCTTGAAAAAGTCCTTTATTTAAAAAAAATAAAAAACATTCCAGCGGTGAAATCCAGTGTCCCGCGGCGATCCCGATGTCCAGCGCTGTCCTTCATTGGTTGTGCCTGAGCGGACCTGATGGGGAACTCCCTCTCAGTATTTTAAATGTATAGACCCGCCCCTTCTAAAGTTCCCCATCAGGTCCGCTCAGCGGACCAGATGCGGAACATGAGAAGGGGCGGGTCTATACATGTATTACCAAAGTGAGAGCAGTCCCCCATCAGGTCCACCCCCTCGGTATGTCAGACCCGCCTACGTCATTGGCTTGAGCGGGGAACTTCCTTCACTATGTAAATTTAAATTACACAGTGAAGGAAGTTCCCCGCTCAAGCCAATGACGTAGGCGGGTCCGACATACCGAGGGAGCGGACCTGATGGGGAACTTTAGAAGGGGCGGGTCTATACATTTAAAATACTGAGAGGGAGTTCCCCATCAGGTCCGCTCAGGCACAACCAATGAAGGACAGCACTGGACATCGGGATCGCCGCGGGACACTGGATTTCACCGCTGGAATGTTTTTTTTTTTTGTTTTTTTTTAATAAAGGACTTTTTCAAGGTGTTTGTGTGTTTTTTTAAACATTTTTTTACACTTTCTTCGTGAAATGGTAGGGGTACAACGTACCCCTTACCAATTCACATAGGGGGGGGCCGGGATCTGGGGGTCCCCTTTGTTAAAGGGGTCTTCCAGATTCCGATAAGCCCCCCGCCCGCAGACCCCCACAACCACCGGGCAAGGGTTGTGGGGATGAGACCCTTGTCCCCATCAACATGGGGACATCCTCCCCATGTTGAGGGCATGTGGCTTGGTACGGTTCAGGAGGGAGGGGGGGCCGCTCTCTCGTCCCCCCCTTTTCCCCTGCGGCCGGCCAGGTTGCGTGCTCGGATAAGGGGTCTGGTATGGATTTTTAGGGGGACTCCACGCCATTTTTTTAAAAAATTTGGGGTGGAGTTCCCCTTAAAATCCATGCCAGATCTGAAGGGCCTGGAATGGATATTTGGGGGAACCCCACGTCAATTTTTTTTAAATTTGCGGCGGGGTTCCCCTTAATATCCATTCCAGACCTGAAGGGCCTGGTAATTGAATTCTGGGGAACCCCCACGCTTTTTTTTTTTTTTTTATCAATGACTTTTGTATGTATTGCCGGGAGCCGACAATTCATTAATAGCCGCGAGTCAGTTTTAAAAGACTTTTTTTCTTTCAAAAATGACATTTTTTGCAGGGACAGTTCTAAGCACGGGAAACATGCGCCACTTCACATGCATATCATACACACCCCCCAGGTACGAAATTTAAAGGAATATTTCACTTTTATTTTTTCATTTTAAGCATTATTAAAATCACTGCTCCCGAAAAAACGGCCGTTTTTAAAACTTCTTTTTGCATTGATACATGTCCCCTGGGGCAGGACCCCGGTCCCCAAACACTTTTTAGGACAATAACTTGCATATTAGCCTTTATAATTAACACTTTAGATTTCTCCCATAGATTTTTCGAATTTGCCGTGAACACCCCAATTTGTTCGCTGTTCGGCGAACGGGCGAACAGGCAATGTTCGAGTCGAACATGAGTTCGACTCGAACTCCAAGCTCATCCCTAATCCTGGTACCTCGGGTCTGTGTTTCAGGGGTTGCAATCTTCCAGGCACCTTTAGGCACATATTTTGGGATTGTGAGAAACTCTCCTGAGTTTGGGATAGGGTATCTACTTTAGCCTCGGCTATCGCGGGTACCCCTCTACAACTCACAATCTCAATGGGTCTCCTTAGGGCACCGATCCCGGGTGCCCTCCGTAGACAAGAATGCCTCATACACACGATTTGTGTCTCCACTTTGTGGAGCATTGCCCTGCACTGGAAGACCCCGGCTGTGCCACTTCCTTCGATCCTAACCAGAATTGATGCCATTATGCTGATGGAGAGGATTTTGTACACCTTGCAGGATAGAATGAACTTATTTGACCAAAGGTGGGAATCCTGGACGACTCATAAGAATGTTCTACTGTCTTGAGCCTAGCTTCTACTATACATAGCGTAATCCTCTGGTGTGGGATGCCTCCGGGTACACCTGAGCTTCCCCTCTTATGTCCTGGTTATATCTAATCTGTAGGATCCTTATTCTTTGATGTCTTTCTGATATGCTTCAAAAAATTTTTTTCAGTTTTTTTTTTTTTTTCAGTTTTTTGTTTGTTGTTTTTCACATACATTGGTGATTTGGAATATACGACATATACTGTCTTATGATTGTATGCTTTCTTTATTCCAATAAAAACGTTTGTAATCAAATAAAAATATCTAAATGTATAATTAAAATGGGACAGATAACACCAAACAATCTTCTTGAAGGTTTAAATTGTGGTAAATTTACACAAGAGAACAGAAAAAAAACATGGAGATCACTAGAAATTAAATAAGATTTTAAAATGCATATCTGAACTAGAATTAAAAAAAAAAAATATATATATATATAATGAGATCTTGCTCGATAAAATAAACACAAATATTCATGAGATCTGCATTCATAAATGTTGCAAAAAGTTAGTCAGAACTCTGTGTGAATATCAGCAGCAAAAAAAGTTCATTATTGTTCATTATTGTACCACTCTAAAGAAGATTTTAATGTGCAGCATTTAAACGATGCAAAAATTGTTCCCGCGTGACGAATGTGCTATCTCCATTATGAACGCTAGTTTTACAAGAAGGTGCGCTCCCGGCTCATGCTTGATTCTGACCATGCGCGATTTTTGAAGACTCGGAAAAGCATACACACAAACGTTTTTCTCGTCCAAAAACAGTCTGACGAGAATCACAACGAGAAAAATGAAACTCCCGACGAGAAAAAAGAAAGCAGGTTTTCTTTTTTTCTCATCGAGATTCACAACAGTTTTCTCGACGTGAAACCATACACATGAACGGTTTTCTCTGCAAGAAAGCTCTCCCAACAGTTTTCTTGTCGTTTCTTGCCGGGGAAAACCGGTCGTGTGTACAAGGCTTTTCTCTAAATGGTTTATCTTCTTGCAGACGGATCTTGTGAGTAGGCACCCTTAGCACATCCTACATCAAATTCATTATTGGAGAATGCAGCCTTCCATCGGGCAATTTGGGCCATGGCCCTCTCTCTCCATTCTGGTGGGAGGGCGGCATCTTCCGGATAGAATCCCCCCCACTGGGATCTCACCCTTTTCTTCCTCTCTCAAGTCAGATGGCGAGACTGGGGTGGCGGTGTTTACCTGGCCCAGTAGCATCCTGGCTGGCACATTTACTGGTGAATTGGTTGTGTTGCGAATGCTCACCGAGACCTTCCCATGATTTCTCTTCAGGGCCTTTAATGGGACCACTTCGGGGATCATCTCTATCCCTTTTTTTTCCTTCCGTTGGTCCGGTTCAAGGACAACAAAGGGGCCTGGTTGTTTCCAAGTGAGTTTAACAGAGGCTCTCAGACAGGTCACTTCCCCGGGTTGCAGTATTCGTTCTCTTCTATCCAGGCGCCAAATCTTGCCCACCCCTTCCGGGGGCTAAAGGTGTCAACAATCAGCTGACTAAATCAGTGTTGGTCCCTATGATGAGGGAACTTTTACCAGCCCCTGGCGGGCGAGGGCAAACCACTGCTAAGGTGTCAAAAGTCTCTGTTTCTCCAGCCACTGAGGGATCAAAGGTTAGCTTGATGGGAAGATAACCATCATAGGGGAATTTTTGCCAATGCCCCATATCTCCAATTCTTCTAATTTCTGCAAGGGCAGGTGTTTTAGATGTTTATCGTAGAAGTCTCTATACAGGAGGGCCACTTGAGCTCAAATGTCCAAAAGGGCCTTTGTGTAGATTCCTTACACTTGAATTGAGACTACTGGGGAGTGTAGACTGCCTGGCTGGTTCAGTGATTCGCACCCTTACTTCCTTTTTCTTGGAGCTTTGGCTGTATTTGTATTTTGGGTCTGGTGTGCACCGACTTACCCTCGCCGAGGAGGCCAAGTCAAAGAGCGGGAGGCATTAGCTCGCTCTGAGGCAACAACTGAAGTCCTTGTTAAGGATCGGGGCTCCCGGTGTTGTCTCCTCGTGTCGTTAGATTTCATGGAGTTAGCTGAAACTGGTGGGCACCCGGTTGACTCCTTCACCGGGGCCCTCTGAAGTTTTCCGCCGGCTTGCGGTACTGAACTATAGCTTTCTCAGGGCTTGGACATACTTCCCTATAATGCCCAACTCCTCCACAGTTGAAACAGGTGATCAGCTTCCTTGATCTCTGTACCTGGGTAACAGTAGAGCAGAGAGACTTCTTGGACTCCCCTTCAGCTGAATTTTCAGTGGGCAACCCAGTTGGCTGATTGGTCAGTATAGACATCATTTCTATTAGTTGAAATACTTCTTCTAATACGTCTTCTAAAGCTCGACCTGGGGGTCACCATCATCAGCATTGATCATTCTGACTCCGGCAGCAGATTCAGCTCTCTGACTCTTCTTTTTGCTATCTAGCATAACTTCCTCCTCCCTTACAATTCGGATCAAGTCTGGATATTTCAGAATACCACCATCTTGTCGAGTCCTTAGCAGGAGGGTGATGGGGTCTAAAGGCTGAGCCCCTCTCAACACTTGTTTTGCTCGGATCTTATCCACATCCCGAGGGTCTAACCCCTTTTTCAACAGAATTTGATGCATAATCTTGTCCAGACGTCTCATGTATTCTGACAATTTCTCTCCCTCCCTCTGGTAAGAATGCTCCATTTGGTAAATGAGGTCATCAGCTTTCTCCGTGCGGCCGAATACATCCTGCAAGATACTCAAGTAGTCTTGGGCAGTACAGTCCTTCTTGCTAAGCTTCAAGTTTCTGATATATTCCAAGGCAGGTCCCTTTAGACACTTCTTGACAAACTCCCCCAGGACAGCACAAAGTTCGGGCCCAATGATGGCAAGAGGTGACTTGGCGAGGGTTTCTGGTTTGCTAGAATCAGCAGGACTGGATAAAGAAGGACCTTGTTCGGGTACCCCTGGGTGTATCACCTTAAGTTCTCCCCTGCTGGCCAACTTTACACTTGGACCCTTGAAGGGCTCAGGAACTTCTTGCTTCCATTCGATCAGTGCATATGTATTTGGTGCCCCGGGGTCTGTTTTTACAGCAATGACCCACGCTTTCTTGTCTGGGGACAATACCTTCACGGCTTGGCTTAACTGTTCTTCGTCCCAGGACTCTCCTGGAATTTCTAGAACTATGCTGAGTTCCAAACAGGCATTTTCTTCCTCGCACCATGCTATAGCAGCGGCAGAGTCCATTTTGGTGCCGGTAGACGTTCTGTCTGGGAGAGGTTTAAGTTGCAGAGTCACAGGAATCCCGGACGAGCCGCCACCGTGTAGCACTACCCCCGTAGGAGCTGCTGGTTAGTTTTGGGCCTGTACTCTGCCTGTCAACCCCCTGTAAGTTTGGCTCGATTCCCCTTGGCACAACTGGACAATGCACTGATTGTGGAACCCATTGGCAGTTGGGAACCACAATGACACCATGTAACAATGCAAATACAGTTAAGCTTTATTACCTTGTATTGGCCGCCTTTCCAATGACACCAGATAAGACCCCACACCAAATGCAGTCTAACCAAGAAGTGAATATTTACTTGGTGAATGAGAAAAATAGACACCGTCAAACATTAACAGTTGACTTCAAACAGGGCCCTGTGAGAGTCAATGGTATATTCAATAACAATCAGGTTGAACAATGCAAAAAGGAGGCCTGACCTGGGTAAGTACACAGCGGAGGGATTCCCCCAATGCAATATGTGGAGCACCTCTCCACCAGGTCTCACTCAGCTCTTAGAAATATAATAACTGTACAAACAAGTTATATTATGGTATGAGTCTATAGGCTCTATGGTTCCCCCTAGCAGGAAATTCCCATACACGTGTCCTACTATACTAGTTCAGATGGACAAGCTGAATCCTGTAATTGTTCCTTCTGGTTAACAGTAGCCTTCGCTAGCCTTGGTTGGTGCACATTAATAATTTGTAATCCAAAGGGAAATGGAAGAAGATTGAACAGTTAAAGTATATGATGAGAAGGAACAGATGAATGCTGATCCTTATCAAGGCACTAACTTAATCCTGGATGCAACGTGACTCGGCTAGCGGTACTGCAGATACCAGCAAGCCTAAGCAAACAAGTAAAGTTGTGGAAGTCACCTTCCTGCAACACAGTTAGTTGTATTTGTGGGCGGGAGCCCTCTCACCACATGAGGCCTTGCCTCGCTGGGATCCTCCAACAGGGCCCTCTTGGTTCGCGGCCTCCGGACGAGTCATTGTCCCCCGGTCCTCCGGTTAGCCAGTCGCAAGGCGTTGGTGGATAGGTGACTCTGGATGCTCAGGAGTGCGGATCTGTCCCTCTCCCCGGTCCGATCAGCAGGAGTGTAGCTGATATCCCTCCAACAGCCGGTCCGGCCTCCGTCACTTTAGGCCCAGGCTTTTCTGGCCTAGCCCCGTCGCTGCAGGCCTCTTGCCACTTGCAAGATGGCGTCCCAAGAGACAGAACACAAGCCCCGCCTCTCCTTTTAAAAGGTCCTCCCAGCAGGCAGTGCGTGGCGCCACGCTCCTTCCCAGGAAGTGGCGTTGTGGGCCTTGTAGTCCATTCCTGACTCGTAATAATAGAGTCTGTGTCCACAAGATCCGTCATGCATTGTCCTACCATAGCTGAATCCAACAACTTGCAGCAATATGGGGCAACGGATAATGGAAAGAGCTAAGTTCTTATAGGCACAAACTGTAGTCCATGAGCTACGTGCCAAAGTAACACCTTGCTACAACTATATTAGTGTCACTGGAGATGTCAGTGTCTGTTAGCCAGTTCCCATAAAGTGTCAATATCAGCTTGCCCGCTGCATTATCGCAGTCCCACTATAAGTTGCTGATCACCGCCATTACTAGTATAAAAAAAAAATCCCTTATATACAGTGTATATCATAGTTTGTAGACACTATAACACACAAGCCAATTAATATACACTTATTGGGATTTTTTTTACCAGCAGAATATATTTTGGCCTAAATATATATATAAAAAAAATATATATATATTTTTTAATTATTGGATATGTTTTATAGCAAAATAAAGATTTTTGGGTTTTTCTTTCAAATTTTGGGGTCTTTTTTCAGCAAAAAATGGCCTGGTCATGAAGGGGCTAAAACCTTCCGGAGCTGAAGTGGTTAAAGTGGAGCTCCACCCTAAATAGCAACTTTTGCTATTTGGAACCCTCCCCCCCTCCGGTGTCACAATTGACACCTTTCAGGGGGGAGGGGGGTGAAGATACCTGTCTAAGACAGGTATTTTCACCCACATCCGGGAGTCCTCTCTCCGGGAATCTGCGGGAGTTACGTCACTTTCCGCAGACTTCCCTTGGTGTTCTGGGAGACACTCGGCTCCCAGAACACAGGAGCACCAATCAGAACGGCGCAGCGCGACTCGCGCATGCGCCGTAGGGAACCGGGCATGAAGCCGCAGGGCTTCACTTCCTGGTTCCCTCAGCGAGGATGGCGGAGGGAGCAGCAGAGCGACGAGCGGTCGCTCGTCCTCTGCTGCGGACGTCGCTGGACTCCAGGACAGGTAAGTGTCCAAATATTAAAAGCCAACAGCTGCTGTAGCTGTAGCTGCTGGCTTTTAATATTTTTTTTTCCGGCGGAGCTCCGCTTTAACACATGTTGTCTTGTTCTTTGGTGTATATTGTGGTAAGGCAACTAATTAATGTTTAATTGACTGTTACACAATACTATGCACTCAAAAACGGACGTGCACTATTTTTGCTGATGCAACCCCCAGGGTTGTGGTGCAGCGCAGTGCAATGCCTACTACAGTACTAGTAGTTTTGGGGTGCCATTTAAAATGAATACCACAATACCATGGTATCTGCATTGTGGTAACGTAAGGTAAGTATTAGCTTGTTCCTGTCAGAAAAGGAAAGCTAAAAGTAGTCAATTTACAATAGAAAACCCCCAAAGATTTTAAAATGTATATCAATGCCATTAACCACTTGATCACTGGGCACTTAAACCCCCTTAATAACCAGACCAATTTTCAGCTTTCGGTGCTCTCACATTTTGAATGACAATTACTCAGTCATACAACACTGTACCCATATGAATTTTTTGTCCTTTTTTTCACACAAATAGAGCTTTCTTTTGATGGTATTTATTCACTGTTGGGTTTTTTATTTTTTGCGCTATAAGAGAAAAAAGACTGAAAATTCTGTAAAAAAATGGGTTTTTTTTCGTTTCCGTTATAAAATTTTGCAAATTACTATTTTTTCTTCATAAATTTTGGCCAAAATTTATACTGCTACATATCTTTGGTAAAAATAAGTACAAATTGGTGGATATTATTTGGTCTTTGTGAAAGTTATAGAGTCCACAAGCTATGGTGCCAATATCTGAAAATTGATCACACCTGAAGTACTGACGGCCGATCTCATTTCTTGAGACCCTAACATGCGAGAAAAGTACAAATACCCCCCAAATGACCCCTTTTTGGAAAGAAGACATTCCAAGGTATTCAGAAAGAGGCATTGTGAGTTTTTTGAAGTTGTCATTTTTTCCCACAATTCTTTGCAAAATCAAGATTTTTTTTTTCTCTTTTTTTTTTTCCACAAAATTGTCATATTAGCAGGTTATTTCTCACACACAGCATATGCATACCACAAATTACACCCCAAAACACATTCTGCTATTACTCCCGAGTATGGCGATACCACATGTGTGAGACTTTTACACAGCGTGGCCACATACAGAGGCCCAACATGCAGGGAGCCCCTTCAGGCGTTCTGGAGCACCGAGGCCAATTCTGACATTTCTCTCCTACATGTAAAAATCATCATTTATTTGCTATAAAATTACATAGAACCCCAAAACATTATATATGTTTTTTTAGCAAAGACCTTAGAGAATATAATGGTGGTTGTTGCAACTTTTTATCTCGCATGATATTTGCGCAGAAATTTTTTTAACGCGTTTTTTACGGAAAAAAAATGTTTTGTGCTTAAAAAAAAAAAAACAGTAAAGTTAGCCCAATGTTTTTGCATAATGTGAAAGATGAAGTTACGCCGAGTAAATAGAAACCTAACATGTCACCCTTCAAAATTGCACACGCTTGTGGAATGGCGCCAAACTTCGCTACTTAAAAATCCCCATAGGCGACGTTTTAAATATTTTTACTGGTTACATGTTTTGAGTTACAGAGGAGGTCTAGGGACAAAAGTATTGCTCTCGCTCTAACGTTCGCGGCGATACCTCACATGTGTGGTTTGAAAACCGCTTTCATATGTGGGCGGGACTTACGTATGCGTTCGCTTCTGTATGCGAGCTCACGGAGACAGGGGCACTTTAAAAAAAAAAAAAAAATTTTATTGTTCATTTTACTTTATTTATTTTAGTTTGACATGTTTTTCCGCGCCAAAATTTTTTTTGATCACTTTTATACCTATTACAAGGAACGTAAACATCCCTTGTAATAGGAATATGGCATGACAGGTCCTCTTTACAGTGAGATATGGGGTCAATAAGACCCCTCATCTCACCTCTAGGCTGGGAAGCCTGAAAAAAAAACAAAAAAAAACAACAATCCTGGCTTTGATCGTAGCGGTGAGTCGGTAGGAGCACCGGAGGGCGGCGGGGGGGGGACATACCCTCTCGCCTCCCGTAAGAATGATCAAGCGGTGGAACAGCCACTATGATTGTTGTTATGGTCTAGGGAATCGCCGGCTGAAAAAGCTGATATCTGAATGATGCCTGTAGCTGCAAGCATCATTCAGATATCCCCGCACAAAATCAAGGACGTCATATGACGGCCGGCGGGCGGAAAGTGGTTATTGCAGAGTATTGCCGGGCATTGCGGAGTATGGCAGGGCATTGCGGAGTATGGCAGGGCATTGCGGAGTATGGCAGGGTATTGCATGGGGTATTGCACAGGGGGTATTGCACAGGGTATTGCAGAGTATTGCGCAGGGTATTGCAGAGTATTGCACAGGGTGTATTGCGCAGGGTATTGCAGAGTATTGCGCAGGGTATTGCGCAGGGTATTGCAGAGTATTGCGCAGGGTATTGCAGAGTATTGTGCAGGGTATTGCAGAGTATTGCGCAGGGTATTGCAGAGTATTTTGCAGAGTATTGCGCAGGGTGATGCAGAGTATTGTGCAGGGTATTGCAGAGTATTGTGCAGAGTATTGTGCAGAGTATTGTGCAGGGTATTGCGCAGGGTATTGCGCAGGGTATTGCACAGGGTATTGCGCAGGGTATTGCGCAGGGTATTGCAGAGTATTTTGCAGGGTATTGCACAGGGTATTGCAGAGTATTGCGCAGGGTATTGCAGGGTATTGCGCAGGGTATTGCAGGGTATTGCGCAGGGTATTGCAGAGTATTGCACCAGGGTATTGCAGAGTATTGCGCAGGGTATTGCAGAGTATTGCACCAGGGTATTGCAGAGTATTGCACCAGGGTATTGTAGAGTATTGCACCAGGGTATTGCAGAGTATTGCACCAGGGTATTGCAGGGTATTTTGCAGAGTATTGGCAGGGTGTATTGCAGAGTATTGGCAGGGTGTATTGCAGAGTATTGGCAGGGTATTGCACAGGGATGGCTGAGCAGGGATGGATGGATGGCTGGATCTGTGACTGCAATTGTCACAGATCCAGCCCACAGTGCTGCTGCTGCCATCCGCTCCCTCCCCCTCCCCTCTCACACTGTACCGATCGGTACAGAGAGGGGAGGGAGGAACCGGTGTCATCAAATGACGCCGGTCTGTTTACAAGTGATTGCTCCGTCATTTGACGGAGCGATCACGTGGTAAACGGCCGCTATCAGAGGCGATTTACCGCTATTCGTGATCCGCCGGGTCCTCTAGACCCGGCGGTCACGGAGTTTCCCGTGTGCGCGCCCCAGGGGGAACGCGGGAGCGCGATTCTGGGAGGACGTTATATAACGTCCTCCCAGAGTTAAGCAACCACCTTGTCGACGTTATTTGTCGGCAGGTGGTTGCTAAGTGGTTAAAGTATAAATAAGGGCAAAACTTTTTCTTCTGTTTTGGATAGAGTGAAGAGGAATTACAACACCTGTCAGGTTTTATTGCTGTCTGTGTCCCTGTTAGGGAGATTCACCCTCTCTATTTATTTATCCTGTTTACCATTGTAGCGCACAGACCCCTCTCTTTACCTGCATTAACTTTAGGTCCTCGCAGGAAGAGAGAGGCACACCGCACTAACAGCCCGTATCCTCCTGTATGAGGAGGTTGAGCGCTGTTGTTGGGTCTTCCACGGTCAGAACATGAAAACCTCCAGAGCCTGATTCTCATCTCTATGTTAAAGTAGAGACAAGTCCTTGACTTCCCAGTAAAGTGAATGTCCACACCAGATGAAACTCCAACGCAGAGTTTATTTTCTCTAAGCCAATAACACAGTCTCTGATAGGAAAAAGGTTGGAGCAAGGAACAGAACAGTACAAGGTGTGGAGGAGGTCCAGACACAAACGTTACAGATATTTGCTCAGATTCTCAAGAAAGTTTAACTAGGCACACAGTCACTGCCACAGACTGTGAAGTTGGTCTCTGCCACAGACCTGGTGAAACTGATCCCCTTCTTTTGCTATGGCCCTTTTTTAGGAGAGGACATCCCTCCGGAGAGTTACCGGGACCCTACCGTCACCATGACACTGCACTGGGTCTTCGGAGAGTTCCGGAGAGTTCTTTCCCTCCCTCCTCATCCTAGATACGGGTTGTTGTGGAAAATGTTATTAATGTATGTTGTCAGATGTCCCCCAGTGTCGGTTTTGCTGCAATGCGCTCATCTGAGCGTATTTGCACATACAGACATTGGTGGAAGACGAGTGGCATGAAAATCTTCCGGTGGACACAGTGATGTTTGCTCTTTTAAGGATGTTTGTTTTATGCCTCGCCAAGGGACTGGCCACTTCTAGGCATTGGCATTAAATGACTCAGAGCCGACAGATCTGCGTCCACAAGAACTATAGCATAACTATACGACAATTGTGGTCCATTGAGCCACAATTGTCGTATGGTTCCCGTCATTGGAATCAGTGCATGTCACTGCTAGTCTATTTGAATGTATACATGTCTGTAATTGGTTCTTTTGTTGTATTCATGTGTTGTATGATATTAAATAACCCTGTTGGAAGGGATATCTTTATATGGTCATCTGCTGGGTGGAGCTCACACCCTGTGAGCTCACTTCCTATGGAGGAGATCACATGTTGTGACATCACTTCCTGCTGGGAGTTTAATAAAATAACCTTTTGTGGGCGTCGACAGTCAGTGAGGCTGTGATGACAAGATGAGAAGGACAGGGTGGTGATGTCTCTTGACTTGTATGAATGGGATGAATGGAAGGTGAGTGAATTTTAGCCTAAGAAGCATTATTGCATCAAGATGAACTTATTTAGCACAAGGCAAAATGGCTGTGTGCTCTGCAAACAACCAATTTTGACACGACATGATGGCGACTCTGGATGGACTAGATGGGGCCCCCTTTAGGCATCGGGTCGAGATGGGGGAGAGTGGATCTACGTTTCGATGTGGGGGGGGGCTCTGCTCTGTAAAATAACAAATTTTTAGTCTTTTTGAAATAATGCTGTGAATTTGGATCGTGTGTATGTGTGTGATTTTGTTGAGAGAGAGATCGTATTTGCCTGCGTGTGCCTGGATGTTTGTGTGGGATAGCTGCGGGCTGTAAGAGTGTAACTAAATGAAAAATATAGACTGTATGTGATTTGTTTGTTTGATGCAGAACACGTGTCCCCATGAGTGAGATTGAACCTGTGTGCTCATGGCTGCTGCATTGTTAAAGATGGCCGCTGCATTGAGCCATAAGCCATGTGCTTGTGTATGCATATGGAAACTGAATACTGTGTATGAAATGTAGGTATAGCTGTGGGATTATTTAGTGCAGCCTGCACTGAGCAGTTTGTGAGTGGATGATCGTTTGTGTGCCAGGTGGCTTGGGGGGAAGGGAAGCCCACTGCTTACAATGGAGAATGTTTTGTGTTGGAGGGGCTACGCCCTGAGGGATGATAATCTGATGTACTGAGAAAGCATACAAGCAACATTGTGGTGAAAAGAATGTTGTTGTTTTTAATGTTGCACATGTAACTAACATTTTTGAATGTGCTGTTTAGTTGGCCAAAGGGTCTTAAAATGTTTGTAAGTGCTCATGTGGTGTCTCAGGTGTGTGGCTTTGTGGAGATTGCATGACTATAGTATAACAGATGTACTTACTATACTACCCCTTATTTACCATCTTACTTATGACTAAGTAAACGAGACCACACCAGGAGTTGGAGAAAACATAGGCCGTAGCAGCCTTATTTATTAAAACGCTGTATAACTTTTTTTAACAGTAACCATAAACTCTGTCCTAAAGGACCCTCAGTAAATTACTGGTGTCGATCTCTGCAGGAACCTCTATTAACATCTGTGTCTATTATTGCACTGCGGTACTTCTCAAAATCCGCTAATAGGCCTCAAGCCGACATGCTGGCTCAGAGACAACCATGACCGCAGTGCACCATCCCAATGCTTCAAGCTAAACCTCCGTTAACTGTAAGCCCACCATCAGGACCTATACCAACGACAGGTCCTGAACCCTTCTTTCCGAGGTATCATCCTTCCCCTGCAAAGAACAGACACCCGCCACTGCCACGACATCTGCAATGACCTCACTTGTACCTGTAAAAAACAAAATTTAAAGACAACGTCCCCAACCCCGTCTAAAATCAGGGGAGGGTGGGCGGGAACTTTCCTTGCGCCGCGTGTTACCTGGGGGGGGGCGGAGTCCTCCTTTATACCCTCTGTGCCCCCTCCCACACAAATTAACCCACCAATCCTACCACCCTACTCCTCAGCCTTAACCAACCAATCCCACAATCCTTCTCATAAGTCCCTGTTTCCCTAGTCATGTCCGCCCTCCGCCCATCCATTGCATTTCTTTGCTCCGGGCTTTTCTTGACTATAGTATAACAGATGTACTTACTATACTACCCCTTATTTACCATCTTACTTATGACTAAGTAAACAAGACCACACCAGGAGTTGGAGAAAACATAGGCCGTAGCAGCCTTATTTATTAAAACGCTGTATAACTTTTTTTAACAGTAACCATAAACTCTGTCCTAAAGGACCCCCTCAGTAAATTACTGGTGTCGATCTCTGCAGGAACCTCTAATAACATCTGTGTCTATTATTGCACTGCGGTACTTCTCAAAATCCGCTAATAGGCCTCAAGCCGACATGCTGGCTCAGAGACAACCATGACCGCAGTGCACCATCCCAATGCTTCAAGCTAAACCTCCGTTAACTGTAAGCCCACCATCAGGACCCATACCAACGAAAGGTCCTGAACCCTTCTTTCCGAGGTATCATCCTTCCCCTGCAAAGACCAGACACCCGCCACAGCACCCGAATGTAAAAGCCTTTACAATTGGGTGCCCCTCCACACCCTGAGAGCCCTCTGTATACCATCCTGTAACCCTAACGCCCATAGGTCTATACCCACATCACTGAGGTGTACCCCATCACCCCGAAGGTACCGCCATGTCTCCAACTCCAGCTCAAAGCTCAAAATGACGTATCACCAACCCCCCATTCCTAACCATGAACCTGGCCACATCCCGATTAACTTTCCTCCGCGCCCTATTGATGCCCTCTAGGGATCTAGCCGTCCGCCATGAAGTACGAGCCACCATGTCGGACGACACTATCACCATTTCCGGGAATGCCATACGAAGACGAAGAATATCAAATTTGATATCTTTCGTCACATCCAGCATAGATCTAACACCTAAATCTTTCCCACCTACGTGCAGAATTAAAACGTCAGGTGGGCGGTCCAGCCACGCATAACGATGCACTTCTGGAACTGTCCTACTCCGCAACATTCCCGGAATTCCCAGCCAGCGAACCCGGGCCTCCTCCCTTGGAAACCCCAATTGCCGACCTTCCGGTCTAGCCTCAGCCCTCTTACCCCCCCAGTACACCTAAGAGTGCCCCAGTATCCAGACCAACGCCGGCGCCACACCTGAAAGAGAGAAAACATGTATCCACCGTAACCACAGCAAAGTCTGACAACGTAACACCTCATTTTTTATTTTTTTTATTATTCTTACCTCCATTCAGCCCTACCCCTACTCTCCTCACACCCCTACCACTAAGTGAGGGCGAATGTAAGATTGAAATCTCCTCGATTCCCATCTCCCAATGCGCTTTACCGACTCATTATCCAACCCACTTCGAGCCGCTTCCGTAGCAGCCCCGATTCTCAAAGAATGTGACGAAAATTCTTTCGCCTCTAATCCTAGGCACCCCAAACATTTGCGGAAAACCGCAATGAACTGAAACCTGGACAACGGACAGCCGTCCACATGTATCAGAAAGGAACCCTTCTTCTCTGGGCGTACCGCCAGAAAACCCCGAACGGCCCCAACTGGACAAAGCGGTGAGCCTGGCAATGAAAAAATCTGAACTCTCTTGCCCTTCCCTTTTTGATCCATTTTTGATCTACGTAACCACAAGGCCACACTATCCTCATGGCAACGCACTTCATTAACCCTAATCCCCCCGTGCACCTTCTTAGACGGGATAACCAGCTCGCCAATCCTGAATGCCCCAAAAAATGCCAATGAAAATGCCACTTGGAACAAGGCAGCCTCATACTCCGAGGCACAAACATCCGGTAACTTAGCCAACACCCCCCTCAGGACCCCAAACGACACAGGGCGTCTGGTGTCTTTGAACGGCCTAGCCCGCCTATAACCTTTGAGCGCTTGTCGAACCCAGAAATCTTTAGTGAAATCTGGCAAACCTTGCCATTTAAACAAAAATGCCAACCCAGCAACCTTTTTATCCAGCGTGGATACCGACACCCCTGCTTCCATGCACCTGGAGATAAAGTACAAGACTAGCAACCTCACCTCCGGCCCATCAATATCCACTCCCGCCATGCGACCCAAATCCGCCCATTCCAGCCAAACTTTATGATATGCAGCCCACGTCGTCTCACTCACCGACCTTCTGATCCATCCGGAGACTACTCTAACGCAATCTTCCACAGCCAGTCTGGACAAGGTACCCTCGTTGCTCCGCTTCCGGCGCCAACTCTCGGAACCTGTCCCACTGAAAGCGAGATAAAGCGTCAGCCACAACATTGTCCACTCCAGGAAGGTGAACAGCATATATGAAGATGTTTAACTGCAGGCATTTCAACACCAGCTGTTGCAGCAGGGGAACCACCGGCGGCGATGCCGCCGACGCTCTGTTAATCACCTGCACCACTCCCATGTTGTCGATGTGGAAACGCACCTTCCGATCCCGGAAAGCCTCGCCCCATAATTCCACTGCCAATACTACCGGAAAAAGCTCCAGCAGCAACATATTCTTTGTGAAGCCCGCCTCCACCCAACACTGTGGCCACGAACCCGCACTCCACCGGTCTTGGAAAAAAGCCCCAAAACCAGCTGAGCCCGCAGCGTCCGTGAACAGATCCATATCAAAGTTACTGACCGGGCCCGACATCCATAGTGCCCTACCATTGAAGGACTCCAAGAATGTATGCCAGACCTGCAGATCAGACCTGTGGGATCGTACCAGACGAACAAAATGTCGCGGCGACTGCACCCCAGCCGTACTTGCTGACAGCCGTCGCCAAAACGCTCTCCCCATCGGCAAAATGTGACAGGCGAAATTCAGCTTCCCCAATAGGGATTGCAGCGTCCGCAGCTGTACCTTGCGCAAACCCAACATCATTTTAATTTCTTCTTTCAGAGCCGCAAGCTTATCTTCCGGTAAACGGCATTCCATGGCGTCTGAGTCCAGCGTTATCCCCAAGAACGTAATGACCGTTCTTGGCCCCTCCGTCTTGTCTGGCGCCAACGGGACACCAAAAGGATCCGCCATATGCTCCAGCGTTGACAAAAGAATCGCACAGCTCCTGGATGAAGCCGGGCCCACGCAGAGGAAGTCATCCAGATAATGTATGACCGAATTCACCCCTGACACGTCCCTGACCACCCATTCCAGAAAGGAGCTAAACTTCTCGAATAATGCACACGATATGGAACAGCCCATAGGCAGGCACCGGTCCACATAAAACTCCCCTTTCCAGTGACACCCCAATAACCGAAAACTATCGGGGTGCACCGGAAGAAGCCGAAAGGCCGCCTCCACATCTGATTTTGCCATGAGAGCCCCCTAGCCATAATGACGGACCCAAACAACCGCTGCATCGAAGGATGTATAACTCACCGTGCAAGTATCCGGCTCAATGGCTTCGTTCACCGACCCCCCCCTTTGGAAAAGAAAGGTGGTGAATGAGCCGAAATTTATTCGGCTCCTTTTTCGGCACCACCCCCAGAGGAGAGACCACCAAATCCTCTAACGGGGGAACTGGAAAAGGGCCGCTCATGCGGCCCAGCGCAACTTCCTTCCGCAGTTTTTCAGAAACTACGTCGCAATGTTGCAACGCCGATCGCAAATTGCGCGGCACTGGGGGGACCTCCCTCAAAGAGCACGGAATACGAAAACCCTCCGCAAACCCCCCTTCCAACAACCGAGCAGCCGCCCTGTCAGGATACCTACCTAGAAATGGCCGCATCCTTTCCACCATCATCGGCATCCTCCCTCTTATTTGCTCTCCGGAACGGTTCTTCCCTTGCTTAAAGCATCTGGACAAGGGGTGGGAACCCCCGCACCCGGAACACTCATGTTTGAAACGGCACGTTCCTCCAAACTTGCATGCACCCGAATTAAATTGCCAACAAACCCCTTTTGCTTTATCGGCCGGTTGTCCAGGGGAAGACGATCCACCGCCCCCCCCCCTGAAAAAACTGATTCGGGGCCCTCGCCGAAGCCATCAATCGCATCCACAAACTAATGTCCTTGTGGTCCCAACTCAACTCCGGCCGCACCGCCATCCTCTGCCGGAACTGTTCATCGTACCTCAACCAAGCCGTGCCCCCGTAGACTCTATATGCTTCCCCTACAGCATCCTGGTAGCAAAACAGAGCAGAGCAGAACTCCGGCTTCTTTACCCCTATCACACTTGCCAAAATGCCAAATGCCTGCAGCCAATTTGTAAATGTTCGTGGGATAAGTCGATACCTACGCTTCTCCTCATCTTCCTTCTTGGAGTCATCCGGCTTGACTCTGTCCAAATTGAACTTCCCCAATGGCAGCAGTGAAAATATCTCCACGTACTCACCTTTCCAAATCTTTTCACGTACCTCCACCTTTAAATGCACTCTCAACGGTCCCTCAAAACAGATATAGACCTCGCACTTCGCCGCGTCAGCCAACCTCACCAGGTCCTGCCTGCCAGCCTCCCCCACTGCCGTAGGCGTATCGACCCCCTCCTTCACTAGTGGAGGACTGTCCGTCCCCCCTTGCTGTGGCACCACCACCGCTGTCCCTGCCACCCCGCTCCTGCCATCCCCCCCACCGGAGGAACCCATGCCGCTGCCGGGCTTGGCGCCCCACCTGCCACATTCTCAAACCTGTCCACCAGTTCCTTGATTCCCGCTAAAAAACCCCTCATACTCGTATCCAACCCCACTGCCGACCTCTGACCCTGGCCCACTAAATCACCACTCCCAGCCGAGTTCCCCCACACTGACATCCCAGCATCACCCCCCGCTACGGCACCACTGCAGCCCCCAGCATCCAACACCCCTGACTGACCCAGGGAAGATAAGGGAAAAACAAACTTACCGGGCTGCCTAGGAAGAGACCCACCAGCCGACCGTCCCGCCTCCATCGCCGCTGACCGTCCGAGAGGCTCACTTTCTTCCTCTGATTCCGACACTTCACCTTCCGACCGTCGCTCCTCCCTGTCTTCTGCTCCAGATGAAAGCCCTCCAGGGGAAGGATCCCTGGATGCCGAGGGTCCCGCTGCCCACCGACTCCCTCTTCGTGCTCTGGACCCGCCCACCGATTTCTTCGTCGCTTTGCCCGGGCCGGGGGGGCTCTGTCCAGCCCTGTCGCCTCCATCAGCTGCCTCTGCCCTCCGCTCCTCTGCCGCAAGGTCCCCGGCAGCCGCTGCTGAAGGCCCGGCCACCACCACACTCGATCTCCCCCGCCGAGGCGCCGTCCCCGGTGACATCACTCTGGGGGCGGGGCCCGCTCGCTCCGACTCCAGCCGCCGCGCGGGCCTAGTGGCCGCTCCGGAACTCCCGGACCGGCCGCCCGCGGAGCTCCGTCTCTGCTGGGGATTCCTTCCGGCGTCCAACCCGGCGACAGCAGCTCGCTTCGCGGGAGGACCCGAAGGGGCCCGCGAATGGGGATTCTCTAATTGACGGCGAGCTCCGGAGGAGAGGTCAGGAGAAAAGCGCTCCGGCGGTTTCGACTGCCGAGCTCGCGCTGACACTCTCCCCCCATTAGCCTCTTCTTCCGCTGGACGCCCCAGCAAAGGCCCTAAATGTTCCTGGGCCCACTGTGGGCCTCGCGCTGCAGTCTCGGCCCGCAATTGGGACAGGAGCTGCTCCAAATCTGACATGCTGGAACTTTCCTTGCGCCGCGTGTTACCCGGGGGGGGCGGAGTCCTCCTTTATACCCTCTGTGCCCCCTCCCACACAAATGAACCCACCAATCCTACCACCCTACTCCTCAGCCTTAACCAACTGTGACAGCAGGAAGGTAAAGTCACCTGGTTGCATCCAGGGGGGTAGATATATTTCGCCCAGATTCAGGCTTTACGCCGACTTATACAACTAGGTGGAGAGTTGTATAAGGCTAGTGGGCTCATGGATGACTCATACCTCTAGGGAGAGGGCTGGGCGTCGTGCAGACAGGGAGTTGATGAGACCAGCTGAAGCTTGTCAGCTCATTTAGGCCTCTATAAGAACTCCCAGCTTCATTAGATGTTAGCTCATGCCTGGAACCAGACCTGTGTGGACTGTCTAGGGAGAGTGAACCCCTGTGCGGTGAGACAAAGCCTGTGTGGCTATTTGCTTGGACATTTAAAACCAGGGACTTAGGGACTAGGACAGCACTAGGCTGATCCCAGTTGTTAGTTAGGAAACCTGTATGTTTAGTCAGAGGTCAACTTGACCAGGATTTATTTTGGTTATGTTTCTTTTGCTTTGCTGTGTTTTGTCACTGTAAATAGAAAATAAACCGCACCTTTTTGATTTTGAAAACCACAACCTCCGTTTGCTGGGCCTGTTTTGTGTGGGGAGCCCATCCCGGGGGTCACACACACCCGCTGCCGAGCTAACCCCCTCACAGTTGGTGGAGAATGCGGGCAGTTTTTTTTTAAGCCAGCATGGAGGAGATACTGAAACAGCTGGCTCTAGCAAATGCCAATCAACAGCAGACAAATGCAGGTTTGCAAAGGAGCCTTGCAGCCCAGCAGCAAGCTCATCAACAGAGCCTTGCAGCCCAGCAGCAAGCTCACCAACAGAGTCTGGAAGCTCAGCAACAAGCCCAGCAGCAATCTGAGGCCCGCTTCATAGACCTGTTACAGAAGCAAGAGCAGAGACTACAACAAATGGAAGCAGTAATGCAGCAACGTCCGCAGACCAGTGAGGAAAGCCGTCCCACTAATACCGCGTCCTTTGGGGTGAGTCGTTTATTGACAAAAATGACTGGAGAGGATGATCCAGAGGTATTTTTGACCACATTTGAAAGGACCGCTGAAAGAGAAAAGTGGCCTGAGGAGCAGTGGGCTGGACTGGTGGCTCCTCTGTTAACTGGTGAATCGCAGAAAGCTTACTATGACCTAGAGCCTAACCAAGCAAAAGACTATGTGATGCTAAAAGCTGAAATTTTGGCAAGGCTGGGTGTCACCCAGGCTGTCCGGGCTCAGCGTGTGCATAACTGGACTTTCCAGCTTGGAAAACCCCCCAGGTCTCAAATGTATGATCTCATTCACCTGAGCAGAAAGTGGCTACAGCCAGAGACTTTGTCCGCACCAAAGATTGTGGAACGTGTTGTAATGGATCGGTTTTTGAGAGCTCTTCCTACTGCCATCCAAAAGTGGGTAAGCCATGGAGACCCAGAGACGGCCGATGGTCTTGTGGATCGTGTGGAGAAATACTTGGCTACAGAGAACCTGACGGCCTCTTCCAGAGACACTCGGACTTTCCACCCTAAGACCAGACCATCCCCAGGGGCGGATAAGAGGATTCCAAGGGGTGAGGGTGGAGAGAGTGAGAGGGTGGGAGCTCTACCCCAAGTTTGGCGAGAACAGCCTGGGAAATCAGCGGCTCAAGAGGCCGCAAGAAGGATCGTTTGCTACCGCTGCCGGCAAGCGGGACATATTGCAGCCAATTGCCCGGTTGTGGAGGAACCCATGCAGTGTGACTTTCTGACGGGCAGACGTCAGTCGCTGTGTGCGACAGTCGCATGCACTGCCATTCGAGGAACTGAGAAACATTTATGCAAAATGTGTGTTAATGGTAGAAATGTTGTGGTATTGCTGGATTCAGGTAGCCTTGTGACCCTGATAAAGGCTGAGTTAGTTAAAACAGAGGTCTCTGGGAATAGCAAGGTAGCTGTTATTTGTGTGCATGGGGACACCCGAGAGTATCCAGTGACTACAGTGTGTTTCGAGACCCCCAAAGGTACCCTCTCTCATCCAGTGGGCTTAGTATCTCAGTTACCGCATGACGCCATTGTGGGAAGGGATTTTCCGAAGTTCTGGGAACTGTGGGATGATCCTGAGCCCCTCACTGGTGCCCCTATGTACCAGGAATGTGATAGCCAGAACTCCCCTGAGAGTGGTGAGGACTCTCCGGAATTTCCCTTATCAGTATTGGCAGGGGAGACTCAAGAAACTGGAGAGGAGCCCACCTCCTCAGACGAAAACCTACCGTCTGTGGAGTTTTCTGATCTTGAGGTTCACAGGGAAAACTTTGCCACAGAACAGTTGAAAGACCCCGCCCTAATAAAGGCACGGGAAAACGCAGTGAAAATAGATGGCGAGTTAGTGAACCCAGATAATACCTGCACTTACCCATACTTCAGCGTAGAGAAGGACCTACTGTATCGGGTGGCAAAAAGGGCAGAAGAAACCGTTGAGCAGCTTGTGGTGCCCAAACCTTACAGGAAGTTGGTGTTGGAGTTGGCCCATGGGCACATTCTTGGAGGTCATCTGGGGACAGAGAAAACCCGAGAGAGGGTATTACAGAGATTCTATTGGCCGGGGGTGATGAAGGACGTAGAAAATTATTGTTCCTCCTGCCCTGTGTGTCAGAGGTTGGCCCCGATGCCACATTTCCGTAGCCCGCTGGTCCCTCTACCCATCATTGAGGTCCCGTTTGAGAGGATCGCCATGGATTTGGTAGGTCCTATAATCAAGTCCGCTAGGGGGCACCAGTACATATTAGTTATAATGGACTATGCCACCCGTTATCCAGAAGCGATCCCTCTCCGAAATACCTCGGCCAAAACCATAGCCAAAGAGCTATCTCTTGTTTTTAGCCGGGTGGGTATTTGTAAAGAACTGCTTACGGACCAAGGTACACCCTTTATGTCCCGGGTTATGAAAGAGCTGTGTAAATTGTTCAAAGTGACGCAATTGCGTACGTCTGTGTATCACCCCCAAACCGATGGGCTGGTTGAAAGATTCAACAAAACCCTAAAACAAATGTTGAAGAAAGTGGTGGATAGAGATGGAAAGGATTGGGACTGTTTACTTCCTTATTTGATGTTTGCTATTAGGGAGGTGCCCCAATCCTCTACGGGATTCTCCCCCTTTGAGTTACTGTATGGGAGACACCCAAGAGGGCTGTTGGATATTGCCAAGGAAACTTGGGAAAGTGAGAGTTCTCCCCACAGGAGTGTGATTGAGCATGTCGCCCTGATGCAAGACCGAATTGCACAGGTAATGCCCATCGTGAAGGAACATTTGGCCCAAGCGCAGTTAGCACAGCAGAGAGTGTACAACCGTGGAGCCAAGACCCGTACCTTTTCCCCGGGGGATAGGATACTGGTACTTGTCCCTACGGTTGAAAGTAAATTCCTTGCCAAATGGCAAGGCCCCTACGAGATAATGGAAAAAGTGAGCGAAGTGAATTACAAGGTCAGACAACCAGGAAGGCGAAAGCCCGAACAGATCTATCACGTTAATCTGTTGAAAGCCTGGAGGGATAGAGAGTCCCTAGTCGCAGACACTTGGTCACCAGCTCAAACTGGTTGCGTGATTCCTGAGGTTGGAATAGCAGCCACCTTGTCACAACCCCAACAACAGGAGGTTAAGGAGTTTGTGCTTCGCAACAAGGAGGTATTCTCTGAGCTGCCGGGACAAACATCTGGGGTAGAGCATGACATCATTACCCCGCCCGGTGAAAGGGTGAAGTTAAAACCCTATCGGATCCCAGAGGCTCGACGGGAGGCAATACGGGAGGAAGTACAGAAAATGCTGAACTTAGGGGTGATAGAGGAGTCCCAAAGTGATTGGTCTAGTCCCATCGTGTTGGTGCCTAAACCGGATGGGAGCTGGCGATTTTGTAACGATTTTCGTCAGTTGAACAAAGTTACAAAATTTGACACCTACCCCATGCCACGTATAGATGAGTTGATCGACCGGCTGGGAACAGCCCGATACATGACGACTCTTGACCTCACAAAAGGGTATTGGCAAATCCCCCTGGCCAAGTCGGCCAAAGAGAAAACCGCATTTGTAACCCCAGACGGGGCGTTCCAATATAAAAGAATGCCGTTCGGGTTACAGAATGCGCCGGCCACATTCCAGCGGAAAATGGACCAGATGCTGAGGCCCCATCGGAAGTATGCTGCGGCTTACCTGGATGACGTAATTGTCCATAGCACAGATTGGGCCTCACATCTGCCAAAAGTGCAAGCAGTCCTGGACTCTGTTCGGGAAGCGGGGTTTACGGCTAACCCCAAGAAGTGTACCATTGGGCAGGAGGAGGCCAAATATCTTGGGTACACCATTGGGAGGGGAGTAATAAAACCCCAACTCAACAAAGTCGAGGCCATCCAGAGTTGGCCACGTCCCAACAGCAAGAAGCAGGTACGAGCCTTTCTGGGAATCGCTGGGTATTATCGGCGATTCATTCCCCACTTTGCTTCTAAGGCTGTGCCCCTAACCAACCTGACGAAGGGGAAAGGGTCGGTCATGATTAAATGGACCCCCGAGGCTGAGGCAGCATTCCAATTCTTGAAACAAGCCTTATGTAGCCAGCCAGTGTTGTACTCACCCGACTTCTTTAAAGACTTTGTCGTACAAAGTGATGCGTCAGATGTGGGGTTAGGAGCAGTATTGTCCCAGGTCTGGAACGGGGAAGAGCACCCAGTCATTTACCTCAGCAGGAAGTTGAAGTCCCATGAGGTAAATTACGCCACCGTTGAAAAGGAGTGTTTAGCGGTGAAGTGGGCTCTAGATTCCCTTCGGTACTACCTGCTAGGTAGGCACTTTGACATGGTTACGGATCACGCTCCGTTAAAGTGGATGGCTCAAAACAAGGAAACAAATAGAAGAGTGAATAGGTGGTTCCTGGCCCTCCAGGAATTCAACTTCACAGTAAAGCATCGCCCTGGCGTTCAAATGGGGAATGTGGATGCTTTGTCTCGAGTACATGAATGCCTGATTGCTGGTGTTCCAACCCCGAGGTTAAAACAAGAGGGGGGGGGTATGTGACAGCAGGAAGGTAAAGTCACCTGGTTGCATCCAGGGGGGTAGATATATTTCGCCCAGATTCAGGCTTTACGCCGACTTATACAACTAGGTGGAGAGTTGTATAAGGCTAGTGGGCTCATGGATGACTCATACCTCTAGGGAGAGGGCTGGGCGTCGTGCAGACAGGGAGTTGATGAGACCAGCTGAAGCTTGTCAGCTCATTTAGGCCTCTATAAGAACTCCCAGCTTCATTAGATGTTAGCTCATGCCTGGAACCAGACCTGTGTGGACTGTCTAGGGAGAGTGAACCCCTGTGCGGTGAGACAAAGCCTGTGTGGCTATTTGCTTGGACATTTAAAACCAGGGACTTAGGGACTAGGACAGCACTAGGCTGATCCCAGTTGTTAGTTAGGAAACCTGTATGTTTAGTCAGAGGTCAACTTGACCAGGATTTATTTTGGTTATGTTTCTTTTGCTTTGCTGTGTTTTGTCACTGTAAATAGAAAATAAACCGCACCTTTTTGATTTTGAAAACCACAACCTCCGTTTGCTGGGCCTGTTTTGTGTGGGGAGCCCATCCCGGGGGTCACACACACCCGCTGCCGAGCTAACCCCCTCACACAACCAATCCCACAATCCTTCTCATAAGTCCCTGTTTCCCTAGTCATGTCCGCCCTCCGCCCATCCATTGCATTTCTTTGCTCCGGGTTTTTCTTGAGCGTTGTGGAGTGTGTAGCTGACTCAAGACATACATTTTTCAGTGGATTTTGATGGTCATTTAGAAAAGTTTCAATGTTTGTCAGTGTTTGTGGAGATGTTTTGGCTAGTAGTGAAGAGATCCTGGTTTTGGTGGGAAAAAGTACATGCGTTAATGGTGCCATTTTGTTGTGGCCTGGCTTTTGTTGTTGGCCATGTGGTTTGTCTGCCATCTTGAGGCGCAGTTTCTCCTTAGCCTGTGGGTCATCCTATAAGGGGAACGTGCAGCCACCTTTCCTTTTGGGTGTGATACCATGTGACCGTGCTGTGGAATTTCACAGCTTTTGGGGCAGATTTTGATGTTTGGTGCGAATTTAGCAGGGCGGTCTTTTCTGTCTTGGAATCTGGTGGAGACCATTTTTGTTTTCCTTTGTGTGGGGGAACCCATGTGGTCTTGTGTTTTATATTTAAGTGTTCATTTTGATGTCCCATGTTTTTGGCTGGTAGAAAAGTTTGTGCTGGTTTTGGCGGGAAAAATTGCATGTGTTAATGGCGCCATTTTGTTGTTGTCCATGTGGCTTGTCGGCCATCTTGCGGTGGTCATCCACCATTTTGTTGTGGCCTGACTTGTCGGCCATCTTGAGAGGCAGTTTAAGGATTTTGTGTCGTTGTCCTGTGGGTCATCCTAGGGGGGAAGCTGCTCCAATTCCTTTGTGTGTGTAGTGCAGTCTGTCCTGTTTTAAAAGGTGATTTAGAGGCACAGTTCTTAACGTTTTTATCCGGGAGAACCCACATTTTGAGGGATTTTTCGCTTTATACAGTTTGACCTGTGGGTCATCCCAGAGTGGTGAGACACCGGGGTGACATACTGAGAGGCTGTTTTTGTTTAATGTTAAATTTGCTAGTTTAAATCATATTTCTAAGAATCGCCTCTTGAGTTGAGTTGAGTAGAGTGGTATCTTGATATAGCGCGGTCTTACCCCAAGCGGTCCCGACTTGTTTGCGGACACATGCACATGCTGGGGCCCATTTATGGATAGGATCTTGTTGACCTACCAGCATGTCTTTGAAGTGTGGGAGGAAGCTGACGCAGACACAGGGAGAACATCATGCAGATGGTGTTGGGGATTTCTCTGTTTTCATTTAAAGTGGTTGTAAACCCACTTTTGCAACTTGCACCTACAGGTAAGCCTAGATTAAGGCTTACCTGTAGGTGCAAGAAATATTTCCTAAACCTACACGGTTTAGGAGATATTTGCTAAAAATGACATTGCTCCGTGTCTACGGCGCATGCGCGCCGTAGACAACGGCGCATTCATGGGGTTAATCCCATTCACAAATTCGGCTAAGTCCCAGCAATGCTTGGGCTTAGCCGAATTTGACGGCTCCCGCGCGCATGCGCGGAGTGACGACTTTGCCGCTCCGGCCAATCACAGCGCCGGAGCGGCGCTGTGACTGGCTGGAGCTGCGATACCCGGAAGTAACATTCCGGCTACCGCCGCAGCGATGGCTGCGGCTGTAGAGAGGGACACGGACAGCTTCGGGGGCCCCGATCTAAGGTAAGTGGTACATAATGAGCTAGTATGCTAGTCATACTAGCTCATTATAGCTTTGTCTTGCAGGTGGGCTAGAAAGAAAAAAAAAGTTATATGGGTTTACAACCACTTTAAGCTATTGCAGGTTTAGCTGACTTTGCAGTATAAGAGCGGCGGTTTTTGTATTGGATTTTGGTTTTAAGTGAAATCCATACCTTACACTGAATTTTAATAGATTGTAAGACTAACTTTAACTGAGTTTTTGTACAGTGGTGTGTGTTTTTATGTTTAAATATTTGGGAGTTTCCCAGAAGGCAATTCATTGTTTTTGAAGCTTGTACTGTATAGCCATCTTTTGGCAGGAGTTTGTATTTGAGTCTCAACTTGTGGTTTGACCTCCAGGGGATGTTTGGGTCAGGGGGGATTCCCTCCCATTTGAAAAAGGGGGGTTTGTTCTATCATTTCCTTGACAAAGGTTTTTTAAATTGTTGATACAGTATATGATGTTTAGCCATGGATTTTTTTGGTGTCTTAATAGACAAGGTGATGGGCTAGGCTCCCCCCTCCCCCTCCCTCTTCCTGTACAATTGATATGTAAATAAACCATTTTTTTTGCTGAGCTGAGCATGTAACAGGAAGTTTCTTTTCAGTATAGCGGTACCCTCAGTTAAGGCTGCTGGTATTGATTTGGGCCCTGTAGTGCACCGCCGTCAACCCCTGGCAATTGGCTCTACCCTCCCGTGGCACAGCTAGTAAGAGGAGATAGGACTGTCTGACCACAACTCTTGGTGACACAGTCCTATGGCAAGCACACACAGTGATATACTTTTAAACTCACTTTTAAAGTAAGAGAAACTGACACCAATGTACTTGACCCAGATATTTCTTTCTCGTACATCACGGGACACAGAGCGACATAGTCATTACTAATGGGTTATATAGATACCTTCAGGTGCTGGCACTGGCAACTTCCAAAACCGGAAGTACCCTCCCCTATATAAGCCCCTCCCATCCGGGAGCACCTCAGTTTTTTGCCAGTGTCTAAGGTGTTGGCCAAGAAGAAACATGTGTTTTTCACTGAGCTTGCGTACAGGTTCTTTTGGGCCTCAGTAAGCTATTCCGGATCCGACCAAAAAAGCTTCATAGCTAAACGGTCGGTACCCGGGCCTTGCAGAGAAGAGCAAGGTTTTGCCTGTAATGCTTCTCTTAGGAGAGCTGGACCCTGGGATCCAGAGCTCTGGTCATACCCACGACCAAGATGTTTTCTGTGCAGGGTGCTATACAGGTCCAGGGGAGTGGAATCCTTGGGAACCCGGTCCCTGAAGGTTTGATTACAATGCCTGCCATGATAGGTGAAGTTTGGGCTTCTGTGGACCAAACAGAGTCCTGCGGCGAGGAAAAGGTAAGTGGGGGCCCTCGGGAACTTGGTTCTATTGAGGGACCCCCAAGCCTATTTTGTCTTTCTGCCTGTTACCTAAGGTATTCCCGCTAATATTCTGTGTATGCCTGTTACTACTGAGAAAATGTAAAAATTTTAATAGTAGGCAAGAAAAAAAAAAAAATGTAAGACCGCGGTACCTGTGTTAGACACTAGAGGCCACTATGGGTCTTTTTCTTGTAATGTGGATTTTTTTCTTCCAGAATCAAATCCAGGCAGTTGGTATGTTCTCTCCGGGGAAGCTGTCTCCTCTGCCCTGTTGCTGCGCTCATCCATCCCCGGGCCCTGCGGCAAAGGGACCCTGGCTCCCATCTAGCTCCTTATTGTTTTCAAAAAAGGCGCCGAAGGCGCACGTGCCCACGCGTGTGCGCGTGCACGCGCCTCTATTCATAGAGGCGATCTGGAAAAAGGGGCGGAGCGGGTGGATGACGCTCAGGTGTGCGCCGCGGCGCTACTGCGCATGTGCGGGCGTCCAGCGTGTTTTAAAGCACATTATAGCTGGCTATTGAAGTGCACAGACAGAGCTAGCAACAGTATAAAGGCACACAGAGGTGGTTGATGCAGGCATCCCCTAGAAGGGCACTTTAGTAGACACCAACTGTGATATAGCAGCAATTGTGCTAGACTATTCTCAGTGAAAGTGGTATATTACGGCTGGAATACCTCAGCTTTAGGCTTAGGAATATGCCGTCCAGAAGCTCCGGAACTGAATCTTCCAGGAAGCGAAGGGGGTCTCATCGGGCTCTGAGGATCTTGGGCATGCTTCTGCTGCACCAGTCTCCCCTGAAGTTCAGAGGTAAGTGACCGTAGAGACCCCGCAGGGGTACTTGGTACTGTGGCTGTCCTCAGTTCACCTGCTCCTGTGTATGTAACAGAGGAGGTTTTTTCCTCAGCTCTGGGAGGATTAGAGAGAGATTGTCAACATTGATCGCTGCCTCCCTGTCAGGGAAAGCACGCCCGATCTCCGTCTCCTCCTTCAGAGTGCCTGTTAGCAGAGCACTAGTCCCATACAGGGATCGACCTGCCTGAAGGGGATCAGGATGAGGTTGATTCTGTTATAGAGGAATCAACAGTGGGGGAACCTTTTCTCAGCATCTCAAGCTGAAAGATTATGGGTTCAGTCTCTGACTAACATGGTCCGATCAGCATTTAAAAATGCACCTTGCGGAACCATCAACCACTACTGTATCCTCGTTGGGGTCGCTAGAAGCCCCCAGACTGTCTGTTCTTTTCCACTTCACCCTTTACTGAAAGGGCTTATTTACCAGGATTGGGAACGTCCTGAGAAAATATTTATTCCCCCAAGAGATTTCCGGTGGTCTATCCCATGGAGGATAAGTTCATCAAAAAAATGGAAGGTCCCTACAGTGGACGCAGCCATCTCTTGTATGTATAAATCACTGACATGTCCAGTGGATAATGTCCAAATGTTCAAGAACCCAATAGATAAAAGATTGGAGTCCTTATGAAAGTCTGCTTCTTTCTACAGCAAGCTTGGTGACACAACCAGCAGTAGCAGCTATTGGGGTCTGCTAAGCAGTGAAGGATCAGTTGAAACAGGTCTTGAGGGACTTGACAGATTAGCAGGCCTTGCCCTAGCTGATCTACCTAGAGCCTTAGGCTTTGCGGTTGACGCCATAAAGGATTCAGTCCATCAGGCCTCCCGCCTTACGCTGTCTATAGTACATATGCGTAGGCTTCTATGGCTCAAAAACTGGTCTGCTGAAGCTCCCTGTAAAGAATGGCTGGTTAGCGTCCCATTTCATGGTGAACGCTTATTCAGCGAAAACCTGGACAAATATATCCAGAAAATTTCCAGCGGTAAAAATACGCTCTTGCCGGTTAAAAACAGAGTTAGAGGTCCCTCTTTAAGAGGCCTGCTTCTCCAGTCCCTGGGGCATCGGCTGTGTAACAGTTCCGACGGCCTCCTCGGTCAATTCCCGGGGGTAAAAAACAGGGACAATAGCAGGGTAATGAGAAACCCTGGGTCAGGGGAGGTACAAAACCTCCCCCAAAGTTAAATTCATTGAAGGGTTGCCCCCACTCAGTCGGGTGGGGGGAGGACTCCAGTTGTTCGCAAGAGACCTGGCGGGACACGATCAAGACAGATAGGTGCTCTCCGCAGTATGTTTGGGATACAGTTTGGAGTTAAAAGACTCTCCTCCTTCCCATTTTTGAGGTCAAACGTGCCAAGGGATCCCCAGGAGAGAGAGTCCCTCCTGTTGGCACTAGAACAACTATTGCTCCAAGGAGTAATTATGGAGGTTCCCCTGGAAGAATGAGGGTTCGGGTTTTACTCAAACCTCTTTACAGTCCCGAAGCAAACGCGGACGGGAGGCCCATATTAATTCTAAAAGGGCTATACAAATTCCTGTATATCAGGACTTTCCGATGGAGTCGATCCGATCGGTGGCCACTGTCCTACAAGGGGAGGATTGGTTAGCCGCGATCGACATCAAAGATGCTTATTTGCACATTCCCATCTTTCCAGTCCACCAAAAATTTCTACGCTTTGCAGTAGAAGGGCGCCATTTTCAGTTCAGAGCCTTACCCTTCGGTTTGGCCACAGCACCACGAGTGTTTACAAATTCTGGCCCTTTATTGGCCAATCTAAGAACACAAGGTGTAATGATAATGGCATATCTAGATGACTTGTTGCTGATAGACCACTCAGTGAAAAAACTAGACGTGGTCGTTCACAAGACAATCAAGTATCTGGAATCTCACGGTTGGATTATCAACCGAGACAAGTCAGCCCTAAAAAACAGTCAAAAGTCTGGAATACTTGGGGCTAAGGTTGGATTCAGGCCAGAGAAAAATATTCTTGCCTCGAGGAAAGGTGTTGTCTTTGAAAGATTTGATCCACTTAGTGGGTACAAAAAAGACAGCCGTCCATACGCCTGTGCATGAGGCTGCTGGGAAAAATGGTGGCATCATTCGAAGCAGTACCCTACGGTCAATTCCATTCAAGGAATTTGCAAGGGGCCATACTGTCAGCCTGGAACAAAAAAGTTCAGGCCCTAGACTTACAATGTCCTTGTCCCCTTCCGTTCGCAAGAGCCTCCGTTGGTGGTTGGTTCCCCAGAATCTGGAAAAAGGGAAATCCTTCAGTCCGATTTCTTGGAAGGTGGTCACTACAGATGCCAGCCTTATAGGCTGGGGAGCAGTACTGGAGCAATGGTCTCTCCAGGGCAGATGGTCGGATGCAGAAAAGGCCCTGCCCATCAATCTCTTAGAGATACGAGCAGCCCGGTATGCCCTAGTAGCATGGACATCCAAACTCCAAGGTTCCCCTGTCAGAATTCAATCAGACAATGCCACAGCAGTGGCATATATCAATCATCAGGGGGGCACCAGGAGTCGTGCAGCCCAGAGGGAAGTAAATTACATCCTGAAATGGGCAGAAAGATATGTCCCAGCCATATCTGCGGTATTCATTCCAGGAGTGGAGAATTGGAAGGCGGACTTTCTAAGTCGCCAGCAATTATGCCCAGAGGAAAGGTCCCTTCACCCCGAGGTTTTCTGGACAATATGTCAGCGGTGGGGAACATCGGATGTAGATCTTCTAGCATCCAGATTCAACGCAAAGGTGGACAGGTTTGTCTCTCGGACAAGGGATCCCCTAGCTTGCGGCTCGGATGCCCTAGTGTTCCCTTGGGATCAGTTCAAGCTGATATATGCATTCACACCGCCACAATGGTTACCTCGATTACTCCGCAGAATCAGGGTAGAAAAGAAACCAGTGATTCTGGTGGCTCCAGCGTGGCCCGAAGAGCGTGGTACGCGGAGATTGTAAAATGTCAGTGGGGAGTCCTTGGACTCTCCCACGTCGTCCGGACCTGCTTTCGCAAGGACCGATATACCACCCTTCCTTACCAGCCCTAGGTTTGACGGCCTGGCTATTGAAGCCCACATTCTAAAAAAGAGAGGGCTCTCTAATCCTGTGGTATCTACCATGATCAATGCCAGGAAGCCGGTATCCAGGCAGATCTAATATAGAATCTGGAAGGCGTACATCGCGTGGTGTGAGGCCAAGAAATGGCATCCACATAAGTACATAATAGGTAGGAGTCTGGACTTCCTACAGTGGGCTGTAGATAGGAAGCTTGCCTTGAGTACTATCAAAGGTCAGTTTTCGGCCTTGTCAATATTTTTTCAAAGGCCCTTGGCTTCGCATTCACTAGTCAAAGCCTTTATACAAGGAGTGATGCGTATTAGTCCTCCGGTTAATATTCCCATATGTCCATGGGATCTAAACTTGGTTCTGTCGGTTCTACAGAAACAACCATTTGAACCATTACAGCATATTTCTTTGGTTCTTCTCACCAGGAAATTGATTTTTCTAGTAGCCATTTGTTCGGCTAAAAGAGTGTCGGAATTAGCAGCTATGTCCTGTAAGGAGCCATATCTGGTTATCCATAAGGATAGAGTAGTGTTACGCCCTCATCCAGCCTTTCTTCCTAAGGTGGTATCGAGGTTTCATTTGAACCAAGATGTGGTTCTTCCTTCTTTTTTCCCCAAACCTACTTCGGTAGAGGAAAAGTTATTGCATTCTTTGGATGTAGTAAGAGCAGTTAAAGCTTATCTAAAAGCCACTGCTCAGATTCGCAGAACGGATACTTTGTTTATTCTGCCGGAAGGCCCCAGAAGGGGTCAGGCAGCGTCAAAATCTACTTTAGCCAAGTGGATTCGACAGGTCATAATGCAAGCCTATGGCTTGAGAAGGAGACCGCCTCCGTTCAAAGTTAGAGCGCACTCCACGAGAACAGTTGGAACTTCATGGGCAGTGCATCACCAGGCCTCCCTGGCTCAAGTCTGTAAGGCCGCAACATGGTCTTCAGTACACACGTTTACTAGGTTCTACCAGGTGGACGTTAGAAGTCAGGAGGATGTCGCCTTTGGGCGCAGTGTGTTGCAGGCCGCAAAAGATCCTCATGTCTGATAGCGCTCAGCTTATGTATGGTGTATCCCCCCCCTCGTTGGGCATTGCTTTAGGACATCCCATTAGTAATGACTATGTCGCTCTGTGTCCCGTGATGTACGAGAAAGAAAATAGGATTTTTATAACAGCTTACCTGTAAAATCCTTTTCTTGGAGTACATCACGGGACACAGAGCTCCCACCCCTCTTTAGGGACACTTATTGCTTTGCTACAAAACTGAGGTGCTCCCGGATGGGAGGGGCTTATATAGGGGAGGGTACTTCCGGTTTTGGAAGTTGCCAGTGCCAGCACCTGAAGGTATCTATATAACCCATTAGTAATGACTATGTCGCTCTGTGTCCCGTGATGTACTCCAAGAAAAGGATTTTACAGGTAAGCTGTTATAAAAATCCTATTTTTACTGAGGCTAATGGGCAAGTAATAAACAAGAGTATATAACAATTTGCAGGTCCCTGCAATAAACAGTATTTAAATGAACAGAATAAACATGTATTACTATGCAAATCTAACGCTGCCTTTTTACAGCTACTTCCCCTCGTGGGCAGACTAACGCTCAGCAGTGTCTACCTACGCAGTCAGGCCTGACTGAACTAAATGGAAGTTCTGTAAAACAATCTTCGCTAGCAACTTTCGGTGGTGCCCTTGATGAACAAACTTTGTAATCCAAACGAGTAGTAGAAATACAGTATTTGATCTGTGAGCAAGTGCTCTCTCACCACCCGGACCAGTCCAAGTCCGTTTCCTCCGCCGATGCGTCTAGGCACATGGATCCATCAACATCCGAGTCTTGGAAGGTGCTCTGTTAACAGAAGTAGCTTTTGAAGCGAACACACGCAGAAGAGTAAGACATAAACACACGATATTGGCTTCACTGGGTGCCATTGCCAGCAATTGCCGCCGGCCAATCGACGGAGGACTAGCCGAGCCCTGGGATATCCCTGGAGTGGACACCGACAGCAACTGGGATATCTGGCCGCCTACACGTGCCGCTGCCCGGCCCGCGGCCAGCTCCACAATCCGAGGACCAGCCTATGAGACCTCCGCAGCCGCCGGTTTCGATTGCTGGGTCCAGCGGAACGAACGCCATAGACGGGGAGGACAGCGGACCCCCCAGAGGTGTACCAGCGCTACACATCCCGGCCCGACACCATTCGGAGGCCCGACAGGACGCCCGCATCCCCGCCACTCAGGTACATTCTGCTCCCAGTATTTGCACCCCTGGTAGCGGCGGACAGTCTGGGTGCCAGGTGGGGGCTGCTTTAAAGGCTCAATACCTGAAAAAACAGGTTTTCTCGGGCCGGGGATTGTGTTAGGAAAGGCCGCGGCTTCGGCCTACATCTGGAGGTCGGCGGCCATCTTGCTACACCCAGACCCAAATCACCAGCCCCCGATATCAGCCCCCCGGACACCTAGCTATCCCCCTATAAGCTCTAGGTGAAGGCCCAGTATATGTGCCCCTCTCCTGGAAACATCCTCGGCCTCTCTAGTTGAACTAGATGAACTATGACTTAGTGCCAGCTAACATCAATCTCTTACTCTCTAAGTGAATATGAGACATTGACAGACAACAAAGTAAGGAGATATACTGTGGAGAAAAATATCTGGTGGTGTTTTTGCTTGGCTGCTGATATATGAGGATGCTGGATAGCTTTATTATTGAACCGTGATATAATATCCAGTGGTTGTTATTTTAAAAATGCTAGAAAAAACATATCTAACAGAAATTAGACCAATAGGACTGTATGTTTGAAATGGTTTGGAATAACCATATGCCCTATGCCACGTGTTGCTTATGCTGCTGAGTAGATGAGACTGAGGGGGGCTCTACTCAGCATGCAGCCTTGAAGCTCTAAAGTCCTAAATATGCCAATAAAGACATCCAAAAAAAATCGCTCTAGCTCGACTAAAAAACATAATAAAGAAATAGCTATTAATCAAGCTGCTACTAGTTCTATACAGCGTTTCCTGGTTACCAGCGGAATTAGCCCCAACGCTAGTTGCGACCAAACGAGGTGCACGAGACGCACCACATCTCTCGCTTCATTAGCAACCTTTGAGAGAAAAAATTTGCCTACATCATCTTACTGCTCAGACCTCATGGAAGAACCCGAATCCCCTACAGCCTCAGACATGTCGTCCCTACTGAGCGGCATTAGAAAAGAACTAGCCGGGATGTTCTATGGTCTTGAAACATCAATAAAAAAGGAAATAGCAGGGGTAAGAACAGATATGGCACATATTCTTGACAGGGTGGAAGATACAGAAAAGAGACAAGATACTCATGAAAACGCTATAAGAGAATTACAACAGGCGGTCACACAGATAGCTCTTGCTCACCGCGTCTCACTATATAAGCTCGAGGATCTCGAGAATAGAAATCGCAGAAACAATCTGCGAATTCGAGGTTTACCTGAAGCTACTGGTGATAAGGACCTGGAGCCATCAATCACTGGTATATTTAATTCAGTGTTGGGAAAGGCACCCACTGATCTACTACGCTTTGACCGAGTACACCGAGCCTACAGGCCACGCAATATTGTTACTGAGCAACCTAGGGATGTAATATGCCGATTACATTATTTTTCAGACAAGAACGCCATAATGGACAAGATGAGAAGTATCCCCAACATTGATTTCGATGGAGCGACTCTCACTATTTTCTCAGATTTGTCCAAAGAAACTTTAGACCGCCGTAGAGGCCTAAAACCACTTTTGGAACATTTACGTTCTAATGGAATCACTTATAGATGGGGTTTCCCGGCGTGCCTTATTGCCACCAAAAATGGTCGCTCACACACTCTTCGGTTCCCAGAGGAATTACCACAATTTCTAAAGGTCCTTGATCTTCCATCAATGGACCTTCCGGGTTGGCATGACCCGATCCTTAAGGTCTCACATATCCAGGACTCTCATTGGCAAAAACCTATTACTAAAAAAGGACGTTCTTCTACACGAGACATTGAACAACAACATAGATGAGTAAAGAGTATTTGGATCCACGTGTTTGTTTCCTCCCTGATATAACACGCTTTCAAGCTACTATGTTTAACGAAATGAAATAAGATTTAGCAGTTAGAGAATATTGATTCTAAGAAGGTCTATTGCTTATGGTTTATTGAGTTATGTTGGAGTAAAAAGTATTTTTTTTTGGCATATTGCCAGTCGCACAGCTGAATGCGGGTGGAGCATAATGCCCCCAAGTGTCCTTCATACGACATGTCCCCCTTCCCTTTTTTCCTTTTGGGGCTGGAGAGAGCGGGTAGCCTTCGAGTAATTCTCGGTTCCGTCCTCCCTAGGGAGCTCTGGACTGCTGCCTGCCCTCCCTCACCCCACAGGGACCACCGCAGATATCTGCGTGACAAATTAAAATTTCCCACATGCGCCCTGATGGGCGTTATTGCTGTTTATGCAAATTTGTTTGTTTTCTGTGTTTTTGTCTCTCAATATATACCTGTTTTATTTTTATTCTTTTCCCCCCCTCGAGGCCAGTATGCATGGAGAAATAGGCGCAGGAGTTACGCTCCACAGAGATGATGGCCACACTTAAAGTCACCTCCTATAATGTTAGGGGTCTAAACGTGGCGGCTAAACGCCATCAGGTTACCTGTGAATTACGGAAGTTGTCTTCTTCCATTGTGCATCTTCAAGAAACACATTTAACCCATACGACACAGGTCAAATTGAATTCGGTATATTTTCCCCAGTGGTATTACAGTCTTTCAGATACGAATAAGGCTAAGGGTGTGGCTATTGGTCTTAGTGCTAGCGTACCTTTTCGCTTTTTAGATATGCAAGCGGATGACCATGGCCGTTTTCTTTTTATAAAGGGCTTTCTGGGCACTACCCAATGTACCCTAGCAAACATATATTGTCCGAACCAAAATCAAACTATTTTCTTTTCTCAAACTCTCACTGATCTATCACATTTTGCTGAGGGATTAATTATACTGGCAGGGGATATAAACATGTCTCTAGACCCTGCTTTAGATACATCCCATGGTCGTTCTAATATCTCTTTTAAACGTCTGTCTACTGTTAAAAAAAAAACGAACAGACTGGCAATTAATAGACGTATGGCGTATTTTACACCCAAAAGAAAAAGACTTCTCTCATTTTTCGAAGACTCATCAGTCCTATTCCCGAATAGATAATATTTTTTTAGACCATCATCATCTTCCATTATTAAAATCGGCGGATATAGGCACAGCGACAATATCAGACCATGCACCTGTGTCGATGACTATGACCATGCCCACTCTGCCTCAACGCTCCAGTAATTGGAAACTTAATGATTCCCTTTTATCTAATGCAACAGAGGTTTCAACGTTTGCCTCACATATATCACAATACTTTAGAGACAACAAACCATCTGAAACACCTCCTGCTATTATATGGGAAGCACACAAGGCAACTATGAGAGGGCGATTTATAGAACTTGGGGCAAGGAAAAAGAGAGAGCATGGTCAACGTCTGGAGCAGGTTCTTCATCAAATAACTGAACTGGATAAACAACACAAACTTACTTTACATATATCCCATTTAGAAGCTCTTACGTTGAAGCGAGAAGAGTTGAAAAACCTGCTTAACTTAGACACAACTCGGAGATTTCAACGTTACTCGCAAAAACTTTATGAGTGGGGGGATAAACCCAGTAGACAATTAGCAAGATCCCTTAAAGAAAAACAGACTAGATCATTTATCCCTAAAATAAAATTATCTAATGGAAACATAGTCTATGCGACTCCCCATATTGCTAAAGCTTTTAGGGAGTATTATGCAGATCTGTATAAGGTGCAATGTGATTCTCCGTCTCTGACTATAAAGGAGAGACATAGTCTCATGCTTGCATATTTAAAAGAAGCTAATTTGCCTAAACTTTCAAACTCAGCTCTCAGAGAGCTTGAATCAGAATTCTCGGTAGAAGAATTTCAGATAGCTCTGAAATCTTCACCGATAGGTAAAGCACCGGGACCGGACAGTTACACTACTCGATACTATAAAACATTTAGCGATGTTCTTTTGCCCAAGCTCACGACTTATGCCAACTCAATTTCACAGACTTCGGGATTACGCCCGGAATCTCTTACAGCTCATATCTCAGTTATTCTTAAAACAGATAAGGACCCCACTCAATGCAGTAGTTACAGGCCAATTTCCTTATTAAACGTTGATATTAAATTATACTCGAAGGTAATGGCTAATAGACTACTCCCTCTGGTACCTAGATGGATCTCTACAGACCAGACAGGTTTCATGCCATATAGAGAAGCCAAGGATAATTCTCTCCGGGCGATATCTCTTATACAACACGTTCAAAAGACGTCCCAGTCCACCCTATTTGTATCCACAGACGCAGAAAAAGCGTTTGATAGGGTGGACTGGGAATACTTAAAAATGACCCTGCAACATTTTGGGTTGGGACCCAAGATGCTCCACCGTATCACCTCCCTTTATACTAATCCTACGGCACAAGTTCGCATCAACGGCACTTTGAGTGAGTCATTTCAACTATTTAATGGGACTAGCCAGGGTTGTCCCCTGTCGCCCCTTTTATTTGCCCTTACACTTGAACCTTTTTTGGCAACTGTAAGACATAATTCAAATATACATGGGATTCAAGTAGAAAATAAAATACACAAATATGCGGCATATGCGGACGACATATTATTCTTTATCCAGCAGCCCCGCATATCGCTTCCTAATTTAATGACGGCCTTCTCCACTTTTCAGACATTTTCTAACTTTAAAATTAACCTTACTAAGCCTGAAATTCTAAATATTAATCTACCAGGAAGAGAGGCGGAAAGGTTAAAACCCCTCTTCCCTTTCAGATGGGTTCAATGCAGTATGAAATATCTGGGAGTGAATTTGACGCCTCATACCCAGTCCCTCTTTAAATATAATTACATTCCATTATTGAATAATATTAGAAAGGATCTACAAAAGTGGAGTACGCTGACACATTCATGGCTGGGTAAAGTAAGTATAGTCAAAATGAATATTCTACCCAGAGTTCTTTTTTTTTTTCAAATGATCCCATTGGGTGTGCCCATAGGTTTTTTTTCTTTAGTACAGACCATGGTCTCCCGCTTTATTTGGAAGAACAGCCACCCCAGAGTATCTAAGGAAGTGTTATTTCGCTCCAAGGAGGCTGGGGGGCTGGCCCTCCCAAATTTCAAGAGGTATTACCAGGCTGTTATCTTATCTAGAATTGTTGAATGGAAATGTAGCGGGGTCTTAAAAGTTAGTGGGATACACCTGGGGGTAGAGAGACCCAGGTGTGTAATTATGTCAGGGATTAGACCCCTTTTTCTTATTCGTGGAGGATTGGGTGGTGTAATATTCTCTTTGACCAGTGGGTGACAGTGTACCTACTGGCTCGAGGTAGAATCACTACCACAGTGCTACCCTTCTTTGTCCCTTCCTGGAAATGGTACAGCTGGGGCGGGGAACCCGCCGTGGTGTCGATGGGAGGAGATAAAAGGGGGAGACGCCCTCGCCACGAGGTCTGTCGTCTGTCGGTTGGTTTTCGGAAGGGATCATCTCGTCACGCACCCAGGCACCTTAGGCCTGGGTGCGGGCGGTTCAAGGTTCCGGTCTAGGCGCCCAAGGCCTGGCCGGAACGAAGATGGAGTCCATCCCGGGCACCTTCAGCCTGGGGTGAGGTACTATTAAGGAGGCCTGGAACCCGGTGACTCCGACTGGGTCCCGCGAGGGTGAAGTTGCTCCAGGGCGCCCCTTGCGAGGGGACCCGCATCTGAGGTGAGGAGGCTGGGGGGGGGTCACCCGTCCGAAGACCCGGTGTAGCGTCAACCCGGTGACGGATGGGCCTTCAGTAACTCCCTTGGAGGACATCTTCCCCTGATATGGGCTACAGCGCAGCGGAGGAGCTTTCATCAAGATTCCTGCAACCCCTGGTCATAGCACAGGGAGTGTAGGGACTAGGAACCTGTACAGTGCCTCGACCTGCTTCCCCATCGTATCATGCCGTTGCATTTGACTGTATGTGGAGATACGCAATAAACCTGAGTTTGGACTTTGATGGGTGTATGGACTCTGTTGATGGGAACAAAGGGAGATTCCGGCACGGAAGGACTGACCCTCATAACCAGCACACATTTGGCCCGAGGAAAAGATTGATACTGGCCTTCACCTCACCCACATACACGGGGAGGACATGGGCCGTAGCGCACCTCACTCTGTCGCTCGACATACCCCTAGTTAAAGAGGTCGGGGTGAGGCCGCTACACGTGGGGGCTCGTCGGTCCGGGATGAAATGTGTGTTAACCCTGAGGTTTGGAACGGCTGTGTTTGAACTTTGCTGCCCGGAGGAGGTCCGAGCAGGTCGGCCATGTGATTGGCCAAAGTGCATCCCTGTGCTCGAAGTCGTGGAAATTTCCCTGAAAAACCGGGAGAGGCCCATGCAGAAAGAGCGGGAAGAGGGAGGAGTCCAGCCGTGTGACGAACTACATGTGGGGACTTTTGCTGCACTGCGCCACGAGGCACCCCATGACTACGCAATTCGTGGGAGGAGACTGAAGGAAGCCCGCGAAAACGTGCAAGTCGTGGGAGGAGTCTGGCCACGTGTGGAGATACACGTGGAGACTCCGGCGCGAGGTCATCGTGTGATGGAGCAGCAAGTGGTCGGAGCGAACTCATGCTCCCCGTGGATGCCGGTACCTTATCCTTTCAAGATGACTGCATTTGCTGCACCCATTACAGACACGGGGATAAGGCTCAGGCCCCGAGGACAGTTGGCTCTGTATTCATGCAGAGACACGGAGGCCCTCGGTGTGATCTGTCCCGGATGCTCGGGACTGGTGGTCCAACTAAAGCCATTCGGGCGATGCGAAGCATGCAAGGAGTTTCTTTTTGAGGTTGAACCACACACGGAAAGGCCCCGGGCCCTACGCCTCAACTGCATCACAGGAACCGCCACTCCGGAGGGAGAGATCAAAGCCTTTGCGGAGTTTCCCGTGCGCGCTGACCAGGGCGAAGTGACTGCCCAACCAGAGACTGAGAGAGAAAAATCCGAGGACACTGCTTCGGTCACTACAGACTCCCTGCTCCCACCTCCGAAGAGGAAAGTCGGCCTGGTACAGGCATCCTATGGTCGTGGTCGAGTTTCACCCCGCCGCTTGCCTGGCCTGAATGGCGCCGGTAGAGAAGAGAGTCCCGGACATCCCAGTTCTTCAGAAGGTCCAGGTGAGCCAGGGGCTGGGACTGTGGTGTTGGTTGGAGGTGTCGGGGGTCCACAGTCGGTGGAGCCCGCAAGGGAGGGTAGCTTTCCGTCTACTAGAGACTACCTTCCCGCTGAGATGTATGACACCTCCGACTTAGAGTCATTGTCAGACTGTGGGGATGACGGAGAGATAGACAAACTGTTTCACCGGAAGGGCTGGGACAGACGCCCACTACCTGTGCTGAGTAAACCGCAGGATTCCCCCATGTCCATAGAATACAGTAGGCTCCGGGTGAAGGCCCCGGAGTTCTCGAGGAAATCTAGTCCTCCGACCAACTTCCCGCATTCAACTACATCACCCGCTCTGATGTTGGGGATGCAGCGTGCTTCGTTGCGGGCACCAAAGACAAAGAAACCCGAGATGGTGAAGGTACCTCGGCACCCGGAGGCCATCGTACAGCCAGGAGAAGGTGAGCGAGATGTGATGCCACCTCTAGCCAGGTTGCAGAGACTTTTCTCCCAGAGAGTCGCCCGTGAATATGGGTGGGAGTACCCCTACTTGCCTCGGGACTTATTGTATGAAGTCGAGGTCCTGCGACCAAGGTGGTATGACGAGTTTGTATGGGAAAAACTTAAAGTACCCCATGCCAGGCGATACCTGTCATGTTCGCCGCCTGTCTCTAAAAAGTTCAAGGACTGCAGAGCTGATTGGAGACTTGGGCGCCATATTCATGCCGATAAGGTGCTCATCTGCCGGAAAGAAGGAGAGGATGTCGAGTATTCGGTGGAAGTGTTTGACGGGCACCTGAAGCCCCTGTTTCTGCCGGATCCAAGGTTCTATTTATAGGAGAAGTGAGCTCCTATCTTGTTGCTGTTGAAACTTTCTGGAAGAGACATTCCCAGACGCCTAGAACTGTGCCCTACTTTTGTTTTGATTTGGGCTTTTCTTTTACTCACTGGAGATTTCGGAGCTGTTGTTTTTTTTCTCCCTTTTCTTCATGTGCCAAAGGCAGAGACTTTTGGGGTAGAGTTAGAGTAGGAAAGCAGGAAGAATGAAGATCTCACCAAATGTCATTACCGCAGCGCTGTCACCAGGTGGCAGTGTTGTGCAACGAATGTTTGAAAATGTTACACATGCATTACTTACTTATTGGAGTGAGTGGGTCTCTCGGCTGACGGACCCACTCATGCCAAGTTAACACAGAGTGTTAGGATGTGTTTTTTTTTTGTTTGTTTCCCTTCTGCAGGAGATTCGTCGGTCAAGACTACTGAGTATGGGGTGGTTCTTAGACAGTGACGGGAGGGATTGTATATGTGTACATGACAGATGTTTTATACAAAAGTTTTAATGTTTTATAGTTCCCTTTTCTGTTGAGCAGGTCTTGGCACAAACAGTATCCAAAATTTGAGGGATAGCCTCTGGGGCCCACTTCATGTCACCACTCCTTGGGAGACATGAGTGTGCACCTGACGCTGGGGACCAGCGTCAAATCACCAGGGGGAGTGTGTAGCGGGGTCTTAAAAGTTAGTGGGATACACCTGGGGGTAGAGAGACCCAGGTGTGTAATTATGTCAGGGATTAGACCCCTTTTTCTTATTCGTGGAGGATTGGGTGGTGTAATATTCTCTTTGACCAGTGGGTGTCAGTGTACCTACTGGCTCGAGGTAGAATCACTACCACAGTGCAACCCTTCTTTGTCCCTTCCTGGAGATGGTACGGCTGGGGCGGGGAACCCGCCGTGGTGTCGATGGGAGGAGATAAAAGGGGGAGACGCCCTCGCCACGAGGTCTGTCGTCTGTCGGTTGGTTTTCGGAAGGGATCATCTCGTCACGCACCCAGGCACCTTAAGCCTGGGTGCGGGCGGTTCAAGGTTCCGGTCTAGGCGCCCAAGGCCTGGCCGGAACGAAGATGGAGTCCATCCCGGGCACCTTCAGCCTGGGGTGAGGTACTATTAAGGAGGCCTGGGACCCGGTGACTCCGACTGGGTCCCGCGAGGGTGAAGTTGCTCCAGGGCGCCCCTTGCGAGGGGACCCGCATCTGAGGTGAGGAGGCTGGGGGGGGGGGTCACCCGTCCGAAGACCCGGTGTAGCGTCAACCCGGTGACGGATGGGCCTTCAGTAACTCCCTTGGAGGACATCTTTCCCTGATATGGGCTACAGCGCAGCGGAGGAGCTTTCATCAAGATTCCTGCAACCCCTGGTCATAGCACAGGGAGTGTAGGGACTAGGAACCTGTACAGTGCCTCGACCTGCTTCCCCATCGTATCATGCCGTTGCATTTGACTGTATGTGGAGATACGCAATAAACCTGAGTTTGGACTTTGATGGGTGTATGGACTCTGTTGATGGGAACAAAGGGAGATTCCGGCACGGAAGGACTGACCCTCACACACATTTGGCCCGAGGAAAAGATTGATACTGGCCTTCACCTCACCCACATACACGGGGAGGACATGGGCCGTAGCGCACCTCACTCTGTCGCTCGACATACCCCTAGTTAAAGAGGTCGGGGTGAGGCCGCTACAGAAATATGCTGCTAAATCCAAACTATGGGTGAGTTTGGAATACAATCTGAGTAAAACAGATCTAGCAACTATACCCTGGTTACCACGCACACATAGGCACCTTGCCTCAAGTACCTCTATATTAACCACATCCACCCTTGATGTGTGGGATGCTTTACATAGGAAGATTTCTTGGTCGTATGCTTCTCCTCTTCTACCGCTTTTGGAACATGATTATTTCTTACCCGGTCTATTAGATCCGGGATATAAGACATGGTCGCCAGAAGGACCCCTTTTATTACACCAGGTCTTGCGAGCAAATGCTCCCAAGCCCCTTAAGGAAATCCTTGACCATAAGCCGATTACGTTTCTTGACAAATGGAGATACACCCAAATGCAGGCGTTTCTTAGAACTTTGCCTCAGCCGCTCAAAGGTATACAGGACCTAAACAGCATTGAGGAAGTTTTCAACTCAACGGAATTACCTGAACATAGTATTTCTGCATTTTATAAATCACTTAGTAAACTCCAAGAAGACACTTATCCTCCTTTCCTTGCTAAGTGGGAGACAGATTTGGAATCCTGTATCCCAGATAGTCAAAAAGATAAAGTTCTGCAGTTAACTCATATTTCTTCAATTGCATCTAAGTCGGCTGAGGTTAATTATAAATTGCTAACTAGATGGCACTATACTCCATCAAGGCTCCACCAGATGTTCCCCGCTAATTCCCCACTGTGCTGGAGGAACTGTGGGAACAGAGCAACCCACGCACATATATGGTGGTCGTGCCCATATATTCGCTCTTACTGGTTTAGCATTATTCGAATTATTCAACAAATAACCAATATTAATCTCCCTATGGATGCATGGACCATTCTTTTCCATGCTACTAAGGAACCTGTCAGAAAATATAAATGTTCTCTAGTACCATATCTGCTTAATACGGCCAAAGCACTAATACCTACCCTTTGGGGCCAACCTGAGACTCCATCCATGAAAAAGTGGTTCCAAAAAATATCAGAGGTCCATCTCATGGAAGATATTACCCATTATAACAAGGACACTTATCAACGACACATCTAAACTTGGACTCCGTGGATGGAGTTTAAGGACACCTCAACTTATAGGGAAATAATGGCACAACTCCACTAAGACTTAACCTATACATACTGAATAAGTTACTTAGAGTTTAAGATCGAGCTATTTGGGGTACTGATGGGCCTATTCCTTAAGAGACTATAAATTATATGGAGCTATATATATATCGCTAGACACCATGCATGCCGGCCTATTTTTCCCTTTTTTCTCTTTCTTATTTTTCCTCTGTCCCTTTTCCCAATTATCCCCTCACATCCCCCCTCTTTTTTTTTTCTTTTTCTTATATTTTTATGCTCCGAGAGGGACCTCAAGTGAAGCTAAGATAAATTATTCAGGAGAGAATAGTTAAATAACAATGAGGAAGGAGATACATACTGTAAAATTAACGAACACAGAGAGGAGGGGGGGGGGGCTTTTTGTTGTGTTGAGTGGACTCTAACACTAGATTTTTAGTTTGAGGTAGTTTTTGGAATCACTTCACCATAAAAGGCAATATTGGAGTTTTACCACATAAGATATTGGGGTGAGAATAAGGTGGACCCTACTCCCCTCTCCTTTTCATCCCCCTCCCCCCTTTTTTTTTTTTTGGTAGATTTTAACACTAGGTTTTTAGTTAGTAGAAGTGTTTGGAACTATCCCATTTTAAAGAGCACCCATATCAGAGTATCACTTATAAGACAACGGGGAGAAAATAATATTACTCCCCCTTCCCTTCCCTCCCCTTTTTCTTAATTTTTTTTCTCTCTCTCTTTCCCCCCCACATTCTGTTCACTTTATGACTATACACATATGTTCTGTCACTTTGTCATTTATTTGGCCTATATCAGGTTTTAATACTTGTCTTTTTGTTAGTATGAAGAAGTGTTTTCCCTTTTTTTTTTTCTTTCCCCCTCCACATCCTGGTTACTTTTTGTCTCTACACATAGGTATTGACACTTTCTTATTTACATAGCATATATCAGGTTCTAATACTTGTCTTTTTGTTAGTAGGTAGAAGTATTTTTTTTTGGCAGATTTTAACACTAGGTTTTTAGTTAGTAGAAGTGTTTGGAACTATCCCATTTTAAAGAGCACCCATATCAGAGTATCACTTATAAGACACCGGGGAGAGAATAATATTACTCCCCCTTCCTTTCCCTCCCCTTTTTCTTAATTCTCTTCCCTCCCCCCCCTTTTTTTCTTTTTTTTTTCCTTCCCCCTTCACATCCTGGTCACTTTTTGTCTCTACACATAGGTATTGACACTTTCTTATTTACATAGCCTATATCAGGTTCTAATACTTGTCTTTTTGTTAGTAGGTAGAAGGTTTTTTTTTTTCCCCCCCTCTTTATCTCTCTCCCTTCCTCGCTGCTCTGCTTCTATTTCTGATTACTCCTTGCCCTCTCTCCCGCCCCGCCTTGATTCCCCTAGGCATTGGGAGATTTCATGGCCGGGCCTTTTATATATAGGAGTGTAGAGTATTGTCTTTTTTTTTTGTTGCTGTTTGGAAATATTGAGAGTGTGTATGTGTCCTATGTACTGTATTGTAAAATATGTGATGTGTTGTTAAAAAAACAATAAAAAGATATAAAAAAAAAAAAAAACATCCGAGTTTTCGGTCCTTCTGATGTAGTACAGCAAGGATGAGAAGATGTCTCTCAGGTTCCGCTAGGCTGGCGGAGGGCTCTTTGGAAAAAATTGCACAAGGCCCAGGCTTCAGGCCTTCTGCAAACAGCAGCTCAGCATAGGGATCCTCTTGCTAGGAGTGGGGGTGTCCAAAAGAGACAGAATCAACTCCACCTCCCCTTTATAAAGTCTGCCCCAGCAGTCCCTGCTCTGTGGCAATGCACCCTGGGTCCTGCAGGATGTACTGGGAAATGTAGTCTCTGGTGCTTAAAGGGGAACACCCCGCTACACACTCCCCCCACTTTGAATCTTTGGTCCCCAAAGACAGCATCAACAAAAAGTACCCACTACATTACTCAAGGCTGTTAGAGATGTTGGCAGGGGAAGTTCCCACCAAAAACGAGGAAGGGAATTACCCTGCCCACAGGTCACATCTGCAGTAATGGCCTGCCTAACTGTGCCAGAGAGTGAGCTGGGGTTGCCCTCCACTAAATGTACAGTGGAGGGACCAGATGTGGGTATGGTCCTTCTGGCAGTTAGGACCGTGTCTTCTGAACTTTCTCCCATCTGGGTGTAAGTTAATTTCCGGGGAGGGCGAATGGCTCTTTTCATTCCTTGCTCCCTGGGAGTCACAGTTTCAGCCACTCTTAGTTCTTCTTCTATCACTGAAGTGGGGACTTCCTCTGTTTCCTGGACATCCAGTTCAGATGCAGAAAGGTATATGGAATCCCTTGAATTTTCAGCAGGCAATTGGTCTTGAACATCTTCCCATTCCTGGAACTGAGGACTGGACGGGACAAATTCAGTGGTTTCTGCATTTAGAGTGCTGTCCACAAGATCTTCAGAAGGTGGAAGGTCAATGGACAAGGGTACCGGGGCCTGAGACGGCCACAACCAGCTGAATTCTGTTTCCTCCTCACTTAGGTCTGAGTCTTCTTCCTCCTTATGCAAAGTTGCTTGCGACCTAGTATTAGGACGAGGGGTATGAGTGGATAGAAGGTAACGCAGGAGAATCCAGAGTGGGTGGCATCCTGACAGCCTCAGACAGAGGTAACAGATGGTTCTGGTGCAAGGTCTTCAGTGGCCCTATTTTCCCTTCTGGCTTCACTTGGTAAACAGGTAGATCCGGTAACTTCTTGCAGATCACATAAGGCTCTGATCTCCACCTGTCTGCCAGCTTATGTTTTCCAGGAACACCTAAATTTCTCAACAAGACTCGGTCTCCAGGCTCTAGATCTTGAATCCAAACTTTCAAGTTGAAATTCCGCTTGTTTCGGGTTCCTCTTTGATCGGATGTTAACTGATCCTTCTCATAGGCCAACTTCAAGCTTTTCCTCAGCCTGTCCACATATCCCTTGTGTGAAGCAGCAGATGCATGGTCCACGGAAGTGCCGAAGGCCAAATCCACTGGCAATCTCGACTCTCTCCCAAACATGAGTCTATAGGGGGAATATCCTGTGATATCACTGACAGTGCTGTTGTAGGCATGCACTATTGCTGCTATGTGCTTGCCCCAGTGTTGCTTCTCCTCACTAGACAGGGTTCCCAACATGTTTAGCAATGTCCTATTGAACCTCTCTGGTTGGGCATCCCCTTGAGGGTGATAGGGAGTAGTGCGAGTCTTCTTTATCCCTAAAGAATCCAGAAACTTCTTGATTAAACGACTCTCAAAATCCCTCCCTTGGTCCAAGTGAAGGCGTTGAGGCAATCCATAACGGACAAAGTACTTTTCCACCAGGATTTTGGCAAAGGTGGAGGCCTTCTGGTCTTTGGTGGGAAAAGCCTGGGCATAGCGAGTGAAATGGTCGGTTACCACCAGAACATTTCCATGACCACTCAATTCAGGTTCTAGACAAAGGAAGTCAATGCATACCAAGTCCAGGGGTCCTTGACTTTCTAGATGGCCAATTGGGGCAGCTTGACGTGGCAGTGTCTTACTTTGTATGCAGCGGGCACACGAGTGACAGTACTCCTCCACTTCAGCCCGCATACAGGGCCAGTAGAACCTACTTCTCACTAGTTGAAAGGTTCTTTCAGCCCCTAAGTGGCCATGATTATCATTCAGAGCAGCTAGGACAGTTTTCCTGTGCTTTTCTGGCAAGAACATCTGCCACTTCTCTTCCAGGTCATCAGAGGGGCCCCTTCGGTAGACCACCCCTTGATGTACCTGTAACCGGTCCCATTCTTTGTGGATGGATCGGGCCTCCTTTGAGGAGTCATGTAGGAGCCTGCCCGGATCCTGATCCTCCAGAACTTCCAAAGCTAATCTTCCCCAGGGGTCTTCCAACTGATCCCTTCTGAGGTCCTTCTTGGATAGCTTCGGCAAGTTGTCTTCACCAATCTGGGTCACATCACAATAGTACTTGGGTACTCCCACTACAGAAACTCCGACGTCTTCGGCCCTGGATCCTCCACTGGCTTGAAGCTGGGCCCCTTGACATAAGGCCCTCACTCCATCCGGGGTCACTTGGGTCCAATCTTCAATGCGGCAAGTGGGGGCATGTGACCTTCTAGATAAAGCGTCAGCATCTCGGTTCCCCGCTCCAGGCCTATACTTCAGGCTGAAGATGAAACTGGAAAGGGTTGCCAACCAACGATGGCTGGTGGCATCCAACTTGGCTGTGGTGAAGAGATTGGTAAGCAGATTATTGTCAGTCTTTACAGTGAATTCAGCCCCATACAGGTAGTCTCTGAGCTTATTCACAACTGCCCACTTTAGGGCCAGGAACTCCAACTTGTGGGTGGGGTAATTCTTCTCTGCTGGTGTTAGAGTTCTACTGACATAGGCAACTGGCCTTAGCTGTCCTTCATATTCCTGGTACAACACACCTCCCAGGCCATCATGGCTGGCATCCACATGAAGTTCATACGGTTTCTTGGGGTCAGCATAAGCCAGTACTGGGGCAGTGGTCAGACTCTTCTTCAACATTTTGAAGGCGTCTTTACATCTTTCTGTCCACTGTTCTTCCACGGACTCTCCCGACTTCCTGGGGCCTGACTCATCTTCCTCTCCCTCTGTCTTCAACAACTCATTTAGGGGTTTTGCTATTTTTGCAAACCCTTCCACGAATCGACGGTAGTAGGAGCAAAATCCGAGGAAGGATCTGAGTTCAGTCACAGTGGTTGGGCGAGTCCAGGATGTAACTGCTTCAAGCTTGTCAGAGTCGGTAGACACTCCCTCTCCGGACACTATGTGTCCTAGATAGTGTACTGAGGACTGGTAGAACTGACACTTTTCTGGTGAAAGCTTGAGCCCCTCGTCACTAAGTCTCTTCAGTACTTTCTCCAGCCTTTCTTCGTGCTCCTCAAGAGTCCTTCCAAAGACAATGATGCCATCTAAGTACACCAGGACTTCAATAAGGTGCATGTCCCCCACCGTCTTCTCCATTAGCCTCTGAAAAGTGGC